>CM051346.1:29858161-31058161 GCA_028015215.1 Gynostemma pentaphyllum
AGTGTGTTCTGCATTGTGTAAACTGTTCTTAGAAATATGATTTGTCATATTGTGAGTTTACTGATATTGAGTGTAGCTTGAAAAGCTAGTGTGACTCTGTTTTGCAGATGGTTGAGATAAGTGAAGATCGTGAACTGTTTGAGTTTGAAAGCCATGTTAGAACCTGTGGAAGCTATTTGAAATTTGAAATTCAACAACATGTGGAACTCTTCTATGGTAGATGGAATGCAGTTCAATTTATTTAGGCATGTGTTTCACAGGGGTCGAAGCACATAGAGGCAAAAGGTTGGTTGGTGTAACACCTTGGGTTTTTGGTAAGTTTTTGAATTAATAAAAAAATATTTACTTTATTTAATCTCTTAAATGATTTAAGGATAAAGTGTTTAAATTTAATTCTTATTATTAAGAATTAATTTTTTTAAATATCTTTAGACTTAGATATTTGAGAGATATTTAATTAATTAATAAATGATTTTTTTTTTTAAAAAGGGGGGTGGGGGGGCGTGAAAAGAAGAAGGAAAAGAAAAGAAAGGGGGACATCCATCTCATTCATCCTGTTTCACGTGAAAAACCTAGATAGAGAAAGAGGTAAGACATTCTTCTTCTTCACCTTCTTCTTCTTTCGTTTTGGATGTGGAATTAATCGATTTCGGGCTAATCGATTCACAATTTCGCGATCTCTAGGTGTGAATCTCTTTAGGTCTTCTTTGGTGGAGTTGTTGAGAAATTTGAGAAGAGCCTTCTTTCAAGATTGAATTGAGGTAATGATTCCTATTTTGAAACCTAATGTAGAATTGATAGATAACGAACGAATCAGAACCCCGAAATTCTTCCCCCGTCATAGCCGTCCTACGTCTGTCCTACGTCCGTCCTACACCCGTAGCCCTCTGTCATAATCGTCCTAACCTGAATCCAAACCCGACCTCTGTCCTAACCTTCCTAACCCGAAGTCGAACCTGTCACTCTCCGTCCTAATATTGTCCTAATTGTCCTACAATCGTCCTACCCCGTAATCCCTCCGTCCTATGTTCATTTTCATATTTATCTTAGCATAAAGGTAGGTTTAATTTAATTTAGATTGTAACTTATTTTTCAGGTCGTAGTTGTGTTGTAAAAGGAATAAAGAATTTGTACAAGGTGAGTAGAAGTTGTTAAGGCTAGAATTTTTCCCATGTTTGTTTTCCTTTTTCTTTAATAGTATAATCTCTTAATTTTTGGCATTGACCTTCGATGTTTATAAGTATGAAATGAGGTTATTTGGGCAGAATTAAGAACTTGGAAAAAAAATTAATGAGAAGCATGCTTAAAAGATTGGGTTTAAGATGAAAAGTTTTATCGATATCGAATTGTGTTGTTTGGCAGTCTTATAATTTTTCCTTTTCTTTTCTTGGATGATTTTTGGATGTTTAAGACTGTTCTTGGGTAAATCTTAATGATTATTGTTAAGTTATAAAATGTCGTTTTTGCATGATAGTGCCCAACTAGGAGAATTTAGGCTTAGGCGACTTTTTAGAAACTGATGCTGGATTTATTATTTATGTGTTGCGATATTTTATTTGGATGTGTAAGGCTATTTGGGAGTTAAAAATATAGCCGTTTTGCTGCCGGTTTTTCTTAGACCTAGGCTAGTTTCGCCTCTAGATTGGTAACAGTGTTGGAAGTGACTAAAAATGACCCAAAGTGTTTAGTTGGATATTTTTGGGCTGTTTTGAGGTGAGATTAAGGTTAAATTCTAAAAGTTGAAATTTAGGAAATTTTAGCTTTTTGGTTGTGTTAGTTGAGGAAAGTGAGGTTTTTGGCTTGTCGGAGCGTCATGGTTGACGTTGTGTGAATCGTATTACTTTAAAATACCTTGGGTAATATGGTTGTAGGTTCGCATTAGGCAAGACCTTGTCTAATGAAGAATAGCTGTTAGGGGAGATTATTTAGTGTGCACAACTTAAATAACACCTAACGGGGCAGGTTCATTCCATCCGTACAATGGAAAAGTGATATGAATTATGTAGCCATGCATTTAAGGAATTCAAGCTTTAAGAGTACATGCATTGATGACAACTCAAGTTGCATTTAATGCACTCAAGATGTATTTATGACAACACAAGCTTCAAGTGTAGTAGCATTGATGATAACTCTAGATGCATTTATGACAACTCAAGCTTCATTCAAGGGAACTTAAAGCAACTCCAAGACAAGCATTAATGAACATTTAAAAGCTTCATTTCGAGTTCAAATATCAGTTTTAAATGTTTTAGTTACATTGTAGGTTACGAATTAAATAGTGGCTGAATGTAACTTATGTTTTTGCTTTAATTTTGGGGGTTACAAGCTAGGAACTTAATGGGCCTGACATGGGATCTTTATGAACGAAATTTACATGTAATTTAAGCCTATAAATAGGCCATGTATCAGCCAATGTAAATCAGATTTGTAAGACTTGACAGATTCAAAAGATTGAATGAAATGTAGCATTTTTATGCACATTGAGAGCCCTTACGCCTCACCCTTTGTAATCTTGCTTTAGATTACATATTTTGAAACATTCAAGAGGGGAGTGATCAATCAACTTGTGGAGTGTTTCGAGTCATGAGATGATGAAACATAATTGTTTGGGTCCATTGCATGATTTTTAGATCACACAAGGCAATCTGTTTTCTAGCCTTTCCTTGGGGTTGTTTCAAATGGCATATGTGGGTTCTTTGGTTTTGATCTTTTGGGGTCCTTATTTAAGTTTAAGGGTTCTAAGAGAATTTTGAAAGGGTTTTCGTATCAAAAAGAATATTCCTAAAGGATTTAAATTGTAGAAAAATTATGTTTAAATTCCTTATGGGCGTAGTCTCTCTTTGTTTGTGATTAAAGAGTAGATTAAAGGTATTAAACGGGAAATGATTCGATTAGTTTTAAATTGTAGAAAAATTATGTTTGAAACTAATTCGAATAGAGATAACTTTTAATTTGTTGAGATAGGATTTATGACTTCTTTGGGAGTGAGTGACTCATTGGAAGTCGGTAAGGACACGTTTATGGACTTAAAGTCTTAGGAAACCTCTCATTAGCATTATTCTTTCTTTAACAATTTTCTATCCACTGGGCGTAGCCTCATGATGCTACACTTATTTTTTTTTCAGGTAAAGGAAAGAATAAGCTCGGTGGTTGATGTGGTTTGAGGTGGTGATCGGTTGGCATAGATTTGCAAGCCGGCGAGATTCATCTTTTTTTTTTTTTTTTGGGGATTTAACTTGGGTTATGTTTTTGTCTGTTTTAAATAAGTATGACGATCATACTTTTGGTTGATAAATTTTCTAAACACTGATTTACAATTGTTTTATTTTGATAAGCCTTGAAGTAAAACCGATCGGTTGAATTATTTTGAACTTGATTTTTGAATAAAAGACTGGATGTTATTTGGTTTTAAATGCTTCCGCTGTTGAGAATTAGTTTACTTGTATTTTGGAAATTTCGGGTTGTTACAGTTGGAAAAGTCATGTTAACGAATATCTTGGTTTATCGTTGTCAAAGTTGTTTGAGGTTTAAAACCAAACAAAGTTTCGAGGCTGGATTGACACATAAATACACTAGATAGCTAAGTATAATAACCAAGGTGGAGATTGTTAAATTGGTTATTATATAGTTGTACCTTTACCTATTAATTGGGCTTGATTAATAGATGGTTATTGTATTTGTTATTGTTATTTTATCATTGTATATATAAAGTGAGATTAAGTGAGTTAGAAGTTAAGTTCATTATCATCATGTAAGAGTGAAAAAGGGTGAGAATGGATTTTTGGTGAGAGTTCTCATTTTCATGGCTAAATTGTATTTTCTATTTGAGTTTTTCTCCTTTGTAATCAAAACGATATCTAGTAGATTGTTGGTGACAATCCGACAATTGGTCTAGGATCCTTAGTGTTTTGAACCATTATATTTCTCTGTGTAAAATATCCTCCTCGATTGATCAGTAGCAAGAATCTCAACATAAATGTTAATATAAAAATGACTCAACTTGCCACATCATTTAGAATATGCAATGTAAATAATATTAAAAAAATATAATTTTAGAGCCACGTCAGATTTCTGTTGAATATTTAACACAATTTTTATGGTAGGGACTAATTAGATAGCTAAATGAAAACTAAGGGGGTGAAAATATCTAGTTTTAAAACCCAATGACCAAATAACACTACAAAAAAACTGTCAATTTGCGACCACAAAATTGCGACCATATGGTCGTTTTTTGCCTATAATACGACCAAAAAAGCGACAAAATAAGTGGTGGCCAAAAAGCGGGGGGCCGTGAATTTGTGCTGTTGGATAGTCACAAATATACGACCAAAAATTTTGGTCGCAAAAGGTCAACCTTTTGAAAATACGACCGGATGGTCACCTTAAAAGTGACCATATGGCGTAATTATCTCAAGATAAGTGACCAATTGGTCACATAAAAAGGTGACCAAATGGTCGGATTTTATGTGACCAAATGGTCACTTTAGACTCGGTAAAATGCGACGGATGGTCGCCAAAAAGTGACCATCCGCGTAATTTATGTGAAAGATAAGTGACCAATTGGTCACATACAAAAGTGACCAAATGGTCGTATGTTATGTGACCAAATGGTCACTTTTAGACTAAGTAAAAATACGACCAGATGGTCGCTTTAAAAGTGACCATATGGTCGCATTTAAGAATTTTTTTTTTTTAAATTTAAATTTCAATAATTAGTTAATTAATTATTAATTATTAATTAGTTAATTAATTATTAATTATTTATTAATTATTAATTATTTATTTAATTAATATTAAAATTTAATAAAAAAAAATTGGAATTAAAATAAAAAATATATATATCAAATATTCAAAAAAACGTTTTATACAGTCGAAAGAATCCTAGAACTACTCCCATGGGGGGGGGGGGGAGGAGGCGTCGATGATGAAGGGCCGCCGCCTGGAGATCGTGCGCGGCCAAGCGGATGCGACCCGGGCCTCGACTCGGCTGCATGTCGGCCTCAATCTCGGCGGCCCCGAGTAATGAAGTCCTCGCGATAGCCTCCATGTGCGCGCGCCTCCCGGCTCTCAGGAGGAGGAGGGGCTAGTGCTCGCTCGCCTCCGCCGAGGCCGGGCACATCGCATAAAGGCGTCGCCCGTCGAGCCGAGCCCGAGAACCGACCCATCGGCCGATCCCCCCAGACCTCAAGAACGCCTCTCTATGGTCCTCCTGAGTCGGTTGCGATGGTGTGGGGCAACCCGGGTCAAGGACTCGTGCAACGTTCCTAAACATTTAAAATTCGGAAAATAAAATGGTTAATATAATAAAGGTAGGAAAAATTTTAAAAGAAAAAATAATAATTGAAAAAATTATTAAATCCGGCCAATGTTCGCCTTATCGCTTTTAACGTCCCGTCCTTCTTCTTGTGAAGAATGCGGTGCGATTGAGCCAAGGGGCGGGCCGTGCTTCGCTTCCTAAAAAATTAAAGAGTGAAGAATAAAACATAATAAATTAATAAGTAATTGAAAAAAGAAAACGAGAAAAAAGTACGTAAGTAAGAAAACGACGGAAAAAAATACCAATCGGCGATGGTGCTGGCGGGTCGGGGCGGGCACCGGTGTGTTTGGTGGGATTCTTCGCGGTTGGCCTTATTCTGCTTGACACCGCCTTGCCCTCAAGAGTGCTCAAGCTCGGGGGCCGGCGGTGGTCCTCCGGGCTCATCCACACGGGGGGCGCGTTTTTGTTTGCTTTCGCGGGCCCGGTACATGAGGTCTTTGATCGATCCCTGGCGTGGCCGGTGGGTGGGGGAACACATCTACCGTCCGTGATATCGGATCGATAACAAAAAACTTGCCCTGAAAAAATGAAATAAAAAATTGTTAAAGTAATAAATTTATTTCTATAAATTTCAAAATTAATTAATTATGAAAATAAATGATGTTTTTTACCTTCCAATTGTCGTACATCCGAGCGTTTCTCCGTCGTCGGATCTTCCGCGGTGAGGGTGGGGTAGAGGCATGCTCTGGAGGACCTCGCGGAACCGTTTTGAAAACGGTTGTATGCTGGTGTACTTTCAAAATCATAAAAAATTATTGTGCTATTAGAAACTATTAGTTAACGGAATAAAAAACACTTTGAAAAATAATAAACAAAATTACTTACGTATCCCCTTCAATCCGAAGGGGTAGAGTCTGTGACGGGGGGGCAGCGGCGTGGGGGGCATGGGGGGGGCCGGATCGGACCGGATGCACTGCTGCAGGGGACCGGGACGCATACGGGATGGGCCACGATGCTAAGCCGGAGGTCGTGGCGGGGAGTCTCTGCGGTAGTCGTGGTGTCGCAGGCTGTTCTGGGGATATCATCGAGCGTGGCGGCAAGTCCCCTCTCGTAACTAAAGAGGATGTCCAACTCCTCCGTAGTCGTCCGCGTGCGGGGGCGGGGGGCGGGGGGGTGGGTGCGGGAGACCCCTGGTCACCGCGTCGTCGGGGTCGCCCGACCGGGAGGACGCCGTCGTGCCGTGGAATCCTACAACCAAAATAAACTAATTTAATACTAATTATGTAAGTAAAATATTGAAATAAATTAAATTAATTAATTAATGAAATAATGTAAATTAAACTAACATAAATTAAGTAAATAATTTAAAATAAACTAATCAAATTAATTTGAATAAAAAGTAAATTAAAAATTATATTAATTGAACTAAAATTAATTCAATTAAACTTAAGATTAATTAATTAAAACTAAAATAAACTAATCATTTAATTTGAAATAAAGTAAATTAAAATTAGATTAATTGAAACTAAAATTAATTGAATTAAACTTAAGATTAATTAATTAAAACTAAAATAAACTAATCATTTAATTTGAATTAAAGTAAATTAAAATTAGATTAATTGAACTAAAATTAATTGAATTAAACTAAAATTAATTTAATTCAATTAATTTTAGTTCAATTAATCTAATTTTAATTTACTTTATTTCAAATTAATTGATTAGTTTATTTTAGTTTTAATTAATTGAATTAAACTTAACATTAATTAATTGAAACTAAAATTAATTGAATTAAACTAAATTAAGTAATGAAGAATTAAAAATACATTAGATTAATTGAACTAAAATTAATTAAAAGTAAAACTAACTAATGAAGATCTCAACTATTAGATTACCCTAAACTAAAATTAATTCAATTTAACTAACATTAATTAAATTTAATTTCTAACATTAATTAATAAAAAACTAAACTTAACTAAACAAATTAATTAAATTAAACTAAATTAAAAATTAGATTGATTTGAACTAAAAGTATCAATTAATTAAAAGTAAACTAAACGGGGAATTAGATTAATTAACCTTAAGTAAACTAAGTACTTAATTAAACTAAATTACATTAATTAAAAATAAAATTAATGAAATTAACAACATTAAACTAAACTAATTAAATTTAAACTAAAACTTAAACTAAAACTAACTTAAAACGGATACGAAACTAACCTCGTTATAGAAACCGGGATTGGAGGTTTAGGGTGTTTAGGTTTAGAGTAGGGTAGGAACGGGGAAAAAAGAAGCGGGGAAGCGGGGGGCAAAAGAGAGAAAAGAAAAGAAAAGGGGGAGAAAGAAAAAGAGAAAAGGAAGAAAAGAAAGCGGGGGAAAGGAAAAGGGATCCGATTTTAAATCAGTTTTGCGACCAAATGGTCGCAAATATGCAATAATGACAAGAAGCGAAAGGTCGCGGGTCTTTGGGAAAATGCGACCATGTGGTCGCATTTCTTGAGATATTGGCGACCACATGGTCGCATTTATTGAAAAGGGACCAAATGGTCGCCACTTTGCCATGATGAACAACAAAATTGTCATATCACAAGTCCCGACGATAATTGCGACCATCTAGTCGCAATTATGAAATCTACCGCCCAAATTGCGACCATATGGTCGTAATCGTTAAATTCACCGCCATAAATTTCATGGAAATTTAAATTTACCGTAATATTTGCGACCATATGGTCGCCATTTAAAAAATATATAATTATACTTTAAAAAATGCGACCATTTGGTCGCCTCCACTTCTAAATTACTACCATGTGGTCACTGTTGTGTGTAATTGGCCACTTGGTCGCAAATATTAATATATATATATATATATATATATTAATCATTCCTTAAAAAGAATTAGTTTTAATTAATTAAACACATACACACACATTTGAATAATCAAGTTAACGAAATATCTCATTCATCATCGTCTCCAAGAAGTCCGTCACATACGGTCTTCTTCTTCTTCGTTTCTTCATCGATTCATCGTCTCGAATAAATTCATCATCAATGTCACGCGGCGTGAGAAGTGGAAGCATTTGTATCATCATCATCATGCAATGTTATCATTCCATCGCTCAAAGGACGAACAAAGATTTTGCATTTTGACCATCGTCGATTGCACGAGATCTTATCCATCTTCTTAAAAGCACCGCCTTCCTCTTTATGGTCGTCTTTCTCGAACAAGTTTTCTTCTACTTGGCGTGGTTTAACTTTACAAACAACTAACCAATGGCTGGATCTCGCCTATTAATCGGATAGTTCGGGTAATAAACTTGAATCGCCCGTGAAGCCAGGGCGAACCTATCGGGGTGGCGCATATGCTTAGACTTGTTTACCTCAACGATTTGTAAAGATCAATCTTACGGACTCGGGCGGGGCCTGGTTGTCTCGAACCAAGTGCTGAATGGGGGAACAATGCGTTTTAGCGTCGGACTTGCGTATTGAATCTCAAGAATCTCATCGATACTCGGGGTAATCGCTTCGTTTGCCGAACACGTGACCTTTGATGCAAACACCACCGTTGTTTGTTGCCTTGTTCACCGAATGCGCCTTCGTTTGAAATCAGAATCTGGACTACGTATCCACCATACGACCTTGCTATCCGTCCAGGTCCCTTTGCCAAAGAAATGATGCGAGGATCATGCACCGGTAATGTAGGGGAGTCAACCTGTGTCATTGTCCATGCACATACAGTAATGTTAGGAAGATAGTAATTGTTTCAACATAATGCAACGGTTTTTTGACAATTTAAAATAACTCACGTATGCACTGAACCAAGAACGAAACTCTTTGTCGATTATTGACCCCACGTATGTCTGCATTACGTGATACCCTAAACCCTAAACCCTAAACCCTAAAAACCCTAAACCCTAAACCCTAAACCCTAAACCCTAAACTCACTCTATGTAAGGCTCGATCTCTGCGCAATTGCATAACACGTATGTCTGCATTACGTGATACTCAGAATCGGTCAACGGCCTCCTGCCTGATCTTCCAACTGTCATGCCAGGTTCGTAAAAATCGGCAAGTCGCTCATGTCAACACCTTCAAGTAAATTTTCGAACAATGTTTCGTTTCGGGGGTGGAACGCTTCGCAATGTGTTGATCAAAGTAGTATGAACAAAAGTGGTAGTCCCTTGAGGACGCACTGGGATAGATCCTTCTACTCGGATCTATTTCCAACCATCTTTTTCAACCGACGTAAGCAGTGGGGTACAAAACATAATTAACATTCGATGATCAACTGATTTGATTCATACGCGTACATTACAAAATAACTCGTGCTTACCTTTCAAATGGGTACATCCAATGGTAATGTACGGGGACCCCTAAGAATGCCTCGTATGGAAGATGCCCTTGGAAGATGCTCCATGGAGTCAAAAAGCCGGTGGGAACATTCGCTCCAACTTACAAATAATAACGACGATCTCCGAACTCATTGAAGGCGGGGTGGCTTCCTGTTAGCTCTGTACATGTCAAGTCCCCCGAAAAAACACTCAACTGGGCAAGCGGCTCCCAATGTCTATTCTCTAGGAATGGTCCAACGCGACGGGCATCAATCGTTGCATGAATATATGACGGTCGTGGCTTTTCATCCCGAACATGATATGTTTTTGACTGTCTATACACCGACTCAAATTCAAACGTGTCCGTCCGGGGAAATTTGATGGTTTGATCCACTCAAATAATGTTTTCTTTTCATTCGGCAAATGTACTTTGCTTTTGCGTAATTATCATTGTCGTCTGGCTCAACTCGGGGCGGTGACATATCTCCCGTGATATCGTAGCGTGGCCTTGGGATTGTCCTTCGCTTTTCCCGGAACGTTCAAAATCGTATTGAAAATGTTGTCGAATAAATTCTTCTCGATATGCATTACATCAAGATTGTGTCTAATCGTAGATCTTCCCAATACGGTAGATCCCAAAAAATACTCCGTTTCTTCCAACCCGTGTTTTTCCCCGTCGCATTGTTTGCACTCTTTGCACCTTCCACGTAATCTTCTCGCATCCCTATAGCATCTATACCGTGAAGAATCTGTCTTCCACTATACATGGCCGGGGGTTTGTTTTCTTACTCCGTTCCCTTCTTCCCAGTACTGTTGAAAAGTGTGTGATTCAACCGGCAAAATCGGCATGGCAGAGCAAACCAACAAGTTTTCCGACCGTTTCGAGATAAAATGCATCGTGTCTAGCATGTAATGTGGACATGCGTATGTCCCCGCGGTACTCCATCCTTTAAGAGGAGGAAATTAAGGTTCACACAATTAACTACACCGACTAAGGAAAGCAATAACAAAAGCTAAACACGGACTCAAAACCGTATATGCAAGCAATTAAAAGATCAACATACCGACAACATTGAATACGCAGGAAGTCACCGTCGTCCGGATGAACGCGGCTCGCATCAAGAAATTTTGTTTCTTGGAAAGTCGTCGTGCTAACACCGCTCTCAAACCTTTTCAACTCGCAACAAGTGGTTGCAAATACACATCCGGTTGTTTTGGACTTTTCGCCCGGTGCGATCAACGTTAGAAAAATCACCGGGTCTCGCTTGCACATCGAGGGAGGCAAGTTATACGGGGGGTTACCATGGCCGCCAAATCGAATATTGTGCCGGATGCCCCGAACGGGTTGAAGCCATCCGTGCATAAACTCAATCGGCGCTTTCTGGATCTTGTGCAAAATCCAGGATGACAATTATTTAAATGCTTCCATATCGCAGACTCGATCGGGGGGATGTCTCATAACACCTTCGCCCCTGTGAATGCTCGTGATGCCATCTCATGTGTGGACATCCGATGCATGCATACAACGGGCGTGGGTGGGGGGGTAAATGGGGGTCTAGAACAGCGGGGGCGTTCGAAATCTGGCATTTCCTTGTTTGTATCTTGGAAGAAAACGCAGTTTGCAATGATGCGGTCCTCATCCACATCCCTGAAATCATGCATCCGTTTTGACACGAATCTATTTTCTCCACGGTAATCCAAGTCCCTCCACTAGCTTTTTGTGAATCGTACAAAGCGTGAGGCATATTATTTTCTTCGGATGGCGCATCGGCGAAACCACGATGCAATCGCATCAAATCCTCTACGGGGTATGTTGTACTGCGCCTTTATATTTAAAAAGTTCAGCGGGTTGAAAGTTGACTTACCTCACACCCATCGTACAATGGTCGATGGCGTTTAGCATCTCGGCATCTTTCGTGCATCCGGATTCATTTCCTCTACACACCCGTTCATCTTCGCCTCACGCTTAAACTTTCACAAAATTTTCATTGCCCCCATACCCCGCACCATCAAGTATCATTTGGCATCGCCTCGACTCTCGGTTGTTCATCATTCGTTCTTCGTCAACAACCTCTACATTCGAACGTTCTACCTTCGTATCGCCTCGATTCCTATAATGCGTCGAACATTTCCCGGGTTGTTTTCCCCGGGAAACACCCGGATAATAATTCGCACAAATCTCCGACTATAAAGAGCACCTTCACATCGATGCAGGGTATGATTCTCCTATTGTCGCATTTCGCACGGCAACGTAGCTTTCCACCATATTTTTCATAATAGGCGGCTTGTCATGCAAAAACTCAACAAACTTTTCAACCCCGGCCACGAACTCATCGTTCAAATACCCGTCTATCAAGCGAACATACATCCACTCTCTCATTTTCTTTTTCTTAATGCTAACAAACAATAGGTGGAGGGATTTTATAATGGACTCCCTGCTCATTTGTGACCGGATGGTAGTATTTTTGCTACCACCGGTCGCAGCTTCCGCCAAAATTTCCCGCCATTTTCCTCACCGCCCGCAGTCACATCAAGTCGATTACGACCGGATGGTCACTTTTTTGGTGACCACTTGGTAGCTTTTATCCCACCAAATTCTTTATCAATTTTGGTCCCATAAAATCACATAATTTGCGACCATCCGGGTCACTTATAATGTGACCATTTGGTAGCTTTCTTCCTCCAATTATAAGCTACCACTGTTCACTTTTAGTCACCAAAATTGGGACCGGGTTAGTCACTTTTATTTGTGACCACTTGGTAGCTTTCTTCCTCTCAAAATATGCGCCATTTTTTGCTAACCCAAGGCAAGGCTAGTTTAGTCACTAAAATGTGACCGGGAAGGTCTTTTTTAGGTGACCAATTGGTCGCTTCTTTCGCGCCATTTTTTATGACTACTTCGCGCTTTTGGTCTGGGACTGGGGGGAAAGGTGACCAGATGGTCACTTAAAGTCAACCTTCAAAGAAAGTGACCAGGTGGTCACCAAAAAACCACCACTTTTTTGTGGTCACAAATTTCTGGTCGCATTTAGACAGTTTTTTTGTAGTGTAAAAAGTAAAGTGAAAACTCAAGAAACAACAAATGTATTTTACCCTAACATGAAGTTGCAAACCTTTACTATTATAATTTTAATATACTGTCAAATTAAACCACGAATTTGGAATAGTGTGGAACAAATTTGTGATAGTCGGACCCTATGAGGGTGGCATTGGACAAGGACAATTCTGGCAGGCTTCTAGGCGAATAGGCACATGGATGAACCTACTCCACATTCGAATGAGAGGAAATTTTGAACTGTACTCGTATAGGACAGTACTTAATCTTGAAAGTAAATTCGGGCCCTTACAAAAAAACTCAATTCTAATAAAAAAAATGCTAAAAAATTATCTAGTCATAAATATTGTTCAACGCAGATAGAAAAAGCAATATCTAAAAAAATGACTAAAAAATTTAATTAACACACCTAATTATTTAGTCCTACATTAATGATTTATTTTATAGATAATTGCTATGGTTAAGGGTGTGCACGGTTTGGTTTTGGAGAAAATAAAAAACCGAAAAATACATATCGGTTCACACAATAGAGGAACCATTCGGTTCCTTCTCCCCAAACCAATCGGTTTTGGTTCTTCACGGTTCGGTTTTCACAGTTTCGGTTCCAATTTATACAACAAGAAACTAGCAAACAGGAAAAAAAACTTCTACCATTGACGATCTAAGAAGGGACTGGAGGGGAAAGTCTCATTTGCTGGAGATAAGAGTAAAAAACCACCATATAGAGCATATATGTATTTTTTTTATATAGAAGAAAGAAAAAAACCTTCGAAAAGCATGGATCTGAATAGAAGACTACCATAAAAGCCTACATATAATCTGAATCAAGAACCACTAAAACGCATAGATATGAACAAAAAGAAAATTATTTATTTTCCCAATTTTTGTAAGAGAAGAGGTTCGGTTTGGTTCTCTACGATTTTTACTATGCAAACCATGAACCAAACTGAAAGTATCGATTTTTTAAAATCATAAACCAAACAACCAAGATTAAGGTAGAAAATCGGACCAAACCGGCGGTCCGGTTTGGTTTAACGGTTTTTTGATTTTTTTCACACCCCTAGCTCGGGTCATCAATGAATTTGATAGGCTCTCGTTTTAACTTATTCTTGTTGCTAAAAAAAAATTAAATTAACACACGAGTTTAGATAAGTTTTTCTTTCCAATTATAAAGATTTATTGATTCAATTGTCAAAACTATAGGTGCTAAAGCAATTTTAAAAAAAAAAAGTATCTAGAACAAATTGACCAAATCATGAGATATTTTGTAGATCAAGGGGTTTTAAAAGATTTTGATCTGTTTGTTTCCTCGCGATTCGGAAGGACTTAAGACCAAGTGATTTAAATGAATTTATTTGGTTAAAAATTAAAAGTTTTCAGATTAGAAACGATTTCAAAACATACTTTAAAGTAAAAATGATAATTTTAAATAGATTTAACAATATAATGATTAGGTTTATCATTTTCAATAATATCTAAACATAAAATTTAGATACATTATATTTTTAAGTTACTCATTCTAAACATAATTTTAAACTTATAAATATTTATAGTTTTTATCTTAACAAATCATCTTTAGTTTTTAAAATTATGTTATTTCAAATTATCTTTTATTTTCAAATTATATCTTACTATTTCTCAACTCTAAATAAAGGGTATTCGTTAAAAAAATAAAAATAAATAAAAACACTAAATGAGGGTTTTTATTATCTTAACAAATTATTAGTTTTTCAAAACTGATTTTTATGAGTACATATCAATAGTTTTAATCAAAATTTAAACTATTCACTAATGATAATGATTATTGATAATATTAAACCTAAAGATTAACCAAAAGTCAATCTATTATTAATAAATTCCACAGATAATCATATGTAGAGATAATTAATCATACAATTTCGATTACCATTGTAGAAAATAAAATCTATTTCTTTATAAAGAGGAGAGTGATTGAAGATTTTTTGTGAGTAGAAGAGAACCAAAAATGGGGTTCCCAAAGCTTTCTTCCCTCATTTGCTTCTCATTCTTTCTCTTCTCTCTATTCATCACTTCTACTATTGCTGCTAAAAAGGTATTAAAAAAAAAAAAAAAAAAAAAAAAAAACCCAATTTTGTTTTTTCGTTTTTCATTTTTTTTGTTTTGTTTTTAATTCTGATTGTTTTTTTTTTGTTTAAGTCGTATGTTGTGTTATTGGGATCACATTCACATGGATTGGAAGTTTCAGAAGCAGATCTTCAAAGGGTCACCGATTCCCATTATCAACTTCTTGGATCATTCTTGGGCAGGTCTCCAATTTTTCTAGTTTTCTCTTTCTCTATACTTAATTTTAGTTTAAAAAAAAAAACTAAATGTTATTTTTTTTAATATTATTATATTGCAGTAGTGAGAAGGCGAAAGATGCCATATTTTACTCATATAAGAAACATATCAATGGATTTGCTGCAATCCTTGAGGAGGAAGAGGCTATGGAGCTTGCAAGTAAATAAATGAGCTACTATATGAATATTTATATTTATAATATATTAGTATATATATTTTTAATATATTATATTGTTAAAAAATCGTTTAGAAGATAGAGCTTGGAATAATGAGGCTCCTCAGTCACCGTTTAGTTCCTATTAATATAGATCTGATAGTCATGAGTGAAAATCTTTATTACTCCACTCCCGTCCAAGTGATTTGATTTGTACGGACTCAGATTGTACCGAACACTTCAATTTGAATTTTTTTAAACAATTTATATTGATTTTTTATTTTAATATTGATCCAAAATAATGATGTGTGACAGAACACCCAGAAGTTGGATCAGTATTCCCAAATGAAGGAAAGAAATTACATACAACACATTCATGGGAATTCATGGATTTGGAAAGGAATGGTATAACTCCCAAAGCTTCTCTATGGAAGAGGGCCAGATTTGGAGAAGATTCCATTATCGCCAATCTCGACACTGGTAAACCCTAATCCTCATCCCTTTTTAGATTATATATATATATATGGATATATATTTTCTTCTAAAAATTTTGGTTAAACAATACACAAGTTTTATTTTAGTCAATAGTTTACTTTGATTCCTTGATCTTCTATCTGCAAGTTAAAAAAAATTGTGGTTTTTATTAAGAAAATATATTAGTTTAATTTACATATTTATTATGAAAAGATAAAATATTATACATAAATAAAATCAACCACGATACCTAGTGCCAAAAAAATAAGGGATATATTGCTCAAAAAAATTTGGTTTTAAAATTACATAAAATTAAATAAAAAATTGTTTCAATCTTTTTTATGTTTTTAAACCTTATATATTTTAATTTTGCAAGATTTTATTTTAAAAACAAAAATTATTAATTTAGATTATCAGAATTCAAAGTTTAAGGATATAGATATAGTAGTATACTTTTATCTAATTTTCATGTATAATATTTATTTTTTCCTTTATCATCTATTCAGTTAAAATTAATCTCATGAAATAAACAAACGAACTTATCTGATATCATCAATAATAATAAAAATCATAAATTTTCAAATAAACTTTGCCCCCCATTTTTCCATTTAATTTCTCACCATGGTTATATTTCAACATGGAAATAGGTGTATGGCCCGAGTCAAAGAGTTTCAGCGACCATGGCTTAACAAAACCAATCCCAGCAAAATGGAAAGGAGGCTGCATGAATAACACTGCTCATGGAGTTCCTTGCAACAAGTATTTTTTTCAATTTTTGAAAAACGTTTTTTAAAAAGTAAAACTGTGTTATAGATTATTCCAATTTTATTTATCACATACTTAAATTAAGACTAAATTATACGAAATGTTCATAACCTATGAGGTTTGTTTCAATTTTATCCGTAACTCTTTAAAAGTTTTAAATTCTATACCTTAGAAGCTAAATATATTAAATGTGGAGTGTTTCAATTTTACCCGTAAATGTTTTTAAAAGTTTCAATTCTCCTATAACATTTAAATTTCTGAAAAAATTTAATAGAAATTATTTTTTAAACAAATTAAAAGATTGTAGGTAGTTTTCTTTTAATTGAACATAAATTAAATTATTATATAAGAATAATTAATAAGAAAACAATAAAGTATTATTTTATGTTTTTTTTTAATATTGTTGGGGTGGTGGATTGAATTATTAATTATTAAAATGGGAATATTCCATTGATTATATGAAGGAAACTAATCGGAGCCAAATACTACAACAAGGGTTTCATCGCCTATCTCGTTCAACAAAACTCCACAGCCGATCTCTCAGCAGTCATTAACTCCACAAGAGACTATGAAGGCCACGGCTCCCACACTCTCTCCACCGCTGGCGGAAACTTAGTTCGAAAAGCCAGCGTTTTCGGTTCCGGATATGGAACTGCCAAAGGTGGTTCTCCTAAAGCCAGAGTCGCTTCTTACAAAGTTTGTTGGCCTGTAGACGAAGGCGGCTGCTTTGATGCCGATATCGTTCAGGCTTTCGACGACGCCATTCATGACGGAGTCGATGTCCTTTCCCTCTCACTCGGTGGACCTCCTGGTCCTTATAATGAAGACGGTCTCGCTGTTGCTGCTTTTCATGCTGTTAGGAAAGGTATTCCTGTGGTTTGCTCTGCTGGGAATTCTGGTCCTCAACCCGGAACTGTCGCAAATGTTGCTCCTTGGATATTAACTGTTGGAGCCAGCACTTTGGATCGTGAATTCCAAGCTCTCGTTGAACTCGCAAATGGCAAACGCTTTAAGGTTCTTTTCTCCTTCCATCTAATATTACTCACTTTTTATAATATGGAAAAATTATTTAACGAGTCTGATACGATACAACTATTGAATTTATTGTTTTAATGTGAAAATACTTACATATTTATTAGTGACTAACATATTAGTAAAACTCGTATATTTATTACTTACTTTTATATTTGATCTAATAGAAATAAGAGTAGAATATTTTCCCGATGGTTATGAGTAGGGAGTCTTATCGTGAAAATTATATCGATTAATTTTTAGAATTTCCATACCTCCCTTTATAGATTATTATGTATAACTTTTTGTCTCTAAACCATGCATTATCCCATATTTGATTATGTTTAGGGATCAAGCCTTTCGAAAGCTTTGCCGGAAGATAAATATTATCCATTAATAAGTGCAGCAGACGCAAAGGCGGCGGGGGCATCGGAGGAGGACGCATGGCTTTGCAAGCCAGGAACATTGGATCACAAAAAGGCAAAGGGGAAAATAGTGGCATGTTTAAGAGGAGAAACAGCAAGAGTTGATAAAGGAGAACAAGCAGCCCTTGCTGGAGCTGTGGGAATGATTCTGTGTAACGACAAGGCTAGTGGTTTTGAAACAATTGCTGATCCTCATGTTCTTCCTGCTTCTCATATTAATTATCAAGATGGTCTTGCTGTTTTTTCCTACATCAATTCCACCAAGTAATTAAAATTTCTTCTTCCTTTTTTTTAATTAATGTTTTTAATAAATTACTTAATGAAATGATATTTTTTAATATAGAAATCCTATGGCTTATTTAATTCCACCGACCGCGAAGATCCATACAAAGCCTGCTCCAACCATGGCTGCCTTCTCCTCTAGAGGACCTAACCGTATCACGCCTCAGATTATCAAGGTTTTGTTTTGGGTTATTCTATCACTCATTTGATAATTTTTTTTTTAAATTATTCATATTTTAATCACAAATTCTTTGATATAACCTTGTTTTTTTATATTATGGTTCTTTTTAAATTTTAAAAAAAAGATAATACTTGGCTACTCATTAGTAAGTAAGTTCGTACTCACTTTCCTACATGTTTTGATTTTATAAAATGAAAAACAGAAAAAAGATTTGTTATTAAATTAAGTTAATTAAAACCTAAAATCAATAATAGTAATCTAGTTTTAATACATGTTTTTTAAATTCTTCATAGATTTAAAAAAAAAACCTACCAAAAGTAGTAATCAAAATCCATTTTATATTCTTAGAATTCAACTTGTTTAAACTAGTTTACTTTTTTTTTTTTAATGTTGTACATTATCAAGAGTGATTATAAGCTAAATAGTTACTTGTTCATAATTATTTTTTTTGTGTTTTGAAACCCTATTTCTGATCAATTTCACAAAATAATGCAGCCGGATGTAACTGCACCTGGTGTAAACATAATAGCGGCTTTTACCGGAGCAGTAAGCCCAACCGGTGAACCCTTCGACAAAAGGACGGTTCCGTTCATCACCATGTCAGGCACTTCCATGTCTTGTCCACATGTTTCAGGAATTGTCGGACTTCTCAAATCTCTCCATCCACATTGGAGCCCGGCCGCCATCAAATCTGCCATCATGACATCCGGTTTGTAAAATAAATCATACATTAGTAGGACTTATATATTTATCTAACACCGATACTTTTATTATATTTTACACAATAATTCACTACATAATATAACTCTCTCTATATATTTTCTTTGTCACGGTGAGCCAGCAAGAATAAGAGACAACACAAGGCATCCAATGCTCGACGGTGGATCAGACAGCTTCGGGAGAGCGAGCTACTTCGGTTATGGATCGGGGCACATACGACCAAACGGAGCGATGGATCCCGGATTGGTTTACGACTTAAACACGAAAGATTACTTGAACTTTCTATGTGCAATTGGGTATACTGAGGCAATGATAAGACCATTCTCAGGAAAGCCATATAAATGCCCAGCTTCAGCTACTCTTTTGAACTTCAATTACCCATCAATAGCAGTGGAAAACATGCCGCATAACGTGACGGTAACGAGGAGGTTGAAGAACGTAGGAAATCCAGGAGTATATAGAGCAAGAGTGAGGAGCCCACCGGGGGTTTCTGTGATGGTGAAACCAAATGTGTTGAAATTCGACAGAGTTGCACAGGAGAAGAGTTTTAAGGTGGTGATGTCGGGAGGTGTGAAGGGGAATAACGTTGGTGATGGCCTCCTCATTTGGACTGATGGCAAGCACTTTGTTAGAAGTCCTATTGTCGTTTCATCTGGCTCATTTTAAAATCCTTTTACGATTATTTATATTGGAATTTTAGTTTTTATTTATTAGGGTTTTTTCTAGGATGGTTGGTTGATTTGTGGATAGGATATTAGTTTAACTTACTTTTTTTTTTTTTATTATAAGATAAGTTGATTTATATTTGGATAATTAGTTGATTAATAAATTCCTTAGTTTGTGATCTATATTTGATATGCGATTATGTAATCAAAATAAATTAGAAAGGGTTGATTGCTAAAATTCTTGTTGCTTGCTTCGATGAATTTTGTCTCTAAATAGCCCAACGTGATGCAATTTGAGATGGAATTGTTGGCCATGCCACTGAAAAAGTTTGTCGTTAAAAAAAAGTCAAATATTTGATTAATTTGTGACAAATTGTTGTGCCGCTGACCTAAAAAGTCAAACTACAATGTATTTGACTCATTAGTGACAAATTTCGTCTCTAATCCTTTTTTTTAACTAATAATAAAATTTTAATTCTTTCATTTTTAATATTTAAAAAAATTAATATATAAAAAAAAATTCCATTAATATTATTAAAATTCACAATAATAGTAAAAAAAAATCACTAATTTACTAAAATTTACCTACTAAGTACATATTAATTACATACTAATGACATATAAATTAACATATTTACTAACATTAAATTTACTAATAAACAATTACATCTAATTAAACAAATTTAAAAAGTACAAAAAAATGTAGAGAGAAAATAAATAATAACGTTCTTCGAGCTTTTACGAGATTGATTTTAAAACCAAAAAAAAAAAAAAAAAGAAAAGGAGAAGGAAAGAAGGGGAAAAGGGAAAAGGAATATGGAGAAAAGAAAAGAGAATGAGAAAGAGTTGAAAAATGAAATTTCTAATCAGGCCGCTTATATAGACGTTTTTTAGCGACAAAATTTGTCGCTAAATGAAACAAAAAGACGCTACGTTTTCTCACGCGCCATAAATGCCTCTTTTAGCTACCAATTTCGTCTCTAATATTCAAAAATTTTGTTGAAAAATTTTAGCACCGCCATAAATGCTTCATTTATAGACGAATTGTGTCGCTAATATTTAAATTTTTTGTTGAAAATTCTAAAAGGCGCCATAAATGAGTGACACGATTTGTCGCTAATATTCAAACGATTGTTGAAGACACCACGTGGCAAACATGAACTCATTGTGATTTTTTGACAATCAGTGACACAATTGGTCTCTAATATAACCCCAAACTCAGATTTTGTTTGGGGTTATCTTAGCGACCAATTTAGTCGCTATTAGCTACCAAATATGTCACTATTATAACCCCACACTCATATGGGTTTGGAGTTATCTTAGCGACAAAATAATTTGTCTCTAATAGCCACATAATTAGTCGTTATTAGCTACAAAATGCGTCACTAAGCGTAATTTTTTTTTATTTAATTTATCAGAATTCATTCTTCATCATCATTGAAACCATCATCTTTAGATCCAAAATTGTTTTCCTCATTGTCTTCTTCGTACAAATAGTCGTGGGATGATTCATCATCATTGATGGGATCAAATAGAGTCTCTTCCGGGTCATTTATTCCTTCATCAATTTCACGAGCTAGCACCTCATCTTTTTGGAAAGCAACAAAGTCCTTCGTCTACATAAAAAGGTCTATCTTTGCAAACCACTAACCCTCTCCTAAGATAGCCTGAATATTTTTTGGCGATTCTCGCTGGTCCTTTTTCAAACATGATTATGTGTGTGTTGGATATTGGAAGCATGAACGAATAAACCTACGAGTATCACCGTGAATTAATGAGAATTATATCATTATAATTTTAATAACTTAACCAAGTATCACTGTGAAACTCACGTAAGCATAAAACTATAAACGAAAATCTCTGTCAATTATGATCCCCTCTCTGAATGTGTTAATTCCAGGGTGACTTTGTTGGACGAAAAACTCAACGAATAACCTACAATAGAATTCTATAAGAAAAACTTCTTTTAGCGACAAAATCCCTGCAATGAAAACAGGTAAGTCGTTAATTAGCGACAAATTTTGTCGCTAAAATCTTGGTTGATTTTTTTAGACAAATTTTATCTCAAAAAATAGCGACATATAATGTCGAAATGTTTGGCCGGAAGCTTCCCTCTTTTATAGCGATAAAATTCTAGCGACGAAAACATGTAAGTCTCTACTTTAGCGACATATTTCGTCTATAAAAATCAACCAATGTTTTAGAGACAAAATTTGTCGCTAATTAGCGACATACCTGATTTCGTCATTAGCATTTTATCAAAGTCAAGATGAGTAACTTAAAAGTGTTTACAGTATATGGATAACGTTTGGGAACCTTATCCTGGTAACACTGTTAATAGCTTGCCATTTTGTTTACAGACAAATGATCTAATTCTGATCATTCATGTGGGTGACATGAAATGGAAGTATCATATGCAATGTTGATTGTATAAGACAGGACCACAATGTTTGATCAAATTTCTCATTAGTACCGTTTACGAGAAATGATCGAATATCAAACTAAGTTTATCAATTGTGATAAATCTCAATCCTGAGTGAAATGTGGACTCCTATTTATAGAGTTATGTCTTTGATTCACATGGTTGAGAGCGATCTGAATGAATGCTCAATACACTCTTGTTTTGGGAACATAACAAGATAGTAGCTGGGAACACATTTACACGAGATGGAATTCATAACTTCCCTCAAAAATTAATGGTATCAATGTGATACCTAAACATTTTAGGAACTTTATGAAACTCCCTTGATGTACTGATTCAAGACATGAACAAGTGGCGCCACGACTTCTATTGATCACAGAAGTATATTAGTAGTTT
Source organism: Gynostemma pentaphyllum (assembly GCA_028015215.1). NCBI lineage: Eukaryota > Viridiplantae > Streptophyta > Magnoliopsida > Cucurbitales > Cucurbitaceae > Gynostemma > Gynostemma pentaphyllum. The sequence goes on from CM051346.1 coordinate 29,880,613, forward strand.
GACTACAAATAATGTTCATTGGAGAATCAGCGGGAACACAAGGATAAAGAGGAAATTACAGGGGGAAAATGATAAATTTTTCCGCCTGTAATTATGAGAGTTCCATGTGAAGGATATATCATAGAAATAAATAAACGGTAAACTAAATTGAGATAACTCATCTATGGTGAGGGGAGTTCATCTATGAAACTATAGAGGAATTATTCATAGTTAGATAATGAGTAATTAACTGATTATGAGTTAATCACTTAGTTGACTAATTATTAAGCCCATGATCTATAGATCCATCAAGTCATTATGCTGCCCAAAATATCGTAGTCATGAAATCAAACTGAAGCAATGAAAATTTTGAGTAAGGTGAATTACTTAAATAAGCACTATTAATTGTTTAAATATTGATATTACAGTAATTAATAGAAATATTATTAATTGTTTAAATAATGAGTTTATTTAAACAAGAAATTAATAATGAAATATTATTAATTGTATGTTATTAATTATTTAAATATTGACCATATTTAAATGGTAATTAATAATTTGAAATTAATTGGTAATTATTAATTTTTAAATAATTAAGTTTATTTAAATGGAAATTAATGATTAAATTAATATTATTAATTAATAATAAAATATTGTCAATTAAAATATTTATTAATAATTATTTAAATCACTACAAAAAAAACTGTTAAATTGAGACCAAAAATTTGCGACCAAAGGTATTGGGTAGTTTTTTGGTGACCACTCTAGTAGTAAATATGAAGTTTTACTTAAAACGACAATATGGTCACTTTTTTGCGACCAATTGGCGACCAAGTAAAGGATTAGTCATGAAAAATATTGCGAATTTTTGGCGCGAAGCAAGTGATCATATGGTCACTACCAAATTACAACCACTGTGGTCGTAGTTTTGTGACATGGATGATCATTTAGTAGTAAAAAAAGGCACGTAAATTTGGCGGGAGAAAGGCTACCAAGTGGTGACAATTGAAAGTGACTATACGGTCGCAATTTTGGTGACCTTTAGTGACCAATGGTAGATTAAAAAGGCGCGAAAATTTGGTGGGAAATAAGCTACCAGGTGGTCACATTTTGAAGTGACTAGATGGTCGCAAAATTTGTGATTTTAAGTGACCAGTGGTAGATAAATAATTTGGCGTGAGAAAAGCTACCAACTGGTCACCAAAATAAGTGACACGTAAATATTGTGACTTGATGTGACCAGGGGTAGTGAGGAAAATAGCGGAAAATTTTGGCGGGAAAATGCGACCAGTTTGTAGCAAAAATACGACCATCTGGTCGCAAATAATCAGAGGAGTCCATTATAAAATCCCCTTCTCCAATTGTTTTTAAACATTAAGAAAAAAATCCACTCCTCCCATTGTTTGTTAGCATTAAGAAAAAAGAAAATGAGAGAGTGGATGTATATGTTCGTTTGATAGACGGGTAATTGAACGATGAGTTCGTGGTCGGGGTTGAACAGTTTGTTGAATTTTGCATGACAATTGTCTATTATGAAAAGTATGGTGGAAAGCTACGTTGCCCATGCACAAAATGCGACAATAGGAGAATCATACCGGTTACAGATTTGAATGTTTATCTTTATAGTCGGGGATTTGTGCAGAATTATTATCATTGGGTGTTTCAGGGGGAAACACGGGAAATGTTCGACGTTGCATTACAGGAATCGAGACAATACGAAGGTAGCAGCTCAAATGTAGAGGTTGTTGCCGAAGAACGGAATGATGAACAATAATATAGTCAAGATGCAGCAAATGATACTTGATGGTGCGGGGTATGGGGGCAATGAAAATTTCCGTTAAAGTTTAATTGTAGACGAAGATGAACGGGTTGTTGAAGAGGAAATGAATCCGGAAGCACGTAAGATGCACGAGATGCTAAAGACAGCCAGCCGACCATTGTACGATGGGTGTGAGGTCAGTCAACTTGCTGCTGATACAAAACTTTTAAATATAAAGGCGCAGTACGACATACCTGGTAGAGGATTTGATTCGATTTCATCGTGGTTTCGTCGATGCGATCCAGAAGAAAATATTATGCCCCACAGTTTGTACGACATAAAAAAGCTAGTGGAGGGACTTGGATTACCCGTGGAGAAAATAGATTTGTGTCGAAACGAATGCATGATTTACTGGGATGTGGATGAGGACCTGCATCACTACAAATTCTGTTTTCTTCCATGATATAAACAAGGGAAACACAGCCTGATTCCGTACGCCTGCATGTTCTATTTACCGCTGACCCCAAGTCTGCAACGATTGTAGCATCGGATGTGACAGCTTCACACATGAGATGGCATCACGAGCATTCACAGGATGAAGATGTTATGAGACATCCCTCAGATGTTGCGGCATAGAAGCATTTAAATAATTGCCATCCTTATTTTGCACAAGATCCAAGAAACGTTAGATTGGGCTTATGCACGGATGGCTTTAACCCGTTCGGGATATCCGGGGCATAATATTCAGTTTGGCCAGTCATGGTAACCCCGTATAACTTGTCTCCCTCGATGTGCATGTGAGACCCTGTGATTTTTCTAACAGTGATCGTACCAGGGCCGAAAAGTCCAAAACAGAAACTGGATGTGTATTTGCAACCACTTATTACAGAGTTGAAAAGGTTGTGGACTGATGGTGTTATGACGTACGACATTTCGAAGAAACAAAATTTATTGATGCACGTCACGTTAATCTGGATGATCAGTGACTTCTTTGCGTATTCAATATTGTCAGGTATGTTGACATTTAATTGTTTTCATATATATTTTTGAGTATGTGTTTAGTTTTTGTTATTGTTTTGCTTAGTCAGGAGTTAATTGTGTGAACCTCAATCTCATCCTCTTAAAGGATGGAGTACGGCAAGGAAATACGCATGTCCACATTGCATGCTAGACACAAATGCATTTTATCTCAAAAACGGTCGGAAAACTTGTGGTTTGATTGTCACTGTCGATTTTTACCGTTGAATCATACGTTTCATTCAAACGGTAATGACTAGAAAAAGGTAAGAAAAGAAACCCCCTCGACAATGTATAGTGGAAGGCAGATTCTTCACGGCATAAATGCTATAGGGATGCAGAAGATTATAGTGGACGGTGTAGAGAGTGCAAACAATGCTGCTGGAAAAAACACGGGTTTGAAGAAACAGGGTATTTTTTGGGATCTACCGTATTGGGAAGATCTACTTATTAGACATAATCTGGATGTAATGCATATCGAGAAGAATTTCTTCGATAACATTTTCAATACGATTTTGAACATTCTTAGAAAAACAAAGGACAATCTGAAGGCACGTTATGATATACGGGAGAGTGAATGTCCTGAGTTGGAGCATGACGACAATGATAATTACGCAAAAGAAAAATACATGTTGATGACGGATGAAAAGAAAACATTATTTGAGTGGATTAAATACATCAAATTCTTGGACGGATACGTTTCAAATTTGAGTCAGTGTATAAACAGTAAAAAACATATCATGTTCGAGATGAAAAGCCACGACTGTCATGTATTCATGCAACGATTGATGTCTGTCGCGTTCAGACCGTTCCTAGAGAATAGACATTGGGAGCCGCTTGCACAGTTGAGTGTTTTTTTCAGGGACTTGACATGTACAGAGCTGACTAAAGCTACTATCCCTTCAATGAGTTCAGAGATCACTGTTATTATTTGTAAGTTAGAGCGAATGTTCCCACTTGGCTTTTTTGACTCCATGGAGCATCTTCTAGTGCATCTTCCATATGAGGCATTCTTAGGGGGTCCGGTACATTACCGCTGGATGTACCCATTTGAAAGGTAAGCACAATTAAATTGTAATGTACACGTATAAAGTACAGTGATCGAATGCAAATGTTTTCTACACATTGTACCCACAGGTACTTACGTCGGTTGAAAAAGACGGTTGAAAATAAAGCAAGAGTAGAAGGATCTATCTGTAGTGAGTACCTGATGCAAGAGACTACCACATTTTGTTCATACTACTTTGATCAACAAATTGCAGAGCAGTTTCGACCAGAGAAACGAAACATTGTCGAAAATTTACTTGAAGGTATTGACATAAACAACTTGCCGATTTTTACGGAACCTGGCCTGACAGTTGGAAGATCAGTGCGTAGGTCGTTGACCGATTATGAGTATCACGTAATGCAGACATACGTGTTATGCAACTGCGCAGAGATTGATCCTTACATAGAGTGAGTTCGTAACTTAACATTATTTCATCGCCTAAACAATTACAAACTATTTCAAATATTTGCTAACTATTTTTGTAACATACAAATTATTTCTAAACTTATACGTTCGAATAACCCGAGTTGGTCTTACAGCCGCTGAGGAGGGGTCAATAATCGACAAAGAGTTTCATTTTTGGTTCAGTGCATACGTGAGTTATTTTAAATTGTCAAAAAAAACCATGTCAATTTGTTGAAAAAATTACTATCCTTCTAACATTACTGTATGTGATCAATGACAGGTTGACTCCTCTACATTACCGATAGATGATCCTCGCATTATTTCTTTGGCAAAGGGACCTGGACGAATTGCAAGGTCGTATACTGGATACGTCGGTAATGGTTACAGATTTCAAATAAAGGTGCATTCAGTTAACAGGGCAACAACAACAGTGGTGTTTGGATAAAAGGTCATGTGTTCAGCACAAACGAATACGATTACTTCAGAGTAATCGATGAGATTCTTGAGATTCAATACGCAAGTCCGACACTAAAACGCATTGTTCTGTTCAACTGCACTTGGTTCGAGACAACCAGACGAGGCGGAGTCCATAAGATTGATCATTTACAAATCGTTGAGGTAAACAAGTCCAAGCATATGCGCACCGCTGATAGGTTTGTCTTGGCTTCACAGACGATTCAAGTTTATTATCTAAACTATCCGATTAATAGATGAGATCTGACAAATTGGTTAGTTGTTTGTAAAGTTAAACCACGCTAGGTAGAAGAAAAATTGTCCAAGAAAGACGACCATGCAGAGGAAGCTGGTGCTTTTCAAGCAGATGAGATAAGATGTCATGCAATCGACAATGGTCAGAATGCAAGTACTGTTCGTCCTTTGAACGATGGAACGATAACATTGCATGATGATGATACAAATGCTTACACTTCTCGCGCACGTGACATTGATGCTGAATTTATTCGAGACGATGAATCCGAAGAAGAAGAAGAAGAAGAAGAAGAAGACTTTATGTGAGGGCCTTCTTTGAGACGATGAATTTATTCGAGACGATGAATCCTGTGACGACCTGTCTTTTTTAAATAATTTAAATTAGAAAACACAGCGGAAGTCTTTATATTTTAAGAAAAATGGCGTGGTTATGTTTAAAAATTGGCTAGCCAAAACCTGTTTACATCTTAATTTCAAAATCTAAAATACACAAGGAACATTAAGTTCCTATCCAGGAGTTCAAAATGATTTAAAATCATAAAAGTAAAGACAAAAGCTCTTAAGAGCTATATACAACTGTACAAATCCCAAAATAGGTAAAATTCATAAACTCAGTCCATGGACTTTTACATGACACCTAGTCCATCTTGAGATCATTATCCTTTGATCATGCAGCACCATCTCCTCTCCCTCGACCTCTAGCCAGGGCATTACCTAAAATTTTGTAATATCATGAGCTAACAACTTAAGCCCAGTGAGAATAATAAGAATAGAAAGTAAAAATAGACCTCAAACTCACATTCCGATTTGTGTCCAATTAATCTTACACAAACAATCCTAAAGTTCTCCAAACTTTAGGTAATTTCATTCTAAACTCTCTAAAGGATGATATTACTAACACTTGTAGTCAAATCCTCATCCATTAACTTGTTACGACATAAATAAGAAAATAAATAAACTTTGCATAAATATAACATCTCGATTCTCTATTCCATCGATCATATGCATGAAGGTAATGAGAACATCCCGTAGGATTCACATTCGCCGTTTATGCATGAAATGAAGGTAACGTGGACATTTCCCATAGCATCCACCATTCAACCTTATGCATGAAGGTAACGTGGACATTTCCCGTAGCATCCACCATTAACCTTTCGTTTTCTTTCTCACTTTCTTTTCTTTTTCTGAAGGTGATGCGGACATTCCCCGTAGGGTCCAACATTCTCCCCTTCTTTTCTTTTTCACTTTCTTTCAATGATGCGAGATATTATGGTGCAAGATGTTATGGTTATGCTTGTAAATGCTTGTAAAAGTAAATAAAAGTAAAGTATGAATATTAAAGTAACCAAAACAAACATTGTCACAACCCGACCCGGTATCTTCCTATAAACCAGTGACGAGTCGTGCGCTGATGGCAAGCGATAGCCCGAAAGACAACACTTACCATCAAGACAAACTAAACATAACTATGCTAATATTAAATCAAACTATAAATGATTCATGTACTAACTGGACTGATGCAAAACACGTGGTGGATAAGCTCGTCGTAGGCTCGATCATCTTCTGAAACTCGAAAACTACCTGTGGGGGGAAAACATTTGAAAAGAATGAGCTAAAGGCCCAGTGAGTGGAATTTTTATTAAACTAGTATTTTCTTCAAAACTATATAATATATAATAGTTTCCAAATTCATAAAACTGTTCAAAACTAATATTTGTAAAACTTAATAATCATAAAATTCAAAACTAAAACTCGTAAAACTGGATAGAGTCATAATTTAATAAACATAATATTTAGCTGTCGAAACCATATCAATACTTGTACGTAAATATATATATCTACAATAGAAACTGTTCATAAACTATATCGTAGTGATAAAAACCCACTAAAAATGTACCTTTAACTGGTCATACTGCATGTAGAGCGAAATCATGCATGCAGCAGAGCAACTGAATACTGAAACTGGTCATACGCGCGCAGAGCTGCCCCCAAAGGGCTATGCACCCTAACATACGGCCCAAAGCCTATGTGTATGCTAAAGTGGGTCCCAAAGACCTGCGAAAAGCTGATAACTAAAGGTACTGTTTCTAGCGGTTTGAAAATAAACTACTGAAAATAATATCATAATTTCCAAACCATTGTAAAACCGCAATTGAAACTTTCGTAGCTGGATAAATCATATATACTTAATAATGATTATCTAAAAACTTTCATTCATATATATTTATATCAATAAATAATCATATACGATAATATAAACTCTAAAACTTTTATGTTTTGTAAACTACTAAAAACTCAATACAGGTGATAATTTTAAATGTGAAAATATAATCCACTCACAAACTTTTGCTGTCGAAATCGTATACCATTTACACCATGATTTCACCTGAATATATTGATTTAAGAAAATACATATCAATTATCTACTTAATAATTTGAAATATTAGAAAACCATATTGAAAATAATATAAAATTGCGGTTAATATCACATGGCTAGAGCTTCAACTTTCCTTCAACAACTACACTTTCAAAATAATTTTCAAAGCCAAAATATCAACTTGTTACTCTTCCTCCTTTCCAACATATAAAATCCCAAATCAAATTGAACAAAAACCACACATAACCCTCTTTCTAATTTATACCAATTTTTCATTACAACTCTAACAAAACCATGGAAATAATCCATTTCTACACTATCCTTAATCATTCACTTAAAATCCATAAACAACAAAAATCATAAAAACAACCTTGAAGCTTAATAAATTTCCACCAAAATCCATCAAAAGAAGAATTGAATTGAAGAAACTACTTACCAACAAGCAATTACACCTCAAATTGAACTCAAAACTCCACAATTGATGTTGATTTCAAAAAAAATTCCAAGCCAAAATCTCAAATTTTCCTTTCTTTTTCTTCTCTCTTTTTTCTTTCTTTCTTTCTTCTTTCCCTTTCTCTCTTTCTCTGGCCATGGGCTGCAGCAAACAAAATATGAGGTTTTTTTTTTTTTTAAATACCTCCTGCTGCCACGTGTCAACCCCACTTCCACACTTTTTTTTTGAACTTATCTTATTTTCTTTCTTTTTTTTTTTAAAAAAAAAGGAGTTTACAAACATAAAATAAAGGGCATAAAGTAAAAGACATAAAGTAAATAAATAGGAAATTCTGGAAGAACGATATGTAAATCGAACTCCGCTACATTAATAAAAGTAAATCCTATCTTAAACGATTAACCTATTCCTTCAAGGATTCTAAGCTTCCAATATAATCCGAGGTTCTATTAATCGTTCTATATAAAAGTTTGGATCTTTTAACTTCAAATGATCCATCCTAAGCTTTGAAACGAATCTAACTTAGAATTTTCTAAGATTCAATGTTTTCCTCGAGAACTCCTAAGTTCTCACTTAAGGATTAACTCCTAATCCTAAGGGCACTAACTCACTTCCCTCTATCTTAGATTCGAATCCTAGTCTTAGTTTCCAATTCTACAAATCATTATACTTATTCGCTTTCTATAGTTACTTTAAATCCTAACTATTCTCACCTTTGCCAAATAAGATTTTCTCCAAATCTCCAAATTCCCACGAATCAACAACCGAGCAATCGCACCTACAATTCACCAATTGCACAACATATTACAACTCATAACTAAGATGAGAACAAGTGTGCATTTTCGGGTGAATAGTGATTTTGGATGAATAGTAATTTCGGATGAATAGTGTTTTTGGGTGAATAGTGTTTTTCGAAAATCCGGGTTCAAAATCGTCAAATTCCATGATAGAAATTCATGATTTCAACTTCAAAACTCATTTATAATAAAAAACGAACAAAACCATATAAAAATTTTTGAAAACTTACTTTTTGGGACTTCCCTTAGAGGACGGGAAACTCCGAAAAGCTAGGTTGGATAGGTAGCCATCGTCCCTACCAATCCAACGCAACCGAAAACACGACGGTCCATCGAGAAACGAATGAGAAACGAAGAAAAGAAAATCCACATCCATGGTGGATGAAAGCCACGACAAGGCAAGGAAAGGAAGAGAAAGATGAAGGCAACTTGGTCAAATTGGTGATGTTTAAAGAATAAATGAATATTAATTTTATATATTTTAAGAAATTAGAAATGACAGTTGCGTCTTTTTATGACTTTTGACTTCTAAATCGAAACCCAAAGCTCTTAAATTAATCTAAAGATGATTAATAATTATTAATTGGCCTATTAATAATTATTAATGTCACCGAAGTGAATTTAAAGTATTAAAACGATTAAAAAGAATTTCGGGCGAAATTAACTACTAAAATCGAAATTACAAAAATAATAATTAAACTAAACACTTAAATTGAAATAAATAAATAACATTAAATAAATAAAAAAAATTCACTTCAAAATAACGGGACGTTACAAATCCGATGAAGAAACAGAAGAAAAAGAAGAAAAAGCGACGATCGAAGAAACTGAGGATGATGAATGAGACATTTTGTAACTTTATGATTCACTGTATGTTTTATTAAAACTATTTCTTTAATGAAGGTTAAAAAAAACATATATATATATATATATATTTGCGACCAGATAGTCGCAATTTAACACAAAAGGTGACCACATGGTAGTAATTTAGAAGTGAAATGCGACCACTTGGTCGCAATTTTAGAAAAGTAGACTTAATTTTTTCCAAAATTCTAAATGGTTCAAGTTAAATGACGACCAATTGGTCGCCAATATGAAGCGGGTAATTTAAATTTTCATGAAATATTTGGCGGTGAATTTCAAACTTGCGACCATCTGGTCTTGTGACATTGTGGTCACTTAATTGAGCGGCAAATTAAAATTTACATGAAATTTATGGCGGTGAATTTAAAGATTACGACTAACTTGTCGCAATTTTTGATGGAACACGTGATGTGATAGCTGTTGTTGATAATTACAAAATTACGACCACCTGGTCACTTTTTTAATAAATGCTACCAGATGATCGCAAATTTGTATGAAAATGCGACCACGTGGTTGTAATTTCCTCAGCACGAGTGACCTTTGGTTTCTAGTCATAATTACATATTTGCGACCATCTGGTCACAAATACAGATTTAAACACAGAACTGTTTCCCTCTCTCCCATCCGTTGTTCCTCTATTTTCTTTCTCTCTTTTCTTTCTTTTCTCTCTTTCCCCATTCCGTTCCCCGTTGTTTTTGTCCGTTCCCGTTCTTTACTTTCCCATTCTCGTTCCCCGTTCCTACTCTTTTCTAAAAGCCATAAAACTCCAATCCCGGTTTCTATTACGAGGTTAGTTTTCTTATAGATTTTAAGTTTAAATTTAGTTTTAGTTTTAAGTTTAAATTTAGTTTAATTAGTTAATTTAATTTAGTTTAATTAATTAATTAGTCTAGTTTACTTTAGTTAATTAATTAGTCTAGTTTTTAATCAATTAATTTACATTAATTTAATTAATTAGTTTACTTTAATTTAATCAATTAATTTAAGTAGTGTAATTAATTAATTATTAATCACCATTTGGTAAGTTTAAGAACTTCGGGTTCCGATTTACAAGTCAAAAGTCATTAAAAGGACGTAATCGTCATTTCCAAACTTCTTAAAATATCTAGACACTATTCATCTCCTCTTTAAAAATGTCATTTGACCAAAATTGACCAAAACTCACTCATCTACTCTCCCAAACCCGAGCATGAAGAGGAGGAAAAGAGAAGAGAAAGAAAGTGTCGCCCCGGCTTCGTTTCTTGGACGTTTTGCGTTATTTCGGATGCGTTGGAAAGCTCTAACCGAGACCTTTCTACCCATTCCACTCTTGGAACGTTTCCACCTCTCTAAGGTAAGCTCTAGATCTCGAATTTTCATATTATTTCTATGGAAATTGATTCAAGCTTTTGAGTTCTTGGCCAAAACCCCCATACCCTTCCAACTTTGTTGTTGAATGTTGATGGAAAACTTATTGGGTAACTATTACTTGACTTCCCTTAACTCTAAAACCGAGTTTCAGTCGAAACCCTTCCCGTTTGAAATTTACATCGTGGGGGTTGTTTTGGGGTTTACTTTTATTAATATATTGTTTATTATAATTAAATTCGGGAAATCGATTATTGTCCAAAAACCCGAACATCGATACCCATTGAAATCGGGAACTTTGAAACTACTTGAAACCAACTCGAAACACCTCTAAAGTGCCTAAAAGCCGGAAAACCGAACCCGAAACCCATAGTTCATTGAAGGGCCGAGAGTACCCTTTGGGTTTTTCCGGGGATTTTCGTCGTTTTGAGCTTTTAGATGTTAATTGATCGATGTATGATTTATTAATGATCGTTAGATATACTTTTAATTGTAGGTATTTTGGATCGTCGATTGATCGTGCTATCGGAGAGTTGGAGCAAAACTACCTTGGTTAAGGTGAGAATAAATAGGATTTAAAGTAGTTTTAGAAACCGAATAAGTTGAACGGTTTGTAGAATCAAAAGTTGAGATTAAGATTCGATTCTAAAAGTAAAAGAAAGTGAGCTAGTGCCCTTAGGATTAAGAGCTAGTTCTTTGAGTGAAAACTTTGGAGTTTTTCGAGGGAACGTTGAACTTTTGAAAGTTATAAGTTAGAATCGTTCCGGAGATCAAAATGGATCATTGGAAGTTAAAAGATCCAAACTTTTAGATAGAATGGTTAAAGGAACTTGAAAATAGAATCTTGGATTTTATTTGGGAGTTTAGAATCCTTGAAAGTGAAGTTCATTTATTTAAGATAAGAACTTACTTTTATGAAAGTAACGAAAGTTCGATCTACTTATTGCTCTTCCGAAATCCCTATTTATTTACTTTATGCATAAGGACATCTATGATCCATTTACCTTATGCACTTTACTTTATGTCCTTTACTTTATGCGATTTCGATTATGTTGAATGTTTATATTTACTTTACTTACACTCGAAAGCATAAATCATATCATATCATATTGCATTATCGTTTATTGGGAGGAATAATGAGGCAATGCATAGACTGAGTGTGCTTGCATTGTCTGGTATTATTCGTTCTATATTTTCGTATATGTACATAAGGAATGCTAAAGGACTGCGGGACTTTGCATGATCAGAGGAGATGGATAATGGGATAATGATGGAACTATGTGAGTTCACATTATCTGGTATTATCCATAATTACTATGATACATATACGAAGATACAGAGTGAATGAACTGACCTACGGAAGCTTCATTACCTGACATTATTCACTAAAGATGGGAAGATATTATAGAAAAGACTTGGTATATTTTATTTTGGAAAGTGAGTTTAATGAGGTGAATGAACTGACCTACGGGAGCTTCATTACCTGTCATTATTCACTAGAGATGGAATAATATTATTGAAAAGACTTCGTATATTTTATTTTGGAAAGCGAGATAATGAGGTGAATGAACTGACCTACGGGAGCTTCATTACCTGACATTATTCGCATGTGATAGCTATATCGATGTAAAGGTTATATGTCCTTTACACTTATTAAGCGAATTAATGAATAATGATTAGACTACATGTACTAATATTATCGTCATTAATCGCAACTTGTGATTGTTGAATATGTTAAGTCCGAGTGAGCTTAACATTATTATATTAAAAGTAACGGAAAGTAAACTTTTGATAGCCGAATGCTATAGGAAAAGAAATGAGATATAAATGTTATATGCATTACGAAACAATACCCAGAAATACTTGGAATGTAGTTCCACAATCTTATTTGGGAGAATTGGTAAGTAAAAGTGGAACACTTGATATAAACTCTTTGCATGGATTGATAGCAAAGAGTAAGTATGTTCTTGGACGCGAATCCGGATACGGGTTTGGGGTCTAACTTTACTTTTTATTTTGTTTATTCTCACTGGGCTTTGTTGTTAGCTCATGATATTACAAACATTTCAGGTGTTCGGGTCATGAGAGAGGAGTTGGTGCGGCTTGATCGAGAGGATGATGATGCCGAGATGGACTAGATGTTATTTAAAAGTTCCGGAACTTATCTTATCTTATTTTGTTTTGATTTCGGTCTTTGAGATGTAAATTTGTTTATAAGCTCTTAAGAGCTTTTCGTCTTAAGTTTTATGGTTATAATCTTCTTTTAATTTTGGAAAAGGAATTGTATTTCCTTAATTTTAATTTCTCTGATTGTGAAAAATGTACACAAGTTGTGGATAGTCCAAGTTTTAAACATATCCACACCAAATTTTATTAAATAATAAGTCTTCCGCTGTCAATCTGATTTTAAATTATTTAAAAAGAGTCGGGTCGTCACACCCAGCTTGCGACACCATGTTTGCCCCAGGACTCCCAGGCCACGACTTCAGCGGGAGCATCAGGGTCTGCCACCCAACCCGATCCAGTGGGACCATCCACTTTTGGCACGTAACCTCCTAGGGCAGACTCTACCCTTCGGATTGAAGGGAATACGTAAGTAATTTTGTTTATTGTTATAATTAATTAATTTTTAAATCTTTAAACATTTTAAAAATTTTTTTTTTATAAATAGTTTTGTTTAATTCTAATCTAATATCACAATATTTTTAATGTTTTTGCAAAGTACAGCCGAATACAACTGTTTCAAAATGGTTTCGCGAGGTCCTCCAGAGCATGCCTCTACCCAGCGAGCTTTCCTGGCAGAAGATTCCGATGACGGAGAAAAGTCGGATGTACGACAATTGGAAGGTAAATAACATCAATTATTTTTATAATTAATTAATTTTTAAAAATAAATTTATTACTTTAACAAATTTTAGTTGAATTTTTTCAGGGCAAGTTTCCTTGTATCGATTCTGGTATCACGGACGGTAGATTGTTCCCCCTATGGGACAATCATGTCCAGAATCGATTCAAGGACCTCATTTACTGGGCGCGCAGAAAGTAAGCAGCAAACCGACCCGTGTAGATGAGCGAAGAGGAGCACACGCGGCTGATCGCGAGCTTGGACAATTCCGAGGGCAAGGAAGTGTCAAAGAGGAATAAGGCTAACTGCGCGAAGAATCCCACCAAACACACAGGCGGGGCCCGGACCCACGACGAGCACCATCTTCGATTGGTAAGTTGTTTTTTGCTCTTTTACGTACTTTTTGTTGTTTTATTTTTTCAATTAATTACTAATTTATTTTTTCTTTTTCAATCTCTAATATTTTTAGAAAGAGAAGCACGGTCGCCCTATCCCGCCCGATGAGCTGCACCTCATTCTTCACACGAAGAAGGACGGGACGATCATCGACGAAAAGGCGAAAGAAGTTCAGGTATTTAATAATTTTTTCAATTATTAATTTTTGTTTACAATTTTTTCTAACTTATATATTGAATATTTTATTTTCTGAATTTTAAATATTTAGGAATGTTTCAAGGAGTTTGAGTCAGCGGTTGCCCACACCAGACTCGCAACCGACTCTGGACGGCCGTAAAGAGGCGTTCTTGGAGGCTGCTGGAGGGGTTCGGCCTGATGGATTAGTTCTTGGGCTCAACTCATACGGGAGACGATTATACGCCGACGTGCCTCGACCTTAGCGCAGCGGAGCGAGCACAAGTTATGGTCCTTCTCCGACTAAGCAGCAGTTGCGAGAGGAGGTTCGGCAGCTTCACGCCTAGATGGAGGATATGCGCAGCAACTTCGATGCTTGAGTCGCTGCGATTTGGGCGAATGTTCAGGCCCAGGTCGCAGCTGCATTGGCCGCATTCTTCGGACCCCGAGATCCCGGTTCATCATCATCGCCGCCGCCGCCTCCACCACCCTCTGCTCCTCCGCAGTAGTTTAGATTTCTTTTCTTTTGTATAGTACATTCTTTTGGAAATTTATTTATATATATTTTTATTTTAATTCTAATTTTTTATTATTTAATTTAAATAAATATTTAATTAAATAAATAAATAAATAAATAATTAATTAATTAAAATAAATAAAATAATTAAAATAATTAAAATAATTAAAATAAATAAAAAATAATAATATTTACAAATTAAATAATTTAATTTAAACAATTAATTAATTTCTAATTAATTAAATTATTAATTATCTTAAAAAAAATAACATTGGCGACCATCTGGTCGCAATTTAGAAGTAAACGAAATGACCACTTGATCGCATTATGCAAAGAACATAAACGACCAGATGGTCGCCTTAGTCTGATGCTCAAAAGACTGGATGGTCACTTAAGAACGTGACCATTTGGTCACTAACATAAACGACCATGTGGTCACCTTTTTTGTGGGACTAACTGGTCACTTGTCTACAACTTCAATTATGACCAGATGGTCACTATTTTAGGCGACTATCTGGTCGTTTTTAAAAATGTTGACTTTTTTGCGACTAAACATGTTTGGTCGTATTTTGGTGACCATTTGGATGCACAAAATTTCTGGAAGACCAGCTTTTTTGCCACGCCAGGTGTGGTCACTTTTCTGATCGCATTTTTCTGGAAAACGACCTTCTGGTCGCAATTTGGTTTTTTTTTTTGTAATGAATAAGGAAAATTATTTAAATAAAAATTAACAATTAAATTCATATGATAATATTTAGTCGGGATAAAATATTAATTGTTTAAATAAAATATTTTATTTAAATGGTAATTAATAAATTAATTAATTAAGTTGGACTTATTAATTTAAAAGAGAGTTTCTAGCCCAATTGGATAAATGAACCCAATTGAAATTGGCCCAAAATAATTAATTAAATAAATTTGATTTATTAATTATTCATTATTCGTTAAATTTTCGACCACGTGTAGTATTTTAGGGGAGATAATTGTTTGAATTATATCCTGAAATAATTACATAGATTTATTTACCCAAGATAAATCAAATAAAAGAAAAGAAAATATCCTCTTATTTATCCATGGTATTTTTGAAATACCAAGATAAAGGAAAGAGAAAATTTTTTTCTTTTTGTATTTATCTCTATGGAATATCTTAATGTGATTAGATTTAAGCACACAATAATCATTTTTTTTCAACCTCCCATTTTAATGTTAAGTGTATACTTATATAGATTTTTTTTAAAATCATTCCTTAAAAAAAATAAGCATTTATATATGCAACTATACTAAGCATTGTGGAGCTTGTGCTAGTGTCCGTTTGGTACAACTTCCCCTAAAAGTGTTTTGAGTGAAACTTTTTAGAATAAATATTAATCAAGTGTTTCATCTAAAAACACTTGAGTATACTAAAAGATGTTTTTGGAGAAAATACTTGATTTTTTATTATTCTAAAAAGGTTTATAAACAAGTATTTCACTTAAAACACTTCACTCGTGTTTTTAGATGAAACACTTAATTAGTATTTCTTTTAAAATGTTTAATTCAAAACATTTTTAGGAGAAATTATACCAAACAGACCCTTAATCTATAGAGTGTCTCTTTTAATTTGTACACTTTATGGTTGAAGGTATACATCTGGCTTTTGTTTCAGACTTTTCATGCCTGGTACAATTACCATCAAGAAAATCATAGTCTTTCATTCACATCGATGGAGGCAAGTATAAAACGTCAACATAACTGGCCATTAGTGAGTATTATGCTCCTGAAACCCCAAAAGGTTGAACTCGTCAGTACATAAACCCAATCTGACATTTATGATTTCTCGCAAAAATTTCGAATGCAACAAATTTAAATATTTTCACGCCTCAGTATCAAAAGGATGTCTCATGACTCCATCATCCTGAGAGTGCTCATGATGCCACCACATATGAGAAGTTGTGACTTTTGACGTGTAAAACCATTACAAGCGTTGTGTAATCGGTAAATAAAACATGCAAGTATGTGGAATAATACTTCTTTTACCTTGTTTGAATCTCGTATGATTGCAAATTTTGCATTGATGAAGACAAGCATCCGGCCCCAATAAATTATGCATCCGTTAGGGAAATAATCATTTTTCTCCACTGGTAAACCAAGGTTTTTTGTGTCATACAAATATGATTACGTGTTGTCTGCAGATGCGAACCGATGAAACCATTGTGAAATTGAGTTTAATCCTCTCTCTGGGATGTGAAACTCTACCTTGATATTCAGTAGTTTAGTTGCAGCTATAAGTTGCATGACATCACAACCCGAGTAAGTACAACGACCTACTCGCTGATTCAATCATCTAAAATATTTTTTGCACATCTGGGTTTAAATATTCATTCAAAAAAGTTTCGTTCTCGATTAAATGTATTATACCTGGAACCTTAAAAAACCATATGTTCTAACTGGTCCGTACTGTTGTTGCATATTCTCATAATTCTCAGAACTACGAGTTACTTCCTTCATTTTGAACAAACTCATCCCTCACCGCATTAAATATTTCTTCAGTTTCTCCCTGATTTACCCAGTGATAATAATCATCTACAAAAACCACGACTATACAAATGCTTCTTCATATCATCTGTTGGAAATATCTCCTAATTCCTGCACTTTTTGTATGGACATCGTATCTTCTATCTATAGTGATCAAATAATATAGTGGATTGAAAAAATTCCACCTCTTCGACCCCAACTATGAATTGATCATTCAAAAAACATCAACCAAACGGACATGCATCCACTGACGTATTTTTTCTCTTAGTAATATGGTTTCTGAAATTTACTTGTGTTTGAATAATGATTTTGTACATCTATTTATAGGCTTTTGTACTGCTCTCTTGCTACAAAATTTGTAACTAATTGTGGTCGAAAAGGTTCCCACCAGAAAATAGACATGAATGTCTTCTCAAAATATGGAGGGAACATTTCTTGCCATCATATAGCGACGAAATTCGTTGATAAAAAAAAGCGGAAATTTTCACGCTTTTTCTTTTGCGAAACATTTTGTCCCCGCCTCTTTTAAAGACCATTTTGGTCGCTAACACTAGCGTCATATAATGTCACTTGATTTGGTGGGAAGCTTCCTGAATTTTTTAGCGACAAAATGGTAGCGATGGAACCATTTATGACGCTAATTAGTGACGAATTTTATCACTAACAAACAAATATCGTTTCACAGCGACAAAAAACTTAGCGGCGTAATTGATTAGGACGCTAGGTAGCGACTCATTTCATCGCTAATCAGTGTCCTAAAATATTTTGTCGCTATTTTTTCATCGCTAATTGTAGTTTTTCTTGTAGTTAATGTTAAACTAAAACTATTAAATACTACAAACTTACAGAAGGATCTTCTTCCTCTTCATATTCGTTTGTATTTTCAAAGAGTTATCATGATGTCACCTTCTTCAACACCTTCTTCAAATAATTACATTGAAGTAAAACAAATAAAAGAAAAATAAACATATAACAAATCTTTCATGACTGTCATAAACAACTGTTTCCAATGTCTTTGAAATCCTTCATCTGACTTTTCTCCCACCTCATCTCTCTTCTTTTTTAAATAAAAAAATTTTTGAATATAAAAAATGGAAACAAACATTCATTACAGATTATTTTACAAAATAGCTTACCTCCCTCCTCTCTGAATGGTTATATCATCTGTATTTCTTCTTATTCTTTCCATATTTTCCTTAAGTTTTAAGCTTTTCTTTGTTTCGTTAATGGCTTGGTTATTTAAATGTGAAGTGAGAAATACATTCAACCGTGAAAATAAGAAATACATTCAGCCTTGATGGTATGAAGGGCATATTTTGTCATTTCACATCGAATAACCACCGACATCTTGACTATTTTGGGTATATCTTATATATATTGTAACGACCCGATACCGTAAAATCCTTTAAATTCAAATGCACGGCGGAAGACACTATTTTTACAAGAAAAACGGCATGGGTTCATTTAAAAATCAGATTATCCAAAACCTGTTACATTGGCCCAATTTCAGAGAAAGCAATAAACATGGAATGCGCATTCCGAATTATGATAAAACTTATAAAGAAAGTTTTAAAATCCAAAGACATTTACAAATTATACAAATGCTCCACCGAGCTCAAAAGTACAACATAAGAAAAGATGATGATATGTTTGTAAGCATTTCCAGAATGCTAAACCCAAAATGACTTTCGTTCCTGTCCATCCATCATATCGATATGTCACGCGGCGCCACCTCCTCTACCACGTCCTTAACCACGAGTCTTACCTGAAAATTTTTAAATGTAGCAACATTAGCATAAAAATGCTAGTGAGAGTAAAATGAAAGCGAGTAATCCTATGAACCAAATTCCATACAAGAAATTGTGTCCAAAGGCCTAAATTCCACTTTTGATACCCATTCCACATTTACAAATTCCACACAATCATATACTATGTAATATGATTTCCGTAAAGTAAAGAGTTTAAGACTTAAAGTAAAAGTATCAACTATTACTAAGTCTTTCTAACCATTCTAACGTATAAGAGCAAAAGTATCTTATTATTACCTTCAAGTTTTGTGTGTTACTTTGTGAATCAATATCCATTCAAGTCTTCTATCACAAATCATCGTCGGTTACCGTATGGATCAATATCAACATACTACCCCGTACGGTCTTACCATATCACAAATCATCGTAACGGGTTACCGTGTGGATCAACATCAACATACTAACATGTACGGTCTTACCAAATCACATATCACATACTACCAAATCTCGAATTACCATAAATTGCCACATATTACCCCATAAGGTATTGCCATCGAAAACTAACACTTGTACAAAGGATAAGGATGTATCTACGTAACAACTAGCAAACAAGCTAGGATGCTCATTATCTGAACTCGACCTATCTGCCAATCTTGCCATATAACACCCGCTCATAGCCTGTTTCATCTATGAACTTGTTATATCACAAGATCATATCACAAAGTATCTCGATATGTGACGTCCATAGCCTCTTTCATCTATGGACTACACATATCCATAAGACATATCCATAAGTATCCCGATAAGTGACGCCCATAGCCTCTTTCATCCATGGACTACACGTATATCCATAAGTATCCTGAAAAGTGACGCCCATAGCCTCTTTCATCCATGGACTACACCTATCCACAAGTATCCTGATATAGTGACGCCCATAGCCTCTTTCATCCATGGACTACACATATATCTATAAATCGGTTCATTAAATGAGCACCTCAACACAAACAACTAACAAACTATACAATCATACTACAATTACACTCAATAACATGCTTATCTTTTGTACTTAAAGTGTTGCCTCTTACCAAAGACCCGAGTACTTCAATCATACTATCATCATGATTCCATATTCCACGACACTACCACAATCCACACCAAACCTTATTATCATTATAACTTTCATACTCCACATTATTACCATAATAAAATACAATCCTTATTACTCACACAAGGTAATAAGTTCGTAAAAACACTAACCAATATCATCACTGATGCCATATTCCATGAAGTCTTATAACTCCCAAATAAGAAAAACCGATGTTTTACCTCATCATGTCACGAATGACAATAAATCACCTTAAATCCCAAGAATAATTTCCAAGCCATTACCATAAACCATGAGTTGACTTTCAAACATTTCCTTTACTTTACTTTGGTCAAAACTAAAAAAAAATCAAATAATTAAACCACTTATCTAAAGTCCAATTCACCTAAATTCTCCAATTTCATCTCAACTTCCAAATATACTCAAAATCTCTCTTTCCCCCAAATTAATTAAAAAAACCCAGGGTCCCCCCCTCCCTTCCAAGTCTAAAGTCACCAATCAATAAGTATTTCTCGTAGGAGATTGTGTCACTTAACTTCGATCAACAAAATCGTAATGAAACTTAATTCATAAAATTACTAACTCCTATTTTAAACTCACCTTAAAAGTAGCCTCCAAAGTGGGGGGGAACCAAACCCCGCAAGCAATCACAATCCTACAAATCAATTCCACTTAACATCATTAAAATCCGAAAATCGAGCAAATGACATCTAAATCATAAATGGAAAGGGGGGTCGACCCTAAATTCTCCGGGGGGGGGGAATTTAATTTTAATAAGAATAATATTAAGAATCAAATTAAATAAATAAACATAATTTTTATATATCTAGATTGATTCAATTATTGATATTAGGAATATATGGAAATATATAAATATCAAACATTTAAATAGTAAACCTAATTCCACCCAAATTCACTACAAACGATTAATCAAGATGAGTAACTTAAACTGTACCATAAATGGATAACGTTTGGAAACCTTATCCGTAAGTCTAAAGTCACTTTTCAAATCGAATACGTCATTTACTGCAATGGAAGATCATAGCAATGTTGATTGTATAAGGGAGGGGCCCACGATGTTTGTCAAATTTCTCACTTAACCGTTAGATGATCGAAATCAAACTAAGTTTATCAACGTAAAATCCGTGAAATGAAACTTAATTCATAAAATTACTAACTCCCATTTTTTGAACTCACCTTAGAAAGTTTCACGACATGAAATTCCTTCCTATAAATTACAAGTTTCCAAAGTGTCGAGATCCAAACGCTTGATCATAGAAAGTACCATCACATCGACTAAAGATCCAGTTCATGGAGAATCAAATACACCGTAAGGCAATCGATTTATCGTAATTTGGGGTTCCTTGAGGATTATATCACGAATTAAATCAAGAAAACTAAATGGACATACTAAATGCATAAATTGGAATTATTCATAGTTGATAATAAGTAATTAACGATATGAGTTAATCATCCCATTCTAATTATTAAGCCCATGCTTAGGCCCCCTATGCTAGGCCAAATATCGTAGTCACGAAATCAAGTAGAAGAAATGGAAAGTTTAAGTTAAGTAAATTACTAAATAGGCAATATTAATCGTTTAAATATTGAGTATATTTAAATGGTAATTATATAAATATTATTAATTGTTTAAATAATGAGTTTATTTAAACAGAAAATTAATAATGAAATATTATTAATTTAGACATTATTAATTATTTAAATATTGAGTATATTTAAATGGTAATTAATAATTTGATATTAATTGACAATTATTAATTGTTTAAATAATTAATTTTATTTGAGCGGAAATTAATAATTAAAATTAATTAATTAATAATAAAATATTATCAATAAAGTTATTGATTAAATAATGAGTTTATTTAATGGAAATTAATAATTAAAATATATATATTAATTATTTAAATAATGAAAATTAGGTTTAAATGGAAATTAATAATTAAATCTAATTTATAATATTTAGTCGGTTAATATTATTTTTACCCAATAAAATATTTTATTTAAATGGTAATTAATAAATTAATTAATTAAGTTGGACTATTAATTAAGAGAGAGTTTCAAGCCCAATTGGTTAATGAACCCAATTAAATTGGCCCAAAATAATTGGATAAATAATTTGATTTATTAATTTTGGCTATCATAATAATTGTAGGAGATAATTATTTGAATTATATCCTATAATAATATATAGATTATTTACCCAAGATAAATAAAATAAAAGAAAGAAAATATTCTCTTATTTATCTATGGCATTTTAGAAATACCAAGATAAAGGAAAGAGATCATTCTTTTTCTTTTTGTATTTATCTCCATGGATTAATCCTAATGTATTAGGATTCATATTCCATAAATAGGAGGCATGGGTCATTAAATCACACTTGGTTCTCCTTTCTTCCCCCTTTCCTCGGATTTTTTTTTCTTCCCAATTCTTCTAAATTGATCACGTTTTTGGGGGGGGGGGTGGGGGGGGGGGGTTGGGGGTTGTTGAGGATTTTATTTTAGCTAGAAACTTCCAATTAATCCAAAGGACTAAAGGAAGTATTGATTTTAATTTTTGAAAATATAAGCACAAATCGGTTTTCAAAATGATGTAAATTATCAAATTAATAAGTTTACAATAAAAGCTTTTTAGTAATCCCCTTCAATGGGGCCTTGACCATCAAGGCTAAATGAGGTTCTGGGGTTGGGCTTTTAATTTAGAGGCTTTCGGTTTGGTTTTGGATACTTTGGAGGTTCGTAAAGTCGATGGGTAACCATATTTAGGGTTTAAGGCTTAAAGGGGGGGGTCTTAAGAGTTTGTGGGGGAGCGGTTTGGGTTGTTCAAAGGGGGGGGGGGGTGGGCTTTCGTTTGTGTTAGGGCCAACGATGGATATACATCAACCCTAGACACTTTTAAAGAATTTCCCTCACCTTTTCGTCCTTTGGAAGTGGATGGAAAGGCTTCAAATGTAGGATGGGTAGAAAGCTTATTGCGAGAGCTTTCCAACGAGCTAAGGCACGAAGAAATCGGTCAAGAAACGAGGGAGATCCGACACTTTCTTTCTCCTCTTCTTACTCGGGTTTGGGAGGAAAAAAATGAGCAAATTTCTAATTTTTGCTAAGGATGGGTTTTTAAGGAGATAATGAATAGTATTTTGATATTTTTAAGAAATTGGAAACTACGCCTACGTCATTCTTTTACTTTTTGCTTTTAAAACGAAACCCAAAGCTCCTAAACTAGTCAAATGGTGATTAATAATTATTAATGGGCCCATAATAATTATTAATACAACCAAATAAAATTTAAGCTAATAAAACGATTAAAACGGTTTGGACGAAATTAGCTACTAAATTCTAATTTTCTAAAATTAAATTAAATACTTTAATTAAAATAAATAAATAACTAAATGAAATATTAAATTAAATAAAAAAATTAATTTAAAAAATAACGGGACGTTACATATATTAAGGGCTGAGTTTATTTGAAATAAACGAAAGACAAATGTCTAGATATGAAAGGGTAAAGTGTAAATGAGACCCATGTGGTTTTGGTCAAATGCACGAACACTTTCTATGGTTTGAAAATGACAAATCACACCCATGTAGTTCCAATTTATGCCAATGAGACTCATCCTTTCTAATGTCATTAACTTTTTTTTAGTCATTACTTCTTTATTTGAACTCTAATTTGAATGATTCAATATGTTTTGATATCCTCATTTTGAGCTATACATTACGGTTACTTCAAAACTTTAAAATCACCAATAAATAAAAGAGTTTATTATCATCAAAATACTAATTATGATTTAAGCCATCAAACCTTTTGTTTACAGATGATTCAGAAGTTTTGAAGTGGTCATAACGTAGAGCCCGAAATAAAAATTTCAAAACATCTTAAATCATTCAAATCAGAGTTCAAAAGGAAAAGTTATGGCTAAAAGAAAATTTACAGCGTTCAAGAGAATAAGTTTCATTGACATAATTTAAAATTACATGAGTGTGATTTTTTTTTTTTTTTTTACTACAGAGGTTTTTCATACACTAAAAGCACATCATTCTTGTTTATAATTTACCCCATATGAAATTAACACATATAATTTTTAATACAACTCACCAACAATTGTTTGAATGGCTACCATGATACCAAATTTTTCCTTAGTTACGTATGAGGTTAATAAATACTTTAGGCGTTTTAGTTACGTGTGATATTAATAAATAATTAAAGTAAAACTCTATTTGTAATATATAGAAAGTGCCAGCGAGGTCGAGGATCTGGAAGTAGCTTCCGTTCCGCTTCCTCGTTGGAAGTGTGGAACAGAAACAGGAACAGAAACAGAAACTCTCTCTTTTAAGATTTCAAAAGCGGTTTTCTTTTTCTTTTTCCCTTTCTGGCGATTCTTGCATCGCCAATTTTTCTTGTAAATATAATACCTCAATCTCCATTTTCTTCTTCAATTTTCTCTTTTTCATTCGGAATGTCATACGCCTACCTTTTCAAGTACATCATTATCGGCGATACTGGTACTCCAATTTTCTTTTCTTTCTTTCGATTTTGAAATCATTGATACGAAATTGGATGTTGTTGATCTAAAAAATTCAGTATTCAGCTTCAAATCAGGCGATTTTTTTTTTTAAAATGAAACTGTATATATTGTCCAGGAGTTGGGAAATCATGTCTTCTTCTCCAGTTTACCGATAAGAGGTTCCAGCCTGTTCATGACTTGACGATTGGCGTCGAATTTGGTGCCAGGATGATCACCATCGATAACAAACCTATTAAGTTGCAAATTTGGGATACGGTTGGCCATTGTTCTTTCACTTTTTTGATTTTTTTCTATCTATATGAGATTTTCTGATTTCAAATTAAAAATGCCTTGTGTTTTAGTTTCGTGAATTAGTATATTATCTTATATTGGATCCGATCAAAAGAATTTCATGTTTAATTTTATACTAGAAATAAACGGGTGTTCTGCTACTATATGATTGATTTAACTATTTACTTGATGTACAGAAACATAATTTATGGGACCAGGATAGTTCTGTTCGTGTTTTTTCTTCTTAGTGAATTACCACATTATCTTAACCTGATGTCGAGTCTAAAATCTATATCGAGAAGTTCTATAGATATGTGGGGATTATTCTTTATTTATGATCCCCTTTATGTGCAATGAAGTCATAATTGAATCGATTCTATTATACATAACATGGAATGGTAAGATTTTGGCCACTTATATTGTTAATATAGTGTCTGTAATGTTATTTTGTTTTAGATTTGTTTTTTTTTAATTAATTCCGTAAAGATTTCTTATGCTGAAGTTTCTCTAAACTATATCAGGCGGGTCAAGAATCCTTCAGGTCTATTACGAGGTCCTACTATAGAGGGGCAGCTGGTGCATTACTTGTCTACGACATCACCAGGTCCTACTATTTTTTTTGGTTCCCTACTGCCTCACTACTATTGACTGTCTATTGAATTGTGTAATATGTTAAACTTCATCCTCCGAATGAGCCATTAGTATTTTGGAGTTATTATATGAACACCGATACAAAAATTAGCTGATGTCACTCATGTTCATTTTCCGTTCATCAATGTTTTTTCTATCATTTAATATTCAATTTGTTATGTCTTCTAGCAGTTGCAATGGATTGATGTTTGTTGTGAGAATCTTGAATCTTTCATTCACAGGGAAACCTCATACTTTATTAAAGTAACGAGGATTGGCTGAAAGATTTGTTAGTTGGTGGAACGGACCAATTAGAAAAGATACTAGCTGCAGATGATAATCAAATAGAACCTTTGGTGGAGCATATACTTCCAAGTGTATATACATGAATTTTTTAGTTTAATGAATGGTTCTTGGTATTGCTGCGTTCTTTTTCTCTTGTATAGTCCTCGAAGGTTTATGGGAATTACTGTACACATGAAAATAATATATGGTCACTTAGGTTTGAAAACAATTCTTTGAAGCTTCATAAAGTGAAATGGGGTCTCATACTTTTAGTCTTCTTGAATCATTGAAATAACTTACAGCAATATGGCTGCTATATTTTCAGGAGGGAGACTTTTAATCACTTGGCTAGCTGGCTTGAAGATGCAAGACAGCATGCTAATGCAAACATGACAATAATGCTTATAGGTAATAAGAGTGATCTTGCGCACAGAAGGGCTGTCAGCACAGAGGAAGGAGAGCAGTTCGCAAAGGAACATGGTTTGATTTTTATGGAGGCCTCTGCCAAAACTGCTCAAAATGTTGAGGAGGTGACAGCATAATCATAAATAACTTCTCACAAAGTTTGAATTGAAATATGGTCTTCTCTCAAATCTTGACATTAAGATATCAGATAGATAATAACATTCATCTATTAGTATACACGCAACGTACATTTATGTATCTCACCAATTTATGTGACGATCAATAATTTATTTACAGGCATTCATAAAAACAGCCGCAACCATATACAAGAAGATTCAGGATGGAGTGTTTGATGTATCTAACGAGGTCTGCTTTCACTTATAGCTGTTTTTTCGTGGCCGACTTCTTATCTTATGTATTGCACTTGGTTTTTTTTTCTTTTGTGTGGTGATGAATGTTTTGCACAGTTGTTTCAAGAGTTCATTTTTATTGAGGTTTTTTTAAAAAAAAAAATATTTGACAAATTTTAGATTCTAATGTTAATTTTTTTTTTTTTTAACCATGAATGAATTGGTGATAACATGATGTAATCGATTCTCTATTTCATCATACGTGCAGTCATATGGGATAAAAGTTGGATATGGTGGAATCCCTGGGCCATCAGGAGGCAGGGATGGTTCTTCTGCCCAATCAGGGGGTTGTTGCAATTGAATTTGATGCTCTACTTTAACCTTTCTCCTTCTAGTACATCTTTTTACAGATCTTTTTAATTCCTTTGTCAATTATGTGTGCCCAAAAAAAAGAAAAGAAAAGAAAGAAAGAGAAATTCATACTAGGTTTCCAGGTATTTGTATGATTATTGATGTATGTACTTTTTAATAAGTTATTTATCTCGTGATGGTATCTGATTGTAAATTAAAAAAAAAATCCTTTATTTTCAAGTTATGGGAACTATTTCTTTGAATGACTGATTGCTAATACATGATAATCTATGTTTATGTTTCATTCTTCTACACATTAGTCGGGATGGGATCCGAATCGCACGTCTATCTATCCAGAATCTAGTACTTAGACAGAAATTTCTCAAAATAATTATATTGAAAAAAATAAAAGGAAAGGAAAAGGAAAAGGAGCTGTTTTTAATGACATAGTTGTTCACAAGGATCTTAAGAATCTCGATGCGGTAGAATCAAGGATGTTTAGGCATCTATATGCTCAAGTATGAGAATAAAGGATAATTGTATTTGTTTTGTATGATTTGTTTATGGGAATTATGAAAGGATGTTTGAGAATCTCTAAATAATTGTACTTTGTTTATGGAAATGTAATAAAATGAACACTTATTTTAAGAGTATTCTCGATAGTGATTTGATCTTAGTTATTTGTGTCCATCATATTAATGTATATTATTATTAATTCATTGATCATTTTGTAAAGTAACTTAAAATTTATATTATTATAATATTAAATTTAATTCTAAATAAGTTTATGATTTTTTATTAAATATATATCTTTATAAAAAAAAATCAATTATATTGTTTTTATCTATTATTTCAATCTAAATTCTATTAATTTTTTTTATTTTTAAATAATTGAATCATTATGTTATTTTATAAGTCAGTTGATTTATTTTCAATTTAATTTTGATGCATAAATTAATTTATTATTTTATTATTTCAAAGTAATTTTATCTATGCAATTAAAATGAACTAATAAGCTATTATAAACTAAATATAAATTATAAATTAATTTGGTTGGATAGTAGATGAAAGATAAATGAGATAAAATTTGATGTACATTGTAGTCAAAACGAAAATTGTCATCAATATACCATCTAGCAAAAATATTCCTTTAATGTTGCTTTTAAAAGTATTTACAATTCTAGTCTTTTTATATATACTAGGTTTTTCACATGTGCCGTGGGGCACGTGGTTTGTCTTTCAAATTTTATAATAAAAATGTCAATATTATTATGAAGTTATTATCTTAACTAATATTTTGAAAATTCAAATTTTATAATGAAATGGAAGAAATTAACATAACTCATATTAAAAAATATCTTTAAGATGAAAAAAAAACTTAAAATTCAATTAGTGAGTTACGAAACTTTTCTACTACTCATTTATTTGGGGTGTTACAAGATGGTATGCTATGTCTTTTGGTTTTGATCTTTTAAAAAATAATCACACTAAGGTAATTATATATTTAAATTAGAGAGAGAATTGTTTTAGTGTGTGTTTTCCCCTGCTTGACCTAGTCTTAATATAATAATTAAAAAAAAGGAATTAGGATGGAAAAAGTTTGTTAGAGAAAATAGTAGAAGGAAAGTTATTAAAAATTAATTTGATTGTTGGGTTTGATTTTACATTTAATAAGTGTATGAAATTATTTATTTTATAAATATGACCAATAAATTATTACTAAATTAATTTTTTGAAATAAGCTCATGATAAAATATAGGGATCTCCCCGCTTCTTGGTCAATTTAAACCCTAAACTTTCAATTAATCAATTTACACCCGAACTTTTGTAAGTGAATCAATTTAAACCCACATAATACTAAAACAAAAATTAATCAAAATCAATTACCAAACACCGAAAAGATAAAAATAACAAAACGCCTATGACCTCATCATAAAAACGCGCAACCTCATTGAAAAACTCAAATCCTAGTTATCAATTTAAACGGTATAAAAATGTTCAAACCCGACACCAAAATGGCAAATTAACCATAAAAAATTTAACATAAACTTAAAATTAGTTTTCAAAAAATTAACTTTATTTGATAAAACGCCTATGTCTAATTAAAAAATTTCAAAAATAATAGTAAGTTTATTAACAATGGGGAAATTGATTCATTTATTAAAGTTCGAGGGGTAAATTGATTCAATTGAAAGTTTAGGGTTTAAATTGACACATCATGTAAAGTTCAGGGGTGTAAATTGATTTTCTCCCTAAAATATATTTGAAATATTTATTGAACGAAGACAATTTTAGTTTATTGTATTTAATTAACTTAATAATAAGAAAGTATATTTAGATAGTATAAAATTTGATTATTGTATTTAACTAATTGGTAATAATTGGTAATAATATTCAATTATTAATAATAAGAAAGTATATTTAGAAAATTTTAGATAGTATAAATTTTTTATTGTATTTAATTAATTTAATAATAAGAAAGTATATTTAGAAAAATTTAGATAGTATAAAATTTGTTTATTGTATTTAATTAATTGGTAATAAAATGATTATTAATTTTGAATGATGGCATTATAGAAATTTAAATGAATTATAAAGGTAAAAATGGAAATCAAAAGTTTTTCCTCTAAGCCACTTTTTAGATAGTATAGATATAGATATAGATATAGATATAGATTATTAATATTTAATAATTAAGTTTTTCCATTTTACCCTTTAAAATAACCGAAAATCAATAAATGTTAATTGAGTTGATGAAAAAGTCAAAATTAGCATTAAATTGAAAACTAATAATTTAAATCTATTAATTTTTTCCATTTTCATTATTCCAACAACTATTATAATTGAAATCATCTCTACATAAACTTATAAATATAGAATATTTAATTCTTTTTGTTTAATATAATTATTAATTTTGTTTCTTAACTAATTTCTTCAAGTTTTTGTTTCCAAAATTAGTCTCATGATTACGTTGTTTGATTTGGTGAAGAGGAGCTCCTACAATGCAGAGTATCTCAATTTTTCCTTCTTGTTCATTGTTTGTATTTAATTTTCTTATTTAGTTAACATACTTTGATAAATTGTGTGTGCTATTGTGTTATTTTTTAATTTCATTAGTTTGACTGATGATGATGTGCTTCAAGATTGTCACATATAGTCACTTTCAGGTTCTACCATTTCTTATAATGCTTCGAACACAAGTAATTTTTATGTCATCTATATATTTTATATATTTGGTTCAGTGTTTCTATTTTTGAAATAAAATATTACTAACATAAAAAAAGTCTGGCAGGAATTTATATAAATAATCTTTGTATATATATATATACTTGTATATTAACAATTATATATAAAACAAATTGAATAATTTATAGGTACCTTATATACTAATAATTTTTTATGTACCTTGTATATTAGCAATTTTGAATTATATTTTCAAAATTATCTTTACATATTAATTATTTATCATATATATCAAATTTTATTATTGTCAAATATATTTTAAATTTATAGTGTATATTAATATAATAAATTTTTATTTAAAATGTGCTTTTTAAGTAAGAACGTGCTTTTTGATTAAGAATATGAGCAATTCAAAATAAGAAATGTGGATAATTATTCAAGGATTTTTTATTTCCTATCTTTATCATCCAATATATTTGTGGGTTTGCTATTTTTAAATAAAATAATAAATATTTTATATTTATTATAAATATATTTCCATAATTAAATATCAATCTCACACTTTTCATGTTTAAGTTTTGAAATATCATTCTCTCTCCAATTAAAGATGACTCATAATTATAGATTATATTAAAGGACATTTTCGTAAAAATACTAACAGTGACATCATTAAAAAGTCTATCTTTGTAAATATTTTAGATTCTTAATATTTAAGGAATTATTTTCTAGAAATAGTCTAGATATATACTTATCCCTAGTCAAAATCTACACCTCACATGCATGCTAGCAAGCCACAACCCCAAATTGTTGGGCCCACTCTTTAGTAAACAACCAACTCATTATGGCTTAGATGACTTTTAGTGATAAAGCAAACCTAAATTCTAGTGCAAAGATCCTTTGCTATTTGATTAGCATGAACCTTTAAAGCAAGATATGAAAACCCTATGAAATTGTTCTTAAAACCCTTAAACTTAACTAAGGACCCAAAACGATCAAACCAAAGAATCTCAAATATGCAATTAGCAACAATCCAAGTGTATCAAATGATAAGAGAAACCCAAATTTCAGTCCAAAGACCCGAGGGTATTTGATTAGCAAGATATGAAAACTCTATTGAATTGTTATTAAAACCCTTAAACTTAACTAAGGACCCCAAAAGATGAAACCAAAGAATCTCAAATATGTAACTAGCAACAATCTAAGTGTATCAAATGATAAGGGAAACCCAAATTTTAGTCCAAAGACCTGAGGGTGTTTGATTAGCATGAACCTTTGAAGCAAGATATGAAAACCCTATGGAATTGTTCTTAAAATCCTTAAACTTAACTAAGGACCCCAAGAGATCAAACCAAAGAATCTCAAATGTGAAATTAGCAACAATCCAAGTGTATCAAATAATAAGGGAAACCCAAATTTCAGTCCAAAGACCTGAGGGTATTTTATTAGCATGAACCTTTGAAGCAGGATATTCAAACCCTCCTTGAACTATTTGGAAACAACATCTAATATTGACTAAAAATATATTGCTTAGGAAAGATGATTATAGATCTAAGACAAATTTCCTAGCCTAAGATTCGAGACACTTCACAAGTAGGATGTGTTGGCTTATCTGCCCAAATCTTATGTAATCCGTAAAAAAATATAAATAAATAAAGAAATATTTTGTTTAATAATAATATTTACATTTGTCATTTATTTCTTTTATAATAAATGTTATTCATCATAAAATCCAAAGTTACTTATGATAGCTTGAAGTGCATCGATGCAGAAGATTTACTCAAGTTATAACTCAAAGAGTCTGAAATATTATGAATAAAGGTTAGGTGCCTTATTCTGGGAACACCACTAATATGCCCACTTGAAAATTTGTACAAGTGATCTTTTCTGGATCACTCATGTGGAGACATGTGAGTGGTGGTGTTGTTGCAATAGAGATTATAGTATATTGGACTCATATATACTTACTATCTTCTAGTAAAACCGTTCAGGCATATACTTTGTATATAATTAGATTGGTCATGTACAATTGATCTGAAACCTGAGTAAATTATGAAGTCTTGTTTGTAATAAACAAACATATGATTTGCAAGGGTGAGAATAACT
This sequence comes from Gynostemma pentaphyllum, assembly GCA_028015215.1. Taxonomy (NCBI): domain Eukaryota; kingdom Viridiplantae; phylum Streptophyta; class Magnoliopsida; order Cucurbitales; family Cucurbitaceae; genus Gynostemma; species Gynostemma pentaphyllum. The sequence continues at coordinate 29,912,785 of CM051346.1, forward strand.
CAATATAATTCGCTCAATATGCCTTCTACTTTGGGGATTGGATCTTGCAGATAGATGGGACATAGTTGTTAGGAATGGTGTCATAGAACTTGTAATTATTTAATAAATATAATTTATTTTGAATAAATAAACATAAATTCTTTATATTATCTAGACTGATTCAATTGACGATATTAGGAATATATGGAAATATATTAATATCAAACATTCAAATAGTAAAACCCTAAGTTACTCCTATGAAATCACGATTTAGTATGTGAGTCATACGAGAGGATTAAAGTTGAGATGAGTAACTTAAAAGTGTCTACAGTAAATGGATAACGTTTGGGAACCTTATCCTAGTAACACTGTTGATGGCTTCACATTTTGTTTATAGACAAATGATCTAATCCTGATCATTCAGGTGGGTGACATGAAATGGAAGAATCATATGCAATGCTGATTGTATAAGACAGGACCTCGATGTTTGATCAAATTTCTCATTAGTACCGTTTACGAGAAATGATCGAATATCAAACTAAGTTTATCAACCGTAAAAGATCTCAATCCTGAGTGAAATGTGGACTCTTATTTATGGAGTTATGTTCTTTGATTCACATGGTTGAGAGCAATCTGTAAGAACACTTAATACACTCCTTCTTTGGGAACATAACTAGATAAGTAGCTAGGAACGCATTTTCACGAGATGGAATTCATAACTTTCCTATAAATTAATGGTATCAGTGCGATACCTAAACATTTTAAGAACTTTAAGAAACTCTCCTTGATGTACTAATACGAGATATGAACAAGTGACGTCACGACTTCTATTGATCACAGAAGTACATTACCTCTAGTTCGACTAAAAATAAAGTTCATTGGAGAATCAGCGGGAACACAAGGATAAAGCGAGAATTACAGGGGCAAAACGGTAAATTTAATCTGCCTGTAATTATTAGGGTTCCACGTGAAGGATATGTTACAGATATAAATAAAGATAAACTAAATGGACATAACTCATCTATAGTGAGGGGAGTTCAGCTATGAATCTATAGTGGAATTATTCATAGTTAGATAATAAGTAATTAACTGATTATGAGTTAATCACTTAACTGACTAACTATTAAGCCCATGATCTATAGGTCCATCAGGTCTTTATGCTAGCCCAAATATCGTAGTCGCGAAATCAAGTAGAAGAAATAGAAATCTTAAGTAAAGTGAATTACTTAAATAGGCAATATTAATTGTTTAAATATTGAGTATATTTAAACGGTAATTAATATAAACATTATTAATTATTTAAGTAATGAGTTTATTTAAACAGGAAATTAATAATGAAATATTATTAATTATTTAAATATTGAGTATATTTAAATGGTAATTAATAATTTGAAATTAATTGACAATTATTAATTGTTTAAATAATTAATTTTATTTGAACGGAAATTAATAATTAAAATTAATTAATTAATAATAAAATATTATCAATAAAATTATTAATTAAATAATGAGTTTATTTAATGGAAATTAATAATTAAAATATTTATTATTAATTATTTAAATAATGAAAATTATTTAAATGAAAATTAATAATTAAATATAATTTGATAATATTTAGTCGGGAGAAAATATTAATGTAATGTCCCGTTATTTTGAAGTGAATTTTTTATTTTATTTTATTTAATATTGTTTATTTATTTATTTATTTCAATTTAAGTATTTAGATTAATTATTATTTTTGTAATTTCGATTTTAGTAGTTAATTTGGCCCGAAATCCTTTTTAATCGTTTTAATATTTTAAATTCGCTTCGGTGACATTAATAATTATTAATAGGCCAATTAATAATTATTAATCACCATTAGATTTATTTAAGAGCATCAGGTTTCGTTTTATAAGTCAAAAGTCATAAAAGGACGCAACCGTCATTTCCGATTTCTTAAAAATATCAAAACACTATTCATTCATCTTTAAATATCCACCAATTGACCAAAGTTGACCAAAACTTGTCATTTTTCTTCTCCATGGTCGTGGGCTTCAAGGGGGGACATGGGGATTTTGGTTTTTCGTTCGTTTCTCGGCAGATCGACTCGATTTCGGTTGCATCGGAAAGCCCTCGGGTCTAGGATTCATTTCCACCCAACCATCGTATTTGCCACCCGAGATCCACGGAGTTCTCGGTAAGTTTATCTTGAAACCCTAAACTCCAAATAGTGTTTTAATGGAGTTTTCGTTGATTTCCTTTGATTTTGTGTTGTGAAACTCGGTGTTTGTAAATACGGGAGTTTTTTTAAGAGTTTTTGGAAACTTTCCCTAAACCCTAAAACCGAGTTTCAGTCGAAACCCTTCCCATTGAAAATTACCTTTTGGGGTTTGATTATGGGTTATGTATTGATGATAAATTGTTTATTGTAATTCAATTTGGGAAATTACATATTGTTCAAAAATCCGAATCATCCATACCCATTGAAATCGGGAATATCGAAATTGCTTAAAACCAACTCGAAACACTTTTAAATTGCCTAAAAGCCGGAAAACCAAACCCGAAGCCCATTTTCATGAGAGGGCCGAGAGCCTCATGTGGGGGGTTTGTTGGGTTTTTCGTCGTTTTGCACGCTTAGATGTTGTTTGATTGTTAGTTGGTTTATTTATTAATTGTTAGATGTAATTCTAATTGTAGGTGGTTTGAACTTTGCTTGATCGCTCTATCGGAGGTTGAGAGCGAGATCTTCTCTTACAAAGGTGAGAATAGTTAGGATTTAAAGTAATTTTAGAAAGCAAATAAGTATGATGGTTTGTAGAATTGAAACTAAGATTAGAATTCGAATCTAAGATTAGAGGGAAGTGAGCTAGTACCCTAGGATTAAGAGTTGATCCTTTAAGTGAGAACTTAGGAGTTCTCGAGGAAAGTATTGAATCTTAGAAGATTCTAAGTTAGATTCGTTTCGAAGCTTAGGATGGATCATTGGAAGTTAAAAGATCCAAACTTGTATTTAGAACGGTTAATAGAACCTCGGATTATATTGGAAGTTTAGAATCCTGGAAGGTTTAGATTAATCGTTTAAGTTATAATTTTACTTTTATTAATGTAGCAGAGTTCGATTTACATATCGTTCGTTCGAGATGCTTATCTATTTTACTTTATGTCATTTACTTTATATCTTTTACTTTATGCCCCTTTACTTTATGCTTGCATCAACTACTTAAATTCCGCACTTTATTTATCTACTTTTACAAGGATATGCAAGCATATGCATATCATATTGCATCATACCATTCTCGCACCATTCATGAAAAAGAAATGAATGTGAGAAAGAAATGAAGGGGAGAATGTTGGAGCCTACGGGTAGTGTCCGCATCACCTTCAGAAAAAGAAATGAAAGTGAAAAAGAAAAGAAAGTGAAAGACAAAAGAAGGAAGAATGATGAACCCTACGTGGAGTTCACATCACCTTCAGTGAAAAAGAAACTGTAACGTCCCGTTATTTTGAAGTGAATTTCATTTATTTATTTATTTTATTTATTTATTTATTTAATGTTATTTATTTATTTATTTATTTCAATTTAAGTATTTAGTTTAATTATTATTTTGTAATTTCGATTTTAGTAGTTAATTTCGACTGAAATTCGTTTTAATCGTTTTAATGCTCTAAATTCGTTTCGGTGATATTAATAATTATTAATAGGCCAATTAATAATTATTAATCACCTTTAGATTTATTTAAAAGCATCAGGTTTCGATTTAGAAGTCAAAAGTCATAAAAGGACGCAACCGTCATTTCCAATTTCTTAAAATATCTAAAATTACTATTCATTTATCATTAAATATCACCAAAGTTGACAAAAAAATCAATTTTCTCTTCTTCTTCTCTTCCTCTTGGCCGTGAGCCACATCCACCATGGATGAGAAATTCTTTTCTTCGTTTCTCATTCGTTTCTTGACGGATCGTTGTGTTTTCGGTTGCGTTGGACTGGTAGGGACGAGGGCTACCTATCCAACCTAGCTTTTCGAAGTTTCTCGTTCCCTAAGGGAAGTCCCAAAAAGTAAGTTTTCAAAACTTTTTAGGTAGTTTTGTTCGTTTTTGATTATAAATGAGATTTGATGTTGAAATCATGAATTTCTATCATGAAAAATGACGATTTTGAGCCCGGATTTTCGAAAAACACTATTCACCCGAAAACACTATTCACCCGAGACACTATTCATCCGAAATCACTATTCACCCGAAATTGCACATTTGTTCGCATATTAGTTATGAATTGTAATATGTTGTACAATCGGTGAATTGTAGGTGCAATTGCTCGGTGGTTGTTTCGTGGAAATTGGAGATTTGGAATTATTTGGCTAAGGTGAGAATAGTTAGTATTTAAAGTAGTTATAGAAAGCAAATGAGTGTGAAGGTTTGTAGAAACCGAAACTAAGATTAGAATCCGAATCTAAGATTAGAGGGTTGTGAGTTAGTGCCCTTAGGATTAGAAGTTAATCCTTTAAGTGAGAACTTAGAAGTTCTCGAGAAAGACTTTGAATCTTAGAAGGTTCTAAGTTAGATTCGATTCAGAACTAAGATTGGATCATTAGAAGTTAAAGATCCAAGTTTGTTTTTAGAACGGTTAATAAAACCTCGGATCATCAGAAGTTTAGAATCCTTGAGACTATAGATTAATCGTTTAAATTATAATTGTACTTGTTTTATTGATATCGGAGTTCGATCGTCATATCGTTCGTCCGAAATTCTTATCTATTTTACTTTAAGTCATTTACTTATGTTCTTTACTTTATGCCATTTACTTTATGTTTGTGATGGTTATCTTAATTACGCACTTTATTTATTTACGCTATAAAACATCATATTGCATCATACCATATCGCATCATGGAAAATAAGTGTGAAAGTGAGAAAGAATGATTGGGGGAACGATGGGTCCTACGGGATATACCACGTTACCATCATTGAAAGAAAAGAGAAAGTGAGAAATAAATGATTGGGGGAATGATGGGTCCTACGGGATATACCACGTTACCATCATTGAAAGAAAAGAGAAAGTGAGAAAGAAAAGGAGGGTGAATGAACGATGGATCCTACGGGATAGACCACGTTACCTCCTCATGCATAAGGGCGTATGCGAATCCTACGGGATGCTCTCATGCATTCATACATATGATCGATGAAAGAGAGAATTGAGATGTTTAATATGATGCAAAGTTTATTTACTTCTATTACTTATGTCATAATATTGTTGATGGATGAGTATTGACTATGATTTTAGCAATATCATCCTTAGAAAGTATAAAATGAATTTACCTAGAGTTTGGAGAACTTTAGGAGTAGAATGTGTCAGTTTATTTGGACACAAATCGAAATGCGAGTTTGAGGTCTATCTTTACTTTTTATTCTTATTATTCTCACTGGGCTTAAGTTGTTAGCTCATGATATTACAAACATTTCAGGTAATGTTTGGGATCGTGGAAGAGGAGCTGGTGCGCGCTTGATCGAGAGGATGATGATGATGGAGATGGACTATGTGTTATGTAAAATCCATGTACATGGTTTTGTGAACTTTATATCCTTTTGATGATTTGTATTTTGTAATTAGCTCATAAGAGCTTATTGTCGTTGATTTATGATTTTAATCATTTTGAACTCCTGGATAGGAACTTAATGTTCCTTGTGTATTTTTAGATTTTGAAATTAAGATGTAAACAGGTTTTGGTCAGCAAATTTTCAAACATAACCACGCCAAATTTTCTTAAAATAAAATACTTCCGCTGTTTTCTCTGATTTAATTTATTTAAAAGTGACGGGTCGTCACAGAAACGAAAGTGAAAAAGAAATGAAAGTGAAAAAGAAAAGAAAGTGAAAGAGAAAAGAATGAAGAATGATGAACCCTACGTGGAGTTCACATCACCTTCAGAGAAAAGAAAGAATGTGAAAGAAAAGGAGTTGAATGAGTATCCTATGGGATGTTCTCATTACTTCTAGATTCAAAAGGAGTGAATGGTATCCTACGGGATTGACGCATTACTTCTTCATACATAGGGAGTTGAATGGTATCCAGCAGGATTGACGCATTACTTCCTCATGCATAAGGCTGAATAGGATCTTACGAGATGTTCTCATTACCCTTCATTCACGCACAAAAGGGCAAATGCGAAGTCCTACGGGATGCTCTCATGCATTCACGTTTATTATAGATGAAAGAGAGAATCGAGAAGTTGTATGATGTGCAAAATATATTTACTTTTCTTACTTATGTCATAACAATGTTGATGGATGAGTATTGACTATGATTATTAGTAATATCATCCTTAGAAAGTATAAAACAAAATTACCTAGAGTTTAGAGAACTTTAGGAGTGAATTGTGTCAGATTAATTGGACACAAATCGGAATACGAGTTTGAGGTCTATCTTTACTTTTTATGCTTATTATTCTCACTGAGCTTAAGTTGTTAGCTCATGATATTACAACAATTCAGGTGTTCGGGTCATGAGAGAGGAGCTGGTGTGGGTTGATCGAGATGATGATGATGCTGAGATGGATTAGTTGTCATTTAAAAGTTCCGAAACTTGCCTTATTTTATTTTGTTTTATTTTCGGTCTTTGAGATGTAAATTTGTTATAAGCTCTTAAGAGCTTTTCATTTCACTTTTATTATTATAAATCTCTTTGAACTCCTGATAGGGACTTGAGTTCCTTGTGTTTTAGATTTCGGAATTTAAAATTGTAAACAGGTTATGGATAGTCTGAGTTTTAAACATATCCATGCCAAATTTTTTATTAAATTTAAAGACTTCCGCTGTCAATCTGATTTTAAATTATTTAAAAGTATCGGGTCGTCACAATTAATATTATTAATTATTTAAATAAATTATTTTATTTAAATGGTAATTAATAAATTAATTAATTAAGTTGGACTTATTAATTTAAAAGAGAGTTTCTAGCCGAATTGGATTAATGAACTCAATTGAAATTGGCCCAAAATAATTAAATAAATAAATTTGATTTATTAATTATTTACTATGCAATTTTCGGCCATAATAGATAATTTGTAGGAGATAATTGTTTGAATTATATCCTATAATAACTGTATAGATTTATTTACCCAAGATAAATAAACTAGAGAAAAGAAAATATCATTTTATTTATCTATGACATTTTCGAAATACCAAGATAAAGGAAAGAGATAATCCTTTCTTCTTTTTGTATTTATCTCCATGGATTAATCTTAATGGGATTAGGATTCCTATTTTCCTATAAATAGGAGGCTTAGGTAATTCATAAATCATACAACTCAATTCCTTAGAAAATTGGAATTCTCTCTTCCTCTCTTCCTCCTCTCTTGGCCGATTTTCCCTATTCATTGGGAAGAAAAATATTTTTTTCTTCTTCCCAATTTCTTCTTAAGTTCGATCCCACAATCGGGTTTCGTTTGATCGATTGGGATATAGCGTGGAAGATCTGGTGTTGCTGAGGATTTGATGCTGTAAAGAAACCTCCAACCAATTCTCCATATTTTACTCAATGTAAGTAAAGGTTTTAATTTTCGAAATTTAAAGCATGAATCTACATGTTTTTTATCATAAATTACATGACGTTAATAGATCCGTAATTAAATGTTAATTATTTTTCTAAATAAAATTCCACTAGTTTAGTAAATCATCTATTCGATTGGTATCAGAGCTAATTTTAATTATCATGCAAATTTGTGTTTTTCAAAACTTGGTGGGTTGCATAAAAATCGTTTTATGTATGTTTATATAAATTGTGCTATATAAATTGTAGAGGTTTGCTAGTTGACTGTTTAGGTATTCTTGAGGCACTTAGGTTTTTAATTTTTAGTAGAAAAATTTGTAAACTCTATGTTTTGGGGTATAGGATAAAAATTTGTAATTTTTCCTACCCCATGATGGTGAAATCGGCACATGCAAAGGAAGAAGAGAAGAAATTCTTCCCACCCTCCCATGAAGTCCATGGCAAAGGCAAAGGAAAAGATCAAGATATGGTAAGATATTTTATCATAATTATCTTGTTATATCAATTTAAAAATTTAAATGTTTAAGATAAGGATAAAATCTTTTTTAAAGATTATCTATCCATCTTAAATTATGAATTTAGAAATTGATATAAGATTACATGGAAAATATTTTCTTTACTTTTTACATATAATTAAAAGATAATTATTTAAAACAAGTATTTATGGAAATATTAAGGAGATAATATTTGCCCCATAAATACCCATTCCCACGCCTACACCATGGAGGAGAGAGAAAGTTGAAGCCTCAAGTTCTACAATGGAATATTTAAATTAAGTTGTAATTTAATTTTTCCGTTTTAGAAATAGTGCCAAGAATACCGGTCAATTTAGCTATTTATTATATAAATGATATAATTGTTTTAAATAATATTCATCCATAAGAGTATGTCATGTAGAAAATCCCACCATAGGTTGTATGATTTTAATTAATTATACATACATGCATCGTGATATAATATGTGTTATTATATGATAATGTATGTGAAGCATGCTATAATTTTATTTTATAAATGTTATTATCGAAAATTATATAATTTTATTCTAATTGTTTTTAGAATTAAAAGCATGCTTATTTAGTTAAAATTCAAAAGTTAAATCTAGTTTAAAAGTTGAATAGAAACTAAATGAATTATTTGTAATATGGAATTATTGTTTAAACAATTGGACCAAAATCCATATAAGATAAACAAATAGAAACTTTTAATTAAGGGTTAATTAAAAATTAATAATTGAGATTAATTGAATTGAATGGATCTGTGGCGAGAAAGCTCTGCCCAAGCGATGAGGTTTCATAAAGTTCTCTTAACACGGAGTGCCTCTAACTGGGAGCGATCTGGGAGAAAAGTTCAAATTAATAAATCGAAATTATTAAGACGGCTCATAATGTGATTAGTTTTAATTCGGAAAACTTGAACAATCACGTTTATAAAATTAACCAATTTAAGAGTTAAAGTTGATTAGGTTAATTAAAACTTGGATTAATGAGTTAGCCTGAATTTGTCTAAGTTATGAAACCCAAACTCAAAATATTAAGTGGGAGAAGGAAACATGTCAATGTATCCTATGGTCTCCACTAATGGGCTCGAAATGTAAGATTTATACATGGGCTCTGTAACACTGCTGCAGGTGTTCATTCTCATAGGAAGGTTCTATTGTATAAATCAATATCAGGTTGAGTCTCCCGAAAGGGATAAAGAATTTTAAATGCGATTGAAGACTGAATCTACACTTCGTAGACACTCTTCAATTTTATTTAAAAGACTAAATTAGTGGGTTACACTTAAAAAGAAATTTGATAAAGTTTGTTATCAAAATTCTGAACCAAACACACGGTAAACAATGACATAGGAATATGAGTTATTTTGGAGTTGTCAATTGTTCGAGTGGCATCTCGTTTTAATGATGGTAACTAACCTATGATTCAACGGCACTTCACCGGTATCATTAAAATATCTTGACATTGTAACATGTTTTAGGGCTTTTCTGTTCATTAATATGTTCGCATTCATGCATCATATTTAATTATATGTCGAAACTTTGAGTATTTGAATGTTTGTGAGGACCCGACATTTTTAAATAATTTAAATTAGAATACACAGCGGAAGTCTTTTATTTTAAGAAAATTTGGCGTGGTTATGTTTGAAAATTTGCTGGCCAAAACCTGTTTACATCTTAATTTCAAAATCTAAAATACACAAGGAACATTAAGTTCCTATCCAGGAGTTCAAAATGATTATAATCATAAATTAAAGACAAAAGCTCTTAAGAGCCCTTTACAAATATACAACTCCAAAATTATATAAAATTAACGAAACCATGTACATGGATTTTTACAACTACTTAGTCCATCTCGAAATCATCATCCTCTCGATCAAGCGCGCACCAGCTCCTCTTCCACGATCCCAAACATTACCTGAAATGTTTGTAATATCATGAGCTAACAACTTAAGCTCAGTGAGAATAATAAGAATAAAAAGTAAAGATAGACCTCAAACTCACATTTCGATTTGTGTCCAATTAATCTGACACAATTCACTCCTAAAGTCCTTCAACTCTAGGTAATTTCATTCTATATTCTCTAAAAGGATGTTATTACTAACTCTCGTAGTCAATCCTCATCCAATTACTTGTTATGACATAAAATAAGAAAAGTAATGACCTTGCATAAATTATAACATCTCGATTCTATATTCCATCGATCATATGCAATGTAGGGTTCGCATATACCCTTATGTATGAATGAGGTAACAGGTACATCCCGTAGGATACCCATTCAACCCTATGCGTGAAGAAGTAACAGGTACATCCCGTAGGATACCCATTCAACCTTCTTTCTTAGTTTTACTTTCTTTTCTTTTTCTGAAGGTGATGCGGACACTACCCGTAGGCTCCAACATGCTTCCCTTTCTTTCTTTCTCACTTTCTTTTCTTTTTCTCTTTTCAATGATGCGAGATGTTATGGTTATGCTTGCAAAAAGTAAATAAAGTAAAATGTGAATAATAAAGTAACCGAAACAAACATAAAGTAAAAGACATAAAGTAAATAATTAGGAAACTCCGGACGAACGATATGTCAATCGAACTCCGCTAACAATAATAAAAGTGAAAACATAACTCAAACGATTAACCTATGCCTTCAAGGATTCTAAACATCCAATATAATCCGAGGTTCTATTAATCGTTCTAAATACAAGTTTGGATCTTTTAACTTCCAATGATCTAACCTTAATTTCGAATCGAATCTAACTTAGAATCTTCTAAGATTCAATACTTTCCTTGAGAACTTCTAAGTTCTCACTTAAAGGATTAACTCTTAATCGTAAGGGCACTAACTCACATCCCTCTAATCTTAGATTCGGATTCTAATCTTAGTTTCAAATTCTACAAACCTTCATACTCATTCGCTTTCTATAGTTACTTTAAATCCTAATTATTCTCACCTTAGCCAAATAAGATTTCGCTCCAAGTTTCTGAAAGCACGATCAAACAATGATCTGAAACACCTACAATTAATTACATCTAACAATTAATAAATAAACATACTGAAGGGATGATTTACTAAATTAGCGGAATTTTATTTAGTAAACTGATTAACATTTAATAACGGATCTATTAACATCATGCAATTTGTGATAAAACATGTAGATTCATGCTTATATATTCGAAAATTAAAACCGGAACTTACATTGACTGAATAATGGAGAATCGGTTGGAGGTTTCTTTACAGCTTCAAATCCTCAGCAACACCAGATCTTCTACCCTATATCCCGATCGATCAAACGAAATTCGATTGTGGGATCGAACTTTAGAAGAAATTGGGAAGAAGAAAAAAAATATTTTTCTTCCCAATACTATGAGAAAATCGGCCAAGGGAGGGAGAAGGGAGGAAGAGAAATTTTTCAATTTCCAAAGAATTGAATTGTGTGATTTATGAATGACCCAACCCTCCTATTTATAGAAAAATAGGAATCCTAATCACATTAGGATTAATCTATAGAGATAAATACAAAAAGAAAAAATATTATCTCTTCCTTTTATCTTGCAATTTCGAAAATGCATAGATAAATAAGAGATTATTTTCTTTTCTTTTCTTTTATTTATCTTGGGTAAATAAATCTATGTAATTATTTTAGGATATAATTCAAACAATTATCTCCTCCAAAATTACATATGGTGGCGAAAATAGCATCATAAAATAATAAATAAATATAATTTATTTAATTAATTACTTTGGGCCAATTCCAATTGGGTTCATTAATCCAATTGGGCTTGAAATTCTCTCTTAAATTAATAAGTCCAACTTAATTAATTTATTTATTAATTACCATTTAAATAAAATATTTTATTTAAACAATTAATAATATTAATATTTTCTCCCGACTAAACATTATCAAATTTATATTTAATTATTAATTTCCATTTAAATAATTTTCATTATTTAAATAATTAATAATAAATATTATAATTATTAATTTCCATTAAATAAACTCATTATTTAATTAATAATTTTATTGACAATATTTTATTATTAATTAATTAATTTTAATTATTAATTTCCGTTCAAATAAAATTAATTATTTAAACAATTAATAATTGTCAATTAATTTCAAATTATTAATTACCATTTAAATATACTCAATATTTAAATAATTAATAATATCTAATTAATAATATTTCATTATTAATTTCATGTTTAAATAAACTCATTATTTAAACAATTAATAATGTTTATATTAATTACCGCTTAAATATACTCAATATTTAAACAATTAATATTGCCTATTTTAAGTAATTCACTTTACTTAAAATTTCCATTTCTTCTACTTGATTTCGCGACTACGATATTTGGGCTAGCATAGGGACCCGATGGACCTATAGATCATGGGCTTAATAATTAGTCAATTAAGTGATTAACACATAATCGGTTAATTACTTATTATCTAACTATGAATAATTCCACTATAGATTCATAGCTGAACTCCCCTCACTATAGATGAGTTATGTCCATTTAGTTTATCTTTTATTTATATCTCGTGATATATCCTTCACGTGGAACCCTCATAATTACAAGGGGATAAATTTACCGTTTTGCCCCTGTAATTACCGCTTTATCCTTGTGTTCCCGCTGATTCTCCAATGAACTTTATCTTTAGTCGAACTAGAGATAAGATACTTCGTGATCAATAGAAGTCGTGACGTCACTTGTTCATGTCTCGAATCAAGACATCAAGGGAGTTTCCTAAAGTTCCTAAAATGTTTAGGTATCGCACTGATACTTAATTTATAGGAAAGTTATGAATTCCATCTCGTGAAAATGAGTTCCCATCTACTTATCTAGTCATGTTCCCAAAACAGGAGTGTATTGAGCGTTCTTACAGATCGCTCTCAACTATGTGAATCAAAGAACATAACTCCACAAATAGGAGTCCGCATTTCACTCAGGATTGAGATCTATCACGGTTGATAAACTTAGTTTGATATTCGATCATTTCTCGTAAACGGTACTAATGAGAAATTTGATCGAATATCGTGGTCCTGTCTTATGTAATCAACATTGCATATGATACTTCCATTTCATGTCTCCCACATGAATGATCAGGATTAGATCATTTGTCTATAAACAAAATGCGAAGCTATGAACAGTGTTACCAGGATAAGGTTCCCAAACGTTATCCGTTTACTGTAGACACGTTTAAGTTACTCATCTCGACTTTAATCCTCTCGTATGACTCACATACTAAGTCGTGATTTCATAAAAGTAACTTAGGGTTTACTATTTGAATGTTTGATATTAATATATTTCCATATATTCCTAATATCGTAAATTGAATCAATCTAGATTATATAAAGAACTTATGTTTATTTATTTAATTTATTCGAAATAAATTATTATAATTAAATAATTACAAGTTCTAGGACACCATTCCTAACACATACATCGATCAATTAACATCTAAAAGCTCAAAACAACGAACAACCCCATAAACCCCACTATGAGGCTCTCGGCTCCCCCCCCATAAAAAGTGGGTCTCGGGTTTGGTTTTCTGGCTTTTAGGTACTTTAGAGGTGTTTCGAGTTGTTTTCAAACAAATTCGATATTCTCGATTTCAATGGGTATCGATAATTAGGGTTTTTGAACATTATGCCCTTTCCCGAATTGAATTTAAATAAACAATAATTCATTAATTTATAACCCATAATCAAACCCAAAAAGGTAAATTTCAAACGGGAAGGGTTTCGAATGAAACTCGGTTTTAGGGTTTAGGGAAAGTTTATAAAAACTCTTAAAACAACTCCCGTATTTACAAACACCGAGTTTCACAACACGAAATCGAAGGAAATCAACAAAAACTCCATTAAAACACTATTTGGAGTTTAGGGTTTCAAGAGAAACGTACCGAGAACTCCGTGGATCTCGGGTGGCAAGTACGATAGTTGGGTGGAAAAGAATCCTTGACCCGAGGTGTAACGTCCCGTTATTTTAGAGGTAATTTTTTATTTATTTATATAAGTGTTTATTTATTTAAAGTTAATTTAGATTTAGTTATTTAGATTTAAATAGTTATTTTCGTTCGGAAACCTTTTTAATCGCTAAATTAGCCTATTTTAGTTTTGGTTGTATTAATAATTATTAATAGGCCAATTAATAATTATTAATCACCATTGGGCTAGTTTAAGTGGTTCGGGGTTCGTTTTTAAGGCAAAAGTAAAAGAGAAACGTAGGCGTTATTACCCGATTCACTAAAAATCACAAAAACACTATTCATCATCCTTTAAATACCCATACTTAGCATTTTTTTCATAAAATTCTGCTCCTTCTTCCTCCTTGCTGCCGTGACCAACAAGAACCCCCCCCTCAATTTTTTGATTTTCTTTATTTCTCGACGGATCGTGTCGATTCTAGATCCTGTGGAAAGCTCTTGGCCCGGGGATCATTTCCAACCTACTCTTCGGGATTTCTGCTCGTTTTATCGAGGCCTAAAGGTATGTTAAAGATTCAAAACCTAGAAGTGAATAGTGTTTAATGGAGGTTTTGAGTTGTAATTTTCGAATTCGTTCATCGGAGCTTTAAGAAATCATTCGGGAAAGTCGTTTTATTCATTTTTAGGAACTTTCCCTAACCCTAGAATCGGGTTTGAGCCAAAAAGCCATTCATTTCAATTTTCCTCTTATTTGTTGTTGATGAGAGCTTTGATTTTGTTATGTTTTGTGACTTTACTTAATTGTTCGGGATTGAACTTTTGACCTAAACCCTAAAGTATGTTTACCCATTTAGGTTACCAACCTTCAAAGTAACCGAAACCAACCCGGAATGTCTTTAAAGTGCTTACAAATCTGGAAAACAATTTCCTTTCCTTCCTTCCCTTGAGCCGTGGGCCTCTTGGCATTAGTTACGGGCTGTTTTGTCTATTAATTTTGTATCGTGTCGATCGTTGTTCATTTCGAGTAATTAATATACTTTAGGTGTATTGTAATTATAGGTTTTGAGCATCGTTCGTGTTTTTGACCAACCGGTGGTTAGGAGTTGACTACTCTTATAAGGTGAGTTTAAAATGGTTATGATTACTTTTATGCTTTCAAATTACTTGACGTTTATGTTAGATCGATGTTAAGAGGGATTATTAGGCTAGAGAACTTTCCAAGTTATTATGTTATTTTGGGAGTTAAGGAAAGTGTATAAGGAATTTAGTTAAGTTTGGTTGCTAAGTAAAGTAAGATGTTATTGGTGGTTTAAGTTAGATTCTCGAGGAGTATGAGAATCCGGAACTTGGAGAAGAGTATTATGTACTCCTTTTATCTTGACTAGTGTTAGAATAGTTAAAAGGACTTGGGAGAGATTCTTGTGTAGAATCATGTTAGTACGTTATTTTAGTGGTTGTGGTTGTTGACTTGCATATTATCGTTATGCATAGATGTCACGTTGACTTGCATATTATCGTTATGCATAGATGTCACGTTGACTTGCATATTATCGTTATGTTTTTATTTTGAATTACGTAATAGCTCTTGGTTCTCATTTCCTATGAACCAAGTTTGGGAATATTTAAATAAGAGTTATTTAGGTAGATATTCCTTTACAATTATATTACAAAGTTCCAAAGTGTGATTGGATGGTTATTCAAAATACTTATTATAAAACAAATAAATTCCAAATCCAAATTCTAAACTCCGAAATATCTAAATGAGTTATAAGGTTAAAAAATGTTTAAATACTTAAGTCTAAAATTACTTAAATAAGTTAAAAGGATTAATCTCTTAAAGATGGTTCTCAAGGAATTTGAGATGATAACCATATTAATCCACGAACTTATGGGATAAGTAAAATCGAATATCTTTGATTTATCAAAAATAATTAGACTTAAAATCACTAAAGTTAGACATTCAGATGTTAGAACTTAAGTGATTAGCAAACATAGAATCGATTTCTTATATAAATATTCAATTATTTAAAAAGATGTTTTAAAAGAGTACTAACTGATATGGAATAAATAAAATAGAAATCAAAAAGTAATAATTAATGAATAATTGAATTCACAAATTATTAAAGAAAAGTTCAGTAAATTAATGATACTGAAAGCTTTAAACCTTACTTAAGATAGAAAAGAATTACAATAATTTTTTTTCACAATAAAACAAGTAGTTATTTAAAAGTTTAAATAGTTAAACTACTTGTAGAACTTTATTTGAGTGGGAGTTTCATAGTACGAACCAAACGGACTTTTAGAAGTCCAAGTGAAACTCATTGACTTCAAAATCAATTAATAGAGTTCAAAAATAAGTGAAATAAAACCGACACGAATTTTCAATGGTGGAGTTGAAAAGGGTCACTTATACTTATATATTATTTTAAATAATAACAAGTATAGAATTGTAATCATTAAACAAATGAAAGTAATGGAGAATTACTTTGTAGTGGGAGCTTAAGAATTTCGAGAATCCTAGAACCAATGTGACTAAAAGAAAATTTACAAATAGTATATTAGTGCACATAGATAAAATGGGAGATTTTATGAGTTGCACGGGCTCAAATTCGAACATGAATTTACTTCCATGTAAGAATTCGACAAAAGACCTTTGCGAATTAAACATCAAATGAGTTAAGTATAAGTAAAATGAGTTGTTACTAACTAAACTCTAAATTCACGTGATTACTAAGTCGTTAGTAAATGAAAGGTGTATGAACATGATAGTTTCAAATCAAAAGTTAATAGAGTTTATTTTATGGCGATAAAATATGGAATCTATCACACTTAATGAAACTAACATCAGACAAAAGAAATACATACTAAACAGATGAAAACTTACTGATAAAGTATTAAAATGACTACCATGGCTAAGTAGTTGATAGTAATCTAGCTTGACTAGAATTACAAGTCAAATCACTAAAGATCTAGGACAAGTGGGAGATTGTTAGGAATGGTATCCTAGAACTTGTAATTATTTAATAAATATAATTTATTTCGAATAAATTAAATAAATAAACATAAGTTCTTTATATTATCTAGACTGATTCAATTGACGATATTAGGAATATATGGAAATATACTAATATCAAACATTCAAATAGTTAAACCCTAAGTTACTCCTATGAAATCAAGACTTAGTATATGAGTCATACAAGAGGATTAAAGTCGAGATGAGTAACTTAAAAGTGTCTACAATAAATGGATAACTGAGACGACCCGACACTTTTAAATAAATTAAATTAGAAAACACTGCGGAAGTCTTTATATTTTAAGAAAAATGGAGTGATTATGTTTGAAAATTTGCTGGCCAAAACCTGTTTACATCTTAATTTCAAAATCTAAAATACACAAGGAACATTAAGTTCCTATCCAAGAGTTCAAAATGATTTATAATCATAAAAGTAAAGACAAAAGCTCTTAAGAGCTATATACAAATGTACAAATCTCAAAATTATATAAAATTCACAAAACCATGTACATGGATTTTTAACAACTACTTAGTCCATCTCGAAATCATCATCCTCTCGATCAAGCGCGCACCAGCTACTCTCCCACGATCCCAAACATTACCTGAAATGTTTGTAATATCATGAGCTAACAACTAAGCCCAGTGAGAATAATAAGAATAAAAAGTAAGGTTAGACCTCAAACTTACATTTCCGATTTGTGCTCTAACATACATACTCTTTGCTATCAATCCATTCAAAGAGTTTATATCAAAATGTTCCACTTTTACTTACCAATTCTCCAATATAATTGTGGAACTACATTCCAAATATTTCTGCACTATAAGAAAAATAGGAATAGGCCACACTAACAATTTTAATAGGTGACCCAATAAAATAAAAAACGGATGAATAGTGTTTTTTTTAAAAGAAAAATTAAAAGCACGTCACCCATTCCTTCAAACCAAATCGCGGATGAAGACTTGAGGAAAAAAAGAAAAGGAAACCCAATCGCTCACGAAACCCTCTCGCTCTCTCCCAAATCGCTCCTGATAGTTCTCAATCGCTCGACCAAAACCCTCAACCAAATCCCTCTCGCCATTTCTCGAACCACATCTGATACTATTTCTTCTATCATTCCCCATCATGAGTTCTTCATTTGCTCGACCAAAACCCTCGCCGTCGTATCGAGAAGCTCCTCGCGATTTCATTTTCGTGTTGAAGCTTCATTGTAAAACCAGATCTATTGAAAATCGAAGCCACAAACCGCAGACAGTCATTATAAAATTTATAAAACTCGCGTTCAGGTCTGTCATCGTTTTATTTATTGTAAAAAATGCATACCTAGTTTCGATCAGCCGTGTTTCCTCACCAAAAACGTTCCAAAAATTCACCCAACCATAGTTGATTGTCATTAGATCGAGTTCTAAAATTTCGATTTAAGCTGAAGAAGTTTCATCGAAATTTCGTTTTGAGTTTTTGAGGTTTTGGATTTCTCTTTTTATTCTTTTTTGTTGTTCTCATTCTCTCAACTTCGATCTACCATTCTTTCTCTATCAGATCGTTTTGTCAGCCAAGTTCATTCTGCTAAGGTTGATTGTGGTTTTTTTGGATCCTTCTTTTGCTATAATAAAAAACAATAATAGTTTTTTTTTTCATGTATCTTGATATTTATTATGAAGGTTTATTAAATTTTTTAATCCTGTTTACTTTGTTTTTTGATGAAAAATGAAAAAATCTTACTTGAAAATGATCGAGTTCTTTTCGTGTGCTTGGTTGCAATAGTGTGATTTCACCTTTTTTTCCTAACTTGTCTTATTAAATTTCTATCATTGCAGCTTCCCTTTTCCCTACTAAAGACTCTGAACTTCATCCAATGGTATGACTTTTTTGTTCATCAAAATATATATTCCTACCAAATTTGTATCCTTGCCCTTCTTATGTTTGTTAAATTATCTAGCTTGCAAATATCTGTTTTCCTTTATTGTGTATGCTTAATAATTGTTGTGAATTGTTTTTCATTACTTTGTTCTTCGATTTAACATCGCCTTTTGGATTTGAAGTTTCATATTCCATCTTATTAAAAGGAGAAAAAAGAGCTCATAGATAATTTTATAACAAACACAAGTTAAAAAAGGAGGAGAAAGAACTCATTGACTTCTTGGTATGATTTGATCCATGCACTAGTAATAATATTTTTTTCATGCTGCAATTGCTGTGTGGTTAAACTCTTGCTCAAAGATGGTAATTCTCATTCAATTGAATATTTTTTTCATGCCCCTCTTAATAAATTATGCTTTGAGCTGTCCTTTGAAAATAAAAAATTCTTCACTATATGTAGTTGTATCATTGTCTTCAATTTGTTATTAACATCGATAATCAATTAAAATCTATTCTCTTTTAGTCAATTCTCAATAAACTAAAAATTCTGTTGATTTAACATTAAAAAATTTCCTCATTCTTATGGCTTATACTTTGCATTCACACCTAGAATTCTATTTTGATTATATATTAATGCATTTTTGGTTGCCTAAAGTCCAATCAATTTTACTTTAAATTTTCCCTTGACTTTCAAAACCTTTAGTTTGAGGTGTTATGTACTTCATATATTACATTGCATAATGAGCTAAATGATAGGTAGAAATGATAGAATGTTGGTCTGCAACTACTTTTTGATAATATTATCTAGTGAAAATTAGAAGTTTTAATTTGATTTAATATATGACATTAGATTGCAGATGTATCGTCTTGTGGAGTGACCTTGTATATGTGATGCTTGTTGGAGCTTATCCTTTTGAGGATCCTAATGAACCAAAGGATTTCTGGAAGGCTATTCTTTGTGAGATTTGGGTTGGATATTAAATATTTTTACTGTTTTTGTTTCCCTTTTCACAAAATTTTAACTGAGAAATTGTGTTGATAATATTATCATGAATAAACGAGTGGTGTGGACAAGAGAGGCTATCTGAATTCAACTTATGTCCACAATTCTTTTACGTTGATATCTGTTCTATATTTATTCACTTTCTCACTAGAATAGAGGTGATTTATAGTTATCTGGCCAGATTTGCAGTGACTTAGTTTGGTTGATTGAGGTAATTCTAAGTTTGGTTGAAGAGTTGAGCTAGCTGGTGTTAGGTTAAATAGTTAGAAAATCTGAAATTTCTAATATGTTTTGCATCTAGGGTTTTTAAGCCTTTTTATTAATTTGATTTGATTTGATTGTTTTTATGAACTAAATTATTCCTCCATTACACTTGATGAACTGATTTTCCCCACAACGTCTTTTTTGCCGTTCAACAATCAATTGTTATATGTTTCTATCTTTTACCATCCTTGTATGGAAAATGGCCCAAATTTTAGTTTCTTCCCCTTTCTATCCCAGCTGTGTAATTTTTCTAAAATGTACTACATGATTGACATTGCCTATATCTGCATCCAGAATTTTTTCTTACCCACCAATCTGAACTTTGCTTTGTTAAAGTGTTTTGAAATTTTGTATTGCTAGGCTAACTGGTGAAGAACTTTGTGATTTTTTTATCTTATGTTTTACCCATCATTAGGCTCGGGAATTCACAAATGAGCTTCGTGCTAGTACCAAAGCATCAAGAAATCCCACTGTCTGGCTTGAAGTTTCTTTTGGATCTGGTCATAATGTGAATGCAGCTCACACCTCCACTATCTCAGAGGCTTATGGGAAGATGTTGACCATTTTCATCCCTCTTCTTGTAGATGAGGTTAAAACTCTGGTTCTACCTTTATGCTCTTAATCTTATAATAATTTGGTTTTAAAAATGAATTATCTTTCGATGACATAAAATGCAGAGTTTTTTTTTTTGTTCACTTCATGTGCTTTGAAGTTCCTGCACTTGTGCCACCTAGTGGTGTTAATGGTGGTAAATCAGGTTATGCTTATGATGCCAATGATGACAATGATTTGGGAGACGACAACAAATCTGGTGCTTCTACTTGTTATTATTCTTATTGTTTCTCTCCTACAAATGGGAATCTCTGCTCTTATTAATTGTGGTCATTAATATATGCTTTCGGGTTTTGACAAGCAAAGTTGGATGTTGTAGGGAAAAATTCGGCAGAGCTTGCTGCATTAAATGAATCACTTCAGGACTCGCTTGACAGAATTCAGGTGACATACCCCTGGATTCTACTTATCTTTTTGCTGTTTTAATAATGTGTTATGTTTCAAAAAGAAAGCTCAAAGATATAAGTGGTGCTTCAGAATTGTGTTAAAATTCCAATGGTTTAATGGAAATGTGGATGCTTTTGCTGATTGAACTCTAGAACATGGAAAAAAAGATACCGTTTATAAAATGAATATATAGAGATAGAGACCACACACTTGTTTGCTGTTAATAACAGTTAAACCAATTTGTTTTAAATTTGAATCAGGAGGATTTTTATGCTGTTGTGGATTGGGCATACAAGATTGATCCACTACACTGCATATCCAAATCAAGTTTACTATTTTTTTCAATAAATTTAGAAGAAGCCTAGATCTGGAGATTTAAGGTTTAATTTTTTTGTGGCCTTTGTGATCAGTTTTTACATTGAAAAATTGTTTTTTATGGCCTTTTCAACTTTTCTGAAATTTGTCTGATCCTTTGATGGATACTATTGCAATCTTATCGATTGTTATAAAGTTTTTCTTATAATTTTAAGGCCTTGCTTTTTTAGGGCCCCTTCTACATTTGAAGGTCCTGATTTTGGTCCTCATGGAAGTTCCTTTGTCTTCCTCTGATGGATTGTACTTGAAAGGTATGTAAATTTAACTAAAAATCGAATCTTTCTCTAATTCCTGTTCAGCGATTTTTTACATGTTTTTTTTTAAGTTATGGTTATTGTTTAGATGTGATTAACAGGCTTAATGTTCTTCGAGGAAGAGGAATGACTAATTTATACTCTTGGTCTTGCAAGAGGTAAATTTGTTTTAATGTTTAATTTCTGAATTTTTGTAATGTATCTCTGTTCTTATTGTTTTTTGTGTGCCTAATTTTGTAGGAGTTACAAGAATGGATTTTTTTGGCATGATCTTTGTGAAGATGACATAATTTTCCTGCTCATAGAAATGAGTATGTTCTTAAAGGCTCTAGCTATCAGTTTCAGTTTACCTCTCATAATCTAAAATATATATATATATATATTTTGTGGAAAATTGCATTTGTTTAGATCTCTTTACGTGATCGTATAGTGTCTGTTGGTAATCTTCATATTTCATTAATGATTCTACTAGCCTAGAAAAGCATCATAGTTCTAATTACTTGCACTTGCAACCTTTCTCGCAAGTTGATAACATATATAATTATTTTTGTGAAATCTTGATATATGGTCATGCTGTGGTCTAGTATGGTGTTAAAATTTTCATGATTACATCTTTCAAGGATACCTGCTACATTGAGATTCTTCCCAATATTGAAAGGTAAAAAAGAGGTACATTATAATGGCTTCTCATTTGGTGATGGATCTAATGGTTTAGTCAACCTATTGGTGATACTCACATATAATATAACAAGTAGTAAAGCATGTTGAGAGCCCAGAGCCCCCCTTCTTCCTTCTCCATCCCATGTTTTCTTCTTTCTTCTTCCTCAAAAGGACTTTCTAGATTCTGATTTAACACCTCTGGTTGAAATGAGTTATGTTATTTTTGTCCCTCATTTTCCATTATTAATAAAAGGGATGTTCTGATTTGATGTATAACATGCAGTTATTTGCTTAAGCTTTTGGGCTGAAGTGCACTATAACTCAATTTATCCCGAAGGAGGTGAGCTCCCATGATCATTTGTTTGAATTGACTTCCCATGTGTCTCCTTTTTTCCGGCAGTGGAAATTATATAACATCAGTGTTGAATCCTTCTTGCCTGTTCTTGATTTCACTATGATCAATCCTTCACTTATTAGGTGTATTTAGCCTTTATTTGAATATCATCAAATTCAAGATCAAGACATTCATTAGGTTTTGTTACATCAATTCTCTCCTGGTCGACTTTGCGTCGCATAAATTCTTACGTCTATTGTCATCTTTTCAATTGTGTAATTGTCTGCTGCTTTTTTTAATATTAATATATTTATGAAAAACCCTTATGATTATAATTTATACATGTACTCACATGCCATGTTTGTAAAGTCAATGGAACTTTGTGCATTGTGTGGTTTTCTCCAGATGTACCTATGTTTGATACAAGAGGAACAATAAAAGGTGGTTGCTTCAAAAAGGAGCATCACATATCATTTTTTATGCAAAATGGAATAATCATACATAAAAAGGTTAGTACTATTTTTTTTCCATTAGAATCGTATTCATGTGTTTTTATTTTTGAGAGATGTAGGATGTAACTATTAATATCCTTGATTGCGATATTGATACATAGCTAGTATTCATTTCTCCATGTAATATCATATCAATTAGCTATATCAATGTTATGTTTGATATTTGAATTTTGTAGATTTCATCAAGGGCCTGAAACCGATTGAGCAACTATAAGAAAAATAAGAGATGCACTCAACAACCAAACATAAGTTACATTGTAGCCAATAAACCACACGAAAAAAGGGTACACTTTTCTTTTTAAAGAATTTGTGAAATCTCTATACAATAGTTTTGCTTGAATTGGGAGTTTTGCTGAACATCTTTATGATTTATTCCACAACTAGCTTTTGAACTCATTAATCATTTTATTTTTTCTTTTGAGTGTTAGTTAGAATATGTCTCTTATTATAAAGATATCGATTCACAAACGCTTGAATGATTGTCGACATTATAGGCAAGTCATAGTTTTCTTTCTTTAGTTTTTTCTCATGGAAACCAACAAACACTAAAAACTATTATTTTTATTTTTGTTGTCTGTCTTTAAATCAACCAAGTCAGGGGTCGCTTTAAGACATTCACTCTGCCATACTTAGCGCCTTCGAAAACCGGCTCGATGATTCTACAAGGCATCAATTACGCTTTTTATTCATATGGAATCTTAAATGAAACTGGGAAAAATTTGTAAGCTTCTTTTTCGCTACAATTCAAAATGCTGATTTTGATTTTTTTATATAATATTATGTTTTGTAATAGCCCATTATTTGTTTTTTTTAGTGTTATTCTCGAATCAATTTGTATTTGGCACAAATTGATAATTTTAAAAACACAAGACATGATAATTTTGATAATTTCTATACATGTTTAGCGGCTCACTTGTCTTGATAATTTTGAATATTATTCAATTAATAGAAGAGAATAAGTTTTACTAAGTTTAACAAATGTCCTTTCGGTAGGAATAAACCGAAATATGTTATTTTCTTATTGAAAAATCAAATTAGTAGCATTTAATATCTAGAATTATTATTGATTGAGTGTCATAACTATCCTGCAGTTATGGTAGTCATGACAATAGTAAATTGAGTATTATGACTTCGTTTTACACTTGCTGCTTATGTTTTATTGCCTTGTAAAATCAATAATATATGTTCTATTTTAGTCTTTTGATGCTTAATTTTTTTTAAAGTTTAAAGGTATGATTTCTTTTCCACCCGCTTTTGTCTGTATATATATTTTTTCATTTTGTGTTTTTCCATGGAAGCATACATAATTTGTGGTTTTAGTTCATTGATCTTTCTTTTTCTATGCCCAACTATTTTAAATTTATATTTTATTTTGGATTCAGGATTCGATTGGACTCTTATTGGACGGTCAAGTATTTGAGAACCTTCCTAGAAATTAGGTATTTTTTGCTTTTTTTATGCTTAATCTTTGTTATTGAGATGTAAAATATTATATGTGGATAGTTATGCTTTTTTTAGGAATAAAAACGATGTGATTATATAGGAGAAAGGGAATTGAGAAGAGAAGAAGAAACTTATTCTCTGTATCATGTTGTAAAGGTGGTGAGGTTCTTATGTGTTTGTGTCAACTTATTGTGTAGTGTTCAATCCTCGAAAGAGATTCCTGATCGAAAAAGTCTTTGAATGAAATTCTTTTTGTAAAACGTGATTGCCGTGTGGATGCTCTTTTACCGCTTCCGTGACCCCTAATTAATGAATTACACTAACATTTCACTCTAAAATTGTTGTAATAAATTTATCACGTTGGAAATTTGTAGTAGCTATGAGTTTGAATTAACTAGTCCTTTTTTTTCCTTATTCAAAACCATTAGCATAAAAGATTCAAAAATCTCTTGCATCCATGTTATCAGGGAGAGTGCAATTTTCATAAATGTTTGCCAGCTATTAGAGAGGGGAGGAAAAGAGTTTTTGGGATCAAATTATATCAACCCCTTATCAAGCTTTCTTTGCTTTCTAGGAGTTTTCAGTCTCAAACTCCAAGGTATTACCATTTCAAGTTTCTGATGACTTAGTTTTAAAATGTTTGTATTATTTTCTAATTCAAATGATGCAGCATTTTACTGTCTTATGTTTTCTAGGTATATTGGACAAAACTGTGCTAGATGAGATGAATACAACATTTTCTAAACCTTCGCATTGTATCTTGCAGGTGAATGGTTATGAAGAAAGCCAATTTTCAAGACCAAGTGGATTCATATGTAAGTAAAAAGCTAACTGCCTCAATTTAATGAATAGTCTTTTATGCTTTGCACTTATGAGTATTACTCTCTGTTTTGTCGTTCCATTTTCAATTTTCAGGTTATATTTGACTCATACATTGCTAATCAACATACTTTCAGGTCATTTAATTTATATCTATTAGGTTAAATGCGAAATTCACCCTTTACCCATTTATCTATATATTTTTTGGAAACTTTCAGTCCTTGTTTTGAGGTTTTATGTGTATTTTGCTGACAAAAGAGTTGGTTGCTGGATTATGAGTTAATTTTATCTTGTTATGTTCCTTACCAAAGTTTAATCATTGGGTCTTGGATGTTTGCTTCTTGAAGGTAATGGTTATTCTTCAAAATCAGACATTTTTTTTAATAAAGTATAGTGATGGAAAAAACTTCTGCTTGCTTTCTAAACAATTCAAAAGCCGTTTTTTATTGTGGTTGTTCCTGCATGATTAACTTTGAATTTTAATTTGTAAGTAGAGTTGTGTCTCTTGTTTGCAGGTGGATAGTAGTTTTATTGCCATTGGTTGCAATGATAATTCTGTTCATGTGTGGGATATTTCTAAGTCTAGAATGATTCTTCATGTTGAATCACCAGGTTAGAGCTCTAAATCTCTACTTGCTAATTTTATTTGAAAAATTACTTGTATTGGGAATGTTGAAATAAATTGGTGCTGTTTTCTGAATTAGGAAATACTAATTTGGCATGTAGCTGATGGATTTCTTTTATCTTTGTTGTTGTTGTTCATTAATCTCTTTCATGCATATCAACTATGTATTTGTTATTCTTTAAAGTTGATCAATAAAATAGATCATATATGTCCGTATCCTTAAATTTTTTTGTGAACACAAGTTATGTTGTTTTTAATTGATGAGTTAGAAGAAAATTGATTACATTTCGACTTCTTCAGGTTTGTGTATCCCTATGGTTTGGCCAATCTCCGAGATAAAGGCGAGAAGCTTGTAGGAGAGCGAGTTTTTTGTGTTGTGTTCTGTTTGATTTAATTTTTGGAAGGGTGATTGAAGTTCTTTTAGCAATTCTTGATTTATTGTCTAAGTATGATGTAATTTAATTTTTTGTTTAAAAATATTGTAATTCATGTAGCCATTTAGTGATATTTTTATTGTAATATTTTATTTAAATTTGATAGGTGCATTATAAATATTATTTGAAATCAACTAATAAAAAAATATTTTTTTTCTCAAATTTTAGACAATAGGTGACGCTCTTTTGGCATCACCTATTTGAATAGGTGACGGTTTTTTGACAGTCACCTATGGCAGCGTCACCTATTTAAATAGGTGACGGGCATAAAAAACCGTCACCTATTTGAATAGGTGACGGGTAAAAACCGTCACCTCTTGGAATAGGTGACGGGTAAAACGGGTCACCTATTCGAATAGGTGACGTTTTTTTGGCGTCACCTATTCAAATAGGTGACCCGTTTTACCCGTCACCTATTGGAATAGGTGACGGTTTTTTATGCCCGTCACCTATTTAAATAGGTGACACTGCCATAGGTGACGGTCAAAAAACCGTCACCTATTCGAATAGGTGACGCCAAAAGGATGTCACCTATTCCCGAAATTCTTATAGTGCTGGTATGGTTTCGTAAATACATATAGCATTTATATCTCAATTTCTATATATACCTTATACTATATACAAGGTTTACAACAAATCTTATTTTCCCAAAGAATGATATTACTACACTCGTAGTCAAATCCTCATCCCTTAACTTGTTACAACATAAATAAGAGAAATAAATAAACTTTGCATAAACATAAAACATCTCGATTCTCTATTTCATCGATCATATGCATGAATGTATGCGGACATCCCGTAGGATTCGCATATGCCCTTATGCATGAAAAAGGTAACGTGGTATATCCCGTAAGATCCATCGTTCTCCCTCCTTTTCTTTCTCACTTTCTCTTCTTTTTCTGAAGGTGATGCGGACACTACCCGTAGGCTCTAACATTCTTCCCCCTTCTTTTCTTTCTCACTTTCTTTTCTTTTTCTGAAGGTGATGCGGACACTACCCGTAGGCTCCAACATTCTTCCCCCTTCTTTTCTTTCTCACTTTCTTTTCCATGATGCGAGATGTTATGGTGCAATATGTTATGCATATGCTTGCACAAGTAAATAAAGTAAACGTAAATGATAAAGTAGCCAAAACAAGTATAAAGTAAAGGGGCATAAAGTAAAGACATAAAGTAAATAAATAGGAAACTCCGGACGAACGATATGTCAATCGAACTCCGCTACCAATAATAAAGTAAAAATATAACTTAAACGGTTAACCTAACCTTCAAGGATTCTAAACTTCCAATATAATCCGAGGTTCTATTAACCGTTCTAAATACAAGTTGGATCTTTTAACTTCCAATGATCAAACCTAAGCTTCGAAACGAATGTAACTTAGAATCTTCTAAGATTCAATACTTTCCTCGAGAACTCCTAAGTTTTCACTCAAAGAACTAGCTCCTAATCCTAAGGGCACTAACTCACTTCCCTCTATCATATATTATAATTCTAATCTTAGTTTCAATCCTACAAACCATTATACTTATTTGCTTTCTAAAATTACTTTAAATCCTAACTATTCTCACCTTAGCCAAATAATATTTGATCCAAATCTCCAATTCCCACGAAACAACAACCAATCAATCGCACCTACAATTCACAAATTGTACAACATATTACAACTCATAACTAAGATGAGAACAAGTGTGCATTTTCTGGTGAATAGTGATTTCGGATGAATAGTAATTTCGGATGAATAGTGTTTTTTCGAAAATCCGGGCTCAAAACCGTCAAATTCCATGATAGAAATTCATGATTTCAACTTCAAAAACTCATTTATAATAAAAAACGAACAAATCCATATAGAAAGTTTAGAAAACTTACTTTTTGGGACTTCCCTTAGAGGACGGGAAACTTCGAAAAGCTAGGTTGGGTAGGTAGCTCTCGTCCCTACCAATCCAACGCAACCGAAAACAAGCCGATCCATTGAGAAACGAATGAGAAACGAAGAAAAGAAAAAAAACCATTCATGGCTTTGATGCCCACGGCAAGGAGAAGGAAGAAGGAAGAAGATGAAGTCAATTCCTTGGTCAAAGTTGATATTTAAAGATAAATGAATAATAATTTGATATTTTGAGATATTTGGAAATGACGGTTGCGTCCTTTTATGACTTTTGACTTATAAATCGAAACCCGAAGCTCTTAAATAAATCTAAAGGTGATTAATAATTATTAATTGGCCTATCAATAATTATTAATGTCACCGAAGCGAAAATAAAGCATTAAAACGATTAAAAAGAATTTCGGGCAAAATTAACTACTAAAATCGAAATTACAAAATAATAATTAAACTAAATACTTGAATTGAAATAAATAAATAAATAAATAAACAATATTAAATAAAAAAAAATTCACTTTAAAATAACGGGACGTTACAGTCTACCCTCCTTAAAAGACTTTTCGTCCTCGAAAAGTGCATTCGCTAAGTGAATAAAGCGAGGGTACTTTGAGTGTATCTCATCCTCACGTTCCCACGTTGTTTCCTTTGACACTTGGTTCTTTCAATGAACCTTAACCAAGTGAATTCCTTTTTATTTCTCATCACTTTTTTTTCGAATGCTCTTATCTTAACGGGTGCCTTCTCATAAGACTTAATAGCATTCAAAACAACCAGTTCATAAACAATCACGTGGAACGGATTCATCATGTATTTCCAAAGCACCAATACATGGAAAACATTACAAACGGCCGATAACGAAAGTGGTAAAGCTAAACAATAAGTTACCACTTCTACTCGATTAAGTATCTCGATAGGCCAATAAACTTAGGGCTTAACTGACCCTTATTCCCAACCTCCATAACACCCTTCGTTGGTGTCACTTGAAGTATACGAGATCCACTACTACAACTTGAACGGACTACACCGAATCCTGTTGTCAAATTTGGTTAACCCTTAACCTCTCTCTAAACAAATGATAGACTCCCTAGTCATTTGTTACAACTCGAGTACCAAAAGTCTCTTTTCTCCAATTTCATCCAAATGAGCGGGAGAATGACACTTTCTACCACAATGTGCCTAAAAAGTGCCAAAACTCCGAGACAAAGCGAGTGTCTCGATTGTTGACATCTGAAGTCAATTAATCTTATTCTTATTTTGATGATAACAAACGTGTTTTTGTTATTAATCAATTTTCTGTGTTTTGATAGTCCAATATGTAGAGAACATTATAACGAGTCCAACGCAATTGGAATCAACTCAATCGGACTTCAAACGAGCAAGATATTGATTTTAGAAGATTGGAATTAAATTGATTATTTAAATCGGATCGTATATGGCAAGCTTCACTGATCTTATTATGCGCTCAAAGTACCATCCGTCAGATCAGATAGAATTCAAATTCAGTGGCCCAGATTATTTGGTATTTTGATTTAAAGAAAAGAAATGAAATCAGTTTATTTTTCTAGCCGTTAGATCAGAAGGTAGTTGAAATTGAAGGCCCAGATTTATTCAGAATTATAAAATAATGGAAAAAGAATGAGAAAAGTCAGAAGCATTTTTCAGCTGTTCGATCGAATCCTGAAGATCATCCAACGGATCAAATTTGTCAATTATATATATATATATATATATATATATATATATATATATATATATATATATATATATATTCGGAAATAAAATAATTTGAAAAAGAAAAGAAAAAGCTGATTAGTTTCCAGCCGCTCGATCTCGTCTGCTCGCCATCCAACCGCTGTCATTCACCCATGTAGCCGCGTGTGACTTCAACTCCCTGACGCGCTAACGCAGCTGCTGACGCCGTGGGTCCCACTGCTTTTTCTTCCTCCAACCGGCGTTCGACACGTGGCCATCATGTTCCCAATGCATCAGAGTTGCTTTTTCTTTTGTATGCGAATTGACTTCCTTGCCCCTGGTCTTTTAGTCAATGTCGCCTATGTCCTGACCATTATTATTTCCATTTCCTGACCGATTTTTGAAACTTTCTCTCAACGGTTGGCTGCCCAGAATGCCCCTGCTGCCCGGAAATTTTATTAATAATATTATTATTATTAATTTTTAAATCAGATTTTCTTCAGCCTCTCTTTGATTGACACGTGGCTTCTCTCTCTTGAATTTTAATGAAGCAATTATTACATCAGTTGGTTGATTACAATAATGCCCTTCACTGATTTGAATTTCAGGGTGATTAAGTCATTTCAGGCCTTTCTCCATCAGATTCATCTTGGAAAAATTTCAGCACGAAAATGGCAGCCTCTTCTCATCTTTGTTGACAAAAATTGAAGCTCTTCTCTCTTCCCATTCACACCATTGAAGTCAAATTTAATTTAAGAAGGTGGATGAATAGTAGAAAAATGGTAACATTTTCATTGCCTATAAATTGAGCTCGAAATTGACAGATTTCATACAACCAAAAACAGAGGCAAATTTCAGACTGTTGAGTTCTAAAATTCTTCATTTTTTAGTCATCCTTTTGAAACTTTTTGTGAGCATTAAAGTGTAAATTACATAGCCATTGTAAGTGATTTATTGGGGAGTGATTTCTCCATTTGTTGTGAGATTTAAACTTGTAAATCTACTCTTTTGGGAGAGTTTGTATTTGTGTGAAAAATTATAATTCACACGTTGGTTTTGATCTTGAGCCCGGAAAAAGAATGGTTTGGGTCTGACTTTGATCCTGTGTAAAAAAAGTCGGGTTTGATCTTGATCCCTCAAAAGGATTGGGTTCTACTTTGCTCCCAGAAAAAGTAATAAATTCCCGAGAGGCGCTCGGGGAGTGGACTAGGCCGGATTTTGGTCGAACCACTATACATCTTGGTGTCATTTCTCTAACCGTTTCCTCTTTACTTATTGCACTAATATAAATTGCTAAATATTTATTGTGCATTTTTATTAGGGATTATTGAATATCAATAATTGGAAATTATATTAATGCTTGACATATTTATTGTTTGAATTAAATTGAGAAATTATTGGTTGTTAGAAATTAATTGTGGTTTAATATTTCCAAGTATTATTCAAATTTAGTTTACTTTGTTAAAGGGAATTTTAGGATAAAATTCATATTAAGTGTTTGAGCTTAAAAAGTCTAATTAACTTGTTAATTAGAAGTCATTAATCGAAAAAGTTTTAAATTAACCTAAAACCCTATTCACCCCCCCCCTCTAGGGTTGCCATACCGATCCTAACATCGATCTGATAAAATCTTCACCGGCACACCATACAATCTAACAATCTTTCTTAGGTACCACTGTACCCTAGTCTTAACTGGATAGATGATCCTTCCAAGAGTAAAGTGTTCGGTTTTTCATCAAATGGTCTACAATCACCCAAATGATATCATAACTCTTTGCTCTCTTTCGGCAAACCCCTGATAAACTCCATGGAAATCTTCTCCCATTTCCATTCAAGCACTTTCAAAGGTAAGATAACCAGGGAGATCTTTAGGGCTTTGACTTGCTAACAAATCAAGCACCTATTCACGTACTTTACGATCTTATGTTTCATCCCCGACCATCAATAATATTGTCTCGGTGCCTTGTACATCTTCATACTACCTGGATGAATAGAGAAGATTTTCTACTGAGTGCATCAGCCACTACACTGGATCTCCCAGGATGATACTGAATATCACAGTCATAATCCTTAACGAGCTCTAACCATCGTCTCTGTCTCATATTCAATTCCTTCTGAGTGAAGAAACACTTGAGACTCTTATGGTCAATAAATATCAGAATCTTCTCACCATAAAATAATGTCTCCATATTTTCAAAGCATGAACAACTGCCGCCAACTCCAAATCATGAGTCAGATATTTCTTCTCATGCTCTTTCAACTGACGGGAAGCATAGGCTATACCTTTCCCGTGTTGCATCAACACACATCCCAAACCTCTATGGGAAGCATCTGTATACACAGTCAAACCACCGGTTCTGTTAGAAGACAATAGAACTGGTGCTGTTACAAGCCTCCTCTTGAGCTCCTCAAAGTTCCTTTCACAATCTTCAAACCATATAAAATCAACTCCCTTCCGGGTCAAACGTGTCAAGGCTGAAGCAATCTTGGAGAAATCTTGCACAAACTGTCTATAATAGCCTGCAAGTCCCAGAAAACTGCAAATATCAGCCACACTCGTCGGTCTAGGCCAGTTACTAACTGCCTCAATCTTAGAGGGATCAATATATAATCCTCTTCTTTATACCACATGGCCGAAAATGCCATTTCTTTTAGCCAAAACTCATACTTTGAGAACTTGGCATACCACTTCTAATTTCTTAATAATTTCAAAATTTCCTTCAAATGCATATCATGCATCTCCTCAGTCTTAGAATAAATCAGACTGTCATCATAATCACAACATCAATAGATTTGATGAACTCTTGAACACAGTGTGCATAAGATCCATAAAAGTTGCAGGCGTGTTGGTTAAGTCAAAAGACATGACTACAAACTCATAACATCCATAACGCGTCCTGAAAGCAGTTTTAGGAATATCTTAATCCTAAATCTTCAACGGATTTAACCGGATCTCAAATCTATCTTTGAAAAGATAGCGGTTTCTTCCCAATCGATCATATAGATCATCAATCCAATGCAATTGATACTTGTCTTTCCCTGTAATTGATTCAACCCTCGATCATCAATATACAGTCTCACTGAACTGTCTTTCTATTCACAAACAACAAAGTACTCCTTACGAGGACGCACTAGAGTGAATAAACCCTGAGTTTAAGAGTTCCTATAACTGACTCTTAAGCTCTTTTAACTCATCTAGTCTTCGGTACAGAAGTATCGATAATACTAGCTAAATAGCCCAAGGCTCCATCACTTAGAAGCATTTTAGCTTCTACCATAGATATCAAAGTGGGTACTACTCGGCTACTAAACCCATGAAAACATAGACTAATCCCACATGGACTCAAAAAAATCAATAACTCTCTCAATACAATCAATGGTATGATTGGATGATAGCCAATCCATAATCAATATCACATCAAAATCGGACATATGCATAACAATCACATTAAAATGTGAGCATCTACTCATAATGCAAATGTCATAAGTGCCATACGCACTATCATCATAATAAACTTCCTCTCTGGAGTACACATCTCGAAACTCAACAGTCTCGTCTCCAGAGCTGCCCACTCATCAGAACAAGATAAAATAAAAGAGTGGCTAGCTCCAGAATTAAACAGAATAAAAGCCAAACGGCCTGAAAATAATAAAGTATAAAACACTACCATACCGGCAGCTTTTCCTGATAATCCTGACTTTGCTACTATGTTGTGATGGTTAAGTCTTATACGCTCTATAAAAGTGGCGTGATTCTAAGTTTGATCACAACATAGCATCTTGATGGAACTGTGCATCTCCTTGATGGAAACTAGCACAACTATTTTAGTAAGGATGAACCTGTCCTTGTTGAGCTCCACCTCGAACTTGTTGTTGCTGATGTTGCTGCTGCTGCTGCTGTTGTTGCTTCTGCGGTATCCCTTGACTGGCATTGTCATCCTTTGCTTTCTTCTTCTGAGAGGTAGCTGTCCCGTAGTAGTAAATTTTCCCTTCCTTTCATAATATGTGAAATCCAAGATAAGGACGACTCCTAAGCCTCCTTATTCAAATCTTGAATGAACTCGACCTCAGAGATCATTTGCTTTCTTGCAAAGAAAAACTGGTGTCTGTCAAACACCTTAGTCCATTAACATTCTATCCTTCCAACATAGGATGCACTTTAGAGTCTATCTTGAAAAGACTCGATAGGTCGAACTATGACCTACAAGTTTCTCATAGTTCACCATCCAATCAGATGGTCAAACACAATGTGAATTGAAATTCACCAAACCATCCCATTGCCTTATAGAAGTTACCGATATCACGGTCCATCAACTTCCTTCTATATCTCAATCAAATATAAACACTCAACCTTAGTGTTAGTCAAACTTGAGAATTTACCAAATATGGATCTCGATAACTTGCCCTCGAGTATAATCCAAATCAAATTGGTACATCATACCGTGATAGTGACCAAACTAGGCTATTAACCAATTAACAAAACCGTTAATGGTCCTCATTGAGACTCATCACATAGAGTTCTTACTTCCTCTTTTAAGTGGCAACTCACTTTCCTTTCTGTACAACAGTACCACAAGGATTTACCACTTACCATAATCCAACTTTCTCAACTCAAACAAGGAACTTGTCCATTGAGTTAAATCTAGGTTACTGGACCCGAGCCAGACCGATTCCTTTTCACCAATTTCTCACCTCAAACAGGTGTTTCATCTCTTAATACAGGGCTCCAGACAAACATGTCTCCCTTTTACACACAAAAGTCAACACATCTACTAAGACCACTACTTAGCAATTGTGTGACAATAACACTTTAATCATCTTAATGATCAAACAATTGATCTCTCGGAGTATCTCATCTCCTTTACTTTGACATTATGTCAATACGCTTAACGAGGTGTATAACCTCCAAAACTGCAAGGGGTCATTCACATTCTCGACACCCTTACCCAAATCTCAAAATGGTCCATTTAAACACAACCACATAGTGGTTTTACAAGGATGTGAAATATCACAAACATCACTCACTTCTACAATATTCTCATAACTCTTCCAATATTAAAGAAATAAAGTATGAGAATAAAAGTTATAGGCATACCTGGTGCCGCTGATCTCAGATGATGACTTGAGAATGGACTTAAAACAAAACATGAAAACAAACATGCATCGCATGTAGTCTACAGAACCCGTAGGCTCTGATACCAACTGAGACGACCCGACACTTTTAAATAAATTAAATTAGAAAACACAGCGGAAGTCTTTATTTTTAAGAAAAATAGCGTGCTTATGTTTGGAAATTTGCTGGCCAAAACCTGTTTACATCTTAATTTCAAAATCTAAAATACACAAGGAACATTAAGTTCCTATCCAGGAGTTCAAAATGATTTATAATCATAAAAGTAAAGACAAAAGCTCTTAAAAGCTATATACAAATGTACAAATCTCAAAATTATATAAAATTCACAAAACCATGTACATGGATTTTTAACAACTACTTAGTCCATCTCGAAATCATCATCCTCTCGATCAAGCGCGCACCAGCTCCTCTCCCACGATCCCAAACATTACCTGAAATGTTTGTAATATCATGATCTAACAACTAAGCCCAGTGAGAATAATAAGAATAAAAAGTAAGGTTAGACCTCAAACTTGCATTTCCGATTTGTGCTCAAGAACATACATACTCTTTGCTATCAATCCATTCAAAGAGTTTATATCAAAATGTTCCACTTTTACTTACCAATTCTCCAATATAATTGTGGAACTACATTCCAAATATTTCTGGTATGGTTTCGTAAATACATATAGCATTTATATCTCATTTTCTATATATACCTTATACTATAAGGTTTACAACAAATCTTATTTTCCCAAAGAATGATATTACTACACTCGTAGTCAAATCCTCATCCCTTAACTTGTTACAACATAAATAAGAGAAATAAATAAACTTTGCATAAACATAAAACATCTCGATTCTCTATTTCATCGATCATATGCATGAATGTATGAGGACATCCCGTGGGATTCACATATGCCCTTATGCATGAAAAAGGTAACGTGGTCTATCCCGTAAGATCCATCGTTCTCCCTCCTTTTCTTTCTCACTTTCTCTTCTTTTTCTAAAGGTGATGCGGACACTACCCGTAGGCTCCAACATTCTTCCCCCTTATTTTCTTTCTCACTTTCTTTTCTTTTTCTGAAGGTGATGCGGACACTACCCGTAGGCTCCAACATTCTTCCCCCTTCTTTTCTTTCTCACTTTCTTTTCCATGATGCGAGATGTTATGGTGCAATATGTTATGCATATGCTTGCACAAGTAAATAAAGTAAATGTAAATGATAAAGTAGCCAAAACAAGTATAAAGTAAAGGGGAATAAAGTAAAGACATAAAGTAAATAAATAGGAAACTCCGGACGAACGATATGTCAATCGAACTCCGCTACCAATAATAAAGTAAAAATATAACTTAAACGATTAACCTAACCTTCAAGGATTCTAAACTTCCAATATAATCCGAGGTTCTATTAACCGTTCTAAATACAAGTTGGATCATTTAACTTCCAATGATCCAACCTAAGCTTCGAAACGAATGTAACTTAGAATCTTCTAAGATTCAATACTTTCCTCGAGAACTCCTAAGTTTTCACTCAAAGAACTAGCTCCTAATCCTAAGGGCACTAACTCACTTCCCTCTATCTTATATTCTAATTATAATCTTAGTTTCAATCCTACAAACCATTATACTTATTTGCTTTCTAAAATTACTTTAAATCCTAACTATTCTCACCTTAGCCAAATAATATTTGATCCAAATCTCCAATTTCCACGAAACAACAACCAAGCAATCGCACCTACAATTCACAAATTGTACAACATATTACAACTCATAACTAAGATGAGAACAAGTGTGCATTTTCGGGTGAATAGTGATTTTGGATGAATAGTAATTTCGGATGAATAGTGTTTTTCGAAAATTCGAGCTCAAAATCGTCAAATTCCATGATAGAAATTCATGATTTCAACTTCAAAAACTCATTTATAATAAAAAACGAACAAATCCATATAAAAGTTTAGAAAACTTACTTTTTGGGACTTCCCTTAGAGGACGGGAAACTTCGAAAAGCTAGGTTGGATAGGTAGCCCTCGTCCCTACCAATCCAACGCAACCGAAAACAGGCCGATCCATTGAGAAATGAATGAGAAACGAAGAAAAGAAAAAAAACCATTCATGGCTTTGATGCCCACGGCAAGGAGAAGGGAGAAGGAAGAAGATGAAGTCAATTCCTTGGTCAAAGTTGATATTTAAAGATAAATGAATAGTAATTTGATATTTTGAGAAATTTGGAAATGACGGTTGCGTCCTTTTATGACTTTTGACTTATAAATCGAAACCCGAAGCTCTTAAATAAATCTAAAGGTGATTAATAATTATTAATTGGCCTATCAATAATTATTAATGTCACCGAAGAGAAAATAAAGCATTAAAACGATTAAAAAGAATTTCGGGCAAAATTAACTACTAAAATCGAAATTACAAAATAATAATTAAACTAAATACTTGAATTGAAATAAATAAATAAATAAACAATATTAAATAAAAAAAATCACTTCAAAATAACGGGACGTTACAATAACGTTTGGGAACCGTATCTTGGTAACACTATTGATGGCTTCACATTTTGTTTATAGACAAATGATCTAATCCTGATCATTCATGTGGGTGACATGAAATGGAAGTATCATATGCAATGTTGATTGTATAAGACAGGACCACGATGTTTGATCAAATTTCTCATTAGTAACGTTTACAAGAAATGATCGAATATCAAACTAAGTTTATCAACCGTGATAGATCTCAATCCTGAGTGAATTGTGGACTCCTATTTGTGGAGTTATGTTCTTTGATTCACATGGTTGAGAGCGATATGTAAGAACGCTTAATACACTCCTGCTTTGGGAACATAACTAGATAAGTAGCTGGGAACGCATTTTCACGAGATGGAATTCATAACTTTCCTATAAATTAATGGTATCAGTGCGATTCCTAAACATTTTAGGAACTTTAGGAAACTCCCTTGCTGTACTGATTCGAGACATGAACAAGTGACTTCACGACTTCTATAGATCACAGAAGTACATTATCTCTAATTCGACTAAAGATAAAGTTCATTAGAAAATCAGCGGGAACACAAGGATAAAGCGGTAATTACAGGGGCAAAATGATAAATTTAATCAGCCTGTAATTATGAGGGTTCCACATGAAGGATATGTTACAGATATAAATAAAGATAAACTAAATGGACATAACTCATGTATAGTGAGGGGAGTTTAGCTATGAATCTATAGTGGAATTATTCATAGTTAGATAATAAGTAATTAACTGATTATGAGTTAATCACTTAATTGACTAATTATTAAGCCCATGATCTATAGGTCCATCGGGTCCCTATGCTAGCCCAAATACCATAGTCGCGAAATCAAGTAGAAGAAATAGAAATCTTAAGTAAAGTGAATTACTTAAATAGGCAATATTAATTGTTTAAATATTGAGTATATTTAAACGGTAATTAATATAAACATTATTTATTGTTTAAGTAATGAGTTTATTTAAACAAGAAATTAATAATGAAATATTATTAATTATTTAAATATTGAGTATATTTAAATGGTAATTAATAATTTGAAATTAATTGACGATTATTAATTGTTTAAATAATTAATTTTATTTGAACGGAAATTAATAATTAAAATTAATTAATTAATAATAAAATATTATCAATAAAATTATTAATTAAATAATGAGTTTTTTTTAATGGAAATTAATAATTAAAATATTTGTTATTAATTATTTAAATAATGAAAATTATTTAAATGAAAATTAATAATTAAATATAATTTGATAATATTTAGTTGGGAGAAAATATTAATATTATTAATTATTTAAATAAATTATTTTATTTAAATGGCAATTAATAAATAAATTAATTAAGTTGGACTTATTAATTTAAGAGAGAGTTTCTAGCCCAATTGGATTAATGAACTCAATTGAAATTGGCCCAAAATAATTAAATAAATAAATTTGATTTATTAATTATTTACTATGTAATTTTCGGCCATAATAGATAATTTGTAGGAGATAATTGTTTGAATTATATCCTATAATAATTATATAGATTTATTTACCCAAGATAAATAAAATAAAGAAAAGAAAATATCATCTTATTTATCTAT
This sequence comes from Gynostemma pentaphyllum, assembly GCA_028015215.1. Lineage (NCBI taxonomy): Eukaryota > Viridiplantae > Streptophyta > Magnoliopsida > Cucurbitales > Cucurbitaceae > Gynostemma > Gynostemma pentaphyllum. The sequence continues at coordinate 29,952,116 of CM051346.1, forward strand.
GGCATTTTCGAAATACCAAGAAAAAGGAAATAAATAATCTTTTTTTTCTTTTTGTATTTATCTCCATGGATTAATCTTAATATGATTAGGATTCCTATTTTCCTATAAATAGGAGGCTTGAGTCATTCATAAATCATATAACTCAATTCCTTAGAAAATTGGAATTCTCTCTCCCTCCCTTCTTGGCCAATTTTCCCTATTCATTGGGAAGAAAAATATTTTTTTCCTTCTTCCCAATTTCTTCTTAAGTTCAATCCCACAATTGGGTTTCATTTGATCGATCGAGATATAGTGTAGAAGATCTGGTGTTGCTGAGGATTTGATGCTGTAAAGAAACCTCCAACCAATTCTCCATATTTTACTCAATGTAAGTAAAGGTTTTAATTTTCAAAATTTAAAGCATGAATCTACATGTTTTTATCACAAATTGCATGATGTTAATAGATCGTAATTAAATGTTAATTAATTTACTAAATAAAATTCCGCTAGTTTAGTAAATCATCTCTTTAGTAATTTTACAAGATTGTAATTCACTATTTTCCTTATTAGAAAAATAGATAGTTCCCTTATGGACTGGTTCAGGGCTTGAACAACGGGGCCTCATATTTCTCTGATCAAGAAACAAGTCAAATATATAATAGAGATTATGTAAGGTTGTCTTGAAGGATCAAAGTGTAGTTAATGATTATATCTAATGGACATAACTATGTCTATAGAACTAAGAGTGAAACTCTGAGTATTTAGTAAAGTTACCCCAAGAGTCAATGAATGAGAATGAAATTGATTAAATGAATTTCAATTAATTTAATTCTGGATCATTGGAGCTTAGTATTATAGGTTTATTAAGTTCTCGAGCTAACTCATGTTAGTGAGAATACTAATTAATTAAATAAAATACAGCTATTTAATTAATTAATTTGAAGTTATCAAATTAATTTTAAAGGCAAATTAAATAGAGGAGTACTATCTAATTATTTAATTTGAAGTTGTCAAATTAAAAGAAAAATAAATAGAAGGGTTATATTTATTTAATGGGTCTATTAATTAAAGGGGAAATTTAAATGCTCAATCACTCCTAATTGGCTCAGGAACAGAGGCTTGAGCCCAATATTAGAAGAAGTGGGCGTGTGGACTAGTCAGTGATTTTAAGACAAAGCCAAGCGCCCGACTTCCCCTTCACCTCGCAACGAACTCAGACAAGGCTCTTTAGTAAGGCGCCCGCCACCATGCTAGGATGGCGATTGCCAGAAGGCAAACAGAGGAACTATTGAGTAAAAATTAGTTTTTTTGTTAAATTTTTTGGAAGTACATGGGTAAATTAGGGTTTTTACTTATTTTTAAGTTAAATGAGATCTTTGAATAAAGGTCACGTAAAACTCAATGCTCCTTCGAAGGTTAAACGTCATATTTCTTATTCATCAACATGAAAACTTCTTCTTTGATTCCTCATCTTCATCAACCAAAACATTAACTTCTTCCTTCTTCTTTATCATCTTTAGAAGGTTGTTATAGACTTAACACAACAGAAGTTTGTTTTATTTAATCTAATTAATTAACATGGAAGATTTAGATATACTTTATTACAATGTACAATTGTATAAAAAAATATGTAGATTCATGCTTATTTTCGAACATTAAAGGCTTTTACTTACATTGAGTAAATTATTGAGAAGCGGTTGGAGGGTTCCTTTATCAACAAATTTTCTACGCTATATCCCAGCCAAACAAGCAAAACCCAATTAGATTAATTATTTAATCTAATTAATTAACATGGAAGATTAGATATACTTTATTATCATATAAAATTGTATAATAAAATATGTAGATTCATGCTTATTTTCGAAAATTAAAGGCATTTACTTACATTGAGTGAATTATTGAGAAGCGGTTGGCGGGTTCCTTTATCAACAAATTTTCTACGCTATATCCCAGCCGAACAAGCAAAACCCGATGGTGGGATCGAACTTTAGAAGAAATTTAGGAAGAAGAAAATGAATTTTTCTTCCTAAAATAATAAGTGAAAATCGGCAATGGTTAGGGAGGAAGAGAAGAAAGAACTTTAATTTCAAATGAATTGAATTGGAGTGATTTATGAATAACCAAAGCCTCCTATTTATAGACTAGAATAATGGAATATCTAATCAAATTAGGAAAAAATTCCATGGAAATGAATATAAAAGAAAAATATTTCTCAAAAGCTTTATGATACAAGGAAAAAATGATTTTTCTTTATTTGCTTTATCTTGGGTAAATATAATCTATGTAAATATTTTTAGAATATAATTCAAACAACTATCTTCCTAAAATATACATGTATGGCCGAAAATATCAATATAAATTAATTAATAAATCTAATTTATTTAATTGATTATTTGGGTCATTTTCAATTGGATTCATTAATCCAATTGGGCTAGAAATTCTCTCTTAAATTAAATAATTAATAATATTATTATTTTATCCCAATTAAATATCATCATGCAATGTTTAATTATTAATTTCCATTTAAATAATATTCATTATTTAAGCAATTAATAATATTTAAAAATATTTTAATTATTAATTTCCATTAAACAAACTCATTATTTAATTAATTAATAATCCTAATTAACAATATTTTATAATTAATTAATAATATTAATTTAATTATTAATTTCCATTTAAGTAAATTAATTATTTAAACAATTAATAATGACCGATTAATAGTATTTCAAATTATTAATTACCATTTAAATATATTCAATATTTAAATAATTAATATTATTTCATTATTAATTTTCTATTTAAATAAACTCATTAATTAAATAATTAATAATGTTTCTATTAATTTCCATTTAAATATACTGAATATTTAAATAATTAATATTCCCTATTTAAGTAACTTAACTTACTTAAATTTTTTATTTCTTTAATAGTCAAATTAATGACTTGATTTTGCGACTACGATATTTGGGCTAGCATAGAGCGATCAAGCCACACGTGCAGTTAAATATATCCTAAACATATTAATTTAATAAAACAAACAATAAATGACACATAAAACGAAAAAGTTACAAAAAAATAGCCCGGGTAGTCTAGGAGTGTTCATTTTTCCCGCGGGGACGGGGCCTGCGAGGAACCCCCCCGAAAGTGGCAAGGAATCCCCGTTCCCAACGAGGATGGGGATGAAAAATTCCCCGTTCAAGTTTCACGGACTAGGACGGGGAATGCCGTCCCCATCCCCGATCTCGTTCCCCGATTAAATCCCCGAAAGTAATACATATTTATAGATTATTTTAAAATATCTTAATATTTTAAGTCCAATTCTTATTAGTCCAATTATTTTAACTTTTATTAAGCCCATCTCTCCTATTAGTTTTATTAAGCCCAACCCAATCTCTTTAAATTTAAAAAACAAAAACTCAAATATTGCTATTTTATTTCATTTTTAATTTTCTTAACGAGAAAAATTCCCCATTGAATTCCCCGTTCCCCGCTAAATCCCCGTCCCCGTCCCCGATCTCTTTTAACGAGGAATTTAGCGGGGATGGGGATGGGGAATTTGAGAGGGGACAGGGACGAGGAATGCATTCTCCGTCCCCACCCTACCCCGTGAACACTCCTAGGGTAGTCCCTTTTGATGCTCTCAGCCAAAACGGGGGGTTTTTAGTGATTTTCCATGTTTGAGCTGTTTAGAGACGATCTGAGTTAGTTTTGGGTAGTTTCTAGGATGTATTCAGCAATGGGTAGACTAATTTAGGGCCCTTGAACAGATATAATTAAAGATAAACTTGGAGGTGGTTTTAGTTCGAAATCTTCAAGTTTCAAGAATAGTTTTTAATTCAAGAGGATGATGGGTAGAAACGTCATTGCAAGGACGTTTCAACACACCGAAAATCAAGAAAATGGTGAGGATTTGAGAAAACCTTGGTTGGTGTTGAAGAGAGGGGGAGGGGGTGGGGGCGCAAGGGGTCTAGAAAGGGAGAGTTTTGTGGTTAGTTTCAAAATGAAGAATGAGGGTGATGAGATAGGGCTTTGAAGATGTAATTTTAATTTGCTTGGAGGTCATTCTTCTTTCCTTTCTTTACAATTTACCCTACATCTACACTCATAAGGAAAAAAAAATAAACAAACCAGCTAGAGAGTAATTTCCCCGGAGTTCTTCTCCGAGAACTCTTTTAAACTCCGGATTTTTCCAATTTTATGTAAGAATGATGGTGATGAGATAGAGCTTTGAAGATGTAATTTTAATTTGCTTGGAGGTCATTCTTCTTTTCCTTTTCTTTATAAAATTATAAGTCTGGCCCCTTGAAATGAATACGAATTTACACTCCTAAGCTCTTAACTACTAAATAAACTATGTGTAACCTAATTGTTCCCTTTCTTTCTCTTTTAAAAAACGTTTTTTTCCAATGAAAAAAATCCACGGGTAAATTTTTTATTTTTTATCTATTAGTTATTATTAATTAGCATATTAATAATATTTAATACACCAAGTTTCTAAAAATAATACTTTTAAAATAATAAGCTACAAAGTAAAAGTTTGAGTTATTAGAATCTCAATTAACTAAATTAAATTAAATCGACTCTAGCATTTAAATTAATTAAACACTTTAAATAAAATATTAAAAAAAATCTACCTAAAAATTAACGGGATGTTACATTATGAATGATTCCACTTAGTTTATCTTTAATTATATCTGTGATATATTCTTCACGTGAAAAACTCATAATTACAGATGGATTAAATTTATCGTTTTACCACCGTAATTACCACTTATCCTTTTGTTCCCACTGATTCTCCATTGAACGTTATTTAGTCAAATTAAAGATAAATTATTTCTGTGATCAATAGAAGTCGTGGCTCCACTTGTTCATGTCTCGAATCACTACATCAAGAGAGTTTTCTAAACTTCCTAAAATGATTAGGTGTCACACTGATATCGTCATTTTTCAAAAAATTATGAATTTCATCTTGTATAAATGTGTTCTCAATCACTATCTCGTCATGTTCTCAAAACAGGAGGGTATTAAGCATTCATGCAAATCGCTCTCAACCATGTGAATCAAAGAACATAACTCCATGAATAAAAGTTCACATTTCACTCAGGCTTGAGATTTATCACTATTTGGTAAACTTAGTTTGATATTTGATTATTACTCGTAAAGTGTTAAAAGAAATATTTATCTAATTATCTTGGTCATATATCATACAATTACCATTGCATATGATACTTCCATTTTAATGTCACCCATATGAATGATCCAGAAAAGATCATTTTTAAAATATACAAAATAGACAACTATCAACAAATGTTAATAGGATAAGGTTCCCAAATGTGATCTACTTACTTTAAGTTACTTATCTTGACTTTAATCCTCTTGTATGACTCACATACTTAGTCGCAATTTCATAAAAGTAACTTCAAGTTTTATTATTTAAATGTTTGATAATAATATATACATATATTCCTAATATCATCAATGACTCAATATAGATAAATAGAACTTAAGTTGATTAATTTAATTCATTCAAAATTATCTTTATTAAATAATTATTAGTTCTAGGACACCATTCCTAACATCTTCATCATCAACAACAAGAACCAACACAACTACAAGGTATTCTTCCTCCTTTCTTTATTTTAGTTTTCTTTTTCTTTTCTCCACTGTTTTATGAAATCATCACTTTTTGTCACTGGTTTTTTTTTCTTTTTTTATTCTTCCTCTGTTTTCGAAACTTCTACTCCAAGTTTCTGTTTTGATAAAAAAGTTCACTTTTTTATTGTTTTGTTGAAAAAAAATCCTCCTATTTTTATTGTTTTGTCATAAAGTTCACTTTTTTTTATTGTTGTGTTACAAAGTTCATTTTTTTTTATAGTTTTTTGTTATAAAAAGTTCACCCTTTTTTCGGTTTCCCCACCCCACTGTGTTATTGTGTTAAAAAATATATTTGAGTTTTTTTTTTTATTTTCAACACCAGATGACTAGTACTATATTTTTAACGGGATAGAAGGAGGTGAATGAGCAAAAAACACTAAGCGTAGGCATCCATGTTGGGTACATGTGGTTTTAGAAAATGAAAATGATACAAATACATAAATACATATACATGTATTTTTTGTAGAAAAGTAACAAAGGTGGGTATTTGAAGAGCTTGTCAACACTTGGTTGGTGGATATCGGAATGTGAAAATGTGTTTTAAGCGTCCATAAACTGTGATAGACAAATTAAAGGCATATAAAGAAAAGATGAAAAAAAAGAGGGAAGAGATGAATGCACTTTCCAATGCCTAGTACGATCTTATTGAAGAAGAGGATGATATAGTTGAAGTTGATGAAGATGATTTAAAAATGGTTGATAGCACAAAAAAAACGTAATAATGTAGTTGGTAGTGGATATAGTACAACTACAAGTGGTGCTAAGAAACCTAAATAAAAAGGACTGATAGATAATTTTGTTTTAAAAAAGATCCAACATTGGTTGTTCAAAATAGAGAGAGGTTGAAAAAGGGATGTCATTGTTCAATATATTCTTTGTTGGATTTATCATATCGGTATTCTTCTAAATACCATACATTCAAAAAGCTTCAAAGTTTGTTAGAAGCAATAGGTCAATTTGGTCCCGGTCTCATACTTCCGTTTTATAATGAGGTAAGAGTCATTTTCTTGAAAAGAGAAGTAAAACACACCAAAGACCTCATGAAAGATCATGAAATTAAACGGAAAAGGATCGGTTGTTCTTTAATGTCTAATGGGATGGATGGCTAGGAGATATTGAACTCTCATTAATTTCTTGGTACATTCATCTATTGTGGCCGCATTCATTGGGTCCATTGACACATCTTCAACTATCAAGACTGGAGAAACATTGTTTCATTTATTTGATTCAAAGGTTGAGAGTATTGGACAAGAAAATGTTATCCAAGTTGTCAATGATAATACTTTCAATTATGTTTCAACTGGTACGTGTAAACTTTTTGACTTGTTATGTACTATCTAACTCTTTTACTTTTCCCCCTTGATTTAGACTTCATTTATTTTAATCTCAGACAAAAACTTAAAACACAAACAAAGTCATTTGTATTGGACTTCGTGAGTGGCACATTGCTTAGATTTGATGCTTGAAGATATTGGAAATGTTGATGAAGTGAAAGGATGTATTAAGAGGGGAATAGAATTGTGTGGTTTCATTTATAATCACTTGTATGTGTTGAATATGTTGAGAAAATTCACCAATCAGTGTGAATTAGTTAGACCATCCGTTGCTCGGTTTGGTACTTCATTTTTTACCTTATAAAGTATTCACAATAATAAAAATGGTTTGAGGAAGATGTTTATTTCTGATAAGTACACATGAAGCAGAGGGTGAAGGACCTTAAAGGTAAATGAGCGGCGGATACAGTTTTGTCGCCATCTTTTTAAAATGATATCATCTAGACTATGAAGGCAACAAGCCCTCTTATTTGTATTCTTATACTTGTCGATGGGGACAAACCTGCGATGGATTACATATATGAGGCAATGGATAGGGTAAAAGAGGTTATCAAGCAAGCTTTCAATGACTACAAGACCAAATATCGACCAATTTGGGACATTATTGATAAAGGGTGAGATTGTTAACTCCATCAACCTTTACATGCAAGTGCATTTTATTTGAATCCATCATTGTTCTATGACAATAAAGATGTTATTCTTCAAGATGTTGAAATATGTGATGGTCTTATTAAGAGCATAGAAAGATTGTTGCCCACTCAAGAGGAACAAACTAAATGTTCAATGGAACTTGAGATGTACACGGGAGCCATTGGTATATTTGGAAGATCATTAGCCATTACAACTAGAAAGGTGAAGAGTCGAGGTAATTAGTCTTACCTCTTGTAGTTTTTTTTCTTTATTCATACATTAACTCCAAAGTCTAAACTAGTTTAAACTTTCAAATATCATTTGAATATATAAATAGCTTCATGGTGGATTATGTTTTGTAGTTCTACTCAAGTGTTTCAAAAGTTAGTTGTGAGCTAGGAAGCACAAACACGTCTATTTTCATGAAGAATCTGTATCAAACACGTGTTTGATATGAATTCGTCAGGACACGCTGGATACGGCAAAATAAGTGTCCCCTAATTTTTTTCCAAACCTGACTTTTGGACACAACCATAAGAAAAAATGACCAAATAATTAGTTTTTTTTTATAAAAAAAATTAACCAAACCCTAAAAGGAATTCATATTGAAATAAAGGAAAAATAGACAAGCCATTTCATTCCCATACAGCAACAAAGAGAGGCAAAAAAAAAACTCAAAAAATCCTAACTTCCATTGGAGGAGAAGTGAAGAAAACGAGAAGGAATCTTCTTGGAGTATCTACAGACCTCGCCAAATAGAAGAAATGAGGAAGAATCGAGCTTGATCTCGTTGGAAAACATCCTTTTTCGTTAAAGATAGTCATCGCACGAGAGAGAGGGGGTAGACTTTTTGTTTTAAAAAAGCCCTGATTTAATTTTTGCTTAGTCTTTTTTTACGTTTTCTTTTTCAAATCTCTTTCTCTTTTTATTTTTCTTTTCTTATTGCCCTATATTTCAATTCATTTTTTAATTATTATTTTCAAATTCTTTTTTTTTCACTTGTTTTTTAATTGCTCTCCAATTGAAATTCTGTCTTTTTTAATTTGCTCTCCAATCCTGTCTTTTTTTCCCTCACAGTTTTTTAATAAATTTCTTTTGTTTTGGTTTTTTAAAATGATTTAGGATGGCCTCTTATACTAATTCATCAAGCAATAGTGCATCAACACCTTCTAGAGTATAAAAAATTCAAGATGAAAAATATCCACTTTGAAATTTTGTGACCAAGCATGAGAAATTGTCGGGTGGTGGAATGTACCATTGGGAGTGTAGTTTTTGTCATATAATGAAGAGTAGTTCTTTTACAAGAGTAAGAGCTCACCTTTTACGTATTGGTGGTAATGGAATTGATCCGTGTTTGATGATGACGTCTCAAGATTTGGCCGATCTTCAAAAGTCTGATGGGGAAGCAGAGCTTAAAAAAGAAAGAAAAGTTGCTAAGAATCTTCCTTTACCACCTTCCAAGTCTTCAACGAAAAGTGGCTCATCTTTTTTTTTTTTATAAATGTTGGGGGAAAAGAAAAGAAAGAGTATTGATAGTGTAAACCCTCTTGATAAGTCGTTTATAAGGCATCTCGTGATCAATTACATGCTCTCATTGCTAGGATGTTTTATTCTTCGGGATTGCTCTTTCACTTAGCTAGGAGTCCTTATTATGTGAATGCCATTACTTATACGGCAAACAACATGTTGTCAGGGTATTTGCCTCCATGATATAATTTGTTAAGGACTATTCTTCTTCAAAGTGAAAAGGCCAATATTGAGAGATTATTGAAGCCAATTAAACACACATGGAGTCAAAAGGGGGTGAGTATTGTGAGCGATGGATGGAGTGACTCACAATGGTGGCCTTTAATAAACTTTATGACAATTACAGAAGGTGGATCAATGTTTCTCAAAGCCGTTGATTGCTCCAGGGAGATAAAAGATAAATATTTCATTACTAATTTGATGAAGGAAGTCATCTATGAGGTTGGGTATCAACATGTTATCCAGGTCATCACCGATAATGCTCCTAATTACAAAGGTGCAGGGAAAATCATAGAATCACAATTTCCTTCGATTATGTGGACACCATATGTCATACATACTCTTAACCTCGTCTAAAAGAATATATGTGCAGTGAAAAATGTTGAAAAGAATCAAGTCACATATGAAGAGTGTAGTTGGATCTCTGATATTGGTGGTGAAATGATAGTGGTAAAGAACTTCATAATGAACCATTCTATAGGACTTGCAATCTTCAATGAGTTTGTATCTTTGAAATTGCTATCAGTAGAGGAAACACGCTTTGCATCAATGATCATCATGCTTAAAAGATTCAAACTCATAAAAGGTGGTCTGCAAGCTATGGCATTAGTGATAAATGGTCTTATTATTGGAAGATGATGTGCTCATAGTAAGACAAGTAAAAGAGTTAGTGCTCGACAACATTTGGTGGGATAAAATAGATTATATCTTTTCCTTCACTTCACCCATTTATGAGATGATTCGATTTTTTGATACGAACAAACCATATTTACATTTTGTGTATGACATGTGGGATACCATGATTGAAAAGGTGAAAGTAGTTATCTATAGAAATGAAGGAAAACATCAAGATGATTTCTCTTATTTTTATGATGTGGTGCATAAAATTCTCGTTGATCATTGGAATAAAAATAGTACCCCACTTCATTGTTTGACACACTCTTTGAATTTGAGCTACTTTTTCATTATTACATCTTTTCATTCTTATTTCTATTGTATTATAAAAGTTTAAAACTTTACAAATTTATATTTAAGTATTATAGTGAAGAATGGCTTAAAATGGACAAGAATCGAGTAACTCCACATAAATATATGGAAATATCTCGTGAGCGAACAAAATGTCTTAATAGATACTATACCACTCTTCAAGAGCGTGCAAAAGCGAATGCCAAATTTGCTAATTTTTTTACTTGCTTTAAAGACTTTGCTGATGTTGACTCCATAAATGATAGATATACTATGGATCCTATGAAATGGTGGGCAATCCATGGTGTCTATGCACCAACTCTTCAATCATTAGCTTTGAAGCTATTTGTGCAAACTTCCTCCTTATGTTGCGAGAGAAATTGGAGCACATATTCATTTGTTAACTCTATTAGGCAAAATAAGATGACTCCAAAACGTGTAGAGGACTTGGTATTTGTCTATTGCATTCCTTGCCTCTCATTAAGGAAATCTCCTGAGTATTCAACCGGAGATACTAGATCGTGGGACATAACAGGAGATTCTTTTGATTCTTTGGAGGATGTTGACATGCTTGAAGTGGCTAAATTATCTTTAGATGAACCAGAGTTAGAGTCGTGCTTTATATCGATGATGTAGAAGTTGTGGATTTTTTAGATTAGAGTTTAACTGATTGTATGAAAGATCGGTTTACTTTCTAATTTGCTTTTGTCTACTTTATTAGATAATGTGTGGTTATATTAGCACATTTCCTTATAATATCTCTTATATAGTTTGGTCTACATGTTTTCTTTATTTTCAACAACTAAAATTGTCATTATATACATATATATATTTTTTTAAAATAATGTGTTTTTGACATATCAGTATCCTACTTTTGGGTAAATAGCGTATCCTCGTGTCCGTATCTTTGTTTATTCTTCCTAGCTTGTGAGAGTACTTAGCTTGATTTGTAGTGCTTCCAGTTGTGAGCACAATTGAAGTGTTTTTTAGCATGCAAGTATGATTGTCATTCAATTGATTTATTTTTATAGGATGTGTCAATGTGAAAAACATTGATAATTTCTTAATGACTTTATAGATCCATTCAAAGAGGAGGAATAGGTTGTATAAATAACATCTCAATGACTTGGCTTATATAAAATATAACCAAGTTCTCCAAGAACTTCATGACAAAAGAAGTTATCTTGATCCAATTACTTTGGATGACATTGATGAGAGTAATGAAGGGTTAATGGGTATATTTATTAGAGAAAGAAAATAAGCTAGTTTTTTTTATTCTTGCATGGGGGGATGTAGCTCGTGCAAGTGGTGTTCAAGAACATATAATTAGAGCTAGTAATTCTCAAGCTCAAGAACAATATGGAAAATGGAAGTGATAATAGTGATGGAGAAGAATTGGACATTCGTGATGATGGTGTAAATAATGATGAAGATGAAGACCCATTAAACTTGGGAGATGAAGACTCTAATTATGGGTTTCTTGATGACTAGTTTAGTCGAGTTTAGTTGACTAACTTTTGAAGCTTATTAGCTATATGATCCTTTTGATATATGTGACTTGATATTTGTTTATAATTGGATTGGAACTATGAAGTTTATTTTCGTTATTTAGAACTTTTATATTAACATTGGTGATTATTGATATACTTTAGATATGGGAATAAATAATTAAATTAATGTGATTAATCTAAAATATGATAAAAGAAATATTTTTAGAGGCTGTTCATTTCAATGTTATCTAAGATTACAGAGGAATGGATATCAAGATAACATTATTCATTTTTACTTTATTTAAAGATATCATGATATCTTAGATCACATATAATCAAAAGAATACATGGTATCTGACCATTTTAGATTGTGCCCTCCACCGGATGGATTTTTTAGATTATATTATGATTGTATTATGTTTTTTTTTACTTATCTACCCTTCAATATTATAAAAAAAATTATTTATATTTCTACATAGGACTAATAACATAAGAAAATTTATTTTCTCATAAAAAATTAAATTTAAAAACGTAAATAATTTTTTTGTTACACTAATTATTGATACATTAATAAAATCATTCGTATCAAATAAATATATAAATTTAAATGTTAATTAAATAATTAAATAAATAAGTTGTCAACTAATTGAATTATTACAATAGTTTGGGTACATTAATATATCAAAAATAAATATTAATTAAATTAATATATAGAATTTATTAATAAGAAACATAAAATAGTGTATTATTGGAAGAGTTGTTAATTTCATTACATTCTCACCGTTAAATACAGCATAACAAACACAATAATCTTTCATAACCATGAGATTCTCATTTCTAATTATTTCAAAATGAATATTATAATCTTACATTATCTGCAATCCAGATACCATGTATTCTAGATACCTAACAATATTGGATTATATAATATCTGAGATAACCGAAAATAAACGACCCCATAGTAATTAATTGAATTAATTAAAAAATATAATATCATTTTTATTCAAGGAAATATAGAAATCTTTATTTAATTTTTTTTATTTAAATTCAAGATTTAAATATTTTCTCAGATCTCAACTTTTCCTATAAATAAGAAAAGGTTTTGAAAACCAAAAACACACAAGTCAAGAGTTGAAAAAATGGCCCATAAATTTTCTTCATGCTTTCTCTCTTTGCCGCCGCTGCTTGTAGAGTAGGGGAAAAGATACCTTTTTTCCTCCTTTTTTCATGAAGGATAGTGCTCATGCGTCGTTCTCCCTTAAGCTTAGTGAGGAACACTTTTTGATGGTCTCAGGATTGTAACTATCGAAGAACAAGCAGACACTTCTCATCAAGGGTAAACTTTTATGTGTAAGTTTTCGATTTTTATTATACTACGAGGCAAGATACTTAAGGTTTCCACTGCATATATCTCTATTTAGAGGCCTCAATCCCAATAGGTGATCATTTCTACTTGAATGACTCGAAACATGTAACCTAAGGCAAGATTACAAAGGGTTGAGGCTCAAGGCTCTACATGTGCATAAATGCTACATTTCATTCATGATTCCAATCTTTCAAGTCTGGTTTTCTTAAACTGATACAAAACCTATTTATAGGCTTAAAATACATAATAAATTCATCCATATAGATCCTGTAGTAGTCCTATTAAGATCCTAGATTGTAACCCATGATATTTAAGTAAAAACATAAGTTACAATCACCCACCTTTGAGTTTGTAATCTAAAAGGCTTCTAAAACATGTCTAATTGATATTTGAGGTATAAATGCAGCTTGTAAATGACCATTAAAGTTTGTCTTAAAACTAGTTTGAGTTCCCTTGAATCAAGCTTGGGTTGGTATTAATGAAGCTTGAGTTATCATAAGGGTTAAATGCATAGATGACCTTTGCACTTTCAAGATTTTTTAATTTACATCCCTGCATTTCTAATTTGAAAAAAAAAACACCCCTACACTTTCAAAAGTCATCATCTATTAGTAATTCCATCCAAAACTAACGGTAGTCACTTTTTTAATAATTTCTTTAAACTCTTTGAATATAATATTATTATTTACTTGACATGTGTTAACTTTATCTTTCATCCCTTCCTTTTTCTCTCTCTTCTCTTGCTCTCTCTTGATCTCTTCGTGAGTTACAATAATGGATGAGAAACTCACCTTATAAAATCTGTCTTGTTTCTTAATTCAAGTTTGAAGGGTTGATAATTCCTAATACTTGTTTTCTTAAAACATTCGCAAAGACTGCCTAAGAGAATTAATACATTTATATTCCTTCTGTGGATGTCTACAACATTTTTATTCAAACCTCATATCTCTTTTTTCTCACTTATCATTATTTGGGAACTTGTTTTTTTTAATTTTGAAGGTATATTAATGGTTTTGAAAGAAGAATATTTTTACAATCCTTCTTATTATCTATAAGGTGTTATTGCCAAAACTCAAGTCACTTTCATGGCAAAGTTTTGAGATATTAATATGATTTATGGAATCTATATATTCAATGATCGATTCATAGCCTTGTTATTTTGAAGCCCAAATTGGGCAAAGCCTTAAAAAATTCCTTCATCGAGGCTTCTACTTGGGAAGAGTAAAAGCCCTTCTTTGAAAGGGAAAAGCCCTTGCCTATCTAGGAATTTATGTAACGCCCTAGTTTGCTCTAAAGATTAAAGATTGTTCCCAACCAACCAACATAGATCGTTTCAGCATGTTTTGTCCTCACTTGCATGCATCTTGAAAAATTTTTCCAAAAGATCACTCAATATAAGATTGTTCCAAGCCTAACACGCCAAAATATGAATTTCCCTACGATTGGCCACCGAAAAGAAAAGTGCACCTTGTAGTATAGGTAGTACCTATTAATTGTAATAAGTTTCTTCAATTATACTTTCTCATACCAACGGAGTCTCATAATCCCTCTCTCATTCTGATGTGAAGTCGGTTTATCCATGGGGTGTAATTTTTATTTGACCAAAACCACATGGATCTTTTTTTTACCCTTTAAACAATTGGGTGTGTATTTGTAGAGTACCTAAACCACAAATACTTGTTATTTGTATTTTATCTAATTATGATGTTAGGGGATCTTTTGATATAATTTTGAAACCATATGGGTATGCGTGTTCTTTTTTTTTTTGGGGTGGTATTCAAATAGCATAAAAATATACATAATTACTCATATAGCACAATCTTTAAAAATTTATCAGAATAGTATATTGCTTCTAGTTTACTAAATTATGGAATTAGTAAACTGTTTAATTTCAATATTTATATTTTAGATTGAATAATAATCATCCAAATAAGCTTTGAGAAACTAAAACTCTCAGTTATTAAATTGGTTAAACATCACGCCCTTAAAATAACATATTTCTTCTAGTTTATTAAATTAATAATTAATCATATATTAAGGGAAAAAAGAAAAAACCACCCCTGAACTTTAAGGGTGGTGACAATTATCCCCTTAAACTATTAATTGGAGCAAATTCCCCCCAAGAGTTTGATAAATGTTCAAATTAAACCCTTCCATTAGTCATGTTACATTTTCTGTTTCTTTCATCCGTGAGAGAATGTAAGCTTTGTCCGTAAATAAATATCATAATATAGGATAATTGCTTATCCTCTTGTTTCTATGTCTAGTTTTCCTGAGCTCGGAGTCAGAAACGCAACGTCGTACCATGATGTCAAAGTCAACACACACAGCTTAAGCGGCTAAGCCTTAAAATGGATCCATAATTTCAAGTGTCGGTGGTTTATAATTTTATTTCCTATGGCCACAACACTACTGTTCTTTCCCAGAATCTTTGCTCTTTTAGTTACAGTATTAGTCTTCGTTTGGGCTCTTGCTTTCAATTCAAGCTTCCATCAAGATAACATCTTTGATGTACCATTTTTTTTCTTCTTTTTTTGCTTCTTTTAATCTGCAATTTCTTTTTAATCTGGGTTTTTCTCTTCAGGTTCTGTATCTTTGTTTATGATTCTTGGTTTTATTCTCATTAGTGGAGAAGGATGGAATCAAAATGTGAAAATGGGGGATTTTTCTTTCTTCATTTGATGTAATAAGTTGATTTGTGAAATGGTTATTCAATGTTTTTCTTTTTTGTGTTGTGATTTCATCTATTTTGATCCATAGGTGCTGATGGCAGTTTTATGGAACTGCCAGGCAGTTCCATATCTGTCAAGATATGGGAAGTTTTTCCCATATAAAAAAGTAATGTACGTAAGAAAAAGAAGAGAAGAAAAAAAGGATCTTTCTCTGTTACATAAAAGAAAATTCACTTTCATTCACTCAGTGTAATAAAGAAAAAATGATCTAGGCTGTGGATATTGTTAGCAAGTCCATAGGTGATTTGTTCAGATCGACTGTCATCGTCAACTGGGTTTTCTTGTTCATTTTTAGCTACATCATCAAGAGGTTAGTCTGTCTTCATTATACATAGAAAACCAACAATGGTAACTTATGATAGACTAAATAAAGTCAACTGAATTTTTGCATGATGATTGTTTCTTATATCACAAAATTTACTACAAATTTTCATAACATTTGATCCTATATTGAGTGAATGGTACTAATCTTAAAATACTGTATTTTTTTAAATTTTAACAGTATGTTCTTGTATTGATAACTTTATGTATATTAGTCAATTTATGACTAAAATTATATTTTTGGAATCTACGTCAAAAATGCTTTCTGAACATATATTATACATGAAAATCGGATAAGAATTGAAGAAGTTTTGTTGAATTGAAATTAAAAAAAAAAAATCTGGGTTCATGGGTCTGTCTCCCTTTAGGGTTTAAAATTAACAAAAAAAAAAAGAGAAAAACTTTTTAATACAAATTTTTTTAGGGAAACTAAACCAATTGGGCCATTAAAATCAAATGGACTTTAATATTAAAATGTCACAGTAAGGATTTGAACCCAAGACCTAAGGGTTAAATATTGGATAAGAATGCTCACTGAGCCATGAGCCCACATTTGATCTAATTTCAATTTTTTACATATATATATATATAAAAAAATCAAATGGTAGAAATGCCTCAGCCCGGTGTCGAACCCAGGACTAAATAGATATTATTTAAGATCAAGTGGGTGTTCACCACGAGGCCATGGCCTGACTTCGAAATTATATATTTTATACACAATATACAGAAAGCCAGAAAATCTAATTCATTTTAATATAATTTATAGATTAAATTTTATAAATTTTTTTAATACTTTACTTAAAATTCTTGACAAAAGACACATATTTTTTATTATGATTAATTTTTTATGTGATAATCATTTGTTGATTATTTTTTTTCGTATATGTTACAGATATATATAAAAAAATAAGGGAATTTGTTAAGAATGTTAAAGGTACCGATGGTTGCTAAGACAAAAGCACAAAAAAAAGGGTTGAGAAAATGATAGAAGATTTATCAAAGATAAAAATCGAAGATGGTTTTCAATCTAGCTTGGTTTATATGATAGAGTTTATCATAAAGTTAAACAAGCACTTCCAAAATATAATATGGAAGGGAGGTTTACGAGAAGAAAACCAATGGATTGAAAAAATGAAGTCTTTATTACCTTTTCAAGGACACAAAGATTAGTGATCAGATTTTGAATGCAACTAATGGAGTTGTAAAATACTGTAATATAACTAAAGAATTCCTTAAACAACTTGATATTCGTGGTGTGAAAAGGTAAATTTTTAGGATATATGGAGCCAAATGTCGTCTTGTGAAAAACAACAAACCAAAGATCCTTGTTACTGACATTGAAATTCCATATAAACTTGTAAAATATTTACATATTTCATTCCCTGTTACTAGGAAATAGTTGTAAATACAAATTTGTTTGTCTCTCATTAAAATTTCTCATGTAAATATTTTTATACTTGTATTGGAATTTTTTCTTTTATTCCATTTTTGTGTAATTTTTTTGTTTATGAATATGTTTCATAATTTACGTTTATAATAATGAATAAGTTTCATTATAATTTAATTATTTAATACTGATTGATGTATCATTATTTATTTTACATGGTGATATTTTTTTGATAAAGTTATTTAAAGATCATTGACGATGATTTTGAAACTAAGTGTTATTTCGACTCAATATTCTTTCAAATAACTGTAATCGAAATTATCTAGTTCATGTAAAATATAAGATGTATGATAAACTATAAAGTAAATCATCTATATATGTTTTGTAGAATTTGGTAAGATGGCTTTTGTTTCTAATAACATAATAGCTGAATTAAACAAAGGGGAAAAGCTTAATGGGGATAACTATAAAATTTGGGCAATGAAAATTCAGTATGTCCTGGAAGAGAAAAAGGATCTTGAATTACTGAATCATGTGTTGACTGAGCCCGAGGAAGGCAATATTGCTCAACACAAAAGGGACCGTGAAGCTTATGAAGTATGGAAAAAGAAAAACTCATTGACTCGCATTACATTGTTGAGTAGCATGGAGAATGACATCATGCGTGAGTTTTGAAGCTATGACCTTGTAATGGACATGTGGGCTGCTTTGAAGTTAAAGTTTGGTGGAACTTCTGTCACTAAACTAAGGCAACTAACAATTAAGTTTGACACTTATAAGAAGCGTCCTAATCATAACATGCGACAACACATGAGGGAATTGTCCAATATGATTAGTGAACTTAAGGAAGTTGGCCACATCCTAACTGATGAACAACAAGTTCAAGCTGCCATCAGATCACTTCCCCATAGCTAGGAGCACATGAAGGTGCAACTATCTTATAATGAGGGTATTAAAACCCTTGTTGATGTTACACGTCACTTGGAACTTGAGGAAGATCACATTGAGGCAACAAGGCCTGAAAATGCTGACTTGTATATGGCTGGCCCAAGCTCTCATTAGGGTAAAGAGAACAAGTGTAAGCATCAATGAGGAAATAAGGGTAAGGGTGGCAATAAGAAGAAATCAAGGTCCAAATAACAAAGGAAAAGGTCTCTTGGTTCTCCTAAAGAAGAACAAGGCTAAGATCAAGTGCTATAACTGTTAGAAAAAGGGTCATTATGCTCGCAAGTGCACTGAACCCAAGAAGGTATCAACTTTCAATTCATTTAAGATTCGTTCTTTTCATGAAAGTAGATCATATGTTTCTAGCTCTATTTTATTAACTGATTCTCATCCTTCGTGGACTGTAGACTCAGGAGCCACGGACCATGTAGTCAAAGAGCGTGGGCTCTACATGGAATTTCGTCGGATTCAACAAGGTGTAAAATGGTTATATGTTGAAAACAATGCAAAAGTACCTGTGAAAGGGATTGGTTCCTGCAAATTGAATATGCGGAATGGACGTACACTGTTTCTACATGACGTTTTGATATGCACCTGACATACGACGGAATTTAGTTTCTATATCTGTTCTTCTAAGACTTGGTTTTACTTTCGTTATGTTTGGTACCAAACTACTTTTAAGTTTGAACAACGTACACTATGGCTGTGGTTATTTAATGAATGGTTTTATTATGTTAGATGTTGTTGATATGATATCTGATAATGTAGCTAGTTTTTCCCTTATTACATCATCTGTTGATGCGAATGTTGACATTATTATGTGGCATGCTATATTAGGTCATATAGGTCAACATAGGATAGCTAGACTAACTAAAGAGGGTTTGTTAGGCCAAATTGATAGGGTCGAACTACCAACATGTGAGAGTTGTCTAGCGGGAAAAATTGCAATAAAACCATTTGGTAAAAGAACTAGAGCTGAAATTCTATTACAATTAATTCATTCTGATATTTGTTGGCCTATGAATGTGAAGGCACGACATGGGGGTGAATATTTTATCACTTTCATAGATGATTTTACAAGTTTTGGTCATGTCTATTTGATTTCCCACAAGTCTGAAGCATTAGAGTGTTTTAGAAAATTTGTTACCTTAGTGGAAAATCAATTGGATCTAAAGGTTAAGTCTTTTAAGGACAGACCGTGGACGTGAATATTTGTCTAATGAGTTTAAACAAATGTGTGAAGAAAAAAAGAATACATAGGCAACTAATCATTCCCCGAACCCCACAACAGAATGAGGTTGCTGAAAGGAGAAATTGAATTCTTTTAGAAATGGTTAGGTCAATGATGGCGCAAGCAAAATTGCCAATCACCTTTTGGGGTGATGCCTTATTGACTGCTACTTATATTCTTAATCATGTACCTTTAAAATCTGTTGCTTCTACACCGTATGAGTTATGAACTGGCAGAAAACCAAACCTTAGTGATTTGAGAGCATGGGGATGTGCAGCTTACGTTCATGAGCCGTCACATCAACATGGAAAACTAGGTCCAGGGGGTAAAAAGAGTATTTTCATACAATACTCTGAACCTCAAAAGGGTATGTTTTCATTGGAGACCAAGCAAGTGGGAGTATAACAGAATTCGAATCACGTAATGCTACATTCTTGAAAACTAATTTTCCATCAAAAGGTGAGATTAATCAAGAGACATCTCTTTATGAATTAAATAATCTAAATAGTTTGATTCCATCAAACGAATTGAGCGATACTCCTAATCATTTATCAATAGTATCTCATCCAAGTGGGAGAAATTTGAACACTCGGTGTGATTCAGAAGAACCACAAATAAACCGGGATTCAGAACCACAAATAAGGCGTAGTAATCGTGGTAGAATTCCAAAATGTCATTATGATGATGAAATTTTCATGATTACGCCTCAAGACGATAAAGAGCCGAATAATGTTCAAGAGGCTCTTCAAAGTTCTAATAAGGATAAATGGATAAATGCAATAGAAGAAGAAATAGAGTCAATGAAGTCAAATAGTGTTTGGGAACTAGTTGATCTTCCTAAATGACGCAAAGCAATTGGTTACAAGTGGATTCTTAAAATCAAACGTAAAGCTGATGGCTCTATCAAAAGATATAAGGCCAGACTTGTAGCCAAATGTTACACATAACAAGAAGGAATTGATTATGAAGAGACATTCTTGTCTGTTGTGAGGTTTACCTCTATTCGTCTCATCTTAGCAATAGTTGCAAGTTAAAACAGCATTTATAAACGGGGAATTGGAAGAAGAAATATACATGCAAAAACCAATTGGTTTTGTTACCAAAGGGAAAGAACAATAGGTGTGTAAATTAATGAGGTCAATTTATGGCCTAAAACAATCTTCCAAATAGTGGTACATAAGATTTCACCAAGTTATCACCTTATATGATTGATGAGGACCACTGTGTGTATGTCAAAACACATAAAAATAAGTTTGTGATTTTTTCATTTTATGTGGATGATATTTTGTTGGCTGAGAAAGACAAGGAGTATGTATTAGCCATTAAGGAATGACTATCATCAAACTTTCAAATGAAAGATATGGGTGAAGCAGCTTATATACTTGGAGCCAAGATTGAAATAGATCGATCCAAAAGGATGTTAGCCTTGTCACAAGGTCAATACATCAAGAAAATCCTTGAGATATTTAAAATGCAAGACTGCAAACCTATTGATACTCCCATCGCAAAAGGCGAAAGCTTAAGTCAAAGATTGTGCCCAGAGACTCCGGATGAAATAGAGCAAATGCGAAAAGTTCCTTATTCAAGTGCTATTGGAAGCCTAATGTATACAATGATATGTACGAGACCAGAATATATGCTTTGTCGTGGGTATGGTAAGTAGATATCAGTCAAACCCAGGACAAACCCAGTGGAAAGCTGTAAAAAGATTTCTCTAGTACCTTAAGGGCACCATGGATTATTCACTATGTTATCAAGGAAACTATCCAAAGTTAAAAGGCTACACAGATGTTGATTAGGGAGGAGACCTCGACGAAAGAAAATCCACTTCTGGATATGTGTTCTTATTAAATAGTGGAGCAATATCGTGGAGTAGTAAAAAGAAAACTTGTATAGCCTTATCCACAATGGAAGTTGAATTTGTGGCCCTATCATCAGCAGTACAAGAAGCAGTATGACTTAAGAGATTCTTAAGTCACTTGGGTTTCATTGAAATTACATCTAACTCAGTGTTAGTGAATTGCGATAGTCAAGCTGCTATAGCATTCACAAAGGATCCCAAGTATCATTCTAAGACAAAACACATCGATACAAAATACAATTTTGTGAGAGATAAAGTTGCACAGAAAGAACTAAATGTGTAATATATATCTACGTGTGATATGGTTGCAGATCCTTTTACAAAGCCCATACCTAGAGACTTTTTTTATGGCCATGTTAAATCTCTAGGCTTGCATAGAATTTAATTTCACATGACATGAAAATTGTATTACTAATTTACTTTGGTTAGGAAATAAAATTTTGTAACGTCCTGTTAGTTTTGAGATATAAAAAATTATTTATTTTAGTTTAATTTAAGTATTTAAAGATTATTTTAGAATCAGTAATTTAGAATTTAGTAGTTTATTTTGTTTTAAACCTTTTTAATCTTTTTAATAGCTTAAATAGTTTTGGTAGTATTAATAATTATTAATGGGCCAATTAATAATTATTAATCACCATTTGGCTAGTTTAAGAACTTCGGGTTTCGATTTATAAGTCAAAAGTCATTAAAAGGACGTAACCGTCATTTCTAAAATTCTTAAAATATCAATTCACTATTCACTTCTCTTTAAAATCACAACTTTGACCAAATTTGACCAACCCTTCTCCTTCTTCCTTTCTCCATTGTTGTGGCTTTCATTCCTTGGGAGAGAAATTTTGGGTTTTGTTCGATTCTTGACAGATCGTTCCAATTCCGGTTGTATTGGAAAGCCCTCGGTCCTTGGATTCTTTTTAACCTAACAATCGAGCTTCCCATCCGTTTTCTAAAAGCCTCAAGGTATGTCAAAGTTTCTAACCTAAGCTTCAAATAGTGTTTTAATGGAGTTTTTGATTTGAATCTTCGATTTCTTGCCGAGAAACTCGATGATTTTAACTACGGAAGTTGTTTTATGTGATTTTTGGAACTTTCCCTTTACCCTAAACTCGAGTTTGAGCCGAAACCCGTCTCGTTTGAAATTTACAAAGTGTGGGCTGTTTTGGGATGCTTTACTATTGATTAATTGTATGTTGTAATTAAATTCGGGAAATTGATTTTTGTCCAAAAACCCAAATTATCGTTACCCATTGAAATCGGGAATTTCCAAACTACTTGAAAACAACCCGAAACGTCTCTCAAGTGCCTATAAGCCGGAAATTGAAACCCGAGACCCATTTATTATGGAGGTGCCGAGAGCTCAATTAGGAGTTTTCCGGGTTTTTCGTCATTTTATGCTTTTAGATGACATTTGATCGATGTTTGGTTAATTAATGATTGTTAGATGTAATTTAATTGTAGGTGTTTGTGGACCGTTGCTTGATCGCTCTTTCGAAACACGGGAGCGAATCTACTTTTGCCAAGGTGAGAATAAATAGAATTTAAAGTAGCTTTAGAAACCAAATAAGTTGAATGATTTGTGGGATCGGAAGTTGAGCTTAAGGTTTGAATCGAAAGGATAATAGAAAGTAAGTTAACTTGTTAGAATTGGGAGTTAGTTCAAATTTCGAGTTGAGAGAACTTGTAGGTGTTTCGAAGGAAACGTTTAACTCTCAGAAATTCTAACTTTAGGTTAGTTCCGACGCTTAAGAATGATTATCGGAAGTTGAAGGCTTCGAGTTTAATTGATTAAATATGGAACTTGATTAGGGAACTTCAAATACTTATTGGAAGAATTAGAATCATTTGAATTGGAGACTTTTAAGATAAAGTTAGTAAGTAAGCTTAAGTGGAGGCCGTTTGGCTTGATTTAGTTATTGTTCTTTTATCAGAAGTTCCTACTTTCTTATTTCATGTTTAAGAGTATTGTGTGATCCATTTACCTTTATGTTCTTTCGATTACTTTAAATGTTTATATTTATTTACTTGCACTTGAAAGCATATTCATATCATATCATATCATATTGCATAAACAAAATTGGGAGGAATAATGAGGCAATGCATAAACTGAGTGAGCTTGCATTGTCTAGTATTATTCGTTTTATGTTTACGTAAATGTACATGAGGAATGCTAAAGGATTGCGGGACCTTTGCATGATCGGAGGAGATGGATAATGAGATAATGATGGGACTATGCGAGTTCACATTATCTAGTATTATCCATAATTACTATGATACATATACGAGGATACAGTGGTGCATTGAACCTTGTATTCGGTGGGTGAGATAATGAGGTGAATGAGCTTAGCCTACGGGAGTATTCATTTTCTATCATTATTCACTAAAGGTAGGAAGATATTATTAAAAGGAATTTGTATAATTTATTTTGGAAAGCGAGATAATGAATATTGTTAGCTTGCGGGAGCTTTCATACTGTCATTATAAGCATAAGATGGTTATATTGATATAAAGGTGGTGTGCCTTTTTCATTTTTTTAATGAGTTAATGAATAATGTTTAGACTCGTATGCTAACATTATCGTCTTTTATCGTAAATTGTGATTGTTGGATATGTTAAGTCCGAGCAAGATTAACATTATTTGATTATACATAAAAGAAGGGTAAACTTTATATATAGTATGAAACATCAAAAGTATGAATCAGAAAGAGATATGTGATATGAAAACATTCTTCCAAATTTTGGGATTTTTAGTAAAGAATAAGTAAGTGTTACTTGGACACAAATCAGAATACGGGTTTGGAGTCTATTGTTACTCTATTTTCTGTTTATTTTCACTGGGCTTGTTGTTAGCTCATGATATTACAAACAATTTCAAATAATGCTTATGCTCGGGGTTGTGGGAGAGGAGTTGGTGCGGCCTAATCGAGAGGATGATGATACAGAGATGGACTAGATGTACTTTAAAAGTCAATGGACTCGTTTTGTTATATTTTGTATCTTTTGAGTTGTAAATATGTATATAAGCTCATAAGAGCTTCTTGTTTTAACTTTACGATTATCAACTCTTTTAAACTCTGAAATAGGAATTGAATTTCCTTGTCTTTAATTTCTCTGGTGTGAAAAATGTATACAAGTTTTTGGTTAGTCCAAGTTTCAAACATAACCACGTCATTTTATTTTTAAATATTAAGACTTCCGCTGTGTTTGGTTTTTAAATGATTTAAAAGGAGTTGGTCATCACAAATTTAGTATTTGTTTTTCAAATTTTCATACATAGAATGTTTAGTACATTAAACTAAAAGTATGTCAGACAGTAGATTGACCTTCTCACATAGGTAATCACTTCTATGACTGGTGTCAAATAGAAATGAGATATTTTAAGCAATATTGTTGTTAATTGATAACAACACTATGACAGCATATGCTTAACTTAGATATCGCCTTGATAAAGAATCAAGATGAGATTATATGTATAATCGAAGGTGAATAGATCTGACTATTAACCTAATGTTATTGGCCGGATGCGGAAGTCCCGCAATCATCATAAGTTGATAAAGTAGAGTTGTGGACTCAAGTTAGATATTGAGTATATCTAAACTATCATCCGATCAAGATAAATTGAGACATACACTCCAATGACAATGGAGAATAATAATGTATCATGTCACACCACTGTATAAAGGACCTAAATGGGTAACAAAGTTGAGTGAAAGGGAGATTTTAAAAAAAAAAAAAAAAAAAAAAAAAAAAGGTAAAAAAGGAAGTCTTTTATTTTAAGAAAATTTGGTGGTTTTGTTTGAAAGTGGCATGCGAAAACCCGTTACATCCTAATTTTTCAATCTAATAATTCACATGGACTTTAAGTCCCAAATCGGGAAGTTAAAATTTCATATCATAAAAACCACATCAAAAGCTCTTATGAGCTAAATACAACATCAAAGTCTTGAAATTCACAAAAAATTACATATACTTACAAAACGAGTCCATCTCGAGGTGGCATCCTCGATCACGCAACACCATCTCCCCTTCCACGGGGGGGGGGGGGGGGGGGGTTGTTTTTGGGGGGGGGGGGGTTTTGTTTTGGAGCTATCACACTTTAAGCCAATGGGGATAATGAGCATATAAAAGTAAAGATAGACCCAAACCGCATTTGATTTGTGTCCAAGTAAACCGACACAATTCTGTGCTAATTCTAAACTCTAGGTAATTCATTCATACTTTCCAAAGGATGATACACTAACACTTATAGTCAAATCTCCTCCATTAACTCATTATGACATAAAAGATAAAAGAAAGACTTTGCATAAAATAAACATTTCGATTCTCTTTCTTATCGATCATATACATGAAGGTAATGAGAACATCCCGTAGGATCGCTTGCCCTTTATGCATGAATGAATGAAGAAGGTGATGCGGACATCCCAGAAGACTAAGGAAGATTCTTACAAGTATTTCCCTTTTTTAAGATCTTTGACTAAAATCTTGAAGTTTCCTTCTTTTCATAATCCAAGATGTTATGGGCAATATCTTAGGAAAGTTACCAATGGTCATGAAAGATTCGATCTAATGGGACTTATCTAGAGAGCAATCGTTTTGGAATGGAAATTTTTAGGAAAAAGAAGATTACTTTTAAGTGTTCTAACCATAACGGGGGTTTACATCATTCATTGTATTCAAGTCAATTTCACCCAAAAAAGAAAAAAAAAAAAAGGAAAAAAACCCCCCCCCCCAATTTTTTTAATTAATCTTAGTTTCAAACTCGACCAACCTTGTATTTTTGTAATATAATTGTGAATACAAAGGTAATCTCCATTAATTAAAAGATGATTTGGAATTACAAATGTGACTAAAATGAAAATAGGCCTCGGTTGGTTTTCCGCTTTTAGGAATCTATAGGTTTTGGGGTGGTTTTAAGCAAATCATATACTCATTTACGATAATTTGGGTTTTTGAACATTAAGCCTTTTCCGAATTGAATTTAAATAAACATTTATTCATTAATTTAACCATTTCAAACCAAAAGGGAAATTAAACGGGGGGGGGGGGGGTTTGATGAAACTCGGTTTTAGGGTTATGGGAAAGTTTCAAAAACTCTTAAAACTACTCCGAATTGACAACACCAAGTATGACTGGTTTCAAGTTTTACTTACCAAACTCCTTGTATCTCGAGAGAACGAACAATAGCTAGGTGGAAATGATTATGCTTTCTTGAATGACCTAGATTCCATTGGGCAGAACAAAAACCAAATTGGGAAAAGGGGGGGAGACCCACGGCCGGATTGGGGGGAGAAGGAAAGAGAATATGTTTGTCAATGGAAGTCAAATGTTATTTAAAATGAGTGAATAGAATTTTTTAGAATTGGAATGTTATGCTTTTGCTAAAAACCGGAACAATGTAATGGTGATTAATAAAAATGGCCAAAAAAACCATTAAAACGAAAATAAATAAAGCCATTAAAATGGCTTTAAAATGAAATAAACCCTAATTTATCATGAATAAATAAACTTAAATACAAATTGAAATGAAATAAATAAAAGTTGTTTAAAAAATTTAACCGGACGTTACATTAGACCACTTTTAATAATGGGAACCGAACTAAGACGGTTACAAGTTCCATTAAGATCTTTGACCAATATATTAGAAGTTTTTCTACGATTTAGCTATCAAGGAAAGTTACCAATGGTCATGAAAGATTCGATAATGGGACTTATCTAAAAAGCAATCGTTTTGGGAGGAAATTTAGAAAAAAAGAAGATTATTTTAAGTGTCACATCATATTGATCCACTGTCGACAGTAAATATTGTGAAACAAAGGAAATTTAAAAGAGATTTGGAATTACAAAGTGACAAATGATCTAGGGACATATCATACATTTTCTAAATAATACACTATTGAGTTACATTACATACTTAACCTTTGTTTTTGGGGTTTTTTTTTTTTTTTTTTTTTTTTTTGAGGAAAAGGGCCGGGGGGGGGGGGGGGGGGGGGGGGGGGGCCTTTTTTTTTTTTGTGGTTTGGGTGTTGGTGGAAGAGAATATGTTTCTCTTTCATTCACTCAGTGTAATAAAGAAAAAAGGATCTAGGCTATGGGTATTGTAGCAAGTCCATAGGTGATTTGTTGAAAGTTTTTCCCAATCAAAAAGTCATTCGTAAGAAAAAGAAGAGAAAAAAAAAAAAGGGAATTTCTTGTTACCTAAGTTCTCTTTTCACTCATATAGAAAAAGGATCTAGGCATCATCAAGAGGTTAGTCTCTCTTCATTATACATAGAAAACCAACAGGTGCTTTCCTGGTTCGAGGGATTTGTAAATATATGTGCATTTGAGTCTTCAAGGGTTGGCTTTGGTTTTTGGGATTTCTGGAATTTGGACCAAATTTCATAGGCAGCGAGGAATTTTGGAAAATTTCTATAGCCTTCATTCTTGGATGGGTTTATTTACAAGTGAGGAAAGAAACGGAAAAAGTAAGGGAAATTTCATTGGGTGGTAGATTTTTTTGCAATATTTGTAAAAATATCAATTTAAAAAAGTATTTGCAAATATAGCAATTTTTATCAATTATAAACAGTAATTTATGTGTTTATCAGTGATAAACTTAGTGTAAAAATATGTAATTCAATGTTTATCACTGATAAACCCGATTAAAATTTGTTATATTTACAAATATTTTTTTGAGCTTTTATTTTTACAAATATTACTAAAAAAATGGCTAGATTTACAAATGCCCCAAAAAGTAATGTGACTAATGGAAGGGTTTAATTTGAACATTTATTAAAGTCTAGTGGGGAAATTTACTCCAATTAATAGTTTAAGGGGTAATTGCCACCACCCCTAAAGTTCAGGGGTGGTTTTTGCTTTTTTTTCCCATAAATTAATAAACTGCTATTGTAGTATTCCAATTTTTTAGATCGTGGTATTTTAGCACTTTTACGCCATTTTTTGAATTTTCATGATATTTAGATTTACGAATAGTCCAGTGAAATCATCTCAACGTTACAATTATGAAATAAGAAAATTAAGACTCCATACTGATTTAAAACTCTTTGCTCGAGATAAAAAGTTATGAATTAAGAAAATTAAGACTTTATTTTTAATTTGGAGATAATGTTAGAGATAAACTAGGAAAATAATCCCCTATAGCCTATAAATAAGGTCTTAGACCAACCCTCCTTTCATTTTAAATTATCAATCTCTCTTTAAACTTTTCATCTCCCTTATGTTTCTGATTTACGACCAAACGCACCCCATAAGACTCCGACAAGCCTGCCCGGATTCCCTACCAAGAAACAACCCACGGCCCAGACTTTTCTAAGCCAAATTTCGCCCAGCCCAAAAACGCTTGTTGGAGTTTTTATCGTTTTATTATTATATTGATTTGTTTTATAAACGGATTCTAAAACATTGAATATAAAAAGCAATTGATTTATTTAAAATATACTTTTTAATTAAAAAGAAATACGCTAATATTTTTTATACGGTATTAGTTATTATAATCATATTTGAGTTATTTTCTGAAAAATAAAATCAAAGTTAACCAATATTTAAGTAAATAATTAAAAGTAGTGACCTAAGGGAAAATACATATATAAAATATACTATTTAACATAATTTCTAGGGGCATTTGCAAATCTAGCCATTTTTGTAGTAATATTTGTAAAAAACCCAAAAGACTCAAAAAACCTCCGATTCCCTGCCAAATATAACAACCACGGCCCAACTTTTATTAGGTTTATCAATGATAAACAAGGTTGGATTTTTATCGTTTTATTATTATATTGATTTGTTTTATAAACGGATTCTAAAACATTGTTTATGAGCATTTGATTTATTAAATTTTTTTCTTTTAAGTTTTACGCTAATATTTCATACGCTATTATTATTTATTTGAGTTATTCTGAAAAATCGAATCGTTACCAATATTTAAGTAAATAATTAAAAGTAGTGACCTAAGGGAAAATACATATATAAAATATACTATTTAACATAATTTCTATTCTTTTTAAATGATAAAAATGTGTGTTTGCACGAGACATAAATCCAGAGGTTGTATGTTGTCACGGGACTCGTTTTGGTTATGTTTATTACTATATTTGAGGTACATGATCCCTATTTATGGGATAGTTCTCATTGTGATTGTTTCATTGTTTGATTGTCCTTGATTTAAATTATATTGTTTTAAAAGATTTATATTGCTAAACTTCGTTTAATTAATGATTTAGGAGATGAATTATCTATGATGTATAAAGTGATGTATTGGTTGGTTGATCATGTTTAGACTGGTTAAAATTGGACGATGATATGGATAGATCTTAAGTTGCATTAACTGTAAATGAACTAGCCGTTTAGTCGTAATACTTTAAGGTTTTAGAGCTCATGTTTGAAATGTGTTGTATAAATATTGCTATTTTGGTAACGTGATTTTCCATTTAAATTTTAGATTATGAGTTTGTTATTGTTAGATTTGTCTTGACAAGTTTGGTTTTTGATCAGTTATATGACATGGTTTAATAGTAAGATGTGTAAGGGTGTTGGATGCTAAAGCAAAAATGTACAGAGTATATGATTTGTAATTATAGTCAGCGTATGGGTGTGAATTGTATTTTACTCTAAAAATTTATTATTGAATATTTGTACATCTATGGTTTAAAATGGCTATTCATGCAAACAAGTGTAAATCGGATATTTGTTTACACATCTCAAAGATGATGGACGATATTCGACTCTTAACACGTTTTTGCCATTTATGATATGTGTTAATCATCGTCCACAAGCACAACTCAAAATTCATTGAGAAAAACATGTGGAAGGCCATATAAAGACATTAAATGGAAGTATTTGTTTGGGATAACTTTTGAAGTACTTAGAAGTTTTTTAATAAAGGATGTGATTTTGATAGCCATTTAAAAAAACACTTTTAAAACCTATCCCGAACAGGCCTGAAGTTCAACAATTTCCACAAAAGTAAATATATCCTCACAAATTCTCTTATTACACTTCCATTTAAAAAAAAAAAAAGTTCTATTACACTGGAACAAGAATAGCAAAGACTCTTCCAACAATCTTTCTCTTTGAGATAGAATCAAAACATAAAAGAAGACTAGACCAGTAGAAGATGGATGCCCAAAATGAATAAGAAAAGGAGGCAATGAACCAATAGAAAATCTGATCCT
Source organism: Gynostemma pentaphyllum (assembly GCA_028015215.1). Taxonomy (NCBI): domain Eukaryota; kingdom Viridiplantae; phylum Streptophyta; class Magnoliopsida; order Cucurbitales; family Cucurbitaceae; genus Gynostemma; species Gynostemma pentaphyllum. Next base: position 29,982,929 of record CM051346.1, read on the forward strand.
CCACAACCTCCTTCCATAAAATGAATCATTGGAGTTGAGCACTTGATAACCTTAATTAAGAAGAACAGCAACTAGCAACCCACTTCCCAGCATAGCTCATAGTTCTTGAAACAAAGCATGAACAAAGTATTTCCTGAGAAATTGTAAGAAACCAAATATTTGTTACTAACTCTGAAAATTTCATATATGAAATATCTTAACTAGATCATTACTTTCGCATAAATTAAACTTTACATCTTAGGAATAAAAATGTTTCTCTAAGTGCAGTATGTGTTATGAGTTATGACTTATGCTGATGTCATCATCATTGTTATTTTCTTGGACAGGAAGTAGACTACCACGTTTGCCTGATCTTTATGTGTTCTGGTATTTGTAAGGTAATTTAGTAACTAGTTGAGATATTCGACCATCTAAACAGGAATTGATATGTTCTTAGCTAGTACCCGAGAAAAACTTGAAAGAGGAAGAACCAAAAAAGACTAAAACATATGGTACAAAATTCTTAAATAAACAAGTCAGTGTGAAATGAAACCTGATTCAGATCATACAAAGTAATTGGTCTTGCAATAATAAATTTCGTTGATTTATATTCTTACTTGCCAAACACAGTTTTTGAAACAGTAGTAGTAGCTTTGAGACTTAATAATCCCAGATAAAGTAAAAAGGGGTTTTTTTTTTTAAAAAATAAAGAAAACCAGAAACAATTTATATTTCTCATCAAATTTATATCTACTCTCCCGTTGATGAAGAGATAGATTTTTCTATCTTACACTTTTTTTTTAAAACCATCTACATATTAGAAGAACTGGATACGATAAACAGAGATTCAGTTGAAAAGAATGGTAACCAATTTACACAACTAATGGTCAAAGAAAGGAAAATATGTCACAGAAGTTGGTGATTATCTATTTACATGCCTACACCAAGATGTTTATATTTAACATTCATTCCATAAATAAACATATCAATATTACATGATTTCTTATTATCATAATCACACTCCACTACAGACTGACATGGAAAAAAAAGTTATAAAAAGAAGCAAAAACAATCGTCCCTTCATTCCACAACAGATGACAAGACTAACAAAAGAAATGACTATATATAATAAGGGAATCAGTACTAAGAAATTATGTATTAAAGAAGACTCAAATTAAGCCTAAGCATACAAGGGAGAGCAAGAAAGCATACCAACTTTGAATGTTGTTTCCCTTTTTTGTTCATTTTGCTTATCTATATTTGTTAGGTTCCATCAACCTTCTGATATCCTACATGAAATTCATGTGTAAGAAGCCTAGAGCACATTAACATTTTCTAACTTGAGCAAATCCTGAGAAACAAAGATAGTAGTATATTTTCTAAAAGCCATGACAAAAGGGGGAAAATACAAGTAATTATCTAATCAACTAATCATTTCCATTATTGAAGTTAAAACACACTATTACTAAGGGAATGTTCTCTTCCAATAAAATAAATTTAAAAAATAGAAACTCATATGCTTGATACTAACTACTTAGTTACTACCTAATAAAATAAGACACCATGCTCTCTGTTGATCAGAACTATCTCAACATTAGTTAAATTAAATAAATAACATAGAGAAAATAGAACCATAGTGATTCTCTTACTAAAGCATGCTGCCCTGCCCCTTCCACAATAGTTCAAGTTCATTGCACTTTCAGATCCCTTAGATGAACTGTACTGATTAAAATCTGAACTAACTCTGCAGCAATGATTAAAATTTTTGTTCCTGAAAGTCAAGTGTCAGGCCTCTGAGTTCAAACAAAAGTATTGATGAACCTAAAACACGTGGCTAATAATATTTACAAACAAAAAGAAAACCTTAATCTGCCAATGATGCTAAGGCCACATACTTCTTTTTTGTGTTTAAAACCCCTGTTCAAGTAACCAAAGCCATTGACAAAATCCTTAAAAATTTCTTTTGGAAGGGTGCTGATGGTGAGGGAGGTATGCATCTCGTTAAGTGGGATAAAATTCCCCCTCCTATCATTAGAGGTGGCTTAACCTTTGGAGGTTTGAAAAAGAGAAATGATGCCCCCCTCATGAAGTGGTTGTGAAGATTCCCCTTAAGAGTCTCATTTGCTTTGGCATAAGGTTATTGTTGGTATTCATAGTAGTGATGCTAAGGGCCCACCTGAGTTGGGTTCAACCTGTGTGGCCACCTACCTAGGATATACCTACGAGTTTCCGACGCCAATTGTAGGATTGTGTGGTTGTCCGTGAATTAGTGAGGTGCGCGCGTTGGGGGGGGGAAAAAAAAAAAAAAAAAAAAAAAAAAAAAAAAAAAGAACATGGTAGTGATGCTATGGGTTGGTATTCTAATATTAAGCTTAACAGCACCAATAGTATCCTTGGAAGCTTAACTATAAGCTTAAAGATTTGGTGGAAGAAAATAGCTTGTATACGGTTGGCAAAGGAAGCTCCATTCTGTTCTGGAAACAAAGATGGGCTGGCGAGGCTGCTTTTGCCTCTAAATTCTCTAAACTGTTAAATCTTGCCAAGAAGAATGTCATCCAGTTAGTGCTTTCTGGATTTTGGAGTTCAACTCTTGGAGTATAGAGTTTAGAAGAAATCTCAAAGATGATGAGGTGGTGGAGTGGGTGGAATGATTTAATGACCATCTTGGATCCCATTAGTGTTGGTGATAGGGAGGACAAAAGACTTGGAATTGTGATAGATCGAAGGGGTTCTCTTGTAATTCAGCCCTCAAGCTCTTGTGGGACCAAAATGGGAAGGAGGAAGACAGCCCTTACTTGCTAGTTTGGAAAGGACACTACCTGAAAAAAACTAAGGTTTTCTTGTGGCTTGCTATTAATGATGGCATCAATTCTAACCAAAATATTCAATCTAGAATGCCTTGGATTGCCCTACAACTGAATTGGTGCTGCCTTTGTAAGAAGAATGCAGAGACAACAGGACATCCTTTTTTAGTGCAACTTTTCCAATACTCTTTGGCTGTCTCTTTTCAACCTTTTCAATATGAAGAGGGTGCCTCACAATAATCCTAAGTCGAACATTAGTGCTCTTTTGGGAGGCTCTAAGCTTCATGATAAAAAGTGGATCTTGTAGGGCAGTGCGGTGAGATCTCTTGTTTGGAATATCTGGCTCGAACACAATAGAAGGATCGTTTTGGATAAGACTAAATCGTGGGAAGACATTTGGGAGCTTTGTATTCTTAATGCCTCCAAGTGGAGTGCAAATTGTAAAGAGTTTTGTAATTACATTCCTTCTATTATAGCTTTAAATTGGAGGCCTTTTTGTAATCTCTTCCTGGCTTTTTGGGGGATTTTTCATACATCAATGAAATTGCTTTGTTTATTATCAACAAAAAAAATTGATGCTAAGGCCCATAAGGAATTCATTATGACCAGGTATAGCCTCTTGAATTTCAAACCCGACCAAATATGCGTATGAAAAAGTCAAACTAGACCCGAGCAAATAGTCAATACAGTGCATGAATAAATAATTTGATTAAATCAGTTTTTATTAGGGGTGAGGAGAATCAAAACCGGAAAACCGATCGAACCGAAACTGAACCGAAATTGGCGGTTTTGGTTCCGTTCGGTCTAGGTGCGGTTCCGAACAGAACCGAACCTGACATTATATATATATATATATATATATATATATATATATATTTAGTCCTAAATAACTATTCAATTCGGTCCAAGCAATAACTATTGATTGTTATCACCCAAACCAAGCAAACAGAACCAGTTTTAACCTCCAATTTTCTCCAATACCATTTAGAGAAGAACACTATTTATAGAAATTCTCAATCTCTATTCCAATAAACTAGATATTAATCTCCTAAAAAGTTCAATTATTTCAAGTCAAATGCTTAATCAAAACTGACATACGAGATAAAACAAACCAATCAAGGGATCCTCCTCTTCTAGTGGTGATGAAAAGGCCATATCATGAAACTACAAAAATTTCTAAAAATAATAAATGAAGAAAATCCAGAAAAAATAAAGAAATAAACGAGAATGTGAAATTTTGTCCCTACTATATTAAGCATAATGGTCAAGAAAATTAATAATTCCTGTTAATTAAGAAAGAAGTACCTAATATTTTCCATTCTTCTCATTGATGCGTGAAACTGATAAGGGATTGGTTATAGTTTGACCTCAAGACTTTTAGGAAAGCCCTTTGACCACTAGGTCAACTCATTGTTACCAATACTCAAAAATGTGATCTTTTCATCCAGCGTATTACCAATAGTCTCCACAAGAACATAAACCATCATGAAAATGGTGAAATCTATTGGTATCTCTTACAATGATTTCTCTCTCTAAAACTTTTGAAGCAAACTTGAAAGCTGAATGGCAGTCACCACATATTCTAATATTCTTCTTAATCCGAATGGTAAATCCAGGAGGTGTTTTCAACACTGAAAATGCTAATGCTAGCTTCTCACTATGGTATTGTAGCTTTACTTCTCTGTCCCGCTGATCCATGAAGAAAAGCACATGGCTTGTGTCCGGAACATACCCGATCTCCTTAATCTTTCCGCTTATTTTCACCCACATCCTTTGGATTTCCACTTTCAGTGGGTGTGAATCATCATTTGCAACAAACATGTGGACTTCATTCTCAATTTCAACCCAACTACAAGCAGGTTGTTTTTTAACACCACTCTCTTTCATCATCTTCCTTACATTTGCTGCATCATTCAATCTACCAGCAGAAGCATAAATATTAGACAACAACACATGAGGACCTGAGTCATGAGGGTCAAGCTCAAAAATACGCTCAGCTGCATGAACACCTAACTCCATGTTCTTATGCATCCTACAAGCTCCAAGCAAGGCTCCCCATACAGCTGCAGTGGGTTCAATGGCCATTTCTCGTATGAACTCATTGGCCTCTTCAAGACGCCCTGCTCTACCTAGGAGATCAACAATTGTGACAAAATGTTCAATCTGTGGTTTTATCTCGTGCTTCTTCATCAATTCAAAATAATATTTCCCTTCATCTAAAAGGCCAGAATGGCTACAGGCAGTAAGAACGGAAAGGAAGGTAATTTCATTAGGTTGAACGTTCACCTTCAGCATTTCTTCAAATTGTTGCAAAGCTTCACCTCCCAACCCATGTTGGGCATATCCAGACAAAAGTGAGTTCCATGAAACCACATCCTGTTTAAGTAACCTTTGGAAAACTTTTTTTGCATCATTGATACTGCCTGATTTGGCATACATGTCAACAAGAGTGTTCCCAATATAAGCAACGAGCTTTCCTCCCAGATTTTATAACATGTGCATGAACCCATTTGCCTTGCTCCAAAGATCCAGTGCTGGCACAAGCAGTAAAAACACTAGAATAGGTGAAATGAGTAGGTTTAAAATCCTGTCTTAGCATCTTCCAGAACAGCCCAATTACATGCTCTCCTTCACCTCTCCGAGCATGACCAGCAATCAGAGCATTCCAAGACACCTCGTTTTTGGCGGCCAATCCCTCGAAGATAACCCGAGCTTCTTGCATATGACCACACCGAGTATACATGTCCAGCAACGAACTTCCCACGTGAACATTCATATCATACCCATATTTGAGAGAAAATGCATGAAGTTGCCTGCCAAAGTCATCAATAGGGCCAGTCCCAGAAGCCTTCAACAGGCTAGACAAAGTAAACTCATTGGGTTCAAAACCCAGACGAAGCATTTGAGGGAACAAAACAAGCGCATCAAATGCTTGACCACTCTGAGAATAGCCAGTGATAAGCACAGTCCAACTAACCATATCTCTCATAGGCATTCCATCAAACACCTTCTGGGCCTCCTCTAAACTGCCACATTTAGCATACATATTAAGAATAAAATTCTGAAGAACCAAATCATTCTCAAAAATGGAACCTTGGATATGGGCGTGCACGATTCTGCCCTGCTTAAGTTTGCGCAATTTGGTGCATTTGTTTAACATTTTAGTGTAAAGGGTTCGGTCAGGTTCTAAAGAACCTTGGTTAATAAGATCCAAAACATATAGCCCAGAAGTAGTTTTGGAAGTTCCAGGAGAAATGTGGCTGTTACGAAGAAAGTCTTCATCTTGAAGAACGCCCATGAAAGGGGAGCCATAATTGTCAGCCTTGTCCCACTCTTGGCCTTCAATAATTTCCAAGGCACAAGAAACAGACCCAGCGCCATAATTTGCGGCAGAGAATAAGTTTCTGATTTTAACTACAGAAACCACTGAATTCTTCAGAGATGAAAGAATAGGTGGTGCGAATTTCATAGTTAGCTTAAAACAATTTTAAAGCATTATTTTTCATAGATGGGCTAATGGATATAGTTAAGGTTTGTAGGGAATATCTGATCTGAGAACTTTTCTTCAAGGTTTCTTGTCTACTTTGGTGATGGTTGATGTCACAACCCGCACCGAGATCTCCCTATTATTATCATGAAGACAAACTGAAAATAACTGTGCTTAAACTAATAGACTATTATGAATGATTCATGGGCTAACAGAACTAATGCAAAACCGGTGGCAAATAAACTCATCGTTAGGCTCGATTATCCCTGAAACTTGAATTCAACCTGCAAACAACATTTGAAAATAATAAGCTAAAAGGCTCGGTGAGTAGAATTTTTAAGAAACTAACATTTTCTTCTAAAAAACATAACATATAATTGTTTTCAAACACGCAAATTGATAAAAATCCAACTCAAACTTATACTTGTAGAGCTAGCTATCAATTATATCCATAAGTTGGTAATCATAACATTTAGCTTTGATGAAATTAAACAAATAGTTGTACATAAATATAGGTACAATAAAAACTTCTCATATATAATAATAATCATAAACTACTAAATACCACACTAAACTGGTCATGCAGCAGAGCAAACAAGTCGTAAAACAAATCAACAATCAATTGATTAAGAATTTATAAAGATGGAAGAAATTAAACTTACAATTTGATCAAATGAAACTAATGAAATGACAGAACTGAGAGTGAGAAAGGGAGATGGAGATAGAATGTCTGACAGGTTTTAAGGAGAAAGCTAAAAAGCCCTTTGAAGTGGCATGGTAGTACATGAATGAATTTTGGACGAAATGGTCCCATTCTTAGAATTAAAAATATGTTTACTAACAATTTCCGGTTTCATTTCTAAAACTTATAATTAAAAAATAGGGGTAATTTCATCTATATTCATATCACTAAGTCTAATTACACCTATACTTATAGAACCATAATAATTACAAATCTGTCCAAGCACCACCGTTAACCCCAATGAAAATACAAAATTGCCCCACCTAACATAAGGTACCATCACAACCGTAAAATAGACAAACGTGCGAAAAAAATAAAAAGAAAAATAAAAAGAAATAAGAAGGGACGGCGGAAATCGTGGGATTTTGGGAAAGAGAAAAATCTTTTCATATCTTCAAATTAATTAGAATGGAATTTGAAATTTAAAATTATTTCGATTTTGGAAAAAAACGGAGAGAAGGGACCTGACAAGATGTGGAGTCGTAAACATATTTTGGAAAAGAGAGCAAAGTTGATTTCTCAAGTTGAAGAAGAGGAAAAGCATCAAATTCCGAAAACAAGGTAGCCCTTTTTTTTCCAGTTCGGAATGTATGTTTTTATGATTCTGATAAAAAACATTGTAGTTACAAAAAAAAATAGTAATGTTAAATACACTCAGAAAATGTTTTATATTTTGAAAGAGGGATGAAGACATGAAGATGAAATACACGGAAAACATAGGTAATTGTAGCGATGGTCAGAGTTCTGATGAAAGTGAAGAAGAAATCGATAACGATGATGAAGAAGATGAACATTTGTTGGGAATTGATGTAAGTGAGAAATATTTATTTTAAATAAATGACAGTAAACATTTATTAGTTACACATTGATGACTGCTCATGATAAATTTGATCTGATGCAAGCATATATTATCTGCGTTCATAGGATGTTGATAAGAATAGTGAAGATTAATGTGATAAAGCATTTAATATTTCAAAAACAAGGAATGGGAGTAAGGTATGTGCACATTGAAATAGTAAATTACACATATATTTTACACACTAAAAATTTGAAACAAAACTGAAAAATATGTGTGCCTAATTGACTGTACTGGGGAAAGGAGTGGCAAAAAAGATGAAAGAAAAAAGAGTTATTGGTGAACATAAGGTAATGTTTCTAAAATCATAAAATTACAACTCATTGTTATTCTTATGAATTATTGTCTTATTAGAAAATGTAATAGAATAATTGTTCCAACAACTAGTCGGTCACATGGTAGCAAATCTAAATAAAGATGAACTAAGTTTCAACTTTGATGGTCAAGTTGAAACTTTTGGAAAAAAAAGAATTTTGCTTGATGACCGGATTGAATTGCTTGGAAGAAGAGTATATAGATGTAATGAAAAAAGACAGGAAGAAAAAGCCGTATCACACAAATGATGATATTGTCGAAAAGGTGGGAAAGACTCAAAAGAAACAAAGAGCTAGAGTTGCAAAGGTAATATGTGCGAACATTTATTTCTGTCTATTGTTTGTGATTTGGATCCTTAAATTATTAAAAATAATAACAATTGCAGCTCGTACCAATAAGGGCAAGATCAGCAAGGATTCGAAAAGCAAGTCAGGCAACGTCAGCCCCATACACTACAAAAAAACTGTCAAAATGCGACCAAAAATTTGCGACAAAAAAAAAGTGGTAGTTTTAAAGTGACCACTTGGTCACTTTCTTTGAAGGTTGACTTTAAGTGACCATCTGGTCACTTTTTTTGCGACCAGATTGCGACCAAAAGTAGATGTAGTCATAAAAAATGGCGCGAAATTATGGCGCAAAAGAAGCGACCACTTGGTCACCTATAAAAACGACCATTTGGTCGCATTTTTGTGACTAAAATATGCTTTGGTAGCAAAAAATGGCGCGTAATTTTGGAGGGAAAAAAGCTACCAAGTGGTCACAATTAAAAGTGACCACCTGGTCGCAATTTTTGTGACCTTTTTTGGGGAGTGGTAGCTTAAAATTGGAGGGAAAATAGCTACCAAGTGGTCACAATTAAAAGTGACCACCTGGTCGCAATTTTTGTGACTAAAATATGTCTTGGTAGCAAAAAATGGCGCGTAATTTTGGAGGGAAAAAAGCTACCAAGTGGTCACAATTGAAAGTGACCACCTGGTCGCAATTTTTGTGACCTTTATTGGGCAGTGGTAGCTTAAAATTTTGGCGGGAATTAAGCTACCATATGGTCACATTAGAAAGTGACCTGGATGGTCGCAAATTATGTGATTTTATATGACCAATAATTTATAAATAACTATTTTTTAACACGTGCGATGCACGTGGAATTTTTTGTCTTATTTTACAATTCAATAATTGTATACTTAAGAGTTTTATGTGTATTAGTTAAAATGTTTGTTAATCAATTTTTAAATTATATTTATTTTATGAACAAATAAAATATTTAATACTTTTGATTTTTTCCCACTTGTATTTATGGGGTAATTTCCTTTTACTTTATCTATTTTACCCCATAAATACAATCGAAAAAAAACAACAAATATTAAATATTTTATTTGTTCATAAAATAAAATTACATTATAAGCTTAGAAAGAAAAAATAAAAATAAGAATAGATGATTGAAAAAATTACCAATAATTTCAAAATTTCAAGATGTGGTTAATTTTATTGATTGCATTTCTTAACAATAATAATAATGTCAATTAAATAAAAATTATTCACTTTCAATTAATATAAAAACTCTTCAAGATCAATAAGTCGCTATCTAAACGCCTTTAGATTTTTCTAAAATTTGTGTAGAGTAAATAATAATATTTAACCTCGTCTTGAAAATATCCGAATTTCATACAAAGAGAGAACAATAATATTGTACGAGAAGAATTATATTTTCCTTAAACCTCTAGTTGAATCTAGTCGTTTGACTCTTTTTTGTTCAAGAAAAGCATTTACAATTATGAATAAAGCAATAGACCAAACTTAAAATCAAAAGATGATGAAATACGATGAAAATGAAATTAACTTTTTTTTTTATTATAAGAAAGATTCCTCTTGATTTCAACTTTGACATGTTTATATCGAATTCTACAGTTGGAATTGCTTCAAATGAATATGTGGATGCAAATTAATTATATATAAATATGTACATCTTCAATAGTCTATTTGGTTCCCTTCTAGCACTTTCTATCTTGAAAAACAAGAATAAAATTATCTATATCTATTAAAAAAAACTCTTAAATAGAATCAAATAGTTCCAAATCAAGAATTACAAAAATTTATATCGAAAATCATGAAGAAACATATCAATGAATATAACAACATGGAAACAAGAGTTCCTGTCATATGTAAATATCGAAAAGTAACCCAAGATACAAAAAAAAAAGTATATACATATTAATATTTGCGACCAGGTGGTCGCAATTTCACAAAAAATGTGACCACATGGTAGTAATTTAGAAGGGAAAGGCGACCAAATGGTCGCATTTTAGGATTTAGGGTTTAGGATTTAGGGTTTAGGGTTTAGGGTTTATTTAGGGTTTAGGGTTTTGGAGAGAAATGCGACCAAATGGTCGCATTTTTGCAAAAGTATAATAATATTTTTTTTAAAAATACAAGTAGAATTGCGACCATTTGGTCGCAATTATGGGCGGTAACTTTAAATTTTCATGAAATTAATGGCGATGAATTTAAGTAATGCGACCATATGGTTGTAATATTTGGCGGTGAATCTCATAATTGCGACCAGATGGTCGCAATAGTTGATGGGACTCGTGAAATGACAAATTGTTCTTGGTAATGGTAATTGGGCGACCACTGGTCGATTTTTCAATAAATGCGACCATATGGTCGCATATGTATCAAAAATGCGACCATATGGTCGCATTTTCCCCAACCTGCGGATTGTTCATTTCCTGTCATAATTACATATTTGCGACCATTTGGTCGCAAATTATGATTTAAATTCCCTTCCTTTTCCTTTACCCCGTTTCTCTTTCTTTTCTCCGTTTTTCTTTCTCTTCTTTTCGCTTTTCTCTTCTTTGCGTCCTTCTCTTTTTCTTCCTCTCTTTTTGTTCTTTTCTCTCTTTCCCCTATCCCGTTCCCCGTTATTTCTTCCCGTTCCGTTCCCCCATTCTTACTCTAAACCGAAAACCCTCAACCCCCAATCCCGGTTTCGATTACACGAGGTTAGTTTTCGTAAAAAAATTGAAGTTTAGTTTAAGAATTTAGTTTACTTAGTTTTAGTTTTTAGTTTTGTTAATTTAATTAGTTTTAGTTTAATTTAGTTTTGTTAATTTAATTAGTTTTAGTTTAATTTAGTTTTGTTAATTTAATTAGTTTTAGTTTTAGTTTAAGTAGTTTAATTTAATTAGTTTAATTTAATTAGTTTAGTTTACATTAACTAATTAATTAGTTTACTTTAATTTTATTACTTTAAGTAATTTTAGTTTAATTAATCTATAGTTTAATTAATCTAACTTAGTTTACTTTAATTCAATTTAAGTAGTAATTAATTTAATTACTTAATCTAATTTAGTTTAATTACTTATTTAGTTTATTTAAGATAGATTACTTTAATTTAATAAAATTAAACTAAATTAATTTATAATTACACTAGTTTAACTTTTAATTTTAGTTTAATTGATGTAATTTAGATTACTTTAATTAAATCAATTAATTTAAAGTACGGTAATTAATTCAAATAGTTTAACTTCAATTATACTTAAGTAGTTTAAATTAATGAGTTACACTAATTTAATTAATTAATTTTAGTTTAATTATTAAATAAAAATTGTTTAATTACTTAATTTTAGTTACATTTGATTAAAGTAAAGTACAATTAGGTTAATTGAACTAAAATTAATTCAATTAAACTTAAGATTAATTAATTAAAACTAAAATTAACTAATCAATTACTTGGAATTAAAGTAAATATAAATTAGCTTAATTGAACTAAAATTAATTCAATTAAACTTAAGATTAATTAATTAAAACTAAAAGTAACTAATCAATTAATTTGAATTAAAGTAAATTAAAATTAGATTAATTGAAACTAAAATTAATTGAATTTCAGTTTAATTCAATTAATTTTAGTTCAATTAATCTAATTTTACTTTACTTTATTTCGAACTAAATGATTAATTTATTTTAGTTTTACTTAATTTTAGTTTAATTAATGTAATTTAGATTACTTTAATTAAATCAATTAATTTAAAGTAGGGTAATTAATTCAAATAGTTTAACTTCAATTATACTTAAGTAGTTTAAATTAATGAGTTACACTAATTTAATTAATTAATTTTAGTTTAATTATTAAATAAAAATTGTTTAATTACTTAATTTTAGTTACATTTGATTAAATTAAAGTACAATTAGGTTAATTGAACTAAAATTAATTCAATTAAACTTAAGATTAATTAATTAAAACTAAAATTAACTAATCAATTACTTGGAATTAAAGTAAATATAAATTAGCTTAATTGAACTAAAATTAATTCAATTAAACTTACGATTAATTAATTAAAACTAAAATTAACTAATCAATTACTTGGAATTAAAGTAAATATAAATTAGCTTAATTGAACTAAAATTAATTCAATTAAACTTAAGATTAATTAATTAAAACTAAAATTAACTAATCAATTACTTGGAATTAAAGTAAATATAAATTAGCTTAATTGAACTAAAATTAATTCAATTAAACTTAAGATTAATTAATTAAAACTAAAATTAACTAATCAATTACTTTGAATTAAAGTAAATTAAAATTAGATTAATTGAAACTAAAATTAATTGAATTTTTGTTTAATTCAATTAATTTTAGTTCAATTAATCTAATTTTACTTTACTTTATTTCAAACTAAATGATTAGTTTATTTTAGTTTTACTTAATTAATCTTAAGTTTAATTGAATTACTTTTAGTTCAATTAATCTAATTTTAATTTACTTTTATTCAAATTAATTTGATTAGTTTATTTTAAATTATTTACTTAATTTATGTTAGTTTAATTTACATTATTTCATTAATTAATTAATTAATTAAATAAACTAATCAATATTTTACTTACGTAATTAGTATTAAATTAGTTTATTTTGGTTGTAGGATTATGACGGGCAGACGACGTCCTCCCCAGGTCGACGAGCAGCCCGACAACGCGGTGACGAGGGGTCTCCGCAGACGCCTCTGGCGTTGCCCCGATGCGGACGACTACGGAGGAGTTGGACATCCTCTTGATTCACGACACGCGACTTGCCGCCACGCTCGATGATGGAGTCCCCGAGACCGAGTCTGCGACACCACGGCCGCCGCAGACTCCCTTGCCACGCCTCCGGGCTTAGCATCGGGTATGCGTCCGGTCGGGGCCCGGTCCGCATCGGTCGGATCGGTGGCCCCTCGACTTCATGCACGCAGCTGCCTCTCGGGCCACAGACTCTACCCTTCGGATTGAAGGGGATACGTAAGTAATTTTGTTTACTATTTTTCAAAAAGTTTTTTATTCTTTTTAACTAATAGTTTCTAATATATAGCACAATAATTTTTTGTGATTTTGCAGAGAGCACGGATACGACTCGTTTCAAAACGGTTTCGAGGTCCTCCAGAGCATGCCTCTACCCAGTGACCTTCGCTTGGACGAAGATTCCGACGACGGAGAAACGTAGGATGTACGGCGCTTGGAAGGTAAAAACATAATTTATTTTCATAATTAATTAATTTTGAAATTTATAGAAATAAATTTATTACTTTAACAATTTTTTATTTCAATTTTTTCAGGGCAAGTTTCCTGTTATCGATCCCGATATCACCGACAGGTAGATTGTTCCCCCTATGGGACGGTCCACGTCCGGGATCGATTCAAGGACCTCATGTTCCGGCGCGCAGAAGGCAAGCGACGAAACCGCCCCGTGTGGATGAGCCCAGAGGACCACGCGCGGCCGCGAGCGAGAGGCACTCCTCAGGGCAAGGCGTGTCAAGCAGGAATAAGGCCAACCGCGCGAAGAATCCAGTAAAACACACAGCGGGGGCGCGGACCCACGACGAGCACCATCGTCGATTGGTATGTTTTTTTTCCCTCGTTTTCTTTCTCGTTTTCTTTTTCAATTACTTATTAATTTATTATGTTTTATTCTTCACTCTTTGATTTTTTAGGAAGCGAAGCACGGGCGCCCCGTCCCGCGCGATGATCTGCACCGAGTTCTTCACACGAAGAAGAACGGGACGTTCGTCGACGATAAGGCGAAAGAAGTTCAGGTATTTAATATTTTTTTCAATTATTATTTTTTCTTTAAAATTTTTCATACATTATATATTAACCATTTTATTTTCTGAATTTTAAATGTTTAGGAACGTTTCACGAGTCCTTGACTCGGCGGTTTGCCACACCGGACTCGCAACCGACTCAGGAGGACCTTATAGAGGCGTTCTTGGAGGCCGCTGGAGGGGTTCACTGATGGGTCGGTTCCTGGGCTCGGCTCAGACGGGCGACGCCTTTATGCAGATGTGCCCCTGGCCTCGGGATGAGCGAGCACTAGCTCCTGCCCTTCTCCGGGTGAGCAAGAACAAGGCGCAGGACATGGAGGCTATGCGTGAGGACTTCGTTACTCGAGTCGCTACTATTGAGGCCGACATACAGGCACGAGTCGACGCCCGGGTCGCATCCGCTTTGGCCGCGTACTTGATCTCTCAGGCGGCGCCTTCTACATCGACGCCTCCTCCCCCCTGCCCCGCCTCCGCAGTAGTTTCTAGGATTCTTTCGATTGTATAAAACGTTTTTTTAATATTTGATATATATATTTTTTATTTGAATTCCATTTTTTTTATGAAATTTTAATATTAATTAAATAAATAATTAATTAATAATTAATAAACTAATTATTGAAATTTAAATTTAAAAAAAAAAATTCTTAAATGCGACCAAATGGTCACTTTTAAGCGACCATCTGGTCGCATTTTAACTGAGACTAAAAGTGACCATTTGGTCGCATAAAATGCGACCATTTGGTCACTTTTTTATGTGACCAAATGGTCACTATTGGCTCGTTAAATTCGATGTGACCAGAATGAGTGACCATTTGGTCACAAAAAATTACGACCATTTGGTCACTTTTTATGTGACCAAATGGTCACTTTATTGAAGATAAAAATGCGACCATATGGTCCCTTTTAATGCGACCATATGGTCGCATTTTAAAAAGTTTGACTTTTTTTCGACCAAAATTTTTTGCGACCATATGGTCGAATTTTTGTGACCATGCAGTCGCACAAATTCAAAACCGACCAGCTTTTTAGCAACCACTCAGTTGGTCGCATTTTGGTCGCATTTTAGGTGAAAAACGACCATTTGGTCGCAATTTCCTGGTCGCAAATTGGCAGTTTTTTTGTAGTGATATACTGATGAGTTTGGATCGGGGGAAAGGAACACTAACAATGATAGCTCGCAACAAGAAGATTCACAACCACTCTTCCATTTGTTAAGTCAGAAGAAGTCAAAGAAAAAGTGATTTTGATTTGGTTAAAACAATATTTTGGGATATGTTTATTATAATTTCCATATTTCTGTTGAGTTTTTAGTGGTTTAAAAACAAGTGCAATGTTAGAGATGATTATCGTTACTGACCTTGAAATAATGGATAGATAAAGACTATTTTGGTATCTGAGCAAATACATTTTTTGATAATTTTGGGAAAGATTTGTGCATTCGTTGTTTTCAATTTGATAATGATATGGGATGCAAAGTAGAGAAAAAAACAGATTGAGAACGTTTTAACAATTACAAGTTGAATAAAATTAAACATAAATAAATATTTTTAAAAATGTTTATACATTATATCAAGTTAAAATTTAATAAAACACAAGGTAACAAAAATATACTGTTGAAAATGTTTATAAATATTTATACTTTATCTCTGTATATCTCCGTTTATATTTTGTAAACAGTTTTTGTAAAATATCAAGTATAATATTTTATGTTAGATTTAATTTTGTTTATTTTTATTAAATATTTATATTATTAAACATTTACAATTTTGTATCTTCGATCAAATATTTAACATACTTACGGTAATTTTGAAAAAACTACATGACATAATTATAAACATTTATATGAGTTTATAATTGTAAACATGTAAATTTTTACATTGTCAAACGTCAGAATGTAATATAAAAGATGAACATTTCATAAACATTGATACGAATAAAAAAAAAACACAAAATTGTAAAAAAAAAAAAAGTACATAATGGTAAACATTCAAACAAAAAAATAAATTAGGATTTGTTCATGCTTATTACAAATAAAAACAAACATCATACTAACGATTAAAAACAGTGCACAGAAACATCCTACTAGCAATTAAAAGGTACAACATGAAAAACAGAAAGTAAATATCTAGTAGAAATAATCAATAAAACTAAACTCAAGCTGTGGATGGGTAATCTACACCTGGGATGGCATTGCGACATGCTTTTCGATTGTGACCCTTCCCTCCACAACATGAGCACTTCTTCTTTTTAGCATAAGATGATTCAATTCCAGAAAGGATACGCTTAGTTCTGGGCCTTCCAGCTGGACGTTTAACATCAGAAGGAAGAACTAAAATATAACAGACCTCAACAGGACATCTCCATTGCTCTCTATTGCCAATAGGGTACACACTAGCAGAATATGTGCAAACCAATGTTTCAACCGTATAGAAACGATTAACGTAATTAGTTGGGGGAAGATTTTTTGAGAGGACACTACAAAAAAAAAGTCAATTTGCGACCAATAGGTCGTTTTTATTGTAAAGAACCAACATGGGGGGGGCCACCAAGGTGGTGGCAAAAGCAACTGGTCCGATTTGTGTGACTAGATAGTCACAAAAATACTACCAAGCGGGATGTTTGGTCGCAAAAAGTCAACATTTTGAAAAACGACTAAATGGTCACTTAAAAAAGTGACCATCCTGGTCGTAATTTAAGTTGAAGACAAGTGACCAATAGGTGGTCGTTTTTATAAGCGACCAAATGGTCACTTGGACTCGACCAAAAAGCGACGAGGGGGGTCTTTTAGGGTTTTTTTTGGGATAAAATACGACCATCCGGTGAATGTAACTGAAAAAAGTGACCGGTTGGTCACATGAAGCGTGACCACGTGGTCTTTATAAGCGACCAAGTGGTCACTTTTGTACTGAACACAAAAATACCATGGTCGCTTATCTTAGGATAAATGGATCCGCATAATTTAAATCAATATTTTTATTATTTAAATTACAATAATTAAAATTTAATAACAAAAAATTGGAATGAAAATAAAATATATATAAATCAAATATTCAAAAAATGTTTTATACAGAAGAAAACATCCTAGAACTACTGCGGAGGGGCGGGGGGTGGCGAAGGAGGCGTCGATGATGAATGGTCGCCGTCTAGGGATCTGAAATACGTGGCCAAAGATGCTGTGACCTAGGCCTCGACCCGTGCCTGCATATCTGCCTCAATCGCAGCGACTCGAGAAACGAAGTCGTCGCGCATAACGTCCATGTCCGTGTGAAGCTGTTGAACCTCCGCGCACAACTGCTGCTCAACCGGAGAAGGGTCAGAGCTAGTGCTCGCTCCGCTCCACTGAGGTCGGGGCACATCCGCGTAAAGGCGTCGCCCGTACGAGCCGAGCCCAGGAACTGATCCATCAGGCCGAACCCCTCCAGCAGCCTCCAAGAACGCCTCTCTACGTTCGTCCTGAGTCGATTGCGAGTCTAGTGTGGGCAACCGCTGGCTTAACGACTCCGTGAAACGTTCCTAAACATTTAAAATTCAGACAATAAATTAGTTAATATATAAGTTATGAAAAATTTTAAAGAAAAAAAAAATAATGGAAAAAATTAGTAAATACCTGAACTTCTTTCGCCTTATCGTCGACGAACGTCCTGTCCTTCTTCGTGTGAAGAACGCGGTGCAGCTCATCGGGCGGGACAGGACGACCGTGCTTCGCTTCCTAAAAATATTAGAGATTGAAGAAGAAAAAATAATAAATTAATAACTAATTGAAAAAAGAAAACAAGAAAAAAGTACGTAAAAAAACAAAAAAAACAAAAAAACTTACCGATAGATGATGGTGTTCGTCGTGGGTTCGGGCCCCGGCTGTGTGTTTGGTGGGATTCTTCGCGCGGTTGGCCTTATTCCTCCTTGACACTGACACTGCGCGCCCGGTACATGAGGTCCTTGAATCGATCCCGGATGTGATTGTCCCATAGGGGGAACAATCTACCGTCCGTGATATCGGGATCGATAACAGGAAACTTGCCCTGAAAAAATTGAAATAAAAAATTGTTAAAGTAATAAAGTAATAAATTTATTTATATAAATTTCAAAATTAATTAATTATAAAAATAAATGATGTTTTTTACCTTCCAATTGTCGTACATCCGACGTTTCTCCGTCGTCGGAATCTTTTACCAGCAAAGGTCGCTGGGTAGAGGCATGCTCTAGAGGACCTCGCGAAACCGTTTTGAAACGGTTGTATGCGGCTGTACTCTGCAAAAACATAAAATTATTTTGATATTAGAAACTATTAGGTAACAAGAAAAAAAAAAGCGCTTTTAAAAATGTTTAAAGATTTAAAAAATAAGTAATTAAAACAATAAACAAAATTACTTACGTATCCCCTTCAATCTGAAGGGTAGAGTTTGCGGCCCGAGGAGGCTGCGTGCCTGAAGTGGAGGGTCCCGCTGGATCAGACCCTGATGCTCCCTCGGGAGTCGTGGCCTGGGAGTCCTGCGTCAATCGCGGTGTCGCAGGCCGGGTCTCAGGGACTGCAACATCGAGAGGGCCAGCAAGTCCCGGCTCGTAACCGAAGAGGATGCTGTCCAACTCCTCTGTAGTCAGGTCCGCATCAGGGGCAGCGGCAGTAGGCGTCTGCGGAGTTGCCTTGTCAATCGTGTCGTCAGGCTCGTCTGACTGGGGAGGACGTCGTCTGCCCGTCATAATCCTACAACTAAACTAAACTAATTTGATACTAATTAAGTAATTAAAATAATGAAATAAATTAAATTAATTAATTAATGAAATAATCTGAATTAAATTAATTAATGAAATAATCTAAAGTAAAGTGATTAAATAATGTGAATTAAAATAACATAAATTAATTAACTAATTTAAAATAAACTAATTAATTAATTTGAATTAAAGTAAATTAAAATTAGATTAATTGAACTAAAATGAAGTAATTAAAGTAAATTAAGTACTGAAGAATTAAACTAAAATTAATTAAAGTAAAGTAAATTAAGTAATGAAGAATTAAACTAAATTAGATTAATTGAACTAAAATTAATTAAATTAAACTAACATTAATTAATTAAAACTAAAATAAAGTAAACTAATTAATTAAATTAAAGTAAACTAAAATTAGCTTAAGTGAACTAAGTAATTAATTAAAGTAAACTAAGTAATGAAGATTTCAACTATTAGATTAAATTAAACTAAAATTAATTAAATTTAACTAACATTAATTAATAAAAACTAAACTAATTAATTAAGTTAAACTAAATTAAAATTAGATTAATTGAACTAAAATTTATTAATTAATTAAAGTAAACGAAATTAGATTAATTAACCTTAAGTAAACTAAGTACTTAATTAAACTAAATTACATTAATTAAACTAAAATTAATTAAATTAACAACATTAAACTAAACTAATTAATTAAAATAAACTAAAGTTAGATGAATTAAACTAAAGTAAACTAAGTAATTAATTACACTAAATTAGATTCAATAAACTACAATTAATGAAATTAACAAAAATAAACTAAACTAATTAATTAAAACTAAGTAAACTAAATTTAAAGTTAAACTAAAACTAACTAAAAACTAAAACTAAAACTAACTAAAAACTAAAACTAAAACTAACTTGAAAACTTAAAATCTATACGAAAACTAACCTCGTAATAGAAACCGGGATTGAAGGTTTAGGGTTTTTAGGTTTAGAGTAGGAACGGGGAATGGGAACGGGGAAAAAATAACGGGGGACGGAACGGGGGAAAGAGAGAAAAGAAAGAAAAAAGAGAAAGAAAAAGAGCAAGAAAAAGAGAAAGAAAAGAAAAAGGGAAATGGAGGAAAGGAAAACTGTGGGGATTTTAAATCAGATTTTGCGACCAAATGGTCGCAAATATGTAATCATGACCAGAAACGAAAGGTCGCGCGTGCTGGGAAAATTACGACCACCTGGTCGCAGTTTTATACATATTTGCGACCACCTGGTAGCATTTATTGAAAAAGCGACCATCTGGCCGCCACGTTGCCATTATCCAGAACAGCTGTCATATCACGAGTCCCATAAAAAATTGCGACCAGATGGTCGCAATCGTGAAATTCACCGCCAAAAATTGTGACCAGAAGGTCGTAATATTTAAATTCACAGCCATAAATTTCATGAAAATTTAAATTTATCGCTCAGATTTGTGACCATATGGTCGTAATTTCACTTATGTTTTTTGAAAAATATAATTCTACTTTTCCACAAATGCGACCAACTGGTCGCCTTTACTTTCTAAATTACTACCATGTGGTCACCGTTTGTGTTAAATTACGACCACATGGTCGCAAATCTTAATATATATATATATATATATATATATTTTATCATTCATTAAATAAATAGTTTTAATAAATAAACACATACACAGTGAATAATAAAGTTACGAAATGTCTCATTCATCATCCTCAGTTTCTTGATGGCCGCCGCTTCTTCTTCTATTTCTTCGTCCGGATTCATCGTCTCAAAGAAGTCCGTCACATAAAGTCTTCTTCTTCTTCTTCTTCTTCTCTCCCCTCTTCTTCGAATTCATCGTCTCGAATAAATTCAGCATCAATGTCACGTGCGTGAGAAGTGGAAGCATTTGTATCATCATCATGCAATGTTATCGTTCCATCGTTCAAAGGACGAACAGTATTGCATTCTGACCATCGTCAATTGCACGACATCTTATCTCATCTTCTTGAAAAGCAACAACTCCCTCTGCACCGTCGTCTTTCTCAGACAAGTTTTCTTCTTCCTGTCGTGGTTTAACTTTACAAACAACTAACCAATCTGTCTGATCTCTTCTATTAATCGGATAGTTCAGGTAATAAACTTGAATCGCCTGTGAAGCGTGGACAAACCTATCAGCGGTGCGCATATGCTTAGACTTGTTTACCTCAACGATTTGTAAATGATCAAGCTTACGGACTCCGCCTTGTCTGGTTGTCTCGAACCAAGTGCAGTTGAACAGAACAATGCGTTTTAGCATCGGACTTGCGTATTGAATCTCAAGAATCTCATCGATTACTCCGAAGTAATCGTCTTCGTTTATGCCGAATACATGATCTTTTATACAAACACCACTGTTGTTTGTTGCCTTGTTAACTAAATGCGCCTTCGTTTGAAATCTGTAACCGTTACCGACGTATCCAGTATACGACCTTGCAATCCGTCCAGGTCCCTTTGCCAAAGAAATTATGCGAGGATCATCTACCGGTAATGTAGGGGAGTCAACCTGTCATTGTTCACATACAATAATGTTAGGAAGATAGTAATTTTTTCAACAAATTGCCACGGTTTTTTTGATAATTTAAAATAACTCACGTATGCACTGAACCAAGAACGAAACTCTTTGTCGATTATTGACCCCTCCTCAGCGGTTGTAAGACCAACTCGTGTCATTCGAACGTATAAGTTTAGAAATAATCTGTATGTTACAAAAATAGTTAGCAAATAGTTTGTAATTGTTTATAAGATGAAATAATGTTAACTTACGAACTCACTCTATGTAAGGCTCGATCTCTGCGCAGTTGCATAACACGTATGTCTGCATTACGTGAAACTCAGAATCGGTCAACGGCCTACGCACTGACCTTCCAACTGTCATGCCAGGTTCCGTAAAAATTGGCAAGTCGTTTATGTCAACACCTTCAAGTAAATTTTCGACAATGTTTCGTTTCGCTGGTCGAAACTGCTCTGCAATGTGTTGGTCAAAGTAGTATGAACAAAATGTTCATTTCCTCTTCTACAACCCGTTCATCTTCGTCTACGTTTAAACTTTCACGGAAATTTTCATTGCCCCCATAACCCGCACCATCAAGTATCATTTGCTGCATCTGACTATAATGTTGTTCATCATTCCGTTCTTCGTCAACAACCTCTACATTCGAGTTGCTACCTTCGTATCGTCTCGATTCCTGTAATGCAACGTCGAACATTTCCTTGGTTTCCCCCTAAAACACCCAGTGATAATAATTCTACACAAATCTCCGACTATAAAGATGCACCTTCAAATCTGTAATCGGTATGATTCTCTTATTGTCGCATTCCTGCACGGGCAACGTAGCTTTCCACCATACTTTTCATAATAGACAGTTGTCATGCAAAACTCAACAAACTGTTCAACCCCGACCACGAACTCATCGTTCAAATACCCGTCTATCAAACGAACATACATCCACTCTCTCATTTTCTTTTTTCTTAATGCTAACAAACAATGGGTGGAGGGATTTTTATAATGGACTCCTCTGCTCATTTGCGACCAGATGGTAGTATTTTTGCTACCACCTGGTCGCATTTTCCCGCCATTTTCCTCACTGCCCCAGGTCACATCAAGTCAAAATTTACGACCACATGGTCACTTTTTTTGGTGACCACTTGGTAGCTTTTATCCCACCAAATTATTTATATATTACTGGTCATATAAAATCACAACATTTGCGACCATCTGGTCACTTCTTAATGTGACCACGTGGTAGCTTAATTCCCGCCAAATTTTTAAGCTACCACTGCTCATTTAGGTCACCAAAATTGCGACCATTTAGTCACTTTTAATTGTGACCACTTGGTAGCTTTCTTCCTTCTAATTTTAAGCTACCACTGCTCACTAAAGGTCACCATAATTGCGACCATTTAGTCACTTTTAATTGTGACCACTTGGTAGCTTTCTTCCCTCCAAAATTACGCGCCATATTTTGCTACCAAGTCATATTTTTAGTCACAAACATGCGACCAGTTGGTCGTTTTTGTAGGTGGCCAATTGGTCGCTTCTTTCGCGCCATTTTTTATGACTACTTCTGCTTTTGGTCGCAATCTGGTCGCAAAAAAAGTGACCAGGTCGTCACCAAAAAAACTACCCACTTTTGTTTGGTCGCAAAGTTCTGGTCACATTTTGACAGTTTTTTTTGTAGTGGGATGACAACACAAGCATGATTGCATGGTATTTTCAACATGTTCCACCTCCTACAATCACACATATGCTTCGAAAGGTTCACAATGTAACTCATATCGAAATCAATTACTAAAAACCTCAGATTGATAATCCACATATACGGAATTCTCATCAAAGTGACCACTGTGATGTATTAAAGTTTCTACACATCGACCCATCCTACAAAAAAAACAAAAACAACAGATAAAAATAAAATAAAACACAAAATTAAATCGAAGACAAAAGAGGTTTACAAAAAGTTATACAATACCTGAAAGAAAACGAAGATAAGATGGAGGATTAACAATGAAGAAACGATACAAAACAGGAACAGAATAAATGATGACAAGGAGGAGTAGTAAGGAAACGGTAATGGAGAAGAATACAGAACGTAGAAGAAAAAAAAAAAAACCCTAACTGATATAAATGTAATTACGTGATTTCTGGAATCTGCCACATATCTTGTTTTTTAAAATCGTAATTTACGATTTCATTAATTAAAAAAAAAAGAAACAAACTAAAAATTAGCAAACAGATTATGACCAAATCTTATGTATAATTTCGTTATTGAAGATTTCATTTATTTAAAATATGATTCCATAAATTTAAATAAGGAAATAAATAAACGAATAAAAAAAATAACAAAAAACGTTTCAGTTGAAAAAAGGGTAAGTTAGTCACAAAAAAGTACAAAACCGCCTCCTACGGCCTAGAAAGTTCAAAATTGTAATATATTTAGAACTCATGTTATGGTTGTAATTAAGGGTCTATATTTGATTTAAGATGTAAAAATTTCTAAAAAAATATAATTTATCTGAAAATTAACATTTTAAATTTAATTTTTAAATCAAATAATTAAAAAATATTAACCAATTTGATTTTCAGATATTTATCATATATTTTATAAGTTAAAATAGGTCAAAGATTAGCATTGTATTGAAAAACTAGAAATAGGAACAATAACTAGATTTTTTTTCTAAATTTCCTACATAATTTTTAGAGTATTTCTTAAAATTAAGAAACAAGAAACTAATAATAATTACCAAACCCAATTGATAATCAAAATTTAGAAATAAAAAAAAATATTACCAAACAACCCTTAAAAAATAGATCATTTGAAACATCTCTATCGTTTGATATTGTAAGTTTAAATCGTCATGTCATCAATGAAACATGTTAAACGTAACAAAACCGTCCGCTTATATTATGTTTTTTTTGTTTTGTATTTGCCTCGTAAATAAAAACATCATCGTTGTCATTTTTCCCTAATTTTCCCCACAAAATTGCTAATTATATACCAGCAAATTTCACCTTATTTTCTATGGAGAATTACTGAAATATCATATTTTTACACACTAGTTACTGAAATGTTAGAACTTTTCAAAATTACTAAAATAGCATAATTATAGTTCAATAATTTAATGAATTATAACTCATTAATTTATTGAACTAAAAAAAGTAAAAAAAAAATAAATTCATCGAAAATAATAATGAAAGATAATCAAATACCTCAATAAATATTGAACTTGAACTTAAAAAAGTAAAAAAACATAAAAATTCATTAAATACCCATGAAAAATAGTTCAATAATTTAATGAATTATAATTATGATATTTGAGTAATTTTTAAAAAGTTTTGAGATTTTTAGTAGTTAGTATGCAGAATTATGCTTTTTGGGACAAATTCTATATTTTCTATGTTTGTCTTCCAATTGTGCATCATAATGTGATATTTTTATCTACGTGATAAATACAAAACGAATAATATAATCCACGTGCAAGATCTTGTTACATTTAACTTGTTTCTTTCACGGAGGGGACGTTTTAGATTTATAATGTCAAACGATAGACACGTTAATGACACTTTTAAAAATGTAGGGACGGACGGAATTAATACAAACTCAAAAGTATAGGGACGACAAGTATAATTAAAATCTTCAATTAAAAAAAAATAAGAGGTTAAAATAAACCAAATGCAAATTCAAAGATTAAAGTGCCACACTTGTTAGACCAACAAGATAATTTAGCATATAATCTTAACTATTTATTGTTAGATAAGTTTATTCCTTTCCCATAAATGGGATTTGAGGTTTTAGACAGGTACAAATAAAATATTAGATATAACCAAAATGATACTACAAAGATCTTCTAATGGCTGTTTAAAGCTATCTTGACAGCCATCAATTTGTGCCATGACACCGGTGATTACCACATTTACACCATTATAATTACCAGAGGCTAAATATTTTTTAGCGAGTTTAAGATCACGAATGGCCTCATCAAAGTTGTTAGAACAAGAGGAATAACGTTTTTTCAATAGCGGATCGGTCGTTTTGTTCGTGATTGATTCAAGTTGTCTAAGAGTTTTTCCAGCATTTGAATGAGCAAGATTGAGGGTATATCTTAATAGACTCGTGAAATTGGTGGTGTTTGCTGATTTTAAGGTGGTCATGCAAAATGATGGGTTTCTAGTTTTGGAGCAAATCATGCTTTTAACATCGTTTGGTGATATTGCATGGAGAGGAGTCACGATGAATAATAAAAGTGAAAGGAAAATCAAGAAGAAGAAGGAGTTGGCCATTTTATTTTTCTTTCTCTCTTTTATTCTTTTTGAATTTTAAATAGATTTTGAGAAAAGAATAGATGTTTATAAGGCAATGTATAACAAGATTTCCTCTTTATTCGGCTCATTTCTTTAAATAGAAATCTCAATTCTGGCACAGGTCATGTTTTTGTTTTTGTTTGTTTTAATATTTCATATGGCGTTTCTTTGTATTAAATAGATAATATTGTTTGAGGTTGTTTTAGCAATTGTCGGATGTTGAAGAAACTGCAATTTCTGATGTGATTTTTTATATGATGTCAAATTTTGATGACTTGATGGTGAAGTGGAAAAACTTGAAATTGTCGGATGTTGAAGAAACTGTAATTGCTTTGGATGATCATGAGGTAGAGGAAGTTGATAAACGACTAGAACATGGATTGGTAGGGAAGGTACTGACAAATAAAATGGTGAACACATAGGCATTCAAAATGGTTTCTTTGTACTTTTCCTATAGAAGTAGAGAAGAAAAGAACCATTCTTCGAGGGCCTTGGTTCTTCGATAAGGCAATTATTCTCTTTGAAGAACCACGGGGAATTGCTCGTTTTTCGACTATGGAGTTTAAATGGATATCTTTCTGGATTCATCTTCATGACCCTCCAATAGCTTGCTTTTCTAAAAGCATGGCAATGAGACTTGGAAGTCAGATAGGAAAAGTAGAAGATGTAGACTTGTCTGATTCAGGGAGCTACTGGGGGAAAAACCATAAAAATTAGAGTGCAAATCAATTTAAACAACCCTCTGCGTCGTGGTATAAAGGTCAAGGTGGGTGCAATGGCAGTAGATGGTGGATACCAATTTCCTATGAGAAGCTATGCGTGTGGAAGATTGGGCCATGTTGTAAAGGATTGTGACACGATGAAGGAGGTTGAACTATCAGATTCCTTACAATTTGGTCCCTGGTTGAGAAGTGGGTTATCCAATCAAAAAATTCAAGAACAACAACAAGGAAGAGGAGCAAATGGGGATGCTAAAGGCAGAGGAAGAGACAGAAAAATTAATGAAAGGGAGCATCAACCGGAGTCTCCAGCAGATATTCCAACCTCTGCCATGAAATCACCGCCGGTAAAGACAAACATCTCACTGGAGCTGGGTGTGGGGATCATGGAAGGAAGTTGTGAAAATTATGGGACAAACGTGAATAATGCTTCCTTAAATGATGGAGGATTTAAAGGAGACGAGTTGGAAGTTCTTAAAAAAAATATCCCTTATGGTTAGGAAGCTCCTAATTTAAATCAGGTGGTTAAGTTGAATTTAAATGGGCCTGTTTTCCCAAATGGGCTATCTGCCAAAGGGAAATAAGCTATGAAATTTTCAAGTGGTAAAGGCCGAGAAGAGATGAAGAAAGAAAACAGAAAATGGAAGAGGCAGGCCCGTGAAGCACGTGACAATGACAAACTGGCTTCTAAACTCAACAACAATTCTACTATGTCTCAATGTAAGATAACTGGTGTTAAACATAGTATTGATCACAGTATTTCTGATGGACCAAGAAAATGTCAGATTTTAGATGATCAGGTAGCAAACAAGAAGATATTGGCGGAGGTTGCGGGACAGCCCCGCCAGTCTCCATGAAAATCATATGTTGGAATGGGGAATCCACGGACATTCCGAGCTTTGCATCATTTGATGCAAACTGAGAATCCTCAGATTATGTTTTTGTCGGAAACAAAATGTGGTAAAAATATGGAGTCACGGGTTAAACATAATTTGAATATGGATTACTGTCTCACGGTGCCAAGTAGAGGGAAGAGCGGGGGATTAATGTTACTGTGGAAAGAGCATATTAATTTGATAGTCAAATCCTATTCTATAGAACATATTGATTCTATTATCAACTCTAACAATGCAGACTGGAGATTCACTGGGTTTTACGGAAACCCAGATTCTACAAAAAGAAAACATTCCTGGGAACTTTTGAAGCGATTAAGTAGCCATTCTACTATGCCTTGGATCATAGGGGGAGATTTTAATGAAATTTTGGAGAATAAAGAAAAGTTGGGTGGGTCGTTTCGCTCAACTTCTCTAATGAACAATTTTAGAGATACTCTTGATCACTGCAATCTTCAAGATGCTGGTTATGTAGGAGATGATTTCACATGGACAAGTAAGAATTTTGATGGGATGCTTATATGGGAAAGAATTGACAGGTTTGTCTGGAACGCAAAATTTAAGGCCCTTTATAATGAAAGCTCTGTGCATCATCTTGATTTTTGAACTTCGGATCACCGTCCCATCCTGTTGAAGATGATCAACAAAAAGGGTAATACTAACCAATTTCCATCAGGAAATCATTTGAAGTTTGAGGAGAGCTGGACTTGTTTTGTCGAAAGCAAGGAGATTATAGAAAGAGTATGGAGGCGAAATCAAGGTGCTATTGACTTCAAAATTGCGCGCAGCCTTGAGGATTTATCCCGATGGAATAAAAAAAGGTTGGGAGGCAATCTTGCTTCTGCCATTCTTGTAAAAAAAGAAAAATATTGAGGCTATTATTAAATAAAGAGACCATGTTAAAAATCTTCAACTTGCTCAGCTTGAAAAAGAGGAAATCTATTGGCGGATTCGCTCTCGAGAGTCTGTTGAACTGGGGTGATCAGAATTCAAAATGGTTCCACCGAAAAGCCTCCCAAAGGAAAAGAAAAAATCAAATTGATGGGATTTTTTATAAGATTGATATGTGGAGAACAGGGGAGGATGACATAGAAGAGGTTGTTGTTGATTATTTTGAACACTTATTTTCTTCTTCTTCTCCAACTACTGAGGATATTCAAAGAATTATTAATTATGTTCCTGCTTCCATTTCTGCTTCACAGAATGATATTCTGCTACGTCCATTCACAAGAAAAGAGATTGAGGTATCTTTAAAATCGATGCACCCCACGAAGCTCCGAGTCCTCATGGAGTTCATGCTCTTTTCTTTTAGAAATACTGGATCTTGTTGGTGATGATACAACCAGAGCTTGTTTGGAGATTTTAAATGATAGAAAGAATCTTGGGAATTTGAACAATACCCTTATAGCTCTTATTCCTAAGGTTAACAACCTAAAGAGAATGACTGATTTCCGCCCAATCAGTTTATGTAATGTGGTTTACAAGTTGGTTGCCAAGTCCATAGTTAATCGGTTAAAAAATACTTTGGATACTATCATTTCCCCATCTTAAAGTGCCTTTGTTTCTGGGAGATTAATTACAGATAATGATATTATAGGTTTTGAATGCATCCATGCTTTTAACAACAAAAGAAGTGGGAAGGATGGAGTTGTTGCTATAAAACTTGATATGAGTAAGGCATATGATCGAGTGGAATGGATCTATTTGAAGAAGATGATGCTAAAAATGGGCTTCCATGCTTCTTGGATGTCTCTTGTTATGCATTGTGTGGAATCTGTGTCCTTCTCTATTCTCATTAACAGAACACCGAGAGGCTTTGTTACTCCTGGACGGGGTCTCCATCAAGGAGATCCCCTTTCACCATATCTTTTTTTTATTTGTGCAAAAGGATTGTCAGCATTGATTCGTGATGGAGAAGAAAAGAGTCTCATCTCTGGGCTGAAAATTAATCATCAATGTCCATCTATTTCACATCTCTTTTTTGCAAATGATAGTCTTATATTTCTGAAAGCAACAAAGACTGAAGCTATGAAACAGATTCTCCATTCTTATGAATTGGCCTCAGGTCAGTTTTTTAACTTTAAAAAATCTGTTTTTATGGCAAGCAAGAACACGGAAGTAGAAGTATTGAACTTTTTCTCAAGTTATCTACATTTAAAGGAGGCACATTCATTGGGTCGTTACCTTGGTCTTCCTTCCCAAAATGCAAGAGACAAAACCTGGGTGTTCAAAGATATCAAAGATAAAGTCTGGAGAAAGATGCAAGGGTGGAAAGAAAAAATATTTTCATTGGAAGGCAAGGAAGTCCTCATCAAGGCAATTGTTCAAGCAATTCCCATATATACCATGAGTTGCTTCAAATTTCCAGCTTCTTTATGTGATGATCTTCATATGCTAGCTGCAAAATTTTGGTGGGGATCCAGTAATAATCAAAAAAAGATTCATTGGAGGAGTTGGAAAAGAATGTGTCTTAATAAGGAGGATGGAGGTATGGCCTTTAGAGATATCGGTATATTTAATCAAGCTCTTTTGGCTAAACAAGGATGGAGACTCCTCTGGAATCCGCAAAGTCTGGTGGCTCAGATTCTGAAAGGACGGTATTACAAATATTCAAACTTTCTGAATGCGAATGTTGGAAGCAATCCTTCTTTTGTATGGAGGAGCATCTGTTGGGGAAGAGAACTTTTAAAGAAGGGCTCAAGATGGAAAATTGGAAATGGTTATGATGTAACAATTGATTCTGATCACTGGCTTCTTTCTACTTCTTCTGGCAAGGTCATGTGGACTCCCCCTGATCTTCAAGGCTGTTGTGTTGCTTCTCTTTTTCTTGAAGATGGTTCATGGAATGAAGCTCTCATTAGAGAAAAATCCCTCCTCTATGATGCTAATCAAATTCTTCAAATTCCAATTAATCCGCAAAGAATAAAGGATTCTCTCATTTGGCATTTTGATAAGAGGGGTATTTTCTCTGTAAAAAGTGCATTCAAAGTTAGGATGGAAGCTCAGAATGACATTCTTGTTTCTGTCGCAGATAGAAGTAAATCTTAGCATTGGTGGAAGGTATTTTGGCAAGCCCATGTCCCAGAAAAAATAAAAATTGTTGTCTGAAAAATCTATCACGACATCACACCTACCTTGGTCAACCTCAACAAGAAAAGAATTCAATTGGATGATTGGCGTGGTTGTAAGCAACAGAGAGAAACCATAACTCATATTATATGGACTTTCCCTTTTGCTAAGAAATTATGGAGAGCCTTATTATTTCCCAATTCAATCCTCACTATTGCTCATAATTGGAGTCCTGCTAGCTGCTTGTGGGAATTATCTACTGAAAATCCTACCAATCTGGAACGAATTCTTATCACGGCTTGGCAGCTATGGAACTCTCGCAACAACATGATTTACAACGTTGTTGCTCCTGTTTTAATAAGTTCTATTGATAAAATTATCAGCTGGGAAAAGGAATTTGCGAGATCTTCTCCTCTTGCCAATACAACGTTTCAAGAACCAAACCATCCTCAACAATCTCATCCTTCGATTCCTCCCCTAATAGGCACAATTAAACTAAATGTAGATTTCGCCTCAAAATGACTCCGCTGGTCTTGGTTGGGGTTCTTCACAATCACCTAGGGGAGATTTTGTTTGCTAGATGTAAAGTGGTAACAAATTTTCCTTCCATTAAATATCTTGAAGCTTTGGCGATTTATGAAGGCTTGAGGAGCTTAGACTTGTCGAATGCTGAACCGATTATGATTGAATCTGATTGTTTAGAGGATTCAAACTTAAAGGAGATTCTATTGATCTTACTGAGGTGGATCTCCCAATTTTTGAGGTATTGAGACTTACCGACCAGCTGGATTTCTGCGATTTCATTCATACCCGTTGATCTGGGAACAGTCTGGCTCACGCCTTAGCATCAAGAGCTTTTAGCTCGCTTCTCTCTGCTACTTGGGGGAGTTCTTTCCCTTTGTGGTTGTTATGTATTTGTGAGGGGCATTAGTCTCCTCTTGCTTTTCCTTTTAGATTTGTAATGTCAAAAAAAAAAGTCACTTTGGTGGATTTTTTTTTACTGTCGATTTTAACCTTTGTAAAAATAGTAGCTCTTTTTTTAAATGAAAAATTGTTTGTTTTTGTATCAAATGTTTTTATTTTCCTTGTTTTTCCTTTTTTTTAGCTTACAAGTATTATATTAGTTATATTAATTTTATATTATCAAAGAAAATTATGTTATATTATGCTATGGTTTTTAATAATAAATACTGAGTATATAAAATAATATGTTATCGTATTCAATAAGATATAAAATATTTTAAGATTTGTAATTAATTACAAACAATGACACATTTTGTAAATTTAAAAAAATGATAAAAGGGTATAAGAGTGTAAAAATGATTTTTCATCATTTTCACTTTTAAGATACTAGTTTTTTAGCACGTGCATTGCACATTATTTTGTATTATATTTTTTAATATTTGATTATTTGTATAAGTTACTTTCATCTCTTTTTAATTTTTAATTTTATATTATTTGAATATTAGTATGTGTTTATAGGGTACTATTCCTCGTTAAAATACTATATCACTTTGATCATCCATTCTTTTTTAAAAGACTTTAAACTTTTATTAAGGACATAGGGGCTCTAATTAAAGATATGAAACAAAGTTTTTTTTATATATATTTATTATAATTTTAATCATTTATTAATATGTATGTTAACGTCCTTTTAATATTTAGAATGATAATTTTGATCATTTACTATTTAACTTAAATTGATATTTAATATTTAAATTGAGTAATAATGATAGTTTAGATATTTACTAATAGTAGGAGAGTATTAGGTCCCAAAAAAGCTTCTTCAATTAGCACATTTTTTAAGTAGTAATAGATAGATAAATAGATTATTATTTAACATAAATTAATATTTAATATTTAAAATGTGGAATAATGGTAGTTAGATATTTACTAATAGTGGGAGGGTGCTATGTCAAAAAAAAGTTTCTCCAATTAGCACACTTTTTAAGAATCTTTGATAGAATATTATTGTTTGTATAAGTTTCTTTCTCCTCTTTTTTAATTTTTAATTTATTTTGTTTGAAGATTAGTGTGTGTTTATAGGGTACTATTTCTCGTTAAAGTACTATATCATTTTGATCATTCATTCTTTTTTAAAAGACTTTAAACTTTTATTAAGAACGTAAGGGCTCTAATTAAAGAGATGAAACAAAGTTTTTTTTTTATATATTTATTATAATTTTAATCATTTATTAATATGCATGATAATTTTTTTTAATATTTATAATGATATTTATTATAGGATTAATTACACTGTAAACCAAATCGGAGTAGGTAATTACAATAACATATAGACATACCTAATAATTACATATTTGACTGATTAAGCCTTACACGGTGGAGAGAGATCTTTTTCCTTCCTGATTTGCCCCTACATTTAATTTCATTAAATCAATTTAATATATCATTTTAAATTTCAATTCATATTGCATTTATTATATATTATTAATTTAAAATCAAATCAAGAATCTTTACAAAAAAAATTTCTATATCTCTCAATCTCTCTCCCCTGTTCTCTCTGTCAAAATCCACCATGAAAACTCCAAATCTTTCTTCCATCTCTCTCATCAATTCATTCTCTCACTTCGCAATCTGATATCACCACTCTCAAACCCTTCAAATCCTCAATCAATGTCTCTTATATTCTTCCTTTGGAAGTAACAAATCCCGACGACCAAGCTTTAAAGATCAACACTTCTACTGATTACTACGTCATCGCCGGATTGAATCTTTACATCGTAACTACAAGAGTGAGGCAGATCGTTGGCGAATCGAGATTGAGTTTGCTTCAAAGAAATGTTGCTTTATTCCAGAAGATCATTCCTTCACTCGTTCGATTCTCACCGGAAACGATTATGCCTGATCGTTTCAAACCCGGTTGATATTTTGACGTATGTGGCGTGGAAGCTTTCTAGATTTCCGTCGAATCAAGTAATTGGATCGATGACGAATCTGGATTCTTCTAGGTTTAGATTTCTTATTTGCAGACTATCTTGATGTTAATGCCCATGATGTTCAGGTTAGATTTTGTTTAATAATGTTAAACTATAGATTTTATTTAATAATGTTAAACTATAGATTTTATTAGTTTTTAACAAATATAAACCTGTTAAGCTAACTATAATCTTTGTTTAATAATGTTAAACTATAGATTTGATTGGTTTTTAACAAATATAAACATGTTAAAATAACTGATTTTTTGTTCATTTTTCCAGATTTTATTGGTTTAACAATTATAAATATGTTAAACTAACTATAATATTTGTTTAATAATGTTAAACTAACTATAATCTTTGTTTAATAATGTTAAACTATAGATTTTATAAGCTGTTAACAAATATTAAACATGTTAAAATATCCGTCTTTTTGTTCATTTTCGAGATTTTATTGGTTTAGCAATTATAAACCAGTTAATCTAACTATAATTTTTTATTAATGATGTTAAACTAGAGATTTTATTGGTTTAACAAATTTAAATTTGTTAAACTAACAATGATTTTGTTTAAGACTAAAATCATTGGAAGTTTGGTTTGTTTAATATGTTATCTAACCATGTCTTTTGTGCTTTTCTTTATTTTTTTGATTTGAGAAATATAAATCTGATAAACTAATCATATTTTGTTTAATAATGTTAAATTATGTATTTTTATTGGTTTTAACAAATAAATATGTGTAAAATAACATTGGTTTTTGTTCATTTTCTGATTTTATTGGTTTAACAAAAATAAACCTCCTAAACTAACCATTGTTTTTCATTCTTTAAATTTTGTAGCTTGAAGAAGCATCAATGGTGGTTTTATGGAACTTGGAGGAAGATTGAAGATGGAAGGAGTTTGAAAAAAGATTTATTTTAGTTATTAGATAGAATAGAATTAGATTTTTCTTTTATTTAATTATTTAGTTTTTAATTTATCTTAAATCGTGCACAATTTAAGGGATTTAATAATTTTCTTAAATATTGCATTATTTAAGGAAAAATAAATCGAGGGTAGTTTTCGTCTTTTCACATTTTCCGGTGGTGGTTTTTGGCCATATCCGTAATAAAAGTGGTACAACCAAAATTTTTGTAATTAGCCTCCTCCTTTTGATTATTAATGAAAATAGCCCTTTATTATAATTTTGATCTTCTTTTATAATTTTAATTCCTATTTTTAAAGAAAGATAAAAATATATATGGTAATTATTGTTTGTTTCTGGTCCTCTCATTTTTTTTAAAGAATAAATAAAAATTAAACAATTTCCAGTTTCTGCTTTTTTTTCCATAAATTTTCAATTTAAAAATATATTTTATACTAAAATTAATTTTTTAAATGAAATATTTTAAAATATTAACCAATTTGGTTTTCAAATATTTATTATACATTTTATGAGTCATAATGAATTAAAGTTAATACTTTTATTAAAGAATTAAAAAAAAACTAGAAAATAAGATTTTTTTTCCTCTCAAATTTTCTACACAATTTTAAAGTTTTTAAAAAAAAAAAGAAACAATAAACTGATATATAATTACCAAACAAAACTGAATCTCAAAATTTAGAAACCAAAAACATAAATACGAAACGAAAATGTTACCGAACTGCCCCTAAAAAATTAGATCATTTGAAAAGTTAATACTACGTTACGTTTTAGATAAAGTTACTAGTTAGACCAACAAGATAATTTAGCATAATCTTAACTATTTATTGTTAGATAAGTTTATTCCTTTCCAAATACCCCTTAAATGGGATTTGAGGTTTTAGAGAGGTACATATAAGAGATTAGATAGAACCAAAATGATACTACAAAGATCTTCTAATGTCTTGCCATATTTTGGAGTCGATGGCTCTATAAAGCTATCTCGACAGTCATCAATTTGTGCCATGACACCGGTAGTTATCACGTTTACACCATTATAATCACCAGA
This sequence comes from Gynostemma pentaphyllum, assembly GCA_028015215.1. Classification (NCBI taxonomy): domain Eukaryota; kingdom Viridiplantae; phylum Streptophyta; class Magnoliopsida; order Cucurbitales; family Cucurbitaceae; genus Gynostemma; species Gynostemma pentaphyllum. The sequence goes on from CM051346.1 coordinate 30,018,312, forward strand.
GGCCAAGTATGGTTGAGCGATTTCAATATCACCAATTGCCTCATCAAAGTTCTTAGAACAAGAGGAATATCGTTTTTTCAATAGAGGATCGGTTGTTTTGTTCGTAAGCGATTTGAATTGGCTAAGAGTTTTTCTAGCATTTGCATGAGCCAGATTGAGGGTATAGCTAGCTAGACTTGTCAAATTCGTGGTGTTTGCTGATTTTAAGGTGGTTGTGCAAAATGATGGGTTTCTAGTTTTGGAGCAAATATTGCTATTAACATCTTTTGGTGATATTGCATGGAGAGGACTCACGATGAATGATAAAAGTGAAAGGAGAATCAAGATGAAGAAGAAGTTGGCCATTTTATTTTTTTTCTCTTTTACTCTTTTTGAAATTTAAATAGATTTTAAGAAAAGAATAGATGTTTATAATATAAGGCAATGTATAACAAAAACTTCTCTTTATTTGGCTCATTTCCTTGAATAGAGATTTCAGTTATGGCCCACGTCATTTAATCACAATTTCGTTGGTGTAAGAGATACTTTTTCAACAAAATTTGTTAATTTATTTGTTAATTTTTTTTTTAAATCCTTAAATATATTAGGGGTAAAATGTAAATGAGACACCTAGTGGGTTTTGATCAAATGCATGAACACCGCTTGTGATTTAGAAATGACAAATTACACTTCTATAGTTCAAAATTATGTCAATGAGACATCTCTCCTTTCAATGTTGTTAACTTTATTTTAGTCTTCTTCGTTTGAACTCCGATTTAGATGATTCAAGATGTTTTGAAATCCTCATTTCGAATTCTACGTTACGATCACTTCAAAACATTATCAAATACAAGAGTTTCTCATCATTAAAATATTAGGTATGATTGAAACTATTAGCTTTTTTTCTAACTAAAGATTTAGAAGTGGCCAAAACATAGAGCCCGAAATGAGGATTTCAAAATATCTTTAATCATCCAAATCAAAGTTCATACGAAGAACTTATGGCTAAAAGAAAGTTAACAACGTTGGTGGGGATGAGTCTTGTTGGCATAATTTAAAACTATATATAGATGTGTGATTTGCCATTTTTAAACTAGAGAGAGTATTCATGTATTTGACTAAAACCACACAAGGGTCTTATTTCCAGTTTATCCATATATTAATGTAACTATTGTATGACAATTTTGTTGTTGCGTAAAAATGTAGAGTTTCCACGTAGGCAACAAACTTAATTTATGGGACGAGTCAGAGGTAGTGCGCTGCTTCGATGGCGTGCTACGTAGGTACCTGCACAAGAAAGGAAAAGAGCACTAGGTGTGGTGCCGGCCTAACACCCTCCGATGCTAAAGTCAAAGCAAGCAGAGCTAGTGCCAGAGAGAATAGTAGTAGAAATTAGTTACCTAATGAATGAGTTTTTTCTCCTATTTATAGGAGGATATGTTGATGATGTCATCGTGTAACTTGTCACGTCAGGATTGGGCCACATGTTGCTTTTCAATTATGTGTCGCTTTCGAGTTACGCCACGTGTCATTTTCTAATTGGACACTTGTAATCGGTTTAGACATGTAGGTCTATGTTGGAGACTGTGTAGCCAGGTCTTTTCAGGTGCATGGACTTTATGCTTAGGTACCATGGTCAGACGAGGTGCCCTGGTACCGCGGTCAGACTAGGTGCCTAAGTACCGTGGTCAGACTAGGTGTCCTGGTGTCCCGGATTGCGATCGACGAGGTCTAGACTTGCCCGGACCGACGACGGTCGACGAGGTGCCTTGGACCAGGTGCTTTGGATCAGGTGCCCAACACTGCGGTCAGACGAGGTGCCTTGGACCAGGTGCTTTGGACCAGGTGCCCAAATACCACGGTCAGACCAGGTGCGTAGACAAATCTTATCCAATTATAAAATTCCACGTGTAATCCAATTTCACCCCACAACAGAGGCCCCCTACTCCCGAGTTGAGTTGAGATGCGAGTTCAATGCTACTTGGGAGTATTCTTTCAAAGTGGAATTTTGCTTCAATTAATTTCCCGAAAATATTCAAAATAAAAATTCGTAAAAATTCTTTTGAAGCCTCCACCACCAAAGAAAATTTTATCTTCCATAATTTTTTGCTTTAATCTTTGTTGGACCTGACATTATCATAATCTTAGTAGTTGCCTTTGTCTCGATCCAACGATTGAGATATCAACCAAATGAGGAGATAAGAATCAAATCAGTGATAAAATCAAATCATGAGATAAGATCAAATCTCTATAAATATCAAAGTTCACCTTCTTCCATAATTCACAACTTGGAGAACTGGTAAGTTTTAAATTCTCTCTCTCTCCCTTCTTTCTTTTATTTGAAAACTCTCTTTGACATCGTCTTCTTCAATTTCTCGATTTTGCTGGTTTGCCTTCTCATCCAATAGAAACAACCGTGGTAGGGCGTCAAATTATCAGGTACATATTGCCCCCTTTCTAAGTTTAAGATAACTTCTCTTAAAACGTAGAAATTTAATAATTTAGGACTTGATATACTAAAGTTGATGGATTGAGGAAGGGAAAAATAAATAAATTGAGAGTAGAATTAAAAGTAGGAAAAAGAATGAGAGGAAAAAGAGTAAAAAAAATTTAAAAAACAATTGTTCTTAAGAAAATTTTGATTTTTTTTTAAGCACATGAACTCGCCGCGTGTCATTTATTTTATTTTTTTAAATTACACCAACTGGTGTAAATACTCAGGGTCAAAACCTGACCCGCGTGCAACATTTTTTTTTCTTTTGTCCTGTAGCAGCTTTTTTTTTTTTTCATTTTCAAACGACCATCTCGCCTTGCTCTTCTACAGTCTAACTTTGAACTTTTGCACTCTTTTGTAGGTGTGTTTGCGGTCGTGTAATTTACTTAGAGGACCATAGATGATTCTTTCCTCTTTGCCGAATTCAGGTATGTCACATTGGTCTTCCTCTAAGCACATTTTTTTCAAATTGTACGTCTAAATGGTTGTTGCTTCAAAAGTCTCTAAGATAGAATCGTTTTTCATTTTAGGATGTTAGACGCAAATTCTAATAATGAAACTGAGAGCAAAGAAGATTCGAGGGGATCGAGTTTTGAAACTGAACCGAGTACTCACGAGGATGATTCCGAGATACATTCTTACCCTTCTACCTTTACCTTAGGACACCTAAAACGAATTAGAACGTTGTATGATATACCTTCATCCATTACTCTTAGGTGTTCTGAAGTGGGCGAGACTATTCATGACCCTCTATTGGAGAAGTCAGTTTTCATTTACACACGTTCAAATGTGGAGTAAGACTTCATCTCCATCATTTCCTTCAGAGAGTTTTGAATTATGTGGGGTTAGCTCCCGCTCAACTTGCTCCAAATGGATGGACCGTTTTACTTGGGATTTGGGTTCTTTGGCATCTCTATGGCGGTGGATCTTCTTTAACTTATAAAATTATCCATGCCCTTTATTGACTAAAGAGCTTACATGGGGAGAAATCTATGTATTATTTTGCCTCCCGCGGCGATAAACTATTGACAATTTCTCCTACTGCAAAGAAATGGAAAAATCAATGGTTTTTTTGTGGGTGGTGATTGGTTGTCTTTAATACTAGAACAAGATCATACTCATCGAGTTCCTAGGCTCTTTAGGAGTTCTGGTAGGTTCACTCAATCTTCTTTTACTGCAGTGAGAGATTTGGAATTCATTCAACTATCTCAACCAACTAAAAAGATAGTTAATGATATTTTGAGTATTCCAGTTGAAGATCGTAACTCTATCGTCCTTTTATCAGACTAACTACTCGTTGCTTCTGGCCTTACTCAGCCTTTTGTTGAAGATACCAGTAAATCTTTGTAATTTTTATATCTGTTGTGCCACAAAATGGTACATATCTGACATTTCATTTTTTTTAGCTATGTCAGGTCAGGAAGCTCACAGGTTCATTGAAACCGGCAAAAGCCAAAAATGCGTAGATGCTTTTGGTAAAGCTCCAAAGAAAGTAACTAACAAACAACCTGATCGTCCTGGGACTTCAGTCAAAAAACGTCATCGTGAGTCAGATGTTGGTAAAAAATCTTTACCTACTATAGTCCCAAGCTTGAGTGCGAGCCCTTTTTCTCACCGTGATGTTTGACATTCTATAGATGATCCTGGTTGTGTTTACTTTGGAAAGGATGATGAGTCTGTGCACTGTCCATGGACCGTACATTGATCAGTTCAAATTTTCAGACTGTTCTGCTACTTGATCGAGACTGTGCACGGTCCATGACCACTTAGACTTTAATTGACTCGTCTATTGAGGAATACTTAAAGGTATTTATTATTTCACTCTTATCATTTCTTTTGTTTTTCTTTCACCCAGATCAATGAAATGATTTCTTTGCCTTTATAGTCCGGGGATAGGATGAACATGGCATGCGTACAAATGGAGAGAAAGATTCTTCATCTTGAAGAGAAGGTGAAACTTCGTGAGAGAAGTTTATTTGATAGCGCACGATTGCAGGAGGAAGAGCGCGTTGAGAAGAATAAGCTGAGGAGTGAACTAGTTGAAGTGCAGAAAAACTTAGATAAAACTTCTGACAGGTTCAAAAATACCTTGATTAAGTTTGGAGAACTCAAAACTAAAACTCAGGATCAAGACGAATTGCTTACTATGCTTCATTCTGTTAATAAGGACGCAGACCTGGAGGTTTTTCTTTTCGACCTCGGCGTCAAATGAGCATTTGAGAAGGTTACCCAGAAATTTCCAAATCTTGATCTCAAGTTTGTTAGGGAGAGTTTCAACCTTTCCCGCACCGATGTTGTTGTCGACATTGAGACAGTGGACGATTCAGCATGATGACTTTATTAGATTTCGCTTTTATTTTTGTTCCTCTTTAGTTTCATATAGGTAGGACAATCTGTTTTTATCATGTTTTCATTTTATTTAGGATATCTCCGAACTTATGTTGTTTTTCATCTTCAGATTTGTTTCATGTTTCATGTTGCCTTCATTTATTGGTTTTATTTATTTTCTAAGTTTTATCCATCAAGTGTGGCTACTGAGCCCTACACCTAAAATGAACTTAGAATTTTTAACGAACTTAAATTTTCTAAGTTTTATCAATCGAGTGTGGCTGAATAGCCCTGCACCTAAAATGAACTTAGAATTTTAAATAAATTTAAGTTTTGTTCTTTCTGTGGCTATATAGCCTTACACCTAAATGAACTTAGAATTTTCAATGTGCTCGTCGCTCATTCTTGTTGGTGTAGCAGCGTAATACGTAGTAATAGTGCAAGTAGTAAGCAAAGTAGTAGCAATAGGCCCCCACTCAAGCTGCACTTTATAACTTAAAGTGTTACTTGAGTTTATGAGTTATTGAAGTACCTTGTTCTGGGCTGAGCTCAGATTCACACTTAGTGGTAGCCTTTCCTTATGCTTTGTTGGTTCTTTTCAACACAAGTAAGTTTATGAAGTTGAAAGAGTGTGGTCTCATTTCATTTATTGGAATGAAATTACATTGAATGAAAATTGCTGAAACAACTCAAACATAAATGAAATTATAAAGACATCATTGATAAAAGGTCTTGAGGTGCTCTGCATTCCATGGATGATGTAATGCCCTGTTGTTGAGGTCTTTCAATCTATAAGTACCCGGTCTCACTACCTCAGTGACCTTGTATGGTCCTTCCCAAGTTGCTCTTAAGGTCCCACTATTTGGGTCATTTGTATTTGGCAATATTTTTTTTGAGAACGAGATCATCCACTTTGAAATTGCGTGGTTTGACTCTAGAGTTATAGTATCGTGCCACCCGGGAAGTCTCTCTATGCTCTTCAAGGAGATCAAGGCTTAACCTTAGGCATTCTTCATTTATCTCCATATTGAAATGTTGTATTCTTGGAGAATTGAGACCTATTTCAACTAACACAACCGCTTCTGCTCTGAATGCAAGTGAGAAAGGAGTCTCGCCTGCAGAAGATCTACCTGTTGTTCTGTATGCCCATAACACATTAGGTAGCTCTTCTGCCCAAAGCCCCTTCAACACTTCTAGTTTGGTCTTCAAGTTCTTTTTGATAATTTTATTCACTGCTTCCACTTGACCATTAGCTTGGGGATGTGCAGGAGAGGACTTGAAGTTCTTAATACAAAGCTCTGAACACCAAGACTTGAACTTCTCGTTGTCAAATTGTTTCCCATTGTCAGTGACAATGGCATAAGGAATACCAAACCTGCAAACTATGCTCCTCCACATAAAGTCGGCAGTTTTGCGTTCGGTGATTGTAGCTAAGGCTTCAACTTCAGCCCACTTAGTAAAATAATCCACAGCTACAATTACAAATTTAGTTTGACCTTTTCCTTGTGGAAGTGGTCCTATCAAGTCAACCCCTCACTGAGAAAATGGCCAAGGACTTGTGACATTTGTTAAGTATTCAGGTGGTTGACTTGGGACCGTAGAAAAACGTTGACATTCCACTACAAAAAAACTGTCAATTTGTGACCAGTGATTTGCGACCAAACGGTCATTTTTCTTGTAGAATGCGACCAAAAAAGCGACAAACATGGTGGTGGCAAAAAATCTGGTCGTTTCGGAATTTGTGCGACCGTATAGTCACAAATAGACTACCAAGAATTGTTGGTCGTAAAAAAGTCAACATTTTTAAAAAACGACCAGATGGTCGTTTAAAAAAGTGACCATCTGGTCGTAATTTAAGTTGAAGATAAGTGACCAATTGGTCACATGAAATAGTGACCACGTGGTCGTTTTCTAAGCGACCAAATGGTCACTTTTGTACTCAGACAAAATGCAACCAGATGGTCGTTTGTTTAGGGATAAAATATGACCATTTGGTCGTTTATCTTCTAGGGTAAATGCGACCATCTGATCGTATTTAATAAAAAAATTATTTATTTAAATTACAATAATTAGTTAATTAATAATTATTTATTTATTTAATTAAAATTAAAATTTAATAATAAAAAATTGGAATTAAAATAAAATATATATAAATAAAATATTCAAAAAATGTTCTATACAAAAGAAATCATCCTAGAACTACTGCGGAGGGGCGGGGGATGGCGGAGGCGGCGTCGATGATGAATGGCCGCCATCTAGGGATCTGAAGTACGCGGCCAAAGATGCTGCGACCTGGGCCTCGACCCGTGCCTGCATATCCGCCCCAATCGCAATGACTCGAGAAACGAAGTCGTCGCACATAGCGTCCATGTCGGTGTGAAGCTGCTAAACCTCCTCACGCAGCTGTTGTTCATCTGGAGAAGGGCCAGAGCTAGTGCTCGCTCCGCTCCGCTGAGGCCGAGGCACATTCGCGTAAAGGCGACGCTCGTACGAGCCGAGCCTAGGAACTGATCCATCAGGTTGAACCCCTCGACCAGCCTCCAAGAACACCTCTCTACGGTCTTCCTAAGTCGGTTACGAGTTTGGTGTGGGCAACCACTGACTCAACGACTCCTTGAAAAGTTCCTAAACATTTAAAATTCAGAAAATAAAATAGTTAATATATAAGTTAGAAAAAATTGTAAAGAAAAAATAATAATTGAAAAAATTATTAAATACCTGAACTTCTTTCGCCTTCCCGTCGACGATCGTCTCCTCCTTCTTCGTGTGAAGAACGAGGTGTAGCTCATCGAGCGGGACAAGGCGACCGTGCGTCGCTTCCTAAAAATATTAGAGATTAAAGAAGAAAAAATAATAAATTAATAACTAATTGAAAAAAGAAAACAAGAAAAAGTACGTAAAAAACAAAAAACAAACTTACCAATCGACGATGGTGGTCGTCGTGGGTCCGGGCCCCGCCTGTGTGTTTAGTGGGATTCTTTTCGCGGTTGGCCTTATTCCTCCTTGACACTTCCTTGCCCTCGCGAGTGTTCAAGCTCGCGATAAGCCGCGCGTGGTCCTCCTTGCTCATCCACAAGGGGCGATTTGCTGCTTGCTTTCTGCGCGCTCGGTAAATGAGGTCCTTGAATCAATCCCGGACGTGATTGTCCCATAGGGGGAACAATCTACCGTCCGTGATATTGGGATCGATAACAGGAAACTTGCCCTGAAAAAATTGAAATAAAAAATTGTTAAAGTAATAAAGTAATAAATTTATTTCTAAAAATTTCAAAATTAATTAATTATAAAAATAAATGATGTTTTTTACCTTCCAATTGTCGTACATCCGACGTTTCTCCATCGTCGGAATCTTCTGCCAACGAAGGTCACTGGGTAGAGGCATGCTCTGGAGGACCTCGCGAAACCGTTTGAAACAGTTGTATGCAGCTGTACTCTGCAAAAACATAAAAATTATTGTGATATTAGAAACTATTAGTTAACACAAAAAAAAAAAAAAAACTTTTAAAAATGTTTAAAGATTTTAAAATTAAGTAATTAAAACAATAAACAAAATTACTTACGTATTCCCTTCAATCCGAAGGGTAGAGTCTGCGGCCCAAGGAGGCTGCGTGCCTGAAGTGGAGGGTCCCGCTTGATCGGGCCCCGATGCAGACCCTGATGCTCCCGCGGAAGTCGTGGCCTGAGAGTCCTACCCCAAGTGTGGTGTCGCAAGCTGGGTCTCAGGGACTGCATCATCGAGAGTGGCAGCAACTCCCGGCTCGTAACCGAAGAGGATGATGTCCAACTCCTCTATAGTCAGGTCCGCATCAGAGACAGCGACAGTAGGCGGCTGCGGAGTCCTCTCGTCAATCTCGTCGTCAGGCTCGTATGACTGGGGAGGACATCGTCTGCCCGTCATAATCCTACAACTAAACTAAACTAATTTAATACAAAGTAATTAAAATAATTAAATTAATTAATTAATGAAATAATTTAAATTAAATTAATTAATGGAATAATCTAAATTAAATTGATTAAATAATGTAAATTAAACTAACATAAATTAATTAACTAATTTAAACTAAACTAATTAATTAAATTGAATTAAAGTAAATTAAAATTAGATTAATTTGAACTAAAATGAATTAATTAAAGTAAACTAAGTACTGAAGAATTAAACTTTTAGATTAATTAAACTAAAATTAATTAAATTAAAGTAAATTAAGTAATGATCAAGAATTAAACTAAATTAGATTAATTGAACTAAAATTAATTAAATTAAACTAACATTAATTAATTAAAACTAAGATAAATTAAACTAATTAATTAAATTAAAGTAAATTAAAATTAGATTAAGTGAACTAAGTAATTAATTAAAGTAAACTAAGTAATGAAGATTTCAACTATTAGATAAATTTAAACTAAAATTAATTAAATTTAACTAACATTAATTAATTAAAACTAAACTAAACTAATTAATTAAATTAAACTAAATTAAAATTAGATTAATTGAACTAAAATTTATTAATTAATTAAAGTAAACGAAATTATATTAATTAACCTTAAGTAAACTAAGTACTTAATTAAACTAAATTACCTTAATTAAACAAAAATTAATTAAATTAACAAAATTAAACTAAACTAATTAATTAATTAAAGTAAACTAAAATTAGATGAATTAAACTAAAGTAAACTAAGTAATTAATTACACTAAATTAGATTCATTAAACTAAAATTAATTAAATTAACAAAATTAAACTAAACTAATTAATTAAAACTAAGTAAACTAAATTTAAACTTAAACTTAAACTTAAACTAACTAAAAACTAAAAACTAAAACTAACTTAAAACTTAAAATCTATACGAAAACTAACCTCATAATAGAAACCGGGATTGGAGGTTTAGGGTTTTTAGGTTTAGAGTAGGAACGGGGAAAAATAACGGGGGAAAGAGAGAAAAGAAAGAAAAGAGAGAAAGAAAAAGAGAAAGGAAAAAAGAAGAAACGGGGGAAGGAAAACTGATCTGAATTTAAATCAGATTTTGCGACCAACTTGTCGCAAATATGTAATCATGTCCAGAAACGAAAGGTCTTGCGTGCTAGGGAAATTACGCCCACCTGGTCGCATTTTTACACATATTTACGATCACCTGGTCACATTTATTGAAAAAGTGACCAGATGGTCGCAAAATTGGGATTATCTACAATAGTTGTCATATCACGCGTCCTATCAATAATTGTGACCAATTGGTCGTAATCTTTAAATTCACCGCCAAGGATTGCTACCAGATGGTCGTAATATTTAAATTCACCGCCATAAATTTCATGAAAATTTAAATTTACAGCTCAGATTTACGACCAGATGGTCACACTTATGAAATTAACCGCCAAAAATTTCATGAATATTTTATAATAACCTTTGAGTTTTGCGACCAACTGGTCATAATTTAACTTATGTTTTTTGAAAAACATAATTCTACTTTTCCACATATGCAACCAACTAGTCGCATTTAAGTTCTAAATTACTACCATGTGGTCATCTTTTGTGTTAAATTGCGACCATATGGTCGCAAATATTAATATATATATATATATATATATATATATATATATATTTTTATCATTCATTAAAGAAATAGTTTTAATAAACACATACACAGTTTCTTCGGTCGTCGATTCTTCTTCTTCTTCTTCTGTTTCTTCATCGGATTCATCGTCTCGAATAAATTCAGCAACAATGTCACGTGCGTGAGAAGTGGAAGCATTTGTATCATCATCATGCAATGTTATCATTCCATCATTCAAAGGACGAACAATACTTGCATTCTGACCATCGTCGATTGCACGACATCTTATCTCATCTTCTTGAAAAGCAACAACTTCCTCTGCATGGTCGTCTTTCTCGGACAAGTTTTCTTCTACCTAGCGTGGTTTAACTTTACAAACAACTAACCAATCTGTCAGATCTTGTCTATTAATCGGATAGTTAACGTAATAAACTTGAATCGCCTGTGAAACACGTAGGTCTGCATTACGTGATACTCAGAATCGGTCAACGGCCTACGCACTGATCTTCTAACTGTCATGCCAGGTTCTGTAAAAATCGGCAAGGCATTTATGTCAACACCTTCAACTAAATTTTCGACAATGTTTCGTTTCGCTGCTCGAAACTGCTCTGCAATGTTTTGATCAAAGTAGTATAAACAAAATGTGTTAGTCTCTTGTGTCAAGTACGCACTACATATAGATCTTTCTACTCTTGCTTTACTTCCGACCGTGTTTTTCAACCGACGTAAGTACCTGTGGGTAGGTAGAATGTGTAGAAAACATTTACATTCGATCAATGTACTTTATACGTGTACATTACAAATTAACCGTGCTTACCCTTCAAATAGGTACATCTAGTGGTAATGTACCGGACCCCCTAAGAATGCCTTGTATGGAAGATGTACTAGAAGATGCTCCAAGGAGTCAAAAAAGCCAGGTGGGAACATTCGCTCCAACTTACAGATAATAACAGCGATCTATGAACTCATTGAAGCGACAGTAGCTTCAGTCAGCTCTGTACATGTCAAGTCCCTGAAAAAAACACTCAACTGTGCAAGCGGCCCCCAATGTCTATTCTCTAGGAACGGTCAACGCGATGACCATCAATCGTTGCATGAATACATGACAATCGTGGCTTTTCATCCCGAACATGATATGCTTTTCACTGTCTATACACAAGCTCCAAATTCGAAACGTATCCGTCCAGGAATTTTATGGATTTGATCCACTCAAATAATGTTTTCTTTTCATCCGTCGTTAACATGTACTTTGCTTTTGCGTAATTATCATTGTCGTCAGGCTCCTACTCAGGACGGTGACATATCTCCCGTATATCATAACGTGCCTTCAGATTGTCCTTCATTTTTCCCGGAACGTTCAACATCGTATTGAAAATGTTGTCGAAGAAATTCTTCTCGATATGCATTACATCCAGATTGTGTCTAATCAGTAGATCTTCCCAATACGGTAGATCCCAAAAAATACTCCGTTTCATTCAACCCGTGTTTTTCCCAGCCGCATTGTTTGCACTCTCTGCACCGTCCACTGTAATCTTCTGCATCCCTATAGCATCTATACCGTGAAGAATCTGCCTTCCATTATACATTGTCGGGGGGGTTTCTTTTCTTACTCGTCGACCCTTCTTCCAGTCACTGCCGTTTGAACGCAAAGTATGATTCAACAGTAAAAATCGACGATGACAATCAAACCAACAAGTTTTCCGACCGTTTCTGAGATAAAATGCATCTGTGTCTAGCATGCAATGTGGACATGCGTATTTCCCCGCCGTACTCCATCCTTTAAGAGGAGGAGATTGAGGTTCACACAATTAACTACACTGACTAAGGAAAGCAATAACAAAAGCTAAACACATATACTCAAAAATGTATATCAAAGAGCAATTAAAGATCAACATACCTGACAACATTGAATACGCAGGGAAGTCACTGATCGTCCAGATTAACGCGGCGCGAATCAAGAAATTTTGTTTCTTCGAAATGTCGTACGTCATAACACCGTCATTCCACAACCTTTTCAACTCTGCAATAAGTGGTTGCAAATACACATCCAGTTTCTGTTTTGGACTTTTCAGCCCAGGTACGATCACTGTTAGAAAAATCACCAGGTCTCGCATGCACATCGAGGGAGGCAAGTTATACGAGGTTACCATGACTGGCCAAACTGAATATTGTGCCCCGGATGCCCTGAACGGGTTAAAGCCATCCGTGCATAAGCCCAATCTGACGTTTCTCGAATCTTGTGCAAAATCCGGATCACAATTATTTAAATGCTTCCATACCGCAGCATCTGAGGGATGTCTCATAACACCTTCATCCTGTGAATGCTCGTGATACCATCTCATGTGCGAGGCTGTCACATCCGATGCATACAACCGTTGTAGACGTGGGGTCAGGGGTAAATAGAACATGCAGGTGTACGGAATGAGGTTGCGTTTCCCTTGTTTATATCTTGGAAGAAAATAGAATTTGCAGTGATGCAGGTCCTCATCCACATCCCAGTACAGCATGCATCCGTTCCGACACGAATCTATTTTCTCCACAGGTAATCCAAGTCCCTCCACTAGCTTTTTCGTGTCGTACAAACTGTTGGGCATAATATTTTCTTTTGGAGCGCATCGACAAAACCACGATGCAATCGAATCAAATCCTCTAGCAGGTATGTTGTAATGCGCCTTTATATTTAAAAGTTCTGTAGCAGCAGCAAGTTGACTTACCTGACACCCATCGTACAATGGTCAGCTGGCTGTCTTTAGCATCTCGTGCATCTTACGTGCTTCCAGATTCATTTCTTCTTCAACAACCCGTTCATCTTCGTCTACGTTTAAACTTTCACGGAAATTTTCATTGCCCCCGTACCCCGCACCATCAAGTATCATTTGCTGCATCTGACTATACTGTTGTTCATCATTCTATTCTTCGGCAACAACCTCTACATTCGAGCTGCTACCTTCGTATCGTCTCAATTCATGTAATGCAGCGTCGAACATTTCCTTTGTTTCCCCCTGAAACACCCAGTGGTAATAATTCTGCACAAATCTTCGACTATAAAGATGAACCTTCAAATCTTTAACCGGTATGATCCTCCTATTGTCGCATTTCCTGCACGGGCAACGTAGCTTTCCACCATACTTTTCATAATAGACAGTTGTCATGCAAAACTCAACAAACTGTTCAACCCCGGCCACGAACTCATCGTTCAAATACCCGTCTATCAAACGAATATACATCCACTCTCTTATTTTCTTTTTTCATAATGCTAACAAACAATGAGAGGAGGGGGTTTTATAATGGACTCCTCTGCTCATTTGCGACCAGATGGTAGTATTTTTGCTACCAATTGGTCGTATTTTCCCGCCATTTTCCTCACTGCCCCAGGTCACATCAAGTCACAGCATTTACGATAACATGGTCAGTTATTTTGGTGACCACTTGGTAGCTTTTCTCCCACCAAATTTTTTATCTACCACTGGTCAATTAAAATCACAAAATTTGCGACCATCTGGTCACTTAACAATGTGACCACCTAGTAGCTTATTTCCCGCCAAATTTCTAAGCTACCACTGGTCACTTTTAAATGTGACCACATGGTAGCCTTTCTCCTGCCAAATTTACGCTCCTTTTTTTGCTACTAAATGATACCTCGTGTCACAAAATTGCGACCATATGGTCGTAATTTTGTAGTGACTATATGGTCACTTTCGTCCCGCCAAAAATTCGCACCATTTTTTATGACTAATTCTTTACTTGGTCGCAATTTGGTCGCAAAAAAGTGACCATTTGGTCGTTTTAAGTCAAATTTCATATTTACTACCAGAGTGGTCACAAAAAAAAACTACCCAATAATTTGGTCACAAATTTCTGGTCGCAATTTGACAGTTTTTTTGTAGTGTTGGTCACACCTTCAACAGAATGACTTGGTGTCTTCTTGTAAAGTGGGCCAATAGTAGCCCTGCCTTATAATTTTTTAAGCCAATGACCTCTCTTCTGAATGGTTACCACATACTCCCTCGTGAATCTCTTTCATTATGTAGTCCGCCTCCTCAGATATAAGACATCTAAGTAGTGGAAGAGAAAAACCTCTCTTATATAGCACTTCTTCTTCTAGGATATAATGGGTTTATTCTGCGTTGAAGTTTTCGTGTTTCAGCTTTGTCGACAGGTAGCTCCCCATCTTTTAAGAATTTTATGATGGGATCCATCTAGGAAGGGGTGGTCGATTGCAATGTCTGTTCAATATCCATGGCTTCCAGATCATCTATACTTGAGTTGGGTAAATGTGACGACCCGACCCAAAATAACCGAATAAATAAGTAAATACATAACTCATTTGAAAAATATAGTTAAATCAGAGTAAAACTAAATAATTGCGGAAGCGCTTATTTAATAACGAAAGAAATATTCGAAACAAAAACATTTATTTTGGCGCCAATTTAAATAATTAAAAACAACTAAAATAAATTAAAATGAAAATCCATAAAACAAATGACAAAATGTTCAATAAAATAAAATTAAAATTAAAAAAATAGAAATGACAAGTCTTAAGGGTCTCTCAGTGTAGCGACATCCTCGTCAATCGCCATGGTCTTCATTAATATCAATGTTACCTGCAAAATAAAAGTTTGCAGGGCATTCGAATACCGTGAGTTTTTAGCTTAGTAGATTAAATCCAAACTCAAATAAGCAAATTAAATTCAACATATAATCGCATAACTATAATAATATATGGATACTCATCCATTTCCACCATTCATCAACAACTGGTAGGTACTTAGCCTACAAAGATCATAACCACAGTGTTCAGCTCTATAGAATAGTATCATAGTGGCCACTATGATCGTGCACACTATCCATCGTGGTAATCACTTATGAAACTCATCTCAACTACTTAGATACATCATAATCACAGAGTTCAGCTCTATAGAATAGTATCATAATGGCCATTATGATACGTGCCACACTATCCAACGTGATTATCATATATCTGAGTAAAATCATTCACATAAATATCAAACAACAATCAATCTTAAATTAACTTCCTGATCGTAACTCACGAATAACAAAATAACAACAAAGAATAAATATTTAAAAACAACACACATTCATATTACAAATAGTTAAAAGAAAGAAAACAACACAATCAAGTCACAACAAGGAAACCATTGAGTCATTATTTAATTTTATAAATTAACTATGTTATCATGTCATATAATCGGCTATAAAAATCATCCTAAGCATTAGTGAATCATTTAAAACTAATTTTCAGACGGTTATTAATTATTGATATTAATTAATTAATTAAAATATTAAATTTAATATGAGTTTATTTAAGTTAAATATTTTATAGGCTCTAATTATAATTAAAAACCAATTAACTATTATAAACTAAATAAATACAATATTTGCAAATCAAAGAAGCACATAATCATAATAAATCATCTCCCGAAAATACCATAATAATCACATAACAAACATGTAATCATATGAGATTTAATTTAACTTCTAAGTAGGGTTTAACCTACCTTATTCGCAAATTGAACTAGCAATTGAGCTCGAAATAAATCCGATAATAATCCTAACGATGCCCAAGACCTGTAATAATATAAATTTTGTTAGGATCTAAGGCAACCCTAGAGGGGGGGGGGTCAATAGGGTTTATTAAAAATTTATAAAACTTTTTCAATCAATTCAAAGTTTAAGATTAACAAAACAATTACACTTTTTAAATTCAATCAATATAAGGATTCAAAATAATTGGTCTTTATAAGTTCTAAAAAATTAAAATTCTTTTTAGCAAAGTGAGCAAATATGATATGATAATAGAAAATATTGTATCACAATTAATTTCTAACCATTCAATTATGCTTTGATAAATTAGGAGAATAAATATGTGAAGAAATAATTAAAGAGTAAGAGTTAGAGAAAGTGACACCAATATTTATAGTGGTTCGGCCAAATATGCGGCCTAGTCCACTCCCCGAGCGCCTCTCAGGAATTTGTATTCACTTTTTGCGGGAGCAAGTGCAACCCAATCCTTTTAGCGGGATCAAGATCAAACCCGAACAATGACCCTTTCCACGGAGCAAGGGCAACCGTTATCTCTCACTCTTTTTTACTAAGGTTTAGAATAAACCTTTTACAATGATAAATCCTCACAAAGGATAGATGTTACAATAATTTTTCTCACAATAAGAGATAAAAATCTCAACAAATTAGCCCTTAAGGATGGCTAGAAATACACAAATTTTGCTCACAAGAATGCTCACAAAGAGATTAAAGAAGAGCTTTAGCAATGAGAAGATAGCTTATGATTTTCGTTGGTGTGTCTTTCCAATCTGCCATTTCGAGCTCCTTTTATAGGTAAAAAAATATTACCGTTCATCCACTTTCATAAATATTTTTTACTTCAATTCTGTGAATGGAGGAAAGAAGAGGCTTCATTGATGACAAATTGGAGGTTGAGTGAAGCCATTTTCGGTGCTGCATTTTTCCAGAAATGAGCTGATGAAGAAGATCAAGAAATGATGTTTCTATCCTTTGAAGTCTTCATATAAATTTAAATCAGGAGGGGCATAAGAGTAATCAACCAATATAGTGTAGTAAATGCTTCCAGAAAAGTCAATGAGAAGTCCACGTGTCAAAGCGTAATTGGTTGAGACAAATCTGATTTGAAATTAATAATAATAATATTATTAATAAAAATCTCGGGCAGCAGGGGCAAATTGGGCAGATGACCGTTGAGAGAGAAATTTGAAATTCGGTCAGGAGATGATAAAAGGCTGGTCAGGATATAGAGGGCATTGACCAAAAGACCAGGGGCAAAAAGGGCTTTTCACTGCGCATAGAAAAAGCAATCAGCTGCATTGGGAAGACACGCTGACACGTGTCAAGCGTTGGCTGGCTGAGGAAAAGAAAATGGGGCCCACGGCAGCAGACGACGTCAGCGCGTCAGGGAGAAGAAAGTCAAGTGCTACGTGGCGAAGCGAGGACAGTAGGATGCGAGTGCAGGCGTGATCGAACGGCTCCGGTTTTTCTTTCTTTTTCCCTTTTTTTTTTAAAAATAATTCCTTTGATTAACGTAAACTGTCGGATGACCTTAGGACGCGATCGAACGGCTGAGAATTGTTTCTGATTTTCTTTTTATTTTTCATTTATTTTCTGCTTGGAATTTATGTGCACCGTAGGATGAAGACTTCATGCGATCTAACGGCTCATAATAATTCTGACATTTTCCTTTTTCTTTAGTTCAAAATTATGAATCAATCTGGGCCTTTAATCTCAGCTACTATTTGATCTGACGGCTGGAAAAGTGAGCGCAAAATAAATGTAGTGGACTCGCCATATCTGATCCGATTTGAATAATTAATTTAATTCCAATCTTCTAAAATCAATATCTTGCTCGTTTGAAGTCCGATCGAGTCGATTCCAATTGCGTTGGACTCGTTATAATTTTCTCTACACAGTGGACTATCAAAACACAGAAAATTGATTAGTAACAAAAAAACGCTTATTATCATCAAAATAAGAATAAGATTAATTGGCTTAGAAAGTCAACAAATTTGAAGTCAAATTGGTGAAAATCGGAAAAACGGGAAGAAAACCGGCTCAAATTGACTAACAATTGGCCCTAAACCGGCTGGACTAGCTGAACCGGTCTAATTGGACCAAGCTCAGCTGATCCAGTTGGACCGGTTCTTCTCTAATTCACCATTTGCAGGCGCTGAAGGGAAACTCTGCACAGCGTTTCCTTTTGTTCATTTTTTTTAAATACTTTAAAATCAAAGGGAGCAGCTTACTTAGAAATCAAATGATTCATCACTACAAAAAAAAGTCAATTTGCGACCAGTAATTTCTGACCAACTGGTCGTTTCTATAGTAGAATGCGACCAAAAAAGAGACCAACATGGTGGAGGCAAAAAAGCTGGTCGGTCCAGAATTTGTGCTACTGTATAGTCACAAATATACGACCAAGCATGGTTGGTCCCAAAAAAGTCAACATTTTAAAAAACGACCAGATGGTCGCTTAAAAAAGTGACCATAGACCATATGGTCGTAATTTAAGTTGAAGATAAGTGACCAGTTGGTCACATGAAGCAGTGACCACGTGGTCATTTTATAAGCGATCAAATGGTCACTTTTGTACTCAGACAATATGCGACCAGATGGTCGTTTGTTTGGGGATAAAATACGATCATCTGGTCGTAAATTAAGTTGAAAAAAAGTGACCAGTTGGTCACATGATACAGTGACCACGTGGTCTTTTATAAGCGAAGTGGTCACTTTTGTACTCAGACAAAATGCGACCAGATGGTCATTTATCTTAGGGTAAATGCGACCATCTGGTCGTATTTAATAAATATTTTTTTATTTATTTAATTACAATAATTAGTTAATTAATTATTATTTATTTATTTAATTAATATTAAAATTTAATAACAAAAAATTGGAATTAAAATACAATATATATAAATCAAATATTCAAAAAATATTTTATACATAAGAAAGCATCCTAGAACTACTGTGAGGGGTGGGGATGGCGGAGGCGGCGTCGATGATGAATGGTCGCCGTCTAGGGATCTGAAGTACGCGACCAAAGATGTTGCGACCTGGGCCTCGACTCGTGCCTGCATATCAACCTCAATCGCAGCGACTCAAGAAACCAAGTCATCGCGCAGAGCGTCCATGTCGGTGTGAAGCTGCTGAACCTCCGCGTGTAGCTGCTGCTCAACCGGAGAAGGGTCGGAGCTAGTGCTCGCTCAGCTCCTCTGAGGTCGGGGCACATCTGCGTAAAGGCAACGCCCGTACGATCCAAGCCCAGGAACTGATCCATCAGGCCGAACCCCTCCAATAGCCTCCAAGAATGCCTCTCTACGGTCTTCCTGAGTCAGTTGCGAGTCTGGTGTGGGCAACCGCTGACTCAACGACTCCATGAAACATTCCTAAACATTTAAAATTCAGAAAATAAAATAGTTAATATATAAGTTAGGAAAAATTTTAAAGAAAAAATAATAATTGAAAAAATTATTAAATACCTGAACTTCTTTCGCCTTATCGTCCACGAACGTCCCGTCCTTCTTCGTGTGAAGAACGTGGTGCAGCTCATCGGGAGGGACAGAGCGACCATGCTTCGCTTCCTAAAAATATTAGAGATTGAAGAAGGAAAAATAATAAATTAATAACTAATTGAAAAAAGAAAACAAGAAAAAAGTACGTAAAAAAAAAACTTACCAATTGACGATGGTGCTCGTCGTGGGTCCAGGCCCCGGCTGTGTGTTTGGTGGGATTCTTCACGCGGTTGGCCTTATTCCTCCTTGACACTGTCATGCCCTCAGGAGTGCTCAAGCTCGCGATAAGCCGCGCGTGGCCCTCTGGGCTCATCCCCATGGGGAGGTTTGCTGCTTTCTTTCTGCGCGCCCTGTAAATGAGGTCCTTGAATCGAACTCGGACGTGAGTGTCCAATAGGGGGAACAATCTACCATCCGTGATATCGGGATCGATAATAGGAAACTTGCCCTGAAAAAATTGAAATAAAAAATTGTTAAAGTAATAAATTTATTTCTATATATTTCAAAATTAATTAATTATAAAAATAAATGATGTTTTTTACCTTCCAATTTTCGTACATCCGACGTTTCTCCGTCGTCAGAATCTTCTGCCAGCGAAGGTCGCTGGGTAGAGGTATGCTCTGGAGGACCTCGCGAAACCGTTTTGAAACGGTTGTAAGCGGGTGTACTTTGCAAAAACATAAAAATATTGTGATATTAGAAACTATTAGTTAACAGAAAAAAAAAATTTAAAAATGTTTAAAGATTTAAAAATTAAGTAATTAAAACAATAAACAAAATTACTTACGTATTCCCTTCAATCCGAAGGGTAGAATCTGCGGCCCGAGGAGGTTGTGTGCTTGAAATGGAGGGTCCCGCTGGATCAGGCTGTGATGCAGACCCCGATGCTCCCGCGGAAGTCGTGGTCTGGGAGTCCTGCGCCAAGTGTGGTGTCGCAGGCTGGGTCTCAGGGACTGCATCATCGAGAGTGGCGAGAACTCCCAGGTTCAGAATCAAGAAGAGGATGATGTCCAACTCCTTTGGTAGTCGTCCGCATCAGGCGGCAAAGCAAGCGCGCGAGTCCCCTCGTCAATCTCGTCGTCAGGCTCGTCTGACTGGGGAAGACGTCGTCTGCCCGTCATAATCCTACAACTAAACTATACTAATTTAATACAAAGTAATTAAAATAATGAAAGAAATTAAATTAATTAATTAATGAAATACTTTAAATTAAATTAATTAATGAAATAATCTAAATTAAAATGATTAAATAATGTAAATTAAACTAACATAAATTAATTAACTAATTTAAAGTAAAATAATTAATTAAATTGAATTAAAGTAAATTAAAATTAGATTAATTTGAACTAAAATGAATTAATTAAAGTAAACTAAGTATCGAAGAATTAAACTATTAGATTAATTAAACTAAAATTAATTAAATTAAAGTAAATTAAGTAATGAAGAATTAAACTAAATTAGATTAATTGAACTAAAATTAATTAATTAAAACTAAATTAAACTAAAGTAATTAATTATATTAAAATAAATTAAAATTAGATTAATTAATAATTAATTAAAGTAAAGTAAGTAATGAAGATTTCAACTAAGATCTATTAGATTAATTTAAAATAACTTAATTAAATTTAACTAATATTAATTAATTAAAAATAAACTAAACTAAACTAAACTAATTAATTAAATTAAACTAAATTAAAATTAGATTAATTGAACTAAAATTTATTAATTAATTAAAGTAAACGAAAATTAGATTAATTAACCTTAAGTAAACTAAGTACTTATTTAAACTAAATTACGTTAATTAAACTAAAATTAATTAAATTAACAAAATTAAACTAAACTAATTAATTAATTAAAGTAAACTAAAATTAGATGAATTAAACTAAAGTAAACTAAGTAATTAATTACACTAAATTAGATTAATTAAACTAAAATTAATTAAATTAACAAAATTAAACTAAACTAATTAATTAAAACTAAGTAAACTAAATTTAAACTTAAACTAAAACTAACTAAAAATTAAAAACTAAAACTAACTTAAAACTTAAAATCTATACGAAAACTAACCTCGTAATAGAAACCGGGATTGGAGGTTTAGGGTTTTTAGGTTTAGAGTAGGAACGGGGAAAAAATAACGGGCAACGGAACGGGGTAAAGAGAGAAAAGAAAGAAAAGAGAGAAAGAAAAAGAGAAAGGGAAAAAGAAGAAACGGGGGAAGGAAAACTGATCTGAATTTAAATCAGATTTTGCGACCAACAGGTCGCAAATATGTAATCATGACCAAAAACGAAAGGTCACCCGTGCTTGGGAAATTACGACCACCTGGTCGCATTTTTACACATATTTGCAACCACCTGGTCGCATTTATTGAAAAAGTGACCATCTGGTCGCACAATTGGGATTATCTAGAACAGTTGTCATTTCACGCGTCCCATCGAGAATTGCGACCAACTGGTCGTAATATTTAAATTCACTGCCAAGGATTGCGACCAGATGCTCGTAATCTTTAAATTAACCGCCATAAATTTCATGAAAATTTAAATTTACAGCTCATATTTGCGACCATCTGGTCGCATTTATTAAATTAACAGCCAAAACTTTCATTAACATTTTATAATATCCTTTGAGTTTTGCGACCAACTGGTCGTAATTTAACTTATATTTTTTTAAAAAAATGTATTCTACTTTTCCACAAATGCGACCAACTGGTCGCATTTAACTTCTAAATTACTACCATGTGGTCACCTTTTGTGTTAAATTGCGACCATATGGTCGCAAATATTAATATATATATATTATTATTCATTAAAGAAATATTTTTAATAAAACATACACAGTAAATCATAAAGTTACAAAATGTCTCATTCATCATCCTCAGTTTCTTCGGTCGTCGCTTCTTCTTCTTCTTCTGTTTCTTCGTCGGATTCATCGTCTCGAATAAATTCAGCATCAATGTCACGTGCGTGAGAAGTGGAAGCATTTGTATCATCATCATGTAATGTTATCGTTCCATCGTGCAAAGGACGAACGATCTGCATGTCGACCATCGTCGATTGCACGACATCTTATATCATCTTCTTGAAAAGCAACGACTTCCTCTGCATGGTCGTCTTTCTCGGACAAGTTTTCTTCTACCTAGCGTGGTTTAACTTTACAAACAACTAACCAATCTGTCAGATCTCGTCTATTAATCGGATAGTTCAGGTAATAAACTTGAATCGCCTGTGCAGCCAGGACAAACCTATCAGTGGTGCGCATATGCTTAGACTTGTTTACCTCAACGATTTGTAAATGATCAATCTTACGGACTCCGCCTCGTCTGGTTGTCTCGAACCAAGTGCAGTTGAACAGAACAATGTGCTTTAGCGTCGGACTTGTGTATTGAATCTCAAGAATCTCATCAATTACTCCGAAGTAATCGTCTTTGTTTGTGCCGAACACATGACCTTTTATGCAAACACCACTGTTGTTTGTTGCCCTGATAACCGAATGCGCCTTCGTTTGAAATCAGAATCGTTATTGCGACATATCCAGGATAACGATCTTGCAATCCGTCCAGGTCCCTTTGCCAAAGAAATAATGCGAGGATCATCTACCGGTAATGTAGGGGAGTCAACCTGTCATTGTTCACATACAGTAATAATGTTAGGAAGATATTAATTTTTTCAACAAATTGCCACGGTTGTTTTGAAAAAAGTACGTAAAATAACTCACGTATGCACTGAACCAAGAACGAAACTCTTTGTCGATTATTGACCCCTCCTCAGCGGCTGTAAGACCAACTCGTGTCATTCGAACGTATAAGTTTAGAAATAATCTGTATGTTACAAAAATAGTTAGCAAATAGTTTGCAATTGTTTAGGCGATGAAATAATGTAGCTATTTTAAAGAATAGCTACTTTCTAAGAATATCATTATTAATGGATAAATGTGAGGGTAATGAAACATTGAAACTTGTCATATAGAAAAGAACTATGGAGGTAGCATAGATCATATCTTCGTCATGATTTCATCGAGTTTCTGCCTGAAGGATGATGATCGTCTCTTTTCTACCGACGAAACTCCCCATTTTTTCAAAATCATTCTGGCTCATACACTCAGGGAACAAAAACTAGTAAGTACAAAATTATTCTTTAGGCGATGAAATAATGTTAAGTTACGAACTCACTCTATGTAAGGATCGATCTCTGCGCAGTTGCATAACACGTATGTCTGCATTACGTGGTACTCAGAATCGGTCAACGGCCTACGCACTGATCTTCCAACTGTCATGCCAGGTTCCGTAAAAATCAGCAATTCGTTTATGTCAACACCTTCAAGTAAATTTTCGACGATGTTTCGTTTCGCTGGTCGAAATTGCTCTGCAATGTGTTGATCAGAGTAGTATGAACAAAATGTGTTAGTCTCTTGTGTCAAGTACGCACTACATATAGATCTTTCTACTCTTGCTTTACTTCCGACCGTGTTTTTCAACCGACGTAAGTACCTGTGGGTAGGTAGAATGTGTAGAAAACATTTACATTCGATCAATGTACTTTATACGTGTACATTACAAATTAACCGTGCTTACCCTTCAAATAGGTACATCTAGCGGTAATGTACCGGACCCCCTAAGAATGCCTTGTATGGAAGATGTACTAGAAGATGCTCCAAGGAGTCAAAAAAGCCAGGTGGGAACATTCGCTCCAACTTACAGATAATAACAGCGATCTATGAACTCATTGAAGCGACAGTAGCTTCAGTCAGCTCTGTACATGTCAAGTCCCTGAAAAAAACACTCAACTGTGCAAGCGGCCCCCAATGTCTATTCTCTAGGAACGGTCTGAACGCGACAGCCATCAATCGTTGCATGAATACATGACAGTCGTGGCTTTTCATCCCGAACATGATATGCTTTTCACTGTCTATACACCAGCTCAAATTCGAAACGTATCCGTCCAGGAATTTTATGGATTTGATCCATTCAAATAATGTTTTCTTTTCATCCGTCGTTAACATGTACTTTGCTTTTGCGTAATTATCATTGTCGTCAGGCTCCTACTCAGGACGGTGACATATCTCCCGTATATCATAACGTGCCTTCAGATTGTCCTTCATTTTTCCCGGAACGTTCAACATCGTATTGAAAATGTTGTCGAAGAAATTCTTCTCGATATGCATTACATCCAGATTGTGTCTAATCAGTAGATCTTCCCAATACGGTAGATCCCAAAAAATACTCCGTTTCATTCAACCCGTGTTTTTCCCAGCCGCATTGTTTGCACTCTCTGCACCGGCCCACCGTAATCTTACGCATCCCTATAGCATCTATACCTGGTGAAGAATCCCCTTCCATTATACATTGTCGGGGGGGTTTTTTCTTACTCGTCGACCCTTCTTCCGGTCCAAGCCGTTTGAACGCAAAGTATGATTCAACAGTAAAAATCGACGATGACAATCAAACCAACAAGTTTTCCGACCGTTTCTGAGATAAAATGCATCTGTGTCTAGCATGCAATGTGGACATGCGTATTTCCCCGCCGTACTCCATCCTTTAAGAGGAGGAGATTGAGGTTCACACAATTAACTACACTGACTAAGGAAAGCAATAACAAAAGCTAAACACATATACTCAAAAATGTATATCAAAGAGCAATTAAAGATCAACATACCTGACAACATTGAATACGCAGGGAAGTCACTGATCGTCCAGATTAACGCGGCGCGAATCAAGAAATTTTGTTTCTTCGAAATGTCGTACGTCATAACACCGTCATTCCACAACCTTTTCAACTCTGCAATAAGTGGTTGCAAATACACATCCAGTTTCTGTTTTGGACTTTTCGGGCCCAGGTACGATCACTGTTAGAAAAATCACCGGGTCTCGCATGTACATCAAGGGAGGCAAGTTATACGGGGTTACCATGACTGGTCAAACTGAATATTGTGCCCCGGATGCCCCGAACGGGTTAAAGCCATCCGTGCATAAGCCCAATCTGACGTTTCTCGAATCTTGTGCAAAATCCGGATCACATTTATTTAAATGCTTCCATACCGCAGCATCTGAGGGATGTCTCATAACACATTCATCCTGTGAATGCTCGTGATACCATCTCATGTGCGAGGCTGTCACATCCGATGCATACAACCGTTGCAGACGTGGGGTCAGCGGTAAATAGAACATGCAGGCGTACGGAATGAGGTTGCGTTTCCCTTGTTTATATCTTGGAAGAAAACAAAATTTGCAGTGATGCAGGTCCTCATCCACATCCCAGTAAAGCATGCATCCGTTCCGACACGAATCTATTTTCTCCACGGGTAATCCAAGTCCATCCACTAGATTTTTCGTGACGTACAAACTGTTGAGCATAATATTTTCTTCTGGAGCGCATCGACGAAACCACGATGCAATCGAATCAAATCCTCGACCAGGTATGTTGTACTGTGCCTTTATATTTAAAAGTTCTGTAGCAGCAGCAAGTTGACTTACCTGACACCCATCGTACAATGGTCGGCTGGCTATCTTTAGCATCTCGTGCATCTTACGTGCTTCCAGATTCATTTCCTCTTCAACAATCCGTTCATCTTCGTCTACGTTTAAACTTTCACGGAAATTTTCATTGCCTTCATACCCCGCACCATCAAGTATCATTTGCTGCATCTGACTATACTATTGCTCATCATTCCGTTCTTCGGCAACAACCTCTACATTCGAGCTGCTACCTTCGTATCGTCTCAATTCATGTAATGCAGCGTCGAATATTTCCTTTGTTTCCCTCTGAAACACCCAGTGATAATAATTCTGCACAAATCCCCGACTATAGAGATGAACCTTTAAATCTGTAACCGGTATGATTCTTCTATTGTCGCATTTCCTGCCCGGGCAACGTAGCTTTCCACCATACTTTTCATAATAGACAGTTGTCATGCAAAACTCAACAAACTGTTCAACCCCGGCCACGAACTCATCGTTCAAATACCCGTCTAACAAACGAATATACATCCACTCTCTCATTTTCTTTTTTCTTAATGCTTACAAACAATGGGAGGAGGGGATTTTATAATGGACTCCTCTGCTCATTTGCGACCAGATGGTAGTATTTTTGCTACCACCTAGTCGCATTTTCCCGTCAAAATTTCCCGCCATTTTCCTCACTACCCTAGGTCACATCAAGTCACAACATTTATGACCACATGGTCACTTATTTTGGTGACCACTTGGTAGCTTTTCTCCCACCAAATTTTTTATCTACCACTGGTCACTAAAATCACAACATTTGCGACCATTTGGTCACTTAATAATGTGACCACCTGGTAGCTTATTTCCTGCCAAATTTCTAAGCTACCACTGGTCACCAAAGGTCACCAAAATTGCGACCATCTCGTCACTTTGAAATGTGACCACTTGGTAGCCTTTCTCCCGCCAAGTTTCTAAGCTACCGCTGGTCACTAAAGGTCACCATAATTGCGACCATCTGGTCACTTTGAAATGTGACCACTTGGTAGCCTTTCTCCCGCCAAATTTACGCGCCTTTTTTTGCTACTAAATGATAACTCGTGTCACAAAATTGTGATCATATGGTAGTAATTTTGTAGTGACCATATGGTCACTTTCTTCGCGCCAAATATTCGTGCCATTTTTTATGACTAATTCTTTACCTAGTCGCATTTTGGTCACAAAAAAGTGACCATATGGTCGTTTTAAGTCAAACTTCATATTTACTACCAAAGTGGTCACCCAAAAAACTACCCAATACTTTGGTCGCAAATTTCTGGTCTCAATTTAACATTTTTTTGTAGTGCGTCCACCCTCGTCTCGGATCACACGTAGCTAATAAACCCACCCAACACAACTTTAAATTCAAGCAATCTGAAGCGAACTCAACCCAAATTCCGGCGAGGAGAAAAGCAACTCCGATGAGGCTTTAAAACTAACAAAAAAACACAAAGAAATAACTTCTAATTACCCCGTAAATAACCTGAAGACAATAACTAATCTTAAATAAACAAAACTCACGATAAATACCGAATATATGGAGAGATCCGATGAAGATTTTCTATGTTTCCGGAGAGAGGAACCCTTACTCCAACGAGGCTGATTTCTAAGATAAAAACAGTAATGATAAGGCTCGAATTCGAAGGGAAACAAATGATAAGAAGACGTCTTAAATTACCTAAAGAAACGAAGGAATTGACGGCTCCAATTCTTGGCGGTGAGGATGATTTCGGCGCTGCCTTAAGGAGGAAGGTAGAGAAAGGATGAAAATAGGCTTTGACCTAATTTTAGTGTTATTTATATGAATTGATTGCTAGAAGAAAAATGACTTAAATGCCCTTATAAGAAAAATAACTAAAAGAACATAAACGGTATTCAAGTCATATCTTTTTACTCGAGACTTGGAATCAAGCCTAGTCAATTGCTTTGAACTCGTAGTGATGTGACGGTTCGGGAAAACTAAAGATAACGTTGATTGGATAAGAATTGGTTAAATAACTAAAATGACCCTAAGCGAAAAACCGGGTTGTTATAGTAAAAATTCTACTGGTACAGTACAACTTAACTCTGTCTCGTATGCGGATGCTAAGCATGCTAACGAATCAGCATTAGAGTTTTCTAAGCGTGGTATTTGTTTTATCTCCCACCACTCAAGGGCGCAAAGAAGATTTTTAACCTTTTTTAGATAGACTGCCATCCTTTCTCCCTTGGTCTGATACTCCACTGTTATCTGATTAATAACCAATTAAGAGTCACTAAACACTTTGATACGGCTTACTCCTACCTTCCTTACTAACCGCAACCCAGCTAGAAATGCTTCATACTCAGCTTCATTGTTGGAAGTTCTGAATCCAAATCTTAAAGCTTATTCAATGTGAGCTTGGTCAGGTGAAACTAAGATAAGGCCTGCTCCGCAACCTTTCATGTTGGAAGATCCGTCCACGTAGAGTGTCCATGTAGACCTTTCTCTTTGTGGAGGGATGAGCTCTTTGTTTATAGAAAGTTCTTTTTCATGGATTAAGTGTGTCTCTTCTTTTGCAGGTGTGAGCTCTGCTATAAAATCAGCCACAACTTGGCCTTTTATAGCAGTTATTGGCTTGTATTAAATATCATACTCACTGAGTTCCACAGCTCACTTCATCAGTCGACCTGACGCTTCCGGTTTTTGTAAAACTTACCTCAATGGGTGATTTGTCAGAACTACAATCCCATGTGCTTGAAAGTATGGCCTCAACCTTCGAGCTGAGGTTATTAAAGCTAGTGCCAATTTTTCCATTTGCGGGTATCTCGTCTCCGCGTCTAACATGGCTTTGCTCGTATAGTAGGTAGGTAGTTGAACTCCACATTATTCTCTTACTAGAGCTGAGCTCACTGCCGTTTCTGACACAGACAAATATAAAAATAATTCTTCACCTAGGACGGGCTTGGAGAGTAGAGGCGCGAAGCTTAAGTAATCCTTTAGCTCTATGAAGGCCTTGTCACACTCCTCCGTCCATTCAAACTTGCTTCCCTTCCGAAGAATCTTGAAGAAAAGTAAACATTTATCAGCTGCCCTGGATACAAATCTGTTCAGCGCAGCTATTTTGCCATTAAGACTTTGTAGCTGCTTAAGGTTCTTTGGGGACTCCATGTTCAGGACAACTTTCAACTTGTCGGGATTCGCCTCAATACCTCTTTGGTGGACCATGAACCCAAGAAATTTTCTTGAAGTTACTCCAAATGCGCATTTGTCCGTGTTAAGTTTCATCTGGTACCTTCTTAGCACATCAAATGCCTCTTTTAAGTCCAAGGTATGTTGGTCTGCTTGCCGGCTCTTGACCAACATATCATCTACATAGACTTCCATGTTTCTCCCAATCTGCCTTGTGAACATTTTATTCACCATTCGTTGGTAGGTCGCACCTGCATTCTTCAGCCCAAACGACATAACCTTGTAACAATAAAGCCCCTGACTTGTCACAAACGACGTTTTCTCACTGTCAGGCTCATACATTTTGATTTGATTATAGCCTTAGTAGGCATCCATAAAAGTCATCATCTCATGACCTGCTGTGGCGTCCACCAACTGGTCAATTCGAGGTAGAGGGAAACTATCTTTTGGACATGCCTTGTTAAGGTCAGTGAAGTCTATACATACCCGCCATTTTTCTTTAGCTTTTTTAACAAGAACAACATTGGACAACCACCGGAGGAGTGTACTTCCATGAACAAAGTCCGCTTTTAAAAGCTTTTCTACCTCCTCGCCTATAGCTTCGTTCCTAGTCCCGCCGTCAAATACTCACACGTTTTTTCCTGGCGGGCGAAAAGGTATTGTTGACATTCAAATGATGAACCATGATTTTAGGGTTGATACTCTGGGCATGTCTTCATGAGTCCAGGCAAAACGTCAATATTTTCTTTCAAAAATTTTATTAAGTCATCTCCTCTTCTTGTCCCGATTTTGACAAACTTTTCTTCATTTAGAAGCGAGACAGACTCCATATTCTTTTTGGCATTGCTCTTTGTTTGAACTCTTTCGCACTACTAAGGAGGTTGCTCGCCTCTTCAACCAGGAAGGCCATTGCAGCTGCACCTCTTCCTCAATTTGTTCTACCGGGATCATGTTTATCTGCTTTGTAATAGCACTCGCAGAGGGACCCTCTTGATAGCACTACTCCCCGGACCTTTTGCTGTCCCTTTTCTTTACTCCGCCCAAGTAGGGAACTTCATCATTTGATGGTAAGTCAGCACAAGACCGAACGAGCCTCGGAGAATGGATGGTAGGTCTTCCCAATATGATATTGTAAACCATGGGCGATCGACCACTATGAATTCTACCATTGTAATGATGGTGTTGGGCTTTTCTCCGAAAGTAGGTGTAATTCAATACTTCCTTCAAGGATGACCGCTTTCCTCCAAACCCCACCAAGGGGTTTGGGAGTTCTTTTTAATTTTTCTCTTCCAAATCCCAATTTTTCAAAAGCAAGAGATTGACTCAATGAGCTACCTAGAAGCTCCTTGAAGACCAATGACCAAGTGATGTACTCTTAAGTTAGCCACAATAATTACCAATAGTGACATCAACAAAGGGTCTTAATTGTATAAATTAAAAATGGAGGTAAAAAAATTCCTTTGGGCCTAATTTTGGAGGTTGTATTTTGAAAATTCCCAATAATTTTATATAAAATATTTTAATAATTATTTTTCTCGTCTGTCTTTTTTCTATTAAGTTTTTTTTAGAATATCATGTTTTCTTCCTTAAATTATTTACTAAAAAAAAGAAGTAAAAGTGTTATTTATTTTCATTAAATGATTTTTTGTAATGACTAATCTTGTTATTGTTTTTTATGTTGCTTATGCGTGCTGTTTTAAATTAAAATTGAAATAATTGCACCAATAACCACAATAAATCACCATACTCCACTTTTAATGGTTGTTTAATATTAATTTCTAATTTACCCTAAAACCACCACTTATGTTTATGGTGGTTTCTAAAATCAAAATTTAGGTTTTTACCCTCTTGACTTTCATCAGCCTTCGTATTTCCTTTTTTATTTATTTTTTGTTTTTTCCTTAGTTGAAGGGATTCGTTTATGCATTTATTTCCAATTTGTACGCTGATTGATTTGTTAATGATACGTTTTCATTCCAGTCTAACTTCTTCTCTAAAACAATGGTTCCGATGGTGATTCATCGAGAGCTTATTCTTCGTTGGAAAAATCGGGTGTTTTCCATTGAAGGAATGCTATTTTCCAATTGAAGGAGAGAGAAAGAAGATTAGGGTTTAGGGTTTGAAGGAAGGGTGTTTTCTATTGAAGAATTGGACGGTGGAGGAGATGGTGATAATGTTGGAGAGGAGAGAGAAGATGTAGATCGGGTGAAAGAAGGAAACTTTGAGATGTAGGAGAGAAAAACGCGTCATCGCGAGATTCGACGAAGATATGGCAATATCTGAAGCGAGTAGATCAAACCGTCATTTGCACGGTGTTCGGTAATGACATCAGTGTTTTGAATCCAAAGAAGCTTCTTATAACGTCAAACATTGACGTAATTTTTCGCGTTATTCATGGCTGCTGCTACAGGTTTGTTGATCTATAATACATTATTTATTAAATATAAACATTTTATTTATATGGTTTCTACTACAGATATTAATGGATGTCGCAAGTTGGTTTATCAATCATATACAGTTTATTAAATATAAACATATTAAACTATATTTTTTTTGTAATTTTCGCAAAGACAACCATTTATAACTACTGTTATAAGTTTTCATGATCGTTCCTATATGTTGGTTTTTCAAATATACGATGTTTATCAAATATAAACGTGTTTGATTTGATATTTCTATTTTTTCATGTTTACTTTTTATTTCGTTTAGTTTTGTTAAACATTTTTATTAAGAAAATGAATACTGATTACTTTTTGTTTATCAATTATACACGATATAACATTGTTAAACTAACGGTGATTCTATTATAAAAATTTCAGAGTTTGAAGAAGTATTAATGGCGGTTGGAGGATGATAGAAGAAGAAAGAAATTCGAATTTTTTTGGAAGAAAAAACTATATTCATAAGCTTTAAGATTTTTTTAGGTATAGTTTTAATTATTTTTAGATTTAATTTTTTCATTAATTTTTCAAAATTTAAGGGATTTTATAAATTTCCTTAAATATTGCATAAATTAAAGAAAATTAAATCGGAGGTATGTTTCGTCTTTTCACAATGTAATTTAATGTTTATGGTGGTGGTTTTGGGTAGTTTATATATATATATATATATATATATATATATAAGATTGTGTTTTTTTTAGATAAACGATTTTAATTTGTCCATTACTGAAATTAACCCATTAAAATTTAGTAATTTTTTAGAATTTGATAATTTTTAATGTTTTGATAAACTTATTTATTGTATAATAAATTCCAATCAAAATTTAATGAATATATATATTATATATTTATATATATTATTTTTTGAAACTTTGAAAACTTTGGTTATTTTTTAAATTTACAAAATAAAAAGTGTTATTTTTCAAATTACCACATTTTAATTTGTAACTATCCGGACTTTTCCAGTAATTTTGATAATATAAAGTTTAATAACGATTTCTATTTGGAAGTTGATTCTCTATTTTTATTATTGATTATTATTTAATTATGAATTTTGAAATTGAGAAAGTATCCCCTAATAAAGAAGGAGTAGTCTTGCTAAATGGATTAATTTGGGAATGCTGAAAATTAGAATCTTTTGTCTTATTTGATTGGAGGCTTGTATTTATTAATTTAAAATTGGTGGCCCCTTCCTCTTGTCTTCGTTTATCCTTTTCCCCACAACTTAGGGGTAATTGCCCATTTGATAACCCCATTTTCTTTTTAGGAAGTGTTTGGTATGTCGGTATCGGAATCAAATATCTGGGAATTAGATGTCTGAGAATATAATATATGAGAATATGATACCTGTGTTTGGAGTGTGCTGGAATGAATTTGGATTAATGAGAATATTATTGTTGTGTTTGGTAGGAAGGTAGGAAGGAATAGGATTTGTATAATAGGATTTGACTTTTTTATTTAATTATTATATAAAATTTAATAAAAAAGTATAGACAAGCGAATTAATGATATTAAATTTAATTAAATTAAGATGATGAACTATATTTTATTTATAAGTTTGGATTTTTTTTAAATTTCCTTTTAAGTATTATTTCATTAAAACGTGACGAACGATATTGTTCTTTAGCTTATTTTTTTTCTTTCTTTTCCTTAATCACTCATTCTTTTTCTTCTTTCTTAACCTTAAATCTACTCTGAATGCATTCTCTTCTTTCCTCAATCCATCAAGTTCAATATGTAAAACCCTAAATTTTTAAGTATTCATGTTTTAAGAGAAAATTATTCTTAAATTTAGAAAGGGGGAAACATGTACCTGATAATTTGACGACCTACCACACTCGTTTCTACTGGATGAGAAATCCAGCTGTAAAATTGAGAATTTAAAGAAGAAAATGTCAAAAAGTTCTTGAATTGGAAAAAAAAAAGGAAGATGGAGTTTTAAAACTTACCTGTTTTCCAAGTTGTGAGTTATGGAAGAAGTTGAACTCTCATATTTATAGAGATTTGATCTTATCTCCTGATTTGATTTTATCTCCTAATTTTATATGATCTCCTGATCATTGGATCGAGGCAAAGACAACGACTCAGATCTCTTATTAAAAGAAATAATTCTTCCAAGCCCAAGCAAGACTGAAGCAAAAAAAAAAAATTATGGAAGATAAATATTTTGTGGTGGTGGCCTTAGAAAATTTTTTACTTAGAATATTTTCAGAAAACTTACTGAGGCAAAATTCCACTTTGAAAGAATACTCTCAAGCGACATTGAACTCACATCTCAATTTTGCTCAGAAGTAGAGGGCCTCTGTTGTGGTTGAAATTTGATTGGAATTTTACAACTTGGAAAAATGTCTATGCACAGTACCCGGGCACATCGTCGGAGCATAGATCGTCGCTCGACATAGTCCCGAGAACATCGCTAAGACCCGAGAACATAGTCTAAGCATAGTACCTGGGAACGTCGTCTACACATAGTACCTGGTTATAAAGTCTACGTACCTGACAAGATATGGCTGTGCAGCCTCCAGCACAGACCTACATACTTGAGATGGAATACAAGTATCCACTTGGGAAATGACACATGGCGTAACCCGCAAGCGACACGTAATTGAGAAGCAACACATGACCCAATCCTGACGTGACACACGGCATGATGATGTCATCAATCTATTTTCCTATAAATAGGAGAAGAAATTCATTCATTAAGGAACTAATTATACGATAATTCTCTCTGACACACTACGCGCTCTACTTGATCGACTTTAAGATCGAAGGGTGTTAGGCTATTGGTCACACACACGTGTTTTGTTCCTTTCATAGTGCGGTATCTTCATGGCAGACAAGTCGAGGCAACGCACTACCTTTGACTCGTTCCATATACTAAATTCGTTACATATGTGGAAGCTCTCAATTTTTACGCAACAACACAAAATATCCTAATAAATGATCATTATAAAAAAAAATCCTCATTCTACAATATAAAAGAATACAATAATAAAAATAAATTCATTGAATTAATGAAACATATTTATTAAATTAATGAGAAACACCATAAAGCAAAACAGAGATAAGGTTTAGATTCAACACTCACTAATCACTATCACTAGTTGTCGATATCTAAAACTCAATCTGACAAGACAAAGTATCATTTTTATTAATTTTGAAATTACTAATTAAAAAAAAGTAATTATTTGAACATAAGAATTATGGAAAGAAAGAAAACACGGGGACCAATAACGACTGAATTTAATTTCAAATGATGTATGCTTTTTCTTCTTATCTCACTACTCTAAAACACTCCACTCCACTAATTAATCGCTTTCGCCGACATGATTATATTTTTTCAACAGAATTTTTCTTTTTCTGAATCTGGAAATTAAATTATAAATCTATTCAATTAAAAAAAACAGCATTTTCTCCAGTGAAGAATTTTAGTGTGGATACTGTTAGTTAATTCAAAATTGAATGATAATCGCATCGTTCTTCTGGTTCTGAA
Organism: Gynostemma pentaphyllum; assembly: GCA_028015215.1. Lineage (NCBI taxonomy): Eukaryota > Viridiplantae > Streptophyta > Magnoliopsida > Cucurbitales > Cucurbitaceae > Gynostemma > Gynostemma pentaphyllum. The sequence continues at coordinate 30,053,279 of CM051346.1, forward strand.
TCCCTAGTTCGTTGTTTTTCTGTGTTTTTTTAGAGAGAGAGAGAGCAAAATGATGGTCAGGAATTTGGTGTTTTTAATGCTTACTGTTACTGTTTTTGCTCCAATTCTTCTTTACACTCATCGTCTCGGATCTTTCAATTTCTCTTCCTGTTAGTTTTCTTTCTCTCTTACTTCATTCATTCTCTTTTTCACATTTTTCCTTATCATTTCTTCTTTTTCTTTTCCAGCCAGAGGCGAATTCCTTGAAGATTTCTCTACCTTCGTAAGTATATTTCCATTTTTTCAACTTTACTCTTTTGGAATTATCCAAATTTAATCTTTTTTTTTTAATTCTTCTTAATTTTCCAGACACTAAGCAGTAATTCTGAACAATTGAATATACTTCCTCTTGTAAGTAATTTAGTGTTGTTAGTTGATTTTAGCTTTTACTGTTTTTTTTTGCCTTCGAATTTTTTAGATCTTTACTCTTTTTTTTTCTCTAATATCAGGAATCTTCGAAGACTCTTCAAAAACCCGTTGGAATTGGAACTGTGAATTCCAACAACAACGTTCTTCCAGAAAACTCAGCTAAAGGTGTGTTTTTTTTTTTTTTTTTTTTTTTAAATGTAATGTAATTGATTTATACTATTGCAAATTTTGATGATATAGATTTGCAATTACTGGAATCGTTGGAGCATAAATCTGCCCGTGCCCTCTCTACGACGATTGAGAAAATTAGTTCTGGTAGAGAGAATGCCATTAGGCAGATTACTGATCAATCTGCGCAACAGAACCTCATTAAGGAAATTTCGGTACAACCCGGCAATGAAAGTGTTAAGGTAGCTACCCCATATGGATTTCACTTGAATCTTATGCAAATTTCATTTGTACCTCTCAAAATTTAGTAAAAAAAAGTGTTTTTTCCCGTCAATTTGGTTTGTTTATTTTTTATGGCTATTGTGTTTGCTATGATATGGTATTCTTTGTTATCAGTTGAAAATCGGATAAATCATTCCATATTACTCTTTATGACAAAACTCTAACCACAGGATAATTAAATAAAAATGTTAGTCTAATCTTGATGAGAAATTGCAGGATCAATTTAGCTAATGTTAGAATCAAATTTGAAGTAACATTGTTACCGAGCAGCAAGTATGCTAGTTCAACTGGTTTATGAGCTTTACAATTCATGATATCACTGTCTTGTGCATCACAGGGACTCAGATTTTGTATGCAATTTATTGATTAATGTAATGTTTGTTTTCTAAAAAAATATATCTTGAATACATCTTGTGCTCCTCCCCCTCAGGGCTCAAATTCTGAACCACACCCCATTCAATTTATTAACAAGGTTGTTAAGGCAAGAGCATCAAAATCTAAGCCAGAAAAAGATAATTATCAAGCTGTTGTGTCTGATGCGAAGGTTCGGTATCTTAAAGATCAACTTGTCCAAGCAAACGTATACCTTTCTCTGTCAGCCACTAGAAACAATGTACATTTTATCAGACAACTTCGTCAACGGATAAAGGAAAACCAACGCACTTTAGGTCGTGCAAATAAAGATTCAGAACTACCTAGGAAGTAAGTGTATCCCTCTGGAGTCTGGACTATGTTAGTATTTTGCATCTCACGGCATTTTTATGTTCTATCTTCTTACCTTCTGGCATTCTTATTTGTGTTAGCACTACTTGACAATAATAACTTCAACCATTTGATTGTTTATTACACACCTTGATTTGTATTAATGCAGTGCCCAAGAGAAGTTAAAGGCAATGGATGAAACATTGACCAGGGGAAAGCAGATTCAAGATGACTGTGCTTTGATGGTAAAAAAGATTCGGGCTATGCTCCAGTCGACAGAGGAGCAGCTACGAGTGCACAAGAAGCAAACATTTTTCTTGACACAGTTAACAGCGAAAAACACTTCCTAAAGGTCTTCACTGTCTTCCTTTACGCCTGACAACTGAATACTATAGTTTGAATGATTCTCAGCGATCATTTCCCAATCAAGAGAAACTAGAAGACTCCAGTCTGTATCATTATGCATTGTTCTCAGATAATGTATTGGCAGCATCAGTTGTTGTAAATTCAACTGTTTCTCATGCAAAGGTATTGAGTTTGACCCATAGCTACTATAGTTCTATGGTTGGCAAGAAATCAGAGGAATATGAAGAGATATGTGTGTTTTAAGAATTTTTTCACTCCTTTCTGATATTTTTATTTTCCCTTAATGATTGAGTGTCAAGGAGTTTGAACTTAATTTTTCTCTATTGCCAACTTATTATATTTCTTTGGAATTTGACAGGATGCTTCAAAGCATGTTTTCCACATTGTTACCGACCAGCTCAATTATGCTGCAATGAGGATGTGGTTCCTGGTTAATTTGCCTGGTAAAGCAACTATCCAGGTTCAGAGTATCGAGGAATTCTCATGGTTAAATTCAAGTTACAGTCCAGTTCTTAGGCAGTTGGGTTCTCCATCAGTAATAAATTACTACTTCAAAGCTCATAAAGCCCATTCTGATTCAAATATGAAGTTTCGGAACCCAAAGTACTTATCAATCCTGAATCATCTCCGTTTTTATTTGCCAGAGATATTCCCAAAACTTAATAAGGTGTTGTTTTTGGATGATGACGTAGTAGTGCAGAAGGATCTTAGTGGCCTTTGGTCTCTTGATCTTAAGGGGAATGTAAATGGAGCTGTGGAGACTTGTAGAGAAAGTTTTCATCGTTTTGATAAGTATCTAAATTTTTCAAATGAGCTCATATCAAAGAATTTTGATCCTCGTGCTTGTGGTTGGGCATATGGAATGAATATATTTGATTTGGAGGGATGGAGGAGGCAGAACATCACTGATGTATACCACAGATGGCAGAAACTTGTAAGTATCCTAGTTTTTTTTTTTTTGGGGTATCAAAACTTTATGTTATATTTGCAATATAGCATCTCTAAAAAGTATTTGCAAATATGATTTTTTTAAGATAACAAGTCAATCATTGATAGACTCTTATAAAATAAAAAATAACAAAATGACTATCATTATATTATCTATAATGTTTTTTTTATAAAACTATAATAACAAAATATTTCAAATGACTGATTGCCAGTGATTTACGGTAATTACTTCACGTAGCAACCATTGACTTGCATGATTTAGTGATTGACTCAGGGATAGCTGTCTTTTAAATAATTGTTGTTAGTTGTGTTGTATAAGAAATTAGTGTATACGAAATTAGATTAATGTTTTGTAAATCAACTTCTAAAAGTATCATAAGATACATAAAATAGGCTGCTCACTTGTCAACTTCTAATCTATGGTAGAGTTTACGTAAAGCAGTTTAAAAAACAGTCTCTTTCAGCTTTAAAAATCTGCAACTGCAACGTTAGTAAAAGGGATTTTTTTTTGCCTTTAGGTGGAATCTTTTATTTGAAAGGATATCCTCTATAGTCGGCAGTAGAAATAGAGGCGGACTAATTGGTGTCCAGAGAAAATAATTAATATGATATAAATCCATTGATCCCTTAATTTTAGTGGACTGTAAATATTTAAAGCTGGTTCTCTTATTCTGTTGATATTGAAATGGAAGTATTTTTATGGCCATGGTTTTGCAAGTGTCAAACCTGACATTGAATTCTATATCAAATTCTTAAAGTTCAACACTTATCTTGCCTCAGAATCATGACAGACAATTGTGGAAATTGGGGACCTTGCCACCCGGTCTCATAACATTTTGGAAGCACACCCATCCTCTTGATCGATCTTGGCATGTACTAGGCCTTGGATATGACCCTGATGTCAACCAGAAGGAAATTGAGCGAGCTGCTGTCATACATTATAATGGAAACATGAAACCATGGCTTGAGATAGCCATACCGAAGTATCGTAACTATTGGGCAAAGCATGTCGATTACGACCATGTATATCTGCGACAGTGCAATATTAATCCATAACAGGTACCTCAAAACTTTCTCCTGACGACTACAGAAGCATGTAGTTGTTCAGGTGACATTTCCCCCCTTCTTTTGTAAATTAATCATTTTATATTGATTCTTTTTGTAGAAATAACTCTCCTTAAAGGTTACTCCAGTGAGTCAGTTACCATGTTATTGTTATCATTTATCATTGTGGGATTACTTGGATCCCAGATTTGGCTCAATTTCTGTATATGATTGAGAGAGTTTTGTATTTCCTTTATATTTACTGAATGGCGACTTAGGGTTCTCAAAGGCAATGTACATAAAATGTTATTAATAAGATATTAGTTATGTTTTATCATGTGACTTCTTTGGCAATTTTTGTTTGTGTTGATGGGATTGATTTATAGGGACTTATAGGGTTTTCTTAATAATAGTCCCTCACTTTTTAATTCAAAATTTTGAAATAATTCACTTCAGTTTACTATTGTTTCTAAACCTAAAAATCAAATTGCTCGATCGATATAGAAAGAACTGAAATACTCGTCATTTTTGCCTTCTCCCTCTTATTCCTCTCTAGTCTTATATTCCCTCCCTTGTAAGATTTCAGTTGATTATTTGAGAGATAATTGCACATGATACCTATTTGTACAAAACATTTAATGATAGCAACATAGGATTTGATGAAAACGATCAAGGAAAGAAAAAACATTACCATCTAGATGTATGAAAAGTATTGTCTGAAAAGATATTTTCTTATAAAACTAGATCTCAAATTTAGGCAATTTCGAATATGTTAAAAAAATTTATAATATTTATAAATTTGTTAGAAAAAGAAATATTTAAAAGTTGTTAGAATTTCAAAGATTCTGAGTAGATAGTTTATTGACATCCGCTTCATATATGAATCTACAAATATACTTTTGGTGTTATTTATTAATGGAGTTATATTCGATAGTGATTGACCGACCAACGTCTTTTGAAATTTTAACATTTTTGTAAATATTTTTTTTTCCTAATAAATTTGTAAATATTTTACCAAATTATAGCATTCATGTAAATTTCCCTTATCTTTACTTGTATTGAAAAAATTTGTTTTGTAATTTTTATACCTTTGCATTTTATTCCGTTGAATAATTTGGAACAAATAATTATTTGGGAATTGTTGGTGGAAAGAAAGAATAGAATTTAGAACATTGCAGCCACCACGTCGTTGATAGATTTAGAATCTAGAAACGAATTTCGAATTTTCGAGAAGGGGTGGAGTCAGAGCCTTGAAGATTTTTCTATGTTTATTGTCTATGTGAGTCAGCAACTCTTAAAAAAATGGTGTAATATTCTTATCAACATTATTCATTCAATATTTATGTTAGTCAGTAAGAAAATTGTGTTTTGTCAATTTTTGGTTGACGAATTTAATGGCTGTGATCAAAATTGAACTTCAAAACAATGACTAAATTCAATCATATCAAATGTTGGAGATAAAATCATAAATTATGGTTAATACTGGAGATCAAATTCAAACTTTTCAACATTGGAGAATAAATTTGAAATTGGAGAAAGTGTTAGGACCAAGTACTTGTATTAACCTTAATTTTTCTACTTAGCTTATTAATTATAAATTTGTCTCAAATAGCATAAATCTTCATATTAATTATTGAAATGTCAGACCTTTTTTAAAAAGTACTCAAATAACATAATAATTATTCACATGTACATATTTTTACCAATTCAACCTGTTATATCAACGTTAAGTCAAAATTATGTTTAAGAGTTAACGATCTTTTAAGTTAAAAGACCACTTAGGCGCAAATCAGAAATGTGGGAATCAAATAGACGCGAGGTTCAAAACTCAAGGACCAAAAAAATGCTTTACCCATAAATTTAATACAAAAATTATTTTAAAAAATAACACCAAATTAATTGAATTAAAATAGAAATATTATCAAGAATATCCACATTAATTCACATTTATTCACTAATACCGGTTGTGTTTTTTTAATATCAATTTTGCCCAAAAAACACCATAAATGGCGGTGATCCCATGTTTTCCGTTTTGAACAATTACCATCATGCCCTTTCCTTAAATGTTGTAGACCATAATAAATAGAGGGCAGAAAACGTCTTTTCATTGTTCCCTTAAACGGTGCGTGGAGTTAAAGTGGGTAAGTTTACTAATTTATAAAACATATAAGTATTAATGCTATTATACCTATTTATTATGGTCTAATATGAAATTAACCCATTAAAATAAGTGTTACACGTAAATAATATTTATTATTTAAAATGAAAAAAATCATAAATTAAAAAAATAGCGAATAATAGAAAGAAATAAGAAGATGAAAAGGGTAAATATATATATTTGTGTAAAAAAATGGAAGAAAATCAAGAAACCCACCCTTAAGGGCCGTTTGGTTGGAGTTATTTTGAGATTGGGAAAAATAAATAAATAGCCACTTTTCACCTGTTGCTTTCAATAAATAGCAACATATTAAAATATGAGAGTGTATAGCCATATAGTGGGTTTTTCACCTTTTTTTTTAATTCTCATTATGCCATCAAAAGCAAATCTGTGTTGTACATTAGTACTGTAACTGACGAGACAGTACATCAGGTACTCTTGTTGTCCAATCAGCTACAATACATTTAAAAATATATATATATTCTGTTTAATTGCGTTGTATTTTTGGTAAATTTATCTCTTTTTATATTCATAATGTACCAACATATTTATTTTCATGATTTCATATTTTTCTTTTCAATATGGCAACCCATAATTTATGGACTTTTTATTTCCATTTTCATTTTTTATCTCTTTTTAGTTATTTTCATATTTCGATTTTAATTCCTTTATATTACATTTCCATTGAATGTACAAATTTTCATTATTTTTATATTCATGTTTTTAGTACATATTTTGATTTTAATTCAATTTTGTATATTTGGTGCATTTTTTTCTACATAATTCTTTTGTACATTTGGTAGATTTGTCCTTTGCTCCGTAATTGCATTTGAGTAAAAGTAAAAGGTATGTAATATACGTAGTATACATGTCATTTAATTTGCATTTAAAAAAAGTGTTAACAAACTTTAAAATCAATATATAATTTATACAATACTTAATGTACAAAATATACATAATATGAACGCGTTATAGTAAACTAAAATACGAAAGGCGACTACTTAAACTAACATACATAATGTACATAATATACTTAATCTGGACACATTGCAGAAAAGTAAATAACAAAAAGGAAAATATTTAGCTAACGTACATAATTTACATAATATACTTAATTTGAACACTTCACAACATATGAAAAATCAGAAAGGTAACTATTTATCATAACGTATATAATGTACAAAATACACATATTCTGGACATATAACAGAACAATAAAAATGTACATAATATACGTAGTATACATGCTATTTTTTAACCTGCATTTGAAAATAAAAATGTTAATAAAATATACAGAATATAGGAAACATACATAAAATACAAAACCTAGTAAAACCAGAACATAATGTACAAAATAAGCCTTAACGAACATAATGTATAGATTATACTTAAACAGAACACATCAAAGTACATAAAACCCAAAAAATTCATGAGAAAATGAATAAAAACTCAAAAAATGGAGGAAAATAATTTTAAACAAAAAAAAATCAAACATTTCGTCAAATCTATGTTTTTCCTCATTGAGATATTCAAGATCGGTGTTAGATCTAAGATTTCATGATGAAAATTTGAGGGAGAGAAGGAATGAGTATGGAAGAAGAAAAACCACCATTTTTTTGCAAGATCTCTCTCACATCTATGTATTTTCGACCTGAAATCTTCAAATATCTAACATTTATAGAGCTTTTTGATGAAAAAATGGAGGAGAAACTATTAAAAATGGTGTTTTTTAGAGAGAGAGAGAGATGAGGTATACGGTTGGGAAAGAGTTTGAAAAATGAGAGGAGTTTTTTTTTTTAAAGAATTGATGTGATGTGTGTGATGTGATGGGAAGGGAAAGGTTTTCTAGTAATTTGATTTTTTTTTTTGTCTCTCCATGTGGCTAACTAGCATTATATTTAGACAAATAGCTATCAAGTGTTATTTGAGGCCTTTTGATGACTTTATTTACTTATCCCTTTTGAGATTACCATGGTATTCTATAAAAAAAATTACCTTGTTTGGATTGAATTAATCTAAAATTACTTATTATTTACTAATATTTTGAGATTACCACTTTTGAGGGCAAATAGATTACCTTTTAAAATGTGGGATTTTTAAAATACCTCACCATGGTAATTTGAAAATTATCATTTTTACCCTTGAGTATATGCCCCCATTGAATATTTTATATATTGAACTTGATATATATGAATGAAAAATATTTACAGGTGGATATTTGTAATGATTTTTTTTATTGTTGTTTATAATAATATACGTGTTTGTATTAAGCAAACTTTAAAAGAGCAGGTGTTGGATTTCAAATAGTTTTTACATGTGTAATGATTTGTTATTAACAAGGATAAAAATGTCGACAAGTCAATTTTACGGAGATGTCGATGTCGATGTCAACGGATATTCCAGGAAAAATCACGGATATCACGGATAACTATAGAAATGGTTTGAATTTGTGGATGAAACTTTCACTAGAGCTTAATTGAGCATTAAACCATCATTCTAAGTAGTTATATCAATAAAATACACATATATATATATATATATATATATATATATATATATATATATATATATGGATATTAGTAGTACAAAATATCGAAATTTAGGCACAAAAGAACATTTGTATATAAGATAGAGTCATTACACTTTTTTACAAAGAAGAATAACTAACAACTACATCACATGAACATCTAATAATGGCAAAATGCTCTCAGGGGTTGCTGATTGGCCTTAATAATATTAATTTACCAATTGCAATATTACTCCCAAGTCATCCAGCCTTCATACATACGCACATAATTTATATATTCATGTGTTCCCGTAGATTCTCCAATTATATCAATTAGAGGATAACGTTCGTCAAACCATAACCCGTCCAAGTAGGGATAATCATGTAAATAAAGAAAATACAATGGTGTGAAACCCGGTTCAGAATAATATAGAGGTCCACATGTGTAAGAGGTTCGATAACTGGAAAGGCCAATGCCATAAAGAGAACGAGAATAAGGATCATGGTGACTATTTCTTCCACAACCATTGTTGCCAACATGTGAATATTTCATTCCCAAGCTCATTGCGCCCATATTGGATGAGATAGCTTCTTCGTCATCCTGTTGGTCTTGGTGGTGATCATCTCCAGTCTCTTTCCCTTTCCTTCAAACAAAAGTCTTCTCAACGGTTCATTTGGTTCTCTCTATTCTAGCATGATAATTATGATTGTAATAGTCGTCTCTAAGCGTCACCACCATCACCACCTTCATATTGTCCTCTTCCACTGTCATTACCCTGACCAGCACCACCGTCAATATCATCACCTCCACCACCACCACTATCATCATCATCTGCTACATCTTTCTCTTCCTTTTCCTCGTTTACATTCGGCAAATTATGGCCTGTGGCTTTCATCAATCGAGCAAAAGAATTATCAGACCATCTACTATGATGAATGTTATTACTTGATGATAGCACATTTTATGCAATCACTCAGTCCACGTTTATGCCGTGTGAAGTGGCAGCATTTGCATTTTTGGATCAGGGTTCCTTACTTCATCATCAAGGTGTGATAGTCTCACCCACATGTACAACATGTCATTTTCTTAATCCCCTGGCTCTACCCCAATGTTCGACAAACTTAGGTAATCGGTTTCTATTACTCCATCAGCCTTTGCTTCCATGTCTCGTATTTTTAATTTCATGTTGTAGTAACATAAGACAAACTAGTCTAATTTCTTGTATGTCAGTCAATTACGTTTCTTTGTTGTAGATCATGACAAATGTACTTCAATTTCGTTCACAACCACTAGACAAAGTAGTGTGAGATATATTTTCATTGTGAGTTCTTGAACAGTGGGAGAGCTCGTTCCATGCAAAGTCCACCACTCAACTACAAAAATCATTCAAATAGTGCATTAATAATCTGACTAAATTAAATCTCAAAAGGTACAAGACTTGGGGCTAATAATTAACGGGAATAATTTTTTATGAGATGTGATAGTGGTATGATTTTTGCAGCTCTTCCGTGCATCTCTATAATACGTAACTACATATAAGAATATAATGTCTTATCATTAAGACATTGAACTTCAGTCATATCGAAATGACTCTTGTTTGTTAGTAAGTACCTCATTCCCAAGTCGCCATTATTGAGACTGCTTGGATAGTTTGCTATAAACTCCGTGCACATTATCTTCTCCCATGCCGGTATTGTATTGGAATCGAGGGTTCAGGTAGTAGGCTATAGAAAAGTTTATAATTAAGAAAACAATACAAAAAAGAATAGTAAAGCAAGGAAATTTTTAAGTACTTTCTAAATATGTATGTACCCATCACATGTAGTGGATGCGAAAGCATCTTGTCTTATCGATTTTGAACAAATTTTATGTGAAAATAGATAGGGCAGATAGAAAGTATCGTTATTTTGACAACCAAAAATCATATTCTTGAAATGGTAAAAGGTTGCATTGTTAGGAGCAACGTTATCATAAATAAAAAACTTAGAGATTAGTTTTCTCATGGTCTCTCGAAGACTGCCTTTACCCTTTATTAACAATATCTTTAATGTTCTTTTAACGAGAACTATCAGATTTTTAATTTGATGGTCCCTAAAACTTTTTGAACCTCCAAAAAAATCAGATGGTTACCCTTATTGGTCTTGCCTATATTGAGTTGTTTGCTCTTCATCCTATTCAGTGGCTCTAGATGTGTGTATAGTTGTTGTGTGAAATCGTGTTACGCAAGTACACGTAGTCTAAAAAGTAATAAATGATAAGTAAGATATCATTCCCACGAAGATTAGTAGATTATGTAGGTGTTTAACAAATAATTTAAAGAAAATAAAAACAATGATAAATTGGGGTGATATGATTTATGAAACTAAATAATTAAAATTATGAAATTATGCAAAACTAAACAAATATTCTAAATTAATTATGGAAAATAAGTACGATGGTCTAAAATTTCTGAAATTACTCCTAAAATATGCAAGAATATTAAAGTGGTTAAACTATGGAGTGACAAGCAATTGGAAAATCAAGAATCCCCCTAAAGAGCCTTAGAATTCATAATGCTACAACAATGTTGTGGCTGTGCTGCAGCAATCTGCAATAACAAATACACTTTTTATGCAAGTAAACCAAATTGTTCAAGTGACTTCGTCAAGCCTAACATGATTCTAATTCCTAATCCAATTTAAATCCTATGTCTAGGTAAAATTAGATTAAGAAATATGTTTAGTGTTCCGATTTAGGCTTTAGGGTGTAAACACATATGTCTATGCATTACTAAAAACAATTTCAAGAATCGTTAACCCCTATCAATCAATAATTTTCCATTCAATTTTAACCTTTTCAGAATTACAACTAAACAAAACAATTCACTTAGGTTGATCAAGCATAAGCAAATAGACAAAAATATGGAACTATTGATTAAGCATAAGAACTGAATTTATTAAAGCCATGAAAACTAATCCCCCTTAGGGTTCATCTATCAATTCCAACCTAAGAAATTTAGCTCATAATAAATTCTAAATTAACAAAAGTGTTTAACATAATAAAAGCTAAAGTTAACATAATCTAACAATGGAGTTTGGAGAAGAAGAATAAATAATTAAGAGCAAGAATAATCCATTAGAGAAGGAGATCCAAATGAACTTCCCCAAAGATGAAGAAACTCCTTTGCGAAATCGCCAAACCCCTCCTCTTCACGTTCAGCCCCTTCTGTTTTTTTCACGTTCTCCTCTCTGTCCCTTTTCCACGTTCGAATCTACCTTATGTCTAGGTTAATTTCTTTCCTTTTCTTGTTTTTGGGCTTGGGCTTCCTTTTAGTCTCCTCAAAATTGCTCCTAAGTTGGACCCCAAGTAGTGGGCTTATTTTATCTCGCATGGATCTGCTGAAACGGGCCCGAAAAATGGACTTTTTAGGGCTGAAAACATGATATGCTGCTGTAACGTCCTGTTACTTTTAGAGGTAATTTTTTTTTTAATTAAAGCTTTTAAGATTAGTTTAAATTCAGTAATTTCGATTTTAGTAGTTATTTTCATCCAAAATTCATTTTAATCATTTTAATACTTTAAATTTGTTTCGGTGACATTAATAATTATTAACGAGCCAATTAATAATTATTAATCACCTTTAGATTAATTTAAGAGCTTCGGGTTTCGTTTTTAAAGTAAAAGTAAAAGAGGGACGTAGGCGTCATTTCCCAAATTCTTAAATATCTAAATTTTACTATTCACCTTCTCTTAAATATCAACACTTAGGCAAAAGTTATCATTTTTCTCTTCCTTTCTCCTCTTAAAGCCGAGAGCACCTTAAACCCTTCCCCCAAATTTTGGTTTTTCTTTATTTCTCGGTAGATCGTCTCGATACTACTCCCGTTAGAAAGCCCTTGGCCCGAGGATCATTTCCAACCTACCGAACGTGATTTTCGCTCGTTTTATTGAGGCCTTAAGGTATGTCAAAGTTTCTAAAACTTGAAGTGAATAGTGTTTTAATGGTGGATTTGAGTTGAAATCTTCAAATTCATTCATTGAAGCTTGAAGATTTCAATCAGGAAAGTCGTTTTGGGCAATTTTAGAAACTTCCCCTAAACCCTAAAATTGAGTTTGAGCCGGAAACCCGTCCCGTGTGATTATCCCTCACTTGGCCTTGTTTAGGAGGTTTAGGTTATTATGTTTTTGCTTTTTACTTAATTTTTCGGAAATCAATTAATGTGCAAAACCCTAAATTACGGATACCCATCATAGTTACGAACCTCCAAAGTATCCGAAACCAACCCGAAACACCTCTAAAGTGCATAAAAGCAGGAAAACCAAACCCGAACCCCTTTTTCCCTTGTATGGCCGAGAGCACCATAGGAAGGAAATCCGGGATTTTCGTTGTTTTATGCGTTTAGATGTTATTTGTTCGATTTCCGGTTAATTAATGATATTAAGTGTAATTCAATTGTAGGATTGTGAATTGTTTAGGTATTTGCAACCTCGGATAAATTGGAGCTTTTCTACAAGCTAAGGTGAGTTTAAAATGGAAGTTAGTTGTCTTATGAATTACGTTTCGTTATGATATTGTTTATCGATGTTAAGAGGGAACTAGCTTCTTAGAATTAATGTTTTGGTTGGAGACTTTAATTCGGAAGTGAGTGGAGAGGATTTGGAATTATGGTAGTTCGATGAAAAGGAAACATCGGAGTGATTTGGAAGTATTGTAAAGTGACTTGGAGATGTTAGTTGAAAGTGGAAGTTAAGTTACTTTGAGTGGTTTGGGAATTAAAGTAGCTTAGATGTTACACTTGAGTGATGACTCGTGTAATCTAAGTAGTTAGGTTCTTTAATAACTTAGTATAATTCCTTGGAGATTATCTGATTTATTGGAGACCTTAAGCACATTGATTCGGCACATGATAGTATGTTGATATCGATCCATACGTATCATGGTGAATTGATTTGTGGAGACAGTGAGCATAATTGATATGGTACATGATAGTATGTTGACTTCGGTCCATACAATATTATGGTACTATGATTTCTGATATGGTACGATCGTACGTGGTATGTTGATATCGATCCATACAATAGCACGTTACGATGAAACTTGTTTGGTAATAAAGATAGTTAATATTACATTTACATATTCTTTAGAATTGTGTAGTAAGGCTTATTAATGGTTGTTACGTTTACTTTAAGTCCTTAATTCAATTTCATGGCATCAAAAAACTATCTCGAGTAATATGTTACTATCGTTTGATTGTATGGAAATTGGAAGTGTGGATATGGGTAGTAATGAGCATTTTAGGCCTTTGGACACGATTTCTGGTATGAAATTTAGTTCATAGGATTACTTGCTTTTGTTTTACTCTCACTAGCATTTTATGCTAATGGTGCTACACTTATAAATTTTCAGGTAAACCTCGTCCCAAGAAGCGTGGTAGAGGAGGTGGTGCTGCTTGACTTGCCGAGATGGTGAATGGACAATATCGAACTCTTTTGGTTTAGCATTCTTAGAATGCTTGTAAATTATTTCCAATTTTCATAACTTGTGTCTTTTTTAGCCCGAAAGGGTGTTTGTCTATAATATCATAAGTTTTTATGATTTAAAGCTTGTTTGAGAGTTTAAATTAGATGATGGAATACGTATTCCCGATTTATAGCTTTCTCTGAAATTGGGTTGTAAAAACAGGTTTTGGTTATTCGATTTTTAAACGAACCCATGGCGTTTTTCTTTAAAATTCGAGTCTTCCGCTGTGCATTTGAATTTAAAGAATTTAACGGAAATCGGGTCGTTACAGCTGCCGCTGTCAAATCTGCTCCAGTGTGCTGCAGCACTATGCTAAAATCTGCTACTTTCTTCTTTCTTCCTTCTTCCTGCATGAAATTTGCAACTTTTTAGGACTTTCTTTCATTCAAAATGACAAGATTAAAATACCGAAAATCTAAAACACTTCCAACATATTTTTTAAAGTGCTAAAAACTCGAGTTTTCTCAAAGTAAGCTTAATTAAAGAATGATTTAAAAAATGAGTTCAAAGTGTGCAAAATATGAGCAAAGTTCAATCAAATAATTATCACAGAGGCATTAAAATAAGACCAAATAACTCTATTTTATAGAGTTATCAATAGCCCATTTAAAATCCCGTCTATATTCTTCTGCATCCTTTGGATACATATAGACATTATCTGAATCAGAGTCGTTGTGACCTCCAAGCCCACCTCGAATTTGTTGGTAATTTTAAGAGTTTGCAAATCCCTAAACTCCCTAAATCAAGAATGATAAATATGCAACAAAAAATAAAATAGTAAACAAGAGAAAACAACATGAGAATTTTTGTACATGTTCCTAATTGGTACGTCCTGTCTTCTGCAAATTTGCAGGTTCCACTATGAAGATGAAGATTGAATTGAGACAAAAAATAGTAGTTTACAATTGATCACAACTCTTTATTTTTCTCTTAATATTGAGCAAGTCCAAAATTAAACTCAAATTATTTTTACCCAAAAACCACCCACTGTCGCTCATGAAGAAAAAATAACGTTGTTGCTCTCGCTAGGTCTACTAACTTCAGCCTCATACTACATATATATGTTAAAAAAACATTCCACCACCTCATGTATGAAGAGTTGTTCCTGAAACCCAAAGAAAAATAATCACATACATATATTTTTTTTCACCACATACATATATTTGTCTTATATGTATTTTGGCTTTATATGTGTATGTGCTTAGTGGGTAAATGAGTATTGCCAATGATCATGGCCCAATATGAACTTTTCTTCAATTTGGATACACACTTAACATAATTTCAACTCGAATGTCTTCAACCACCTTTGCCTTCTTTGCTCGTGCATCCTTATTTCCTTCAAGGCTTAATAAAATCTCAGTTTTGACTTATGATAGAACATTCTTACACAGTTTTACATTTTTTTTCTAGATCCGTTTGATTACAATCTAGTGATCCTCCACTTTTAGTAGTTTGACTATAATATTTACACACCGTATCGTACTTGTTTCCATAAACAACACAAAACAACATCATTAATGGAAAAAAAACAGCACATATTTTCATATAAAAACAACATACATACATGATTTAAAAAAAACTGTTACTTTTTCTTAGAAAACAAGAAAAAAAACCACCATACAACATCGTTAATGCAAAAAAAAAAATAGCATATATTTTCATATAAAAACACCATACATACATGTTTTTTTTTAATATAAAAACAACTATATTCATTAAAAAAAAAACACCACAGAACAACATAAATGAAAAAAATAGCACCTATTTTCATACAAAAACACTAAAAAAAACTATACTTTTTCTTACAAATACAACAAGCACACATGGTTTGTAACAAAAACAACAAGTTTATTAAAAAAACAGTAGTGTTAATACAAAAACAACAAGTTTTTTTTATTTATTTTAAAAATCAATATTTTTACAAAAACAACTTAAAAAGTAAAAACAAAGTTAAAAACATTAAAAGAGAGAAGAAAAAACACTTTTGGTGTTTGAGTCTTGAGAGAAAGGAATTCAAATGATAAAAAATCATATTTTTTTTTGAATTTGTTGTGATAAAAATGAAGTAGAAGATGAGTATTTATAGTCATTGATATTAAAAATTAATGGGAAATAGAATATGATTCTTTTTTGACCAACTTAGGAACTCAAAACCTGCAAATTCAGCCTTGATCACACCTAAAAAGAAGAAGGGAATCAAATTCCCCATAGCAGATTTCATTCAAATCATAGACAACAGCCTGTGACTTTCTTTTTCTGAATGTCGTCGACATGTAAACGATTTTGGGGTAAAATATCACCCAAAATCAATGATATGTCGTTCGGAATCGGCGATAAGTCGCAGACTTCGAACGACTCAACCTGACTTGTCGATAAAATGACCTGTTGTCGACATTTCGAGTATCGATGACATGTCGTCGAAACAGGAGAAGAACAACTCCCCTCCCCTTTTTCGTTGCTGATATCCTCCGTTTTCTGCATGTCGTCGACATCCGTGACATTTTAAAACTTGGTTATTGATATTTTAATTAAAAAATACATTTATTTTATTTATATATAATCAATAGGAAGTATATTAAAAGAGGAGGGGTATTATTTGGGGATATGTATGAGAATAACCACTAAGAGGGGTCAAATAAGAGTATATAGGCATATAGTAAAAAATAATAGTAAATAGCCACTTTTTTAAAACCTGGAGAGAGATAATCTAATTAAATTACCAAAAAAAACTTTGTATGGTTGATTATCAAGATTTAGGCACAATTTTCAATTGCATACATTTATTTTTCTCTTTCTCTCTCTTTTAAATTCCTAAAAAATCTCTTTCATCTACCAATTTTTATCATTCTTACGTTTATAGTTTTCTCTCTCTCTCTTTCTCTCTCTCTCTTTTTGATTGATCTTCTCTCTAAATTCTTCTCTATTTTCTCTCTACCACGAACCGTTTTGGGAAGATTTTTTAAGCAAACACTCAAGAACATTAAAGATTTGAAGCATAAAAAAATCTAAAATCTATGAAAGGTATCTCTTTTTCAAAGTTCTTTCTAATTTTTTTTTTTTAATTTAGACGGATTTGTGTTTGATATTTTCTGGGGTGTTTTACTGCCACAAATTTTTATTGTATTATTTTTTCTGGAATTTATTGTAATTTGATATATCATGATTAAGTATATTTTCTACATTATGTATGTAAATAAAAAAAGCCACATTATAATTTTTCTTTTAATTTCTATGTGATATATTATACGTACTGTACAAATTATATATTTATTTACTCCCATATATTTTTCTAGTGTTTTTTCTGGCATTTATTGTAACGTCATGTGTTCATATTAAGTATATTTTATACATTATCCCATAAAAATATATTAATTGATTTTAAAATTTGTTATTTCTTTTTTTTTTCAATGCAGATTAAGAGGCAGTTATACTACCGTACATTATGTATATAATGTACCATTTTTCTCAAATTCAATATCGAAGCGAGGACAGTTATATTATGAAGAAAAAAAATGTACATAATGTACTTGTTTATTTATTGAATGAAAATGCAATATAAATTGAATTCAAATCGAAAAACTAAAAGAAATAATCATGGAAATTAAACCAAAAGTTCCATAAATCATGAGATAACATAAAAAAAAAAAGGAAATCATGGAAAAAAAATATGCATTACATTACAAATATAAAAATGTACCATATGTATTATAAAATTTGGAAATGATGTACTCAAAACGGAGAAAAAAGTGACGTTTTGGTATTCTTAAATAAAAAAAGAGAAAAAATTATGTTCGATATATTACAAAGATAAAACTATAAATAATGTATAAAATGTACCGTATAAACTATAAAATCTGGAAATGATGTACTAAAAGCGGTTAATAAAGTGTCAGTTTGGTGTTCAAAATAAACAAAAAAATGATAATTAAATTAAATAAAAATTAATAATTATGAAGAATGTGAGAAGTTTAAATAGAAAGAAGAAAAATTAAATTTAAAAATAGAAAGAGAAAGAATATAGGAAATCTTTCTTGAAATTAACCAAAATCTTGGAAGATACAAAAAAATCATAAATGCCAGCTAAGGAAAATGGTAGATATGGAATTTAGAAAGAAGAGAATCTTGAAGGTGACTATACACTTAAAAATTGAGATATGTGACTATTTAGTGATAGAGGGTAGTGAAATGTGGCCATCTACTTAGTTATCTCCATTATGTGTTTAAAAAAGGGCAAAATGCAAATAACACCCATGTGGTTTTAGTCAAGTGCAAATACACCACTATAATTAGAAAATGAATATTTATACCCTTATAATTTCAAAATTATGCAATTTGGCTTATCCCCACTAATGTTGTCAATTTCCTTTAGTTATAACTTCTTTGTTTGAACTCCGATTTAGATGATTCAAGATGTTTTGGAAGCCTTGTTTTGATCTCTATATTATTGTCTCTTCAAAACTTATAAATCAATAATAAATGAAAGAGTTATCATTATCAAATATATTAGGTATGATTGAAGTTATAGACCTTTTTTATTTACCGATAATTTATAAGTTTTAAAGTGACCATTAGGTAGATCGTGAAACGAGGATTCCAAAACATCTTGAATCATCCAAATCGAAATTTAAACAAATAAGTTATGACTAGAAAAAGTTGACAACTTAGTGCAGAGAGGCTAAATTGCATGATTTTGGAACTATGAGGGTATTATTCATCTTTAACTATAAGGGGTGTGTTTGCATTTGACCAAAACCACAGAGATGCTATTTGTATTTTTCCTTTTTAAAAAACACCAGGGCATTATTGGAATAATCCAGCATTATATAACATTCCGATATATCATTCCTCCTAAACAATCACAATAATCCAAATACTTTCATGATTGTTTGTTTGTCAAACACATGTTAATCTTAGTGTAACGCCTCGTTACAAGGTAATTTAAAATTTTGGTTAAAAATATTTATTTTATTTATTAATACCGAGTTTTGAAAATTCAATTATAATTTTCATAATTGCAACCATAGGCTTGTTAGGTGAAAAATTGCAAGAGAAGTATTCATTAGCAATTTGTTGGAGTGGAAGGATGACTTATCAATTAGAGAAAGTTTGAATTGAGGTGGCTAGGGTTTTTGGCTCATTTAGTCATTTATCAACAAAAAAAAGAGGAAAAGTTTTCACTCTCTTCTCTCCCTCTCACGCTGCCGCCCCCTTAGAGAAGCCGAGAATTTTGTTCGTTTCCTTCGTTGATTATTGTTGCAACCTTGTGTTTGGAAGTGTTTGGAGGGTCTTCCATTAATCGAAAAGGTAAATTTTCTTCTCCTCTTGCTTTCCCCATGATGTTGCCGCCCCTAGGGTTTCTAAATTGATGTTTTTCATCAATTTTTGATTGAAAGGTGATCGTTTGGAACATGAATAATAGTAGGGTGAAGATCGGAGGTCGGATCCTTGATTTTCTAACGTTAGGTAAGCCTCTTAAATTGATTTATGAACCTTTTAAATTCTATAATTTTATGTTAGCATTTAAATTCATGAAATTTAAGAACCCATCCTTGAAACCCAACCTCCATCACCTTCCAATTCCAAATCGAAAGCTTTTTCCCTAATCGATTTTGATCTACCTTACCTAGAATTGAAAAACCATCAAAATATTTCTCCTGAAACTTGAAATCGTGACCAAACCAAGACCCGAAGGCCTCGGTACAGTCGCGGCAAGAGGCAGCAGCCTCGGCGCTGCTGCCCCTTCAAACGGCGAATTTATTCGTCGTTTGTTTTCCCTATTCTTTGAGCCGTTGAACCCCAATCCTTTTTACATATTTTGGTACCGTTTTAGCATGAATTTTGATTGCCTTAGACCATCTTTTCAGGTCTAGTTTCGTGGTAGAAAAGTAGATTGATAATTTGGTTTTTAGTAAAGTCAAGGTAAGTTAACGATTTGATCAACGGTGGGGTTTTAGAGAAATCTAAAGCTCAAATTGTAGTTTATTTATTTCTAAATATTTATTTATACTATTCTGGAAATTTAGGAAGAGAATTGTTAATGGGAACATCCGAAAATTTATTGGGAGAAATTATTTTCGGTTATAACTAGTTTAGACGTTTTTCGGCGAAAATTGAGATTTTTAGTTTCGAATCAATTCTGAATGTTTATAATATAATTTCTGGAATATTTGGGAGTTTTAGATCACTCTTATCCATGAGAATTGATTTGGGAAGAGTTTAAGTTGACTTTTGGCTTTTCGACAGTTTTACCGTTTTTCGGCAGTTTTGTTATTTAATCTTTTAAACTGATTTTGCTGCTGTAATTTGATGAGTTAAGTTGGTTTTATGTGAGCATTATCATGTGTATAATGTTGAGGAGTTTGAGAATGATGGCCTGACAGGTTGTGATAACTAGTATTAAGGCTACGAGCTTAATACTCAGTTTTAATTCATTTATGGGAGAGTCCATAACCAGGTGCTAATAATCATTGCTCGTACGAATGATTTACTAGACGATTCAGTGAGCCGCTATAACCAGGTACTAGAAAGTGATAGTAGTCCTGAGAGACCGCCTTTCTAGTGTTGTGTGTTAATTTCTTAGTTGTTAACTTTTATATTATTAGATAATTTTTTGGATGTGTTAAGTGTTTGATGTTGGGAATTTGTGGATGAAAGCCTTGGGTATGAAACTAGAGAGAGTTGTCTATCCATGTAAGAGAGATTTTAGTGAAAGGTCTTGAATATGGAATTTTGAGATAAATTACCTATTCATGTAATGGGATGAGATTTGAGTTTAAGTGACCCTTTGAGCGTAATAGTTATTGGAGAATGTTGAGTGCTTGAGACTCGGTATGAATCATTTAGAGACTATCTAATTCTTTACCTGTTGATTAAGTTGTTTTCTCACTGGCTTTAGCCTCACAGTGCTATATTATTTTTTCCAGGTAACAATGGGACGGGAGGTGGCGGATGATGAGATAGAAAAGATGAGGCATTCATATTGCATGACGGCCTTCACATATTGTTTTGGAGACATTCTTTTTCATTGATTTTGAGAGTCATGTTTAATTTTTATCGTTGAGTTTTTTCTTGGAATTTATTTCATGATTTATTTTGAATAATGTGATTGATGGGTGTCACTACTATTTTATGGTATTTTCTTTTAAATAAACAATTCCAGAGTTTATATTTTGTTTTGAAATGTTATTGAAACATTTGTTATTTTGAATTTAATAAAGTTATATCATTCATCTTCCGCTGCTTCATATTCTAAGTATTTAACTTTGAAAAAGTCGGGTCTTTACACTTAGATTCCCACTAACCAAATGAGCCATTGAGGTAATTCAAATGCATTCCAAAAGTATGAAAATTGTGTAATCTAAGAGGTGCATGATAATCTTAGAATACCTCCAACCAAATGTGCCATACATTTTAGGATTCTATACTTGTTGTTGTTAGATTTATATTGTAAATAGTGATTATGTATTTGAAATATTTGTAACTATGGATAATTTTTTTTTAAAATGGTCAGGCTTGGAGAGTAACACCCTTTACTATTGAGGAAGTTTGAGTGGGTATCAAATATATTGTTTGATGCCTTGAATGAGAATGAGAGGTTTAGAATTGGGATGCTTGGGATTCTGGGAATAAGATTCTTATATTAAATATAGCGAGATTGTAAAATATGATTTAACTTTAAATTTTAAATTATTCCTTTAAATCATATCCTTTAGTAAATTTAATCATTCCATTTTTTTTATTTTTAAAAACAACCTCATAACCCGCAACGGATTTAATACCATTAAAAGTAATAGAAATTTTGAGCATACCATGTGTTTTTAGGCTTTTTAGTCTTTTCAACATAATCACAAAGGGGGTGTTTGGTAGAGGAGTAAGTTCTATATTAAACCCATACAACGTTATTTAATACTATTAAAAATAATAGAAAATTTGAGCATAAAAATGTGAGTTTTTTTTTTATTTAAAAGTTCATACCCTACTAACAAATATGAGTAGATTATGAAGCACTCACCTCTCTCCAACATAATCACAAAAGAGTCAATGACCCATAAGTATTTATTTTCTCATAATCAGGAGTTTAGTGAGTTTTTTTTTTTAAATAAAAAAATTATAAGAATTAAATTACTAAAAATTAAATCGACACGAATCTCGAAGTAAATTTATGATAATATCTAAAAAGACTTAGTAAATCGTAAAAATATATCATTAAAAAAAAAAAATTGAAAATTCAAATGAGTGACACGTGAGAGAGAACAAAAGAGAGAGACAAAAAATGTGTTTACATTGAAGCAATAAATTTATGTTAAAAAAAATCATAGATTATGACTATGAGAAGTAAGTTTCCATTCCAACTTCCATTTCCATTGTTGTTCAATTAAACACACACCAGAACAGAACATCGGAAGAAGGAGGAGGAAATTCATCATCACTGTTAAGAGTTAGGTCCGAGAAATCCATGAAAATGGATGAGGATCATCAACTTCTGTTGATATCACCGGCCGAACCAAGAAGCAGTCCGGGAAAGGAACAGCAAGCGGCCGGCGTCGGAATCCTTCTCCAGATCATGATGCTCGTTTTATCTTTTGTTCTTGGCCATCTTCTTCGCCGTCACAAAGTCTATTTTCTTCCTGAAGCTAGTGCTTCTCTTCTAATCGGTATCTTTCATTTTCATTGCTTCTCTCCATTTTTTTTCTCTTCAACTTCTCTTCATTTTCACTTTTGTATCAGGTTTAATCGTCGGTGGACTTGCCAACATTTCAAACACTGAAACTAGCTTCAGGACATGGTTCAATTTTCACGAGGAATTTTTCTTTCTCTTCCTTTTGCCTCCGATCATATTATATCCTTTACTTTAACTTTCTTAAATAATTGATTTCCCAATTAGGGTTTTGTTTCTTTTGTTTCCTTGACGATTTTGATTACTCAGTCAGGATTTAGCTTATCACCTGTAAGTGAAATGAAAATCCTCCAGCTATTTTTCCCCTTTTGCTGTAGAAAGAACCTTTTCATGTTATTTACTTGAATTTTTGCTGGTTTTTTAATGTAGAAACCTTTCTTCTCGAATTTCGGGGCTATTGTGACGTTTGCTATTCTGGGAACCTTTATTGCTTCGGTTGTTACGGGTGTTCTTGTGTAAGGATTTTCTTCTCTTCTTTTTTACTTGCACAACCCACTCTCACGTCATGTACTCTTTGCGAATTGTTATTTATGTCGATGTAATTCGGTTTCTCTTTGTGTTGTTGCAGCTACCTTGGTGGCTTGACGTTTCTCATGTACCGGCTTCCTTTCGTCGAATGTCTTATGTTTGGTTCTCTTATTTCTGCAACTGATCCCGTCACCGTCCTTTCTATATTTCAGGTGCTTATTTGATCCCTCTTTTTTATGTTTTTTATTTAATCACGAGTGACAAAAATTCCAGAAGACTTTGTATTGTAATCATGTAAAAAATCCATGAGAGAAACCATGCCCAGTGAATATAATTCGGGGGTTTTGCAAATATTTGTAGAAGACCATAGGGACCTCGTGGCATACAACCGAAACGACTCCCACCATTGAATTCAAGCACAATATTCTATGTCGAATATTCAATATTTCATGAATTGGGCTTGTGAGCCTCTCCTCTTCTTTAAAAAATATTCCATGAATTTCTCATTACCAAATGTGGCAATGTCAAACAGTAGTCTGAGCTCTTAACTTGTAGAATATTGAATTGTTAGGAGATTTTGATATTATAAAAAATGTTTTCACGTATCCTTCATGAATTGGATATAATGTCACCTAGTGTTTCCCTTCTGCCATAATATAGCCCTATTATTATTATAAATCCTTTGACGATCTCTAATAGACTAAGGGGTGTCTGGGTTTGTAGGAAAATTCTCGATGAGGTTCATTATTGAAGTTAATGGCGCTCATATTCTTGAGGGAGCTATATTTAAGATTGTTTTGAGAAAGCCCATGATCATTTGGGTTTGGATTTCTTTGATTAAGTTTTGTGGAAAAAAGGGTTTTGGGTATGAGTGGAGAAACTGGATTATAAATTGATTGTGTTTTGCTAATTTTTTGGTTCTAATTGTTGATTTGAGGATATAATTTTGTCTGTGGGTGTCAGACTAGCTGATTCTCCTTTTCCCTTTTTTTCTTTCCATTTTCATGGTGGATGTTTTGAGTAGGTTGGTTTCAGAGGGGTTTATTGAGGGTTTTAGAGTTGAGTGAAATGATGTCCACCTGACCTATTTGGAGTCCACAGATGACACTTGTTTTTTTTCCTTCCTTGGGGATATGAGGATTCTTTTTTTAACTTCAATAGAGTTTTGAGTGTCTTTGAGTCTGTTTTGGGGTTAAAAATTAATTGGGTCAAGAGTATAGTGATTGGGGTTATTTGTGATCCTCAAAAGCTTAGTAGGTGAGTGTTGTTAGTTAGGTGTGAGGTATTTATTTTTCCTTTTCCATTCGTAAGTTTGCCTTTAGGGGATAACTCTAGGTTGTTGCTATCATAAGCTCCGATGGTAGTCTAGGTGCAAAAATGACTTTCCTCTTCGAAGAAGTCTTTCTTCTTTAAAGAGAAGTAGCTTACTTTTATCGAGTATGTTTGTTGTTTCCCTTTTTAAATTGGTTATGCCGTCGCCAATATTTTAGAGAAGCTCATGAGGGATTTTCTTATAGGAAAGGGCGGTGGAAGGTTGCGGTTTTACATTTGGTTATGTGGGAGACGATATCTAAAGGGTGTGGGGAGGGGGGCCTCAGGATTGGGTGTATTGCTTCCTCTTCTTTACCGTATCACTAAAAATCGCTTTGCCATCATTTTCTCTCTTTTTAATTTACATTCCAAGTCTTGGGATCACTCTTTCTTTAGAAATTTTAAAGATAAGGAATTTCTAGAATTTACTTCTCTTCTTAGTCTTATTTCCCATATTTTCCCCTCTACTCCAATGATTGTATTTCTAGGTCCCTTCATCCTTCGGGTTCTTTTACTTGCAAATCTTTTTTTTTTTTTCTCATTCTATTCTCTCGGATTCTTTCCCTTATAATTCTATTTGGTTTTCGGGTTTTCAACCCAAAATTCAATTCTTTCTTTGGACTTTTTATTTGGGAAAACTTGTTACCGGGGATGTTTTGCAATCACGTTTGTCCTCTTCCTATTTGTCTCAACATATTTGTTTTTCTGTGTTGTGCTATAAGAGTTGTGAATCGGCTTCTCACCTTTTTCTTCATTTTAATTACACAAGCAAACTTTGGTTCAAACTTCTTTCACAATTTGACTTGAGTTGGGTTCCTCTAAAGGATGCTAGGGATCTTTTGATTTTGGATTTTTTTGGTTTAGAGAATTCGCAAAAAAGAAGACTTTTTTTTAAAATGCGCAATGGCTGTTTTATTGTGGACTGTTTGGTTGGAACATAATTCTTGGCTTTTTTTTGGATGAATCCAAATCTTGGTTTCCCTTATGGGATTCTTTTGTTTCAAGAACTTTTAGTTGGGCAAAAGTTGTAAATAGT
Source organism: Gynostemma pentaphyllum (assembly GCA_028015215.1). NCBI lineage: Eukaryota > Viridiplantae > Streptophyta > Magnoliopsida > Cucurbitales > Cucurbitaceae > Gynostemma > Gynostemma pentaphyllum. The sequence goes on from CM051346.1 coordinate 30,078,854, forward strand.
TTAGATTTTGATTTTCCATCACATTCCATGTTCTATAAATGGAATTCTTTTTTGTAAATTGTTTTTATCTTTTTTTTTTTCTATTTTTTTTTAGGATTTCTCATCCTCTTGTATTTTGTTCTACCCTTATTGATTAATGAAAGTTTATCTTTCCATCAAAAAAAAAAAAAAAAGTATGCGGGCCAACTAGTAATGATTTGTCCTAACGAATAATTACAAAAGTCTTTAGAAGTTGACACCCAAAAAGAAGCATTTACGTATGCCAACTCCCAAACATATTCCCAAGATCTAACTTCATCCCTAAAAATTCTTTTGTTCCTTTCAAGCCAGACACCCATGCAATTGCACAACATCCCGCTATCTATAAGTAATTCCCTTTGACATTAAGGGGGGGGGGATCAATTCTTCTAAAGATTGGCCAAAAGAATCATTGTTCACCCAAGATAATCCAAAAATTTGGAAGTGCTTTTGCCAAATAAGTCTCGAAAACTTGCACTTCCACATGAGATGATTTAGATTATCATATGCTTAGTGTTAAAAATTGTGTTTGATATATTGTCTTAATCAAAGTGTAATTCTTAATTGTGATGTCATAATTCTAGGAACTTGGCACTGACACGAACCTTTATGCTTTGGTGTTTGGAGAATCTGTATTGAATGATGCTGTAAGTTTTTATCATAACCAATTACTATTCTATGATTTTGGTTGAAGATTGCATCTGTTTTATACTTGTAATTCTTATGTTGGACAATTGGCAGATGGCAATTTCCTTGTACAGGTATGTAAAGTAATGGTTTAATTTCTTGCATTTTCAGTGTTATTGAATTATTCTAACTAGTTGGCATTTACAGAACAATGTCCTTGGTTAGAAGTCATGCCTCTTCTGGAAAAAACGTTTTTGTGGTGGTGGTTAGATTTCTTGAGACTTTTGTTGGTTCACTTTCTGCAGGTTATCTTTTACCTATCTTGTGCCTTGAAATTATTCCTTTTTCCCCCACATCTCTTTTATAATGTAAGGACTTTAGAAGCAATACATTAATATCATGATGCATTGATTTGTTGGATAGTGAAAATAACTCTAGTTGATCTTGATGTAGTGACACTTTTCATACGAGTACTCTTAATGACTTGTTATTAGTTTCTGTTTACTTATTAGTTGTTATGTTAGTTTACTCCTTGACATTGTCAAAAAAACGCCCCTATTGTATACTTTCTAGGGAGGGTGGGATCCAACCAATCTTTAGATCTCCTTGTCTTAGGCCCTAGAAGCTTTAATCCGACCTCTAGACTTGCCATTGCAAAAACAGAGAATTTAGTTTTAGAAATACAGCTTGTAATCCAATTCTCTTATTTAGTGCCAAAACCTTTCCGAGTAAGAATAACAGAAATAGTACTCCAATTTTTAAGGTCAAATGCTATCTCCTGGTCAATCTTAAGGATCCAGGCTTCGGTTTTTTTTCCCTTTTGTAGTCGTCAATAATTTCATTTGCTATAAGCACCGGGTACAGGATTTGCCTACCTCATACAAAGGCAAATTGATTGGGGAAAATTGTGGATGGGAGAACCTTCTTGATCCGCTCAGAGTGAACTTTGACCTGAATTTGGTATACTGCATTGACAACAAGACTGATAGGGTGACACACATAGATCTCTCCTTCTTAGGAATGAGGCAAAATGAAGGTCTCTTTGAAATAGGCATTGATCTTTTCATTCTGAAAAAAACATGGACTTTTAAGAGAACTCTTTTCGTGTACGATTCTGGACATTGCCTTCCAAGTTCTCTGACTGTTCACTTCATGCACACCGTCTACTCTTTTTTAACTGTTAATGCAATTAACTTATTGAATGAACAAATGAAAATTCTTATGGCTACTGACATTGTCATTTGAATGGAGCTGCAGGTGTGGGCGTTGGATTTACTTCTGCATTGATATCCTTTTCTGTTTAGCACTTTCTATGTTACCCGTAGATATATTTTTAAGGATGTCTGTAAAAGTCCTCTTGAGATTTGAGATTCTATTGTGTTTGTAGCGTCTCTTTAGAGTTCTTTCTCTTAGGAGTTCTGTATCCCCCTCCTTCACAGCCTTCAAGCAGAGGGATTTCCCCCCTTATAATCTTTTTTGGAGTGGGTTTTTATATTTATTTCTATTTCCTTTCAAGAAAACTTTGTTTCTTACAAAAAAAAAATATTTTTTTTATTATTGTTTGATCCCAGTGATGTTATGTTTAGCCTTAATTCTTAGAACCTTTTTAAGTATGCAGGCTTGGACATTGAAAAGTAAGTGCTGCACTTTTTATGAGCTTGGTGATTACCAAATTATAGTTCATCTTTTGGATGGGAACTTACCATAAGGTCCATCGAATTTTCTTAATATGATTGTGCTTGTTCCCTTTTCCAGTCTTCAAAATTTGGAGTGCTGTCTTTTTGTTCTTTTCCCATATTTCTCGTAAGCAATCTTCTTAGGCCCCTAATTTTATTTTTGTTTTTAATTATAGTTACCCTTTACTTTGATGATTTTAGTGCGGAATATTTTACTATAGGTACATGCTTGCAGAAGGTTTTGGTTTGTCTGGCATTGTATCAATTTTGTTCACAGGAATGGTAAGTAGAGATGATATTTTTTTTTGTTATAATTTTTTACATTTTTATTAATTGTTGATGTTGTATCATATTTGATGTTCTATATTGTCATTAGGTGATGAAGCATTACACATATTCAAACTTATCAGAGAATTCGCAACAATTTGTTGCAGCCTTTTTTCACTTGATATCATCTCTGGCAGAGACATTTATGTAAGAGAGCTTTGACCCGTTTTATCTTACCACATTTCACATCCATAAACTTGTTTCATGTTATCTTTTGACATTTGTTTTCCAGATTTATATATATGGGCTTGGATATTGCCATGGAGCAGCATAGCTGGTCACATGTTGGATTCATTTTTTTCTCAATTGTATCCATACCCTTGTGAACAGTCTTCTTTACCCTTTTTTCTTATCGATCTGTTTCCTGTGGTTCCTTAACCATCTCTATGTTCGCCACAGTTATTTATTGGTGTTGCAAGGTATGGTTGCCGATTTTTCTCTCCTACTTTCTTACCTTGGATCATTAAATTGACACTAGTTCATCTTTGGATTGCTTACTTTGTTTTTTATATGGAGATGCTATTCTTTGTTTTTTATATGGAGATGCTATTCTTTGTTTTAGCCTTTGGATGGAGTCCGTATGTAATCCTTCATGATTTTTTTTCTTATTTGATGCAAAACAGTTTGTTTGCTTTCTTGTAATTCCCTTTTTTCTAGGTTTAGAAGATGGCTTATCCTCCACCTCCCTTTTTTGCCCCTTTTTCTCTGTCAATATGTATATTTTTTTTTATCTCAATAACACTTTGCTTTTGGCATTTTTTGCTCCATTTCTGAAGTTCATAGTTTCTCTGTTTTGACTCTGGTAAATTGTATGATTTTAATATGTTTCATAGGGCCGCAAATGTCTTTTCTTGTGCATATTTGGTCAACTTAGTTCGTCCTGCAAATCGACAAATACCTTCAAAGCATCAGAAAGCCCTTTGGTATAGTGGTAAGGAGCAAGATATGCTAATTGTTTTGAGTTTTTATGTTGGAAAAGAAGGGGGGGGGGTGCTCGTCATAAGATATTGCTGTTCTAATGCGTTATGAATGCGTGAATAGGACTACGTGGGGCTATGGCTTTTGCTCTTGCCTTACAATCAATCCACGATCTTCCAGAAGGACATGGGCAGACAATTTTCACTGCAACTACTGCAATAGTTGTTTTGACGGTAGGCAGTCCAACTTTTATCTTTAAGATCACAAGTTATTTAAAATTCCGTGCACCATTTTTTGTAACTTTCCATCAAATAAATATAATTGGCTTTACTTCATGGTTATAATTATAACATTATCATCAGAATTTAGCAATTCATATAAACAATTGTGTCCCCCTACATGCCCCAGCTTGAGCGTAAGGATTTTTTTATAGGAAAAAAAGGTTTTCTAATGTTTTCGTTCTTGTTTTTGTTTGAATTAATTCATTTATAAAGATAAATGTTATAAATGATAAATATTGTTACAATATATATATTTATGATATTCCTTATTTAGATTAGGGATATTTTCCTTATTTTTTAGTTTCCATGTTTAAGTTAGTTTCTTAGTCTAGCTAGGTTTACTTTTCTATATAAGTCTATGTAACCTCCATACAATTTAACCTAATTCAATATATCATTAGTCTTTCCGTTTACAAATATTATAGAATTTTTGAAGGCAGTGTTTTAAAAGGCGAGAAAAGCCCTAGCCTAGGCGCGCCTAGGCTCAAGGCTCGGACTTTGCGCCTCGCTTCAAATGAAGCAAGGCGAAAATATAAAGCCCCGCTTTTTAGGGCTTTTTTCCTGAGGCTCAAGCGAAAGGCGAGGGCTTTTTAGGGCTTTTTTTTCTGAATCTTATTATGCGTTTTTATGATTTCATATATCAATGTTTAGCATATATCAATGCAGTTTTCATATATCAATGCTTATGTGTGTTAAGAATTATGATGTGTTTTGTGTTTTGAATTGTTTTTGGTGAAATGAAGGTAACTTTTCTTCTTCTAAATATATGTAAACTAATATTATTATATAGTGCGCCTAAAAAAGCCCTCACTTTTTTTGCGCCTCGCGCTTAAGCCCCCGGGGGACCTCATCGCTTTGATGCGCCTTGCGCCTTTTAAAACACTGTTTGAAGGAAATAGTAGAGAAGTAATGAAATTCCAAAATTTGTATAGATGGTCGGTGTTCTTTGGCTCTTGGTGGTGGTAATCCAATTTTTCTATTTAGAAGGATGTCTTAGTTTAACTTTTGCCTTTTTAATTGAAATTGGTTATCATCCAAGAAAAACAACATTTGTTTGATTCTCAAGAAAGAAAAATCCATTCAAGTGACAGAGTCCTACAGCCTCATACATAGTGTTTAAAAGATTCTTGTCAATGTTCTTGGTGATAAACTAAATCCGTTTGCCTTTGTAAAAGATAAGCAAATCTTGGATCTTGTCCTGGTAGCCAATGAATCCATTGGGGAATATATATATATATATATATTTTTTTAGATGGAAAGATAAACTTTTATCAAACAAAAAAGGTAAAAACAAATACAAGAGGATGAGAAATCCTCCAAGGAAAACAGGAAAAAATAAAGTAAAGACTAAATAAAAGAATTCCATTTATAGAACATGGAATGTGAAGGAAAATCGAAATCTACACTATTTACAACTTTAGTCCAACTGCTGAGAAATCCATTGATGAATATCTTCTTAAGAAAATTCTCAAATTAGTTTAGAGCTTCTTGTGACCAGCTGGTGAGAAAAATCACATTAATGATACCATCCAAAGAAGACATCCTTGAATGCAATAATGTTTTAGAATAAAAGGGCTAGTATTGATAGATTCTTTTCGTATCTTTTGGGGCTTTCAGTTCAATTTTTTTATTCGTGACCCAATTTTCTTTTTTTGTCTAGTTGGAACTTTTTTTTAAAGGAATGGCAGTAGGTGGGGTGGGGTGAGATGAGGTGAGGGGTTCTCTTCCCGTCACCGAAGGTGATAATTTTATTTCTTATAAACCGTAGGTGGGTGGGTTTTAAATTAGGGGTAAATAGTGAAATAACATATTTTTTACATACTAATTACTGAAATGTCAGATGTGTTTTTTAAAATTACCCAAATAGCTTCATTAAATTTATTGAACTAATAAAGGCAAAAAAAACTAACAAATAATAGTTTAATAAATTTATTGAACCTACTATTTCGATAAAAACATGAGTTCAATAAAATTTATTGAACTAATAAAGGGCGAAAAAACCCAACTAATAATTGTTCAATAAAATTATTGAATTATTGAATTGTTGGATTACTATTTGAGTAATTTTTAAAAAGTTTTGACATTTTAGTGATTAATATGCAGAAATATGTTATATGAGACAATTTCTTTTTAAATTACTTTGTGGGAATTTCCTGCTTACTTTTTAAGTTTAATTATTTTAGAAACAAAAATTAATTAAATATCTACTAATACAAAAAAAATATACATTTGTAGCCAAATTAAATTGAGAAATTAGGTTTTTTATTAGTTTAAAGTCACTAATTTCATAAATATTGTATCAAAATCTGCTACCTAGTGAAATTTCCCTATTTTAAATATAGCAAAAGTTTGGTTTATTTTTTTTTTTTTTGATGGTAAACAAAGTTTTTCATTGATGAATGAAAAAGCCAAAAAAGGGCTAAGCAAAATTACAAAAAGGCCTTCCAATTAGAGGCAATAATAGAGGGAGCATAGTTACTAAACGAATTACAATTTGCACTCCACAAGGAGGCGTTAAGTACACTATTATCCCACACTTCTTCCCAAGATCTAGACTTGCTTTCAAAAATTCTCCTATTCCTCTCAAGCCAAACATTCCAAACAATAGCTCTAACCCCACTATCCCAAAGAATTCTTTTCTTCTTGCCATAGAGCAAAGGACCTCCGAGGAATAACAATTTTTCTTATTGATTATTGAATTTGTTCCTATAAATAAAAACAAGGCATATGTTTTAATTAATTTTTTTCTTGTAATTCAAAATGATGAATCTTATTGTTGACTTCATGTTGGTTATTGGGATGCTTTGAATTAGAAATCAGTAATTTATGAAGTTTTGTTAGTTTTTATATTTCCGAAGGAGGAAGGGGCTTTGTGGCACAAAGTGATAGTGGCTTTACATGGTGATGTAGCCTTAGGTTGGAGAGTTGGCACTAATATTTACTGCTCCAACCGCAGCCCGTGGAAACAGATAGCGAAGCTTGAGGGGCTTATGACTGCGTTTACGTCCTTTGCTTTGGGGAATGGGATGATGATTTCTTTTTGGGATCATCCGTGGATTACTAACGTCCCTCTTCGTGCTGTTTTTCCAAGTTTATATAGGCTGTCTAATTCAAAGGAGAGTTCTGTTGGTGAAGTTTGGGACTCCAACTCTAATTCTTGGAATTTGCTGTTTAGGAGGAACCTAAAGGATGAGGAGGTGGAAGAGTTTGTTAGTTTGATGTCCACTCTAAATGGGTGTGTTGTGGGATCTTCTCCGGACTCAAGGTTGTGGAAAGGGGCTGGCAGTGAGTTTTCCTGCAAAAATGCTTTGTTGTCTCTGTCGTCTAATGTTTATGCTTTCTCGGAGGACCTCTATAAAGCTCTTTGGTGCGCAAGGTACCCGATTAAGGTGAAAGTTATGCTATGGACCCTTTTTAAGGGAGGTTTAAATACCTTTGATAAGCTGCAAAGAAGATATCCGTCTATGGCTCTTTCCCCGAATGTTTGTGCCCTTTGCTTAAATGATAGCGAGAGTGCGGGCCACGTTTTTGTGCAATGCTCCTTTGCTTCTGGGTTGTGGTACAAGCTTTTTAAAATTTTCAATATGCACGGGCCTCTCCATAACTCCGCTGGTGATGCTATCCACGGGCTGCTGTGTGGTCAGAATCTTAAAAGGAAGCCTAATATTATTTGGTGCAATGCCATTCGTGCCACTTGTTGGTTGATTTGGTGGGAACGCAATAGCCGTATTTTTAATTCTAATTTCATCTTTTCTTCTGTGAATAGTTTGTGGGAGAAAGTGGTGTGGTTTGCTTCCCTTTGGAGTTCCCTTGTGAAGGATTTTTGTAATTATAGTCCATCTCATATTGCCCTCAATTGGTCTAGTTTTTTGTAATCTCTTGAGGGTGCTCTTTTGTACATTTCATGATATCAATGAAATTGTTTCTTATTTAAAAAAAAAAGTTTTGTTAGTTTTTATTATTTTCTCAATTTTATTAATTTAATGCTTTTCTTTCCTGTGCTATTTTGAAAATTCTGAAATATTTTTTGCTATAATTTTTTTTTTTTGATAGTAAACACGCTTTTCATTGATAAATGAAATAGCCAAAAAAGGGCTAGAGTTACAAAAAGGCCTTCCAATTGGAGGCAATAATAGAGGGATTATAATTACAAAACGCTTTACAATTTGCACTCCAATTGGAGGCATTAAGAACACTAATATTCCAAACGTAATCCCAAGGTTTACTAATATCCAAAAAAATTCTCCTATTACGCTCCAACCAAATATTCACCGCATTAGCCCAAAGCGTTCTACCTTTAATCTTAAGACTAGAGCCTCCTAGTAAGGTAATAATATTAACTGCGGGATCTTTATGATGAACCCAAAACATGCTAAAAGTGTTCAGAAGAGACTTCCAAATGGCGTCAGAAAAAACACAACTGAACAGCAAGTGGTTGGTAGACTCTGAATTCTCCTTGCAAAGGACACACCAATTCGGTTGTAGGGTACACCAAGGCTTCCGAAACTGTAGTTTCTGATTAGAGTTGAGGCCATCATTTAAAATAGTCCACAAGAATACTTTAATCTTTTTAGGAAAATTCCCCTTCCAGATCAGCATATGGGTCAAGTCCTTTTTCAGGCCACTGTTTTTCCAGATAAGATAAAAAAAAACTTTTGTTTTTGCTATATTTTAAAAAAAGTGTCCCCCCCCCCAAAAAAAAAAAAAAAAGGGGTTAAATACACTAGTGACCCCTGCACTTTCAGTCATTCTCAATTTACGCCCCTACACATTCAATTTAGTATTTTTCACCCCTGCACTTTCTTTCTCCAATTTCCATCCAATTAAAATGTTAAAGTTAACGGACCTTTTTTATTTTATTTTTAATTCCAATGGGTATGTGAAATGACCATCACAACCTCATCCAAACTAACCCCACGAATTCATAGTCAATCTGTGGCAAGAATTAACCCTAATCCCAAATTACTTCCTGAAGCAACTCACGAGGAAAGCAATTGCGAAGAAAAGAATTTCCCCACGAATTCACCATAGTCAATCTGATTTCTTGTCATTGACGAAGAAAAGCGAGCGATTAACGAAGAAAAGTGACAGCACTTAACTTTCTGAAGCGAACGATTACTGAAGAAAAGCTTACGATTCATGAAGCGAACGATTGACGAAGAAAGCTTCCCAAAGTATAATGGAAATATGTTATAATTTTCAGGATTCTATCAAAATATTGACTGTAGAGGGATTGAAGTAGATTGAATTTGACAGGTTTTGAAGCAGGGCATCTATTGCATAACATTTTATTGGCAGACTTTGCAGTAGCTTATGGAAAAATTTGACAAATTTTGAAGCATCTTCTGGGCAGCAGCTTATAGGAAGAATTTGACAAATTTTGAAGCGTCTTTTAGGCAGCAGCTTATAGACATACTTTGTAGCAGATTTCTTTTATTGCTTTGGACTCATTTTGTTAGACATATTTTGACTAATGTTTGGGAAAAAATTTAGACTTCTTTTGGTAGACAAATTTTGACTAATGATTGGGCAAATTTATCAACAATGGCTTCGAAATCGTTTTCTTCGTAATCGCTTCAATGGCCTCAATTTGGGAATAGGGTGAATTAGTGAGACAAAAACTTGAAGGAAGGTTAGAACTTTTGAAGGTATGTTTGACTGAGGTTATAATGGTCTTTTCACATACTCATTGAAATTTAAAAAAAAAGAAAAGAAAAAAGGTCTGTTAGTTTTAACACTTTAATTGGATGAAAATTGGAAGGAAGAAAGTGCAGGGGTGAAAAATACCAAATTGAATGTGCAGGGGTGTAAATTGAGAATGGCTGAAAGTGCAGGGGTCATTGGTGCATTTAACCCAAAAAAAAAGTCTATAACCTTGTTACATCTAGTCACCAAGTTTGGAAAAGGGATTTCATTCCCTATTCCTGGTAGATCCCTGTTTCCGTAGAGATTTTTGCAATTGTTTTTTTTAACCTCCCTTCCTTAGTCTTTGAGTACGATTTCCCATCTCTTATTAAAATTTTCCAAATCCTTTAAAAAGTGCTTTTCTTGTGTGAAGGGGATGAAAGAGGAAAAAAAAGCCCAAAAAGATTAAAAAAGCCCTCCAATTGGGGCAATAGTAGAGGAAGTAATACAAAAGATTTACAATAGCACAATGGAGGTGGGACACAAAACCCCACCCACCCCTCCTGCCCTCAAAAATTCTCTGTTTCTTTCAACCAACGTATAAAAAGCTCTCCCGTTCCCAAAGGACTCCCGTTGGGCGGCTGGGGGGGGGGGGGGGGGGGGGGGGTAAAGGTTCAACTTGGGTTCGTGGAACACCCAAGCCATGTCAAAAGTCCGGGGGGGGTAAGAACTCATATGGGGGGGGGAAGGTACAATCAAACAAGATTTATTTCCAGTCATCTCTTGAATTCTTTCTGGGGGGGGGGGGGGGGGGTTTTGGGAAATAGGGGGGGGGGGGGTTTTTTACTATTAAACAAGCAAAAGGTATTGTGTCACCATACCTGAGAGGGGGGGGGGGGGGGGGGGGGGGGGGTTTGGGGAATCCAGGGGGGGTTTTTGGGGGTTCATTAACACTGTTAACGGGGGGGGCCCAAAAGGCTGTTAAAAGTCATCTCTTGATTTCTTTCTATATTTTTCTAATCTGTACTGTTGTTTCGTATATACTGAAGGAATAAAAGTAACTATCGACTGAAGTGTTCATTTTACCCAAAGACTATCACCTGTTACTTGGCTTACCTCACCAAAAGTGGGCTGCTTTTAAAAAAAAACTATTGTTTATCTTATATTTCCTCTGTGAAAATCAGTTTTTAGCATTCCATTAGATTCCTAATCCTCGCTTCTCTCTTATGCACTCGTGGCTATTCCTTTTGAAATTACTGCTCTTCTACTATTGGATTGCCTTTTTGTAACCTCCTTTAGCTTAGTTGACTTTCTAACATATTTTTTTATACTTTTGCTTTTCAATCATCACTACAAAGTCCACTTAGAGGGTTAAATCCTACTTTTCTTCTCCTCTCCCTCTATTTTCTTTCCTTCAAAGAGCATGGGCGATGGAGACTAGGAAAAGGATTTTAAGTTGGCATTCATTTCATATAATGTAAAGGGTAACTTCTACAATCTTTAGTGGAAAAATCCAACTAGAAAAATTATTAGCAATCCTATAAACATCTCTCTACTGTATGAATACTCTTGGATAATTAGATTTAGCTTAGATTTATCTTTATCTTTTGATTATTTTATCTTGTTCTTTCTTACCTTATTAGGATTAGATTTCCTTCTTGTATAAGGTTTCCTCTATTATAAAAGGGGCCTCAATATCTTTAAACATAACTTTGGAATACAATATTTTCTATTCCATAAACTTAGTTGGTATTAGAGGAGGTTACTCGTAACTCGTCGGAATCATATTTCGGTGACCCATTCTCTGTCGAGCTTGACATGATAACACGCCTCCCACTACTTCCCACTGCTTGCCAGAGTCTTTCGTCGCCTGCCTGTCACCGGAACTGCGCCAGAATCTTATTTCGGTGACCCATTCTCAGACGAACTTATATTGATATAAGAACCTTAATGTTCTCTGGAATCCTACTCGCCGGAATCTTATTTTGATGATCCATTCTTCGACGAACTTATCTTGATATCACAACCTTAATTTTTTCTGGAATCTTACTTCGGTGACCCATTCTCCGACGAACTTATCTTGATATCACAACCGCAATTTTTGCCTAAATCCTACATGCTGGAATTTTATTCCGGTGACCCATTCTCCGATGAACTTATCTTGATTTAACAACCTTAATTTTTCGCCGAAATCTTATTTCGGTGAACCATTCTCTGACAAACTTATCTTTATATCACACTGCTTCACCGGTCACCGAAATTCTGCGCCTCGGGTCACCAGAATCTCACCGGAACCATAATTTCTACTGGAATCTCATTGGAACCCTAATTTCATTTTTACGGTGTGTTATTCTCTATCTTGTCAAGTCTGACTCTCCTTTGAAACTAACCAAAACCCGGCCGTGGTAACAAACGTTATTGAGAATCGGACCCTTAATCCCAATAGCCATTCCATCCATATTACCATTATTCGACTCCATGGAAATAATTTTCATCGTTAGTCTCAAAGTGTTCGGATGTATATTTTTGGGCAAGGAGAAAAATAGGATATATTACAGGTATAAGAAAAGTGCCAGATTCAACTGACCCATTGTTTTCTATTTGTGATGCTGAAAATTCCATGATTATGACATGGTTGGTTATGACATAGTTGCTTTCCAACCTTGAGGTCATGGGTTCAAACCATGTTGCCACCTACCTAGGATATTATCCTACGATCAAAGCGATGCCAAGTGTTGTAGTGGCATGAGGTTGCCCCGTAAGATTAGTCGTGGTGCGCGTAAGCTGGCCCGGACAGTATTAAAAAAGGAAAAAAACATGGTCGGTTAATTCCATGGATGTGGACATCGATGATAATTATGTGTTATCCTACCATTGCAGAATTATGGGATAATGTGTATCAAATGTATTTTGATCTTGGCGATCAATCACAAATTTATGAGCTAACCTTGGAACTTGGAGAAATTCGACCAGGTGAAGAAACTAGAACAAAATACTTCAACTCTTTGAAAAGGCTGTGGCAAGACCTCGATCTCTTCAACACATATGAGTGGAGTTCTCCTGGAGATTACAACCACCATAAGAAAACAATGGAGAATAGTCGTATCTACAAGTTTCTTGCTGGTCTCAATGTAGAGTTGGATGAGGTGAGAGGAAGAATCATTGGAAGAAATCCACTTCCTACTCTAGTGATGTTTTTGCTGAGGTAAGAAGGGAGGAGAGTCGTAGGCAAGTTATGCTTGGAAAGAAAATTACTTCAGTTGAGAGGTCAACTTTGGTTACTGAAGCTAGAGCCAATCAAGTGATGAACTCTCAAAATAAGGGTAATGAAAAACGGATATAGTGTGACCAAGGTTGTAAAAAACGTACGATTCAAATCGAAACGATAGGGTTTTGATTCAGATTGTGTTTTTGAATCGCAAATAGGATGGATCGTTCGATTCATTTAGTGAATTGTGTAAGATTCATTTTTTTTTTCCATTTCAGAAGATGGGAGAATCGTTCGAAGAAATTTGTTTACGTTCTTGCAGATTCAGATCTAGGCTAGGGCACCTTGGAGGAAACGAAGTGAAGACTGAAATGAAGAGGCAGGTTGTGGTTGATAGATACTGATAGTTGATACTTGATACCGGAGGCTAGAGCCTTGGAATGGAGGAAACAAGGTGAAAAAGAAGAGATGAAATCAGAAACGAAGAAACCAACCATGGGTTGGCCCAATGGCTAAGAGGTTGTCCTTCCAACCTTGAGGTCATGGGTTCAAATCCATGTGTGGCCACCTACCTAGGATATTATCCTACGAGTTTCCCGACGCCAAGTGTTGTAGGGTCGTGTGGTTGTCCCGTGAGATTAGTTGAGGTGCGCGTAAGCTGGCCCGGACACTCACGGATATAAAAAAAAAAACAGAAACGAAGAGGCGCGGGGCTGTAGGTTGGAGGAAACGAAGAGGCAGATGTCTGTTGAGAATCTTGATACTTGAAATCTGAGATTTTTTTTTTAATAATAATTTAATAGAATACCTGTGTATGTGCTGTCACTACTGTCTATTTGTTGTACCCCACAAACTTTATTTATATAAAGGAAGGGTTAGGTTAAGTTTTTTTTATCAAAGCAAATATTTATTTTTATAATTTTGTGATTTTGGTTGAAGTTAATTAATGTTATTTCTTATTTATATGAATATTAAATCTATTTCTCCATATTTCATCTATATTATCTCATATATATAATATTTAATTCATAAATAAATAAAAAATAAATCTTACGATTCACGATTCATTTTTTTTAGAAAACGATTCACGTTTTGACAATCTTGGGTGTGACTATTGCAACAAGCCTCATCACACCCGTGAAACCTGTCTGAAACTTCATATGGAAACCTACAAGCTGGAAGAACAGTAAACATGGTGAGAAGAATAATCAGACATCTAATGACAACATAGTTGACTCAAGTCCGTTCAATCAAGAGCAGATTGAACAACTCTTGAAATTGCTAAAGACTAATTCTTCATCTGGTAATCTTAGCACTTCCTTGGTTCAAATAGGCCCAAGACTCGGAGAAGGTGATTGGATGAACTAGGATGCTTGACAGCCTTTACTATGATAAATTAATAGACAAGATGTCAAACTCAAACCAGCTTGAGGGGAGTGTTGGATAATTAGATTTATCTTTATCTTTGACTATTTTATCTTGTTCTTTCTTTCCTTATTAGGATTAGATTTCCTTCTTGTATAAGGTTTCCTCTATTATAAAAGGAACCATAGTATCTATTCTTAACATAAGTTTGGAATACAATATTTTCTATTCCATAAACTTAATAATACTCTAAGCTGTATCTCTATAGTATAAAGACTCATATTTTTATAACCTTGCTATTCTTCAACTTACTCGTTTGGTCCTTTATATTCTCCTGCTTTTCTCATCTTCTTCTTTTAAATATTTTCAGGTGTTACTCATTGGAGGTTCAACTGGTACAATGCTAGAAGCTTTACAAGTTGTAGGTGATGACCATGAATACTCTTTGGATGAGGTTAGTTCTGTAAATTTTGCGTTTTTGACTTTTTCTCTCTGTAGTATATGATGTATTTTCTATAATCTTCGACAAACAGTCACGTTTATTTAACAAGACATGGGCATGAGTATATTGTATATTGAGGTGCTAATAACTAAACTTTCATAATATTTAAAAAAAAAAAAAAAACTCTTAATGATACGTCATGTGGATAGAATCTGTTTTTTTCTTTGGATTTTTGGAAGGATCCTCTAAGGGTCTTGCTTTTGGATTTAACCTTTTGTTTTCATTCAGTATACTGAAGATTGTGAATGAAGTCTTATAAAATAAAGATTGTGAATGGAGTTCATGAACAGATGCAGACATAATTTGGAAATCTAATATTTCATGTAGGAAGTAGGTGTATTAGGGGGATCTTCTTTGGTCTCTGAGAGTGATTTCTTATCCCCCGTGAGATGGTTTTTTATTTTGGTTCAATATAATATATTTTTCTTTCTTATCAAAATAAAAATAATTTAGGGGATCTAACTTGAAAATATTCTTCTTGTTGCCTATTGGTTCTACGGTTTCATGCTTGAATAGCAGGAAAGTCCACCCAAGGGATTCTTTTGGTTCTCATTATTAAATTAGTTTCCTTGATATTTAGTGTTTAATTTGAATTTTTTTCGGCAAATGTCTGTTTAGTTTTTGTGTTTACATAATCGGAGTCCATTGGTTCTCTGTTTAGCATGCACAAAAAGAACGCAGGGACTAGGGCTTTGCTGTTGCTACAGTAGTAGGAATCCTTTTAATCTTTTATTCCTTTCTCAGAGCAATGATGAGACTGATGGTTACGTTGCTCCTTCTTATAATGATGAGGGGTCGTCAAGGAGCAGCAGCATCAAAATGAAACTTAAAGAGTTTCATGAGAGGTGACATCCTATATTTGCCTTTCATTTGAAGACTTTTCTGCATACTGCTAATGGCTCATCATTTAATGCCCCTACCTCTTTTTTCTCTCAGTACTGCATCCTTCACTGCTTTGAATAGGAACTACCTGACCCCCTTCTTTAAGGGTCGCAATGGTGATGACGAAGAAGTTGATCGAGGTAAGAATGACTTGATGGTTCAGGTTGTTTGTTTGATCAGTTGCTTTGTGCATGGTTGTTTCACTTTGGATCTGGTAAAGGCTGGTAGAAATGGATCATGTCTTCTGCTAGCATTTTTCTGATTGAACAGGAATTTTCATTTGTTTATTTACAAGAAAATGCTAGAAGCCTTTATTTAAAGGAAGTAGACCAATGACTATATGAATTAAGGTTTTTAAGGTTTGCTGAAAACGACCAATATATGCCTTACCATTTCCTCTTTTTTATTTTAATAATTAGGAAATTCAATTTATACCTCTGAACTTAGAGGGTTTCATTTAAATTCTAATATTTTAATTTCATCAATTAAAAAAAAACCTGAACTTTGCTGAAAACTCAGCCAGCCATTGCAGTTATGATAGTATTCAGAAAACTTACGTACTTCATCAATATGCCCCTGAATTTGCAGTTGTATGTTACCTTTGCAAGTTTTTTTTTTTTATGACCTAAAACAGTAATCAGTTTTGCAGAAGTTGCAAATTTGCAATATTGCATTTCATTGTCAATTAATATTATATTGGTGGTAGAACGACGTTCATGTGGGGCTTCTCTCATCACTGTTTTCATGGCTTTGAAAAACTAAATAAACCAAAATTTGAATAGATTTGTACCATCAAATTTTTTTTTGAATAGATTTGAAAATTTATATTATGGTACATAACATATTTTTGTGCTTTTGATTATGTATCCTGCATAATGGAGCTTTCATTTTTAATTTATGGAACAGTACTTCACCCAAAGTCATTTCTTTGCTTTTTTGTAAACATAAAATGGGTTATCACGTTGCGGGGGAATCATCCTGCTGCTTCTTGTTTAGTATCATATTAAACTGAAACAATCTAATCCTTGCAATTTTCCTTTAACAGGTGGTTCTTGAAAGACTAGTTTATGACATTACTAAGACTAACATTCATACGAGCTGGAGTCACTTTGTGAATACTGTAGACATTGGCCCTGAATAGCTGACTGAGAGGATGAACTGGCCCAGCGCCTAGCCGATCTGGAGACGTGGGTGTTTCCATTTTTTTTTTGTTGGGTTTTTTTGGGGTGAAAGTTGTCAAAAACAAAGGGCTAAGGTAAAGTAGACAAGTTAGATCGATGGTATAGTATAATTGATTGTAGTTAGATTTCAATCAAACAACTAAGATAGTACATAATTCTTAACAAAAGCTTCAATTACTGGCAGAATTATCGAAGCGGATGGAAATCTATATGTTAGCAAAAGTTAGTTTCTTGCAGCTACATTGTTACCCTTAAATTCTTAATTTGACATTTCTAGTATGAAGTAGAAGGTTGTAAGATATGGTATTTGATGGCATAATACTTTATATGATGAATTTCATCGAGTAGAGATGTCAAATAGGCAGTGTCAGGTTAGCCCAACCCTTAAAAATCAAAACCACTCACAATCTACAAACTGGGTACAGTATAGAAGATGTTTCTACTTGTCCACCGTTCATGCTGCATTTATCTTTATAATGTTAAGAATACTTCATATGTCGAGAATCTCCAATTGAAAAATTGAAGATGATAATTAAGTATGGATATAAAGAACTTCTTGAGATACAAGACGATATATATATATATATATATATAAGAAATTATACTTTTCATTGATGTATGAAGAAGCTTAAAAAGGTCAAACAAATAACAAAAAGGCCTTCCTATTAACTGTTATAATCGACGGGGAGATGAAGAAATAGCTATTGAAATTGAAAGAACACTTGGGAGTTCATTTCTAAAGGGTAAGAATAACATCTAGTAAAATTTGGGGGTTGCATGCATGTCTAAATTGTGTATTGTCATTCTTTAACCTTGAAACTAGATGAGTATCCTAGTTCATTGGTTTATATGATCCATTCATGCTTAAAAGATTATAATAGAAACATGAATTGATGAATCATGTTATTATTAAATCTTGATGCCTTCTAGTACTATGGTTGAATAATTATTCTGCTATCCCTAAAACCTTCTAATATCAGGAAGTACTTGAACTAAAAAAATATAATGAATACGTATAAAAGGAAAATCCATTTTTCGTATTGAATTTCTTAAGAAGAATATCTAGTTGATACAGTACAAATAACAACTGGCATTACCTGACTTATTAAATGTCTCAAAAGACATTAACTGTTTGTTTGTGTTTTTCCTTATGAACATGTCTAGTGTGAAAGTCACATAAGTAAAAGAAAGAAATTGTAAAAGGAAAGGAATAATCAAATCATTTGTGACTATGTGAGGTTTGATAGGCAATAACTGCACTTGACCCTTGGGCTTGTGTTCACTTGATTATTTGAGCATGTCACACATTCACCATAGTACTTTGTTATTGTTAGATTCTTGTTTAAAGTATGTCATTTTTCATTTAGCTTGTTTGATAGACTCATTATTAGTTTAGAATAGTGAAAACTTGGTCTTTTCTTTGTATCCCACTAATATTCTCACGGCTTTCTTAGTTTAGAGAATAATGAAAAAATCAAAGATTAAGATCTTCATTGTATGTGAGGAATTGTCATTGGTACCCACTTTACATTTCCTCTTTTCTAAAATTACCAATGTGTTTCAAAATATCAAAAATACACAATCTGGTATCATGTGTCTCTCTCCTATTTTTCTAATTCCAAAAATATCCCCCACTTATTAATTAAATACACATTTATTCCTAACAACTCATTAATTACTCTTCACCAATTTTCCATCAACCTATTAATTACTCCTCCTTCGCTATCTACCATTTCATTGTCTCATCTTCATCTTCTTCTTTTTCTCTACCTAACTAATTTTTCATCCACCATTTTTGCAATCTCAAAACTTTTCATCTCTCTTTATTCTATTCCATCTCTCTTTATTTGTCGAAATATTTGTCGAAATTCATTACCGCAAGAAGACTACCACGAATAAATAATTAAATTTGTCCAACAAGTTCATGAGAATAAGAAGATGTGAAGATATGTAATATATATATAATAGATTTGGTTTTAGTTGAGATAGTGAGTGAAGATTTTTTTTAATTGGATTCTAAGAGAGATTTATTTTAAGAATTATTTTTTTTTGCAAAAGTTTTAAGAATTATTTGTGAATAACCAAATCTGAGAATTTTTTATTTTAGAAATTTGCGTCAAGAACCAGATCTGAAAGTGTGATTTTTATAGAGTTAATTTCAGTAATGGACAAATTAATGTTGTTTATTTCAAAAATACACAATCTTTTATATATATATCAAAACTACCCAAAACCACCACCAGAAAAATTAAATTCACTGTGAAAAGACGAAACATACCCCGATTTAATTTTCCTTAATTAAATGATATGTAATTAATTAGATATAGTTATTAGGAGAGATAAAAAGGTAATAAGGTAAACATTGAAATCGGAATCCACCAGAATCGTCACCATATATGATGTTTTATGGGTAAATCTGATATTAATATGAAACAACCATTAAAACTGAAATTAGGTGAATTAAAGTGGTTATTAGTGTAATTAATTCATTTTTATATCAATTATATATATTTGATATTTATTGTATATGATTGATACACATTTATAATTATTACGATTGTGCATAATCTAGATACTCATACTATTAATTTTTATCAATGATAAATATTTTGATGAACACAGTTACAAAAAAAAGATTTTAATGTTTGAAATTGATGTACATACATGTTGAGAAGTATATAATCAATATACATTTTTAAAGTTAGCCGCAAAATGTTCATTGAAAATAATAAATTGAATTTTTTTTGTTTAAAAATAAAGAATTAAAAAACAATCTCTTTTTTCGAGCAGACTTATAAAAAGTACATTTTAAACGTATATAATTAGTATATTATTTGGTATGATGTATTTTATTGATGTACATTTTAAAAAATGGATGTAAAATGTGGCACATGAAGAAAATCTAAAGTTTAAAAAAATCAAATAAATGAAAAAAATAATAATAAAAGAGCATTGGGACATGCAAGTATTTAAAAGTTTTAAAATTAATTGAATACAAATATAAAAGGGGTAGATAGGTAAAACTATTGTAGAGGGCGAACCACATTTCAATTTCATGTAAATTGTGCCAATATATATAGTTTTGAGTATTTTTGAAAATCTGAAACATTTTGGTTATTTATTAAAATGAGACTCGTAGAATGTGTACATATCCATAAACCCTTGTATCATAACCTTGTGACACGCTATCAGGAAAAGAGTACAATCCCAATTCATCAAACCCGAGAGATAATTTTTGTATTAAGAGGAGAACATATAAATAAGGAGAAGATGTATACAAATGGGAGAATATGAAGAAAAGAAAAAAAAAATTGCATGAATATGTAGTAAATAAGAAAGTATGAATATCTTGTTAAAGATTGATATTTCATTTTTTAAATTGTTTCTATCTATTCATGAACACTTGCTGTATTTTTCTTTATCAAAGGTAATTTTGTAGGTGTCACATTTTGTTGTGAGTTGAAATTTGATAACATATAGAATTTTACAGCTTGGCAAAAATGTCTATGCACATCGTCTGAGCACAGTACTTGGCACGCAGTCTGAGCACAGTACCGGGGCACGCCGTCTCACTGCAGCACCAAGACATGCCGTTTCAGCACAGTACCTGGTCATGCCGTCTCAGCATAGTACCTAGGCACGCTGTCTCAGCATAGTGTCCTGTCATAAAGTCTACGCACCTGGCAAGACATGGCTATGCAGTCTTCAGCACAGACTTACAAACTTAAGATTGAATACAATTATCCACTTGGGAAATGACACGTGGCGTTACCTGCAAGAGACACGTAATTGAGAAGCAATACATGGTCCAATCCTGATGCAACATGTGGTACAATGATGTCATCAACTTCTTCTCCTATAAATAGGAGAATAAATTCACTCATTAGGTATCTAATTTTATTCTAATTCTTTCTGCCACACTTGCTCTGACTTAAGCATTAGAGGGTATTAGGCTGTCACCACACCGGTGCTCTGTTCCTTTCATGTGCAAGTACATACAGTGCTCGTCAAGTACCCAGTTCACCGATTCTAATCTAGAAGTTACCTTTAATAGCAAAGAATGTAATGTTTACAATGGAAATGGTAGTTGCATTTTGAGAGGTGTGAGATCTGCTAACAATTGTTACACAATTTCTCAAAATTCTTTGGGTTTGAATGTAACTAAAAATGATACTGACTTATGGCATGAAAGACTTGGTCATTTGAACTATAATTCTTTGAATAAGATATCAAGTGCAGAACTTGTTCGAGGACTACCAAAGTTGGGAAAGAAGTCTCCTGGATTATGTGAGTCATGTCAACACGGTAAGCTAGTAAAGAATCCTCACAAGAAATTAAGCTCTGTAAGTACCTCTAAACCGCTAGAATTATTGCATATGAATCCCATGGGTCCTATCCAAGTAGAAAGTATGGGAGGTAAAATATTTATCTTTGTCTGTGTAGATGATTTCTCTAGGGGGAAAAATCTAATTGCTTTGATGCTTTTAAGAAGTTGTGTAGAAAAATTCAAGATGAGAAAAGCACTTTAATTGTGAAAATCATTAGGATTAGAAGTGATGATGGTAAGGAATTTGAAAATAGCTCATACTTTTCATTTTGTGATAAACATGAAATATCTCATGAATTTTTTGCCCCTAAGACACCTGAACAAAATGGAGTTGTAGAAAGAAAAAATAGAACTCTACAAGAAATGGCAAGGGTCATGCTAAATAGTAAGAAATTAACTAAGAAATTGTGGGCTGAGACTATAAATACTGCTTGCTATACCATTAATAGGTTGTATCTTAGACTTGGAACAACTAAAACACCCTAATGAAATTTGGAAAGGAAGAAAATCTTAGTCATTTTCATGTCTTTGGCGGTACTTGTTATATCTTAAATGATAGAGAACCAATTAGGAAAATTTGATGCTAAAAGTGATACAGGGGTGTTCTTGGGCTATTCCAATAATGGTAGAGCTTATAGAGTCTATAACATGAGAACTAAAACTATTATGGAATCCTCTAATGTTGTTATTGATGACCATAAAGATTTTCTGAGTTTTTTTTAAAGAAATGGAGATTCTTAGCTTTGTGCATGATGTAAAGATAGCAACTGACGATGCAAATATTCCAGTTCCTGAATGAAGGGATGATTTACTAAATTAGCGGAATTTATTTAGTAACACAAATTAACACTTAATTTAGGATCTATTAATATCATGCAATTTGTGATAAAAACATGTAGATTCATGCTCGTTTTTCAAAAATTAAAACCCTTTACTTACATTGAATAAAATATGGAGAATCGGTTGGAAGTTTCTTTACAGCATCAAATCCTCAGCAACACCAGATCTTCTACGCTATATCCCGATCGATCAAACGAAATCCGATTGTGAAATCGAACTTAAGAAGAAATTGGGAAGAAGAAAAATATTTTCTTCCCAATAATGACTAGGGAATTTCGGCTATGGGGGGAAGAAGGGAAGAAGAGAGAGTTCCAACTTTCTATGGAATTAAATTGTGTGATTTATGAATAACCCAACCCTCCTATTTATAGAAAAATAGGAATCCTAATCACATTAGGATTAATCTATAGAGATAAATACAAAAAGAAAAAAGATTATCTCTTTCCTTTGTCTAGCAATTTCGAAAATGCCATGGATAAATAGGAGATTATTATATTTTCTTTATTTTTATTTATCATGGGTAAATAAATCTATGTAATTATTTTAGAATATAATTCAAACAATTATCTCCTCAAAATACATGTCATGGTCGATTTTATCATCATAAAATAATAAATAAATACAATTTATTTAATTAATTATTTTGGGCCAATTCCAATTGGGTTCATTAATCCAATTGTGCTTGAAATTCTCTCTTAAATTAATAAGTCCAACTTAATTAATTTATTTATTAATTACCATTTAAAAAATATTTTATTTAAACAATTAATAATATTAATATTTTCTCCCGACTAAATATTATCCAATTTATATTTAATTATTAATTTCCATTTAAATAATTTTCATTATTTAAATAATTAATAATAAATATTATAATTATTAATTTCCATAAATTCATTATTTAATTAATAATTTTAATGACAATATTTTATTATTAATTAATTAATTTTTATTATTAATTTCCGTTTAAATAAAATTAATTATTTAAACAATTAATAATTGTTAATTAATTTCAAATTATTAATTACCATTTAAATATACTTAATATTTAAATAATTAATAATGTCTAATTAATAATATTTCATTATTAATTTCCTATTTAAATAAACTCATTATTTAAACAATTAATAATGTTTATATTAATTACCGTTTAAATATACTCAATATTTAAACAATTAATATTGCCTATTTTAAGTAATTCACTTTACTTAAAATTTCCATTTCTTCTACTTGATTTCGCGACTACGATATTTGGGCTAGCATAGGGACCCGATGGACCTATAGATCATGGGCTTAATAATTAGTCAATTAAGTGATTAACACATAATCAGATAATTACTTATTATCTAACTATAAATGATTCCACTATAGATTCATAGCTTAACTCCCCTCACTATAGATGAGTTATGTCCATTTAGTTTATCTTTTATTTATATCTGTGATATATCCTTCACGTGGAACCCTTATAATTACAAAGGATAAATTTACCGTTTTGCCCCTGTAATTACCGCTTTATCCTTGTGTTCCCGCTGATTCTCCAATGAACTTTATCTTTAGTCGAACTAGAGATAAGATACTTCGTGATCAATAAAAGTCGTGACGTCACTTGTTCATGTCTCGAATCGAGACATCAAGGAGTTTCCTAAAGTTCCTAAAATGTTTAGGTATCGCACCGATACCGTTAATTTATAGGGAAATTATGAATTCCATCTCGTGAAAATGAGTTCCCAGCTACTTATCTAGTCATGTTCCCAAAACATGAGTGTATTGAGCATTCTTACAGATCGCTCTCAACTATGTGAATCAAAGAACATAACTCCACAAATAGGAGTCCGCATTTCACTCAGGATTGAGATCTATCACGGTTGATAAACTTAGTTTGATATTCGATTATTTCTCGTAAACGGTACTAATGAGAAATTTGATCGAACATCGTGGTCTTGTCTTATATAATCAACATTGCATATGATACTTCCATTTCATGTCTCCCACATGAATGATCAGGATTAGATCATTTGTCTATAAACAAAATGCGAAGCTATCAACAGTGTTACCAGGATAAGGTTCCCAAACGTTATCCATTTCACCGTAGACACTTTTAAGTTACTCATCTCGACTTTAATCCTCTCGTATGACTCACATACTAAGTCGTGATTTCATAAGAGTGACTTAGGGTTTTACTATTTGAATGTTTGATATTTATATATTTCCATATATTCCTAATATCATTAATTGAATCAATCTAGATAATATAAAGAACTTATGTTTATTTATTTAATTTATTCTTAATAAATTATTATTATTAAATAATTACAAGTTCTAGGACACCATTCCTAACACTGAAGAAGATAGTGCATCAGATACAGTTGCAACTGTTACACCAAACCAGATTGACAAGGAAGCAACACCAATTGCAACAGTAGATTTTGTCCCTACCTTTGATATAACTGATAAAATTAGACGGGGACCATCCACAAGAGTGAGGAATAATCATCCTACGGATCTCATTATAGGTAACTTAGATGATAATATGATCACAAGAAAGAGGTCAGTAAATGTTGCACAATATGTTTGTTTTACTTCACTAATTGAGGTCAAAAATATTAGAAAAGCTTTATTAGACACAAATTGGGTAAATGTTGTGCATGAAGAACTTGAACAATTTTCTAGAAATGATGTTTGGACCTTAGTTGCTCGACCGTCTCATATAAATGTCATTGGTACTAAATGGATTTTTAAAAATAAAACTAATGAATTGGAAATGTGATAAGGAATAAAGCAAGATTAGTAGCCCAAGGGTAAACTCATATTGAAAGAATAGATTTTGATGAAACTTTAGCCTATGTTGCTCGTTTAGAGTCCATAAGATTTTTTCTCTCTATTGCATGTTCACTAGGAATCAAATTGTATCAAATGGATGTTAAGTTTGCCTTTTTAAATGGAATTTTAGGAGAAAAAGTTTATGTTGAACAACCGGTTTTGAAGATCCTAAATTTTCTGATCATGTGTATAAATTAAAAAGGCTTTATATGGTTTGAAACAGGCCCAGCGAGCTTGGTATAAAAGGTCAATGATTTTCTTACTAAATAATGGTTTTAAAAGAGGGAGTGTTGATAAAATCTTGTTTGTTAATAATGATTTTGGTCTGTTAATAGCTCAAATATATGTGGATGACATTATCTTTGCTACCACACATGATTCAAAGGTAAAGGAATTTGTTGATAAAATACAAAATGAATTTGAAATCAGCATGGTTGGTGAAATGTTTTACTTTCTTGGACTAGTGGTTAAACAAAATGACAATGGATTATTTGTTTCTCAAAGTAAATATGCTAAGAACTTAGTAAAAGACTTTGGTCTTGATTCTGCTAAACATATGAAAACGCCAATGAGTAGCTCCACCAAATTAACTAAGGATGACAAAGGTATCGATGTTGATCAAACTCTTTACAGAAGTATGATTGGTAGTTTACTTTATTTACCTGCTAGTCGACCCTGAAGGGGGTGCTTTACTAAATTAGCGGAATTTCATTTAGTAAACTAATTAATATTTAATTAACGATCTATTAATATCATGCAATTTGTGATAAAGGACATGTAGATTCATGCTTAATTTTTGAAATTTAAAACCCTTTTACTTACATTGGGTAATAAATAGAGAATATGGTTGGAGGTTTCTTTACAGCATCAACCCTTAGCAACACCGGATCTTCTACGCTATATCCCGATCGATCAAACAAAATCCGATTGTGGGATCGAATTTTAGAAGAAATTAGGAAGAAGAAAAAGAATATATATTCCTAAATTAATGACCAAAAATCGGCAATGGCATAAGGAGAGGAGAAGAGAGAACTTTCAATTTCTAGGGAATGGAGTTGTGTGATTTATGAATAACCCAAGTAGGGATGGCAACGAGGCAGAGCGGGGTCAGGGATGCACTTCCCATCCCCTAACCCGCGGGGATTTTTAATCCCCATACCCTATCCTATCCCCTAATCAAAAAATCGGGGTCGGGTTCCGGGATTCCCCGCGGGGAAAATTCTCCGTTTTACATTTTAATTCTTATTTAAAAAGAAATATACATTTAAAATATACATTTTTACGTCAAAAAGAAAACATAATACTAAACTTTTTATATTAGTTAATATAATCATATTTTACATATATTTTTTAATAAATAAAGATAAAATTAAACAAAATACAATATTCTTAAAAAATTGGGTTCCGGGCCGGGGGCAGGGCGAGAGATGTATTCTCATACCTGTACCCTATAACAAATCGGGGGGAAATTTCTCACCCTAACCCTATAAAACGGGGATTCCCCGCCCTTATAGGGTCGGGGCCCGCGGGAAATTTTGCCATCCCTAGCCCCAAACCTCCTATTTATAGGCTAATGAAAAATCTAATCACATTAAGATATTCCGTAGAGATAAATTTAAAAAGAAAAAGATTTTATCTTTCCAATATCTTGGTATTTTAAAAAATATCATAGATAAATAAGAGGATATTTGCTTTTCTTTTATTTGATTTATCTTGGGTAAATAAATCTATGTAATTATTTTAGGATATAATTCAAAAAATTATCTCTCCTAAAATACTACACATGGTCGAATTTATCATGAAAAATAATTAATAAATACAATTTATTTAATTAATTATTTTGGGCCAATTTCAATTGGGTTCATTAATCCAATTGGGCTAGAAACTCTCTTTTAAATTAATAAGTCCAACTTAACTAATTAATTTATTAATTACCATTTAAATAAAATATTTTATTTAAATAATTAATAATATTAATATTTTCTCTCGACTAAATATTATCAAATGATATTTAATTATTAATTTCCATTTAAATATTTTTCATTATTTAAACAATTAATAATGAATATTTTAATTATTAATTTCCATTAAATAAACTCATTATTTAATTAACTAAAAATTCTAATTGACAATATTTTATTATTAATTAATTAATTTTCGTTCAAATAAAATCAATTATTTAAACAATTAATAATTATCAATTAATTTTCAATTATTAATTACCTTTTAAATATACTCAATATTTAAATAATTAATAATGTCTAATTAATAATAATATTTCATTATTAATTTCCAGTTTAAATAAACTCATTATTTAAACAATTAATAATGTTTGTATTAATTACTGTTTAAATGTACTCAATATTTAAACAATTGATATTACCTATTTAAGTAATTCACTTTACTTAAATTTTTTATTTCTTCTACTTGATTTCGCGACTACGATATTTGGGCTAGCATAGGGACCCGATGGACCTATAGATCATGGGCTTAATAATTATTAATTAAGTGATTAACTCATAATCAGTTAATTACTTATTATCTAACTATAAATAATTTCACTATAGATTCATAGCTGAACTCCCCTCACCATAGATGAGTTATGGCCATTTAGTTTTTCTTTATTTACATTTGTGATGTATCCTTTACGTGGAACCCCCTTATAATTATAGGAGGATTAAATTTATTGTTTTGCCCTTGTAATTACTGCTTTATCCTTGTGTTCCCGATGATTCTCCAATGAACATTATCTTTAGTCGAACTAGAGATAATATACTTTTTTGATCAATAGAAGTCGTGGAGCAACTTGTTCATGTCTCGAATCATTACATCAAAGGAGTTTCCTAAAGTTCCTAAAATGTTTAGGTATCGCACTAATACCGTTAATTTATAGGAAAGTTATGAATTCCATCACGCGCTCACAGCTACTTATCTAGTTATGTTCCCAAAACAGGAGTGTATTGAGCGTTCATATCAGATCGCTCTCAATTACGTGAATCAAAGAACATAACTCCATAAATAAGAGTCCATTCATTCATGATTGAGATTTATCACGGTTGATAAACTTAGTTTGATATTCGATCATTTATCGTAAACGGTACTAATGAGAAATTTGATCAAACATCGTGGTCCTGTTTTATTCAACATTGCATATGATGTTTTCATTTCATGTCACCCACATGAATGATCAAGATAATATCAGTGTTACCAGAATAAGATTCCCAAACATTATCCATTTATTGTAGACACTTTAGTTACTCATCTCAACTTTAATCCTCTCGTATGACTCACATACTAGTCATGATTTCATAAGAGCAACTTAGGGTTTTACTATTTGAATGTTTGATATTAATATATTTTCATATATTCCTAATATCATTCATTGAATCAATCTAGATAATATAAAGAACTTATGTTTATTTATTTAATTTATTGGAAATAAATTATTTTTATTAAATAATTACAAGTTCTAGGACATCATTCCTAACAGACCCGATATATGTTATAGTGTGGGTGTTTGTGCTAGATATTAATCCATGCCTAAAGAATCCTATTTGAATGTTGTAAAACGAATTATTAAATATGTTAGTGGGACTGTCGATTATGGTATTCATTTTTCACGAGATAATAACTTCTCTTTAGTTGGATATAGTGATGTTGATTGGGCAGGTAATGCTGACGATAGAAAGAGTACCAGTGGCGGTTGCTTCTATGTCGGGAATAACTTAATCTCTTGGTAGCAATAAACAAAACTCTATTTCTCTATCAACCGCGAAAGCCGAATACATAGCCACCGGTAGTTGTTGTACGCAACTCTTATGGATGAGACAAATGCTTGAGGACTATTGTATTTCTACCGACTCCATGATTGTTTATTGTGATAATACTAGTGCCATTAATATTTCTAAAAATCCAGTACAACATTCTCGCACTAAGCACATTGATATCCGCCATCATTTTATCCGAGATTTGGTTGAGAGTAAACAGGTTCACATTGAGCATGTTACCACTAACAAACAACTAGATGACTTATTTACCAAGACCTTGGATTTTACTACATTTGAGCATTTGCGAAAGGAATTGGGAATTTTCCATATTTAGTTTTTTTTATTAGGCTTTTTCTTTGCCTTCTTCTATATATGGTGCAATCTCTTTATTTGTCTTTGCTACGCACAAAAATAGGGGGAGAAAAAGGCTGTTTACTTAGGGGGAGTTCAATCTCTTAGGGGAGTTTTATTTAAATGAACTCTTTGCCTTTAATTTTTTTTTTTCAAAATCAAAGCTAAAGGGGGATTGTTAAAAATATAAGATTTCATTTTTATTTTTTGGCTTTTTTGTTTGGAAAATGGTTGTTTAATAATAATATTATAATATTGTATTTTTGATCTTTTGTTCTGGCAAGAAAATGTTAGTTTGTAATTTTATAATATGACAACACATCTCCCTCATTGCTTCTTTGTCATTTAAGTTTATTGACATCTCATTCATCATTGCCCTAAAGTTTAGCTGAAGAATCAATGATAATAAAATTCTCTCTCTCTCTGTTCGTAGTAGAGATTTTGTTTTCCCTTAAAGCTTTCTCTTGTTTCTGCCATGGTTAATCTAAAATCCCTTTCCTTTGATTAAGGATTTTGTATTAGCAGCACAAATCTTCCAGCAAGGCTCAACAGTTATATTGTTTTCTTTTTTTTTTTTTTTGGAAAATTGATTTGCCTTTACCTCTCCTTGTTTCTGGATATTTTTAATTAAGGAAAAATTACAGGAAATTAGCTAAGCTTCTCTCAATATGTCTCTCTGTATCAGTCTTCCTTGTGGATGGTTGTTTTGATCCAATAAGCTTTATAAAAACCTTTACATGTTGCTGCCTTATACACGAAAATACATCTTTCATAATGCACTATTTTTATCTTATGTTGATCTCTGTTAATCTGTAAGGAAAAGTATTGTTTTGTGCAAGTGTTCAATTCTATAAACCCATCTTTCTGTCTTTGAGTTTGGTTCGAATCTTCGGTGAAAGAACCCAGTCAATCTATAGCCAAGGAAGGGAGTTCTTTGCTAAGAAATCTGTAAGGGGAGCTTGTAGATTTCAACTAGAAAATCGTCATCAACAAACAAGCTATTCCGAGTCAAGATAAAAGTGAGTTTTTTCGCGTTTATGTTGTTTGAATATGCTTTAAAATGTTTGTAAGATCGATACTAAAATTTTTAGTGGATTTTTTCTCTAGGCGTGGCCTCGTGGGTTTTCACCAATTGGTTTCCCACGTTAATCATTCATTTTGTCATTTTCTTCCTTTAACCTTTTATGTCATGTTAAAGTTCTGTTTTTCATACTGTCAAAGTTTCAACTATCACAAAATTGTTACAACAGAGCGTATATCGATGATCTTATTCGTATTTTTATAAGTAAAAAGTGGAAAATGAATTTAATTATTAAATTACACAAGAATTAGGTTGTAACACCTCTCATAACCCTTCTCGCAACAAGCAACCTAATAAGAAAGAAAGGTTTGACGATCTCAGGGAAGTTTTCAATCAAAAGAGAAAAGAATATGCAGATGTTGTGAAGTCTAGTGCAAAAAGTGGACAGTCTTGGGTGCCATAGTTGAAAAAACTCCAAGATCAACTTAGTCATATGAAGAAATAGTATCGATGAGGAACTCATCTTACACTAGAAGATCTCCTCGAGCAAACGAAACGACCATTCACCGATGATATAATGGAGGTGGAGCTTCCCACCAAATTCAAAATGCCAACTATGATCACGTATAATGGTTGAAAGGATCTAGTTAGGCATGTTGATACGTTTCAGACCTGGATGGAGCTCCAGAGGGTCTGAGATGCTATCAAGTGTAGGGCCCTCTTACATTAGGATGTTGTTCACGTGGGTTGTATAGGCAGCTCAAGCCGAGGTCCATCTCTTCATTTAAGGACCTCAATCGATCTTTTATAACTCAATTCCTTGGTGGAAGAGATTATAAGAAACCAGCCACGCACCTTTTGACTGTGCGTTAGAAGCCAGAGGAGATCCTCCGAGACTAGGCAGTGAGATTTAACAATGAGGCATTGAAGGTGGAAGGTTACAGTGACGACATAGCTCTGACTGCTGGTCGGCTTGAAATATGAAAAGTTCTTGTTGTCACTAGGCAAAAGACGCCTGCTACATATACCTAGCTCCTCGCTAGAGCGTAAAAATATATGAGCGTCGAAGAGCTGTTTAGTGCAAGAAAGACTTCAAATGAAGGATGTAGTAATAAATTATCAGAGTATAAGAAGAAAGATCGAACAGAAGACTTTGTATGAAGAACTAATCCTCACGAGGATGACAAGAGACATAAGTCGGGAGACCAACTTGAGAAGTCGAGTCTTCCCCCTAGTAAGTTTAAAAAATATACTCCCACCAAGCTCCTGATTGAACAACTATTCATGGAGATCAAAGACAAAAACTTGGTTAGGTGACCAGCCTACGATGAAAGTAGGGTCAAACAAAAGGAACTAAGACAAGTATTTCCTTTTCCACAAAGACCACGACCATACCATCTCTGATTTCTTTGATCTTAAGGAAGAAATTGAGACCCTTATTCAAAGAGGGTACATGAAGGAATTCGTGAAAAGTAAAGAAGATAAAGAAGATTAGGACTGTGATAATCAAGACTTTCCAGATGGAGAAATAAGAACCATCTTTGGGGGCCCGACTAGTGAAGAAGAGAAGCATGCTAAGTCACTAACGTAGTAGGCAGAGACATCGACACATTGATAAACCTCAACTGAAAAACTCTACTACACTTATGAAATGTCAAGCAACTTAGGTTTTATTTCAGCAATTTTACTTATTGCAATTTTATTTTTCTAATAAAGTTTTCTATTGTGAGAGCTTTGACATTAAATGAAATAAGAGTTTACTTTTTCTACTTTATTGCATCTATGTAAAGTCAAACATTCCGAGAAACCTTAGACTCGAGCTAGACTTCAAGACCTAAAGCTCTACACGAGTGGGGACCCATTACGTGAATCTACTACAACACAATGAAAAAGTTCTAAGTCCACCAAGGTGGAAGAACTCAAAACGACAAAAAAAAAAAATTCTAAATCTACTAGGGAGTGTAGGGTTCGCATGAGCTGCACTTGGTAGAAGAATTTAAAATAAACAAAATTTCAAGTTTATTAGGAAGTGCAGGACTCGCGTGAGTCGCACCTGGTAGAAGAATTTAAAATGAAAAAAAATATAGCTCTACCAGGGAGTGCAGGGCCCGCACGAGCCGCACCTGGTAAAAAATTTTAAAATGAGAAAAAAATTATAAGTCTACTAGGGAGTGCAGGGCTCGCACTAGCCACACCTGGTAGAAGAATTTAAAAAAAAAATCCAAGTCTACTAAGTAATGCAAGACTCGCATGAGTCGCACCCGGTAGAAGAATTTAAAACATCATGACAGAAAAGTCTACTAGGGAGTGCATGACTCGCACGAGGTGTACCTGGTAGAAGAATTTAAAATGATAAAAAAAATTCTAAGTCTACTAGGGAGTATAAGGCTCACACGAACCGCACCTGGTAGAATCATTTAAAATGAGAAAAAAATTCTAAGTCTACTAGGGAGTGTAGGGCTCGCACGAGGCGCACCTGGTAGAAGAATTTAAAACGACAAAAAAATCCAAGTCTACTAGGGAGTTTAGGGCTCGCACGAGTAGCACCTGGTAGAAGAAATTAAAAGAATTTTTTTTAAGTTTACTTGGGAGTGCAGTGCTCACACGAGCCGTCCTGATATAAGAATTTTAAAAGAGAAAAATTCTAAGCCTACTAGGGAGTGCATGGCTTTCACGGGCCGTACCTGGTGGAAGAGTTTAAAAGATTATTTTTTTATGTCTATTAGGAAATGTAATGCTCGTACGGGCCGCACCTGATAGAAGAATTTAGAACGAAAAAATATTCTAAGTCTAATAGGAAGTGCAGGCCCTTACTGTTAGCGTGCGAACAAATTCCCACATCGGTTAGGGAAGAGAATGATCATGGGTATATAAGGGGAATGACACATCTCCATTGGTATGAGGCCTTTTGGGTGAAACCAAAAGTAAAGCCATGAGGGTCTAGGCCCAAAGTGGACAATATCATACTAATGTGGAGTTGTGTTGGCCTGGTGTCCCCTAACAAGTGGTATCAGAGCCATGCCCCGACCCTAACGATGTGGATGGAATCCTCAAGTGCCGAACAAGATGAGGAGTCTCGGAAACCCGATCTGTGGTGGGATATATTGGACAGGCGGTGAGCTCCGGAGAGAGAGTTAGCCTGAATAGAGTGGACGGACCGAGGGGAGGCTCGGTGGATTTGTTCGAGGGGAGGATTGTTAGAGTGCGAACAAATTCTCACATCGGTTAGGGAAGAGAATGATCATGGGTATATAAGGGGAAGGGCACATCTCCATTGGTATGAGGCCTTTTGGGTGAAACCAAAAGTAAAGCCATGAGGGCCTAGGCCCAAAGTAGACAATATCATACTAATGTGGAGTTGTGGTGGCCCGGTGTCCCCTAACAAGTGCTATACCAATAGAAGATCTGGTGTTGCTGAGGATTTAATGCTGTAAAGAAACCTCCAACCGATTCTACATTAATTACTCAATGTAAGTATAAATCGGTTTTAATTTTCGAAATTTAAAGCATTAATCTACATGTTTTTTTTATCACAAATTGCATGATATTAGTAGATCCGTAATTAAATGTTAAATAGTTTACTAAATAAAATTCTGCTAATTTAGTAAATCATTTCTTCAATTGGTATCAGAGCTAGTTTTAATTATCATGCAAAATTGTGAGTTTTTCGAAAATTTTGGTGGGTTGCATAAAAATTGTTTTATGTATGTTTATAAAAATTGTGTTATATAAATTGTGGAGGTTTGCTTATTGACTGTTTAGGTATTCTTGAGGCACTTAGGTTTTTAAATTTTAGTAGAAAATTTGTAAACCCTAATTTTAGGGTATAAGAAAAATATTTGTAATTTTTCCATACCAAAGAGGAGCAAAATCGGCTACACCAAAGGGGAGGAAGAAAAGAAATATTTTCTCCATCAACAATGATGTCAACGCCAAAGGAGAGAGAAAAGGTAAAGATATGGTAAGATATTTTATCATAATTATCTTGTTATCTCAATTTAAAAATTTAGATATTTAAGATAAGGATAAAATCTTTTAAAGATTATATCCCTATCTTAAATTATGAATTTAGAAATTGATATAAGATTACATGGAAAATATTTTCTTTATTTTTTCCATATAATTAAAAGATAATTATTTTAAAACAAGTATTTATGGAAATATTAAGGAGATAATATTTGCCCCATAAATACTCATGCCCACGCCTACACCATGGAGGAGAGAGAAAGTTGAAGCCTAAAAAAAAATCTTCAATGGAAGATTTAAATTAAGTTGTAATTTTAATTTTTCCGTTTTAGAAATAGTGCCAAGAATACCGGTCAATTTAGCTATTTATTATTAAAATTGTTTATATGTATGATATAATTGTTTTTAAATAATATTCATGCATAAGAGTATGTCATGTAGAAAATCCCACCATAGGTTGTATGATTAATTGTACATACATGCATCATGATATAATATGTGTTATTATATGCTAATGTATGTGAAGCATGCTATAATTTTATTTTATAAATGTTATTATCGAAAATTATATAATTTTATTCTAATTGTTTTAGAATTAAAAGCATGCTTATTTAGTTAAAATTCAAAAGTTAAATCTAGCTTAAAAGTTGAATAGAAACTAAATGAATTATTTGTAATATGGAATTATTGTTTAAACAATTGAGCCAAAATCAATATAAGATAAATAAATAGAAACTTTTAATTAAGGGTTAATTAAAAAAAATTAATAATTGAGATTAATTGAATTGAATGGATCTCTGGCGAGAAAACTCTGCCCAAACGATGAGGTTTCATAAATGTAACGTCCCGTTACTTTTTGAGGTAATTTTTTTTATTTAATTAAAGTTTTTAAGATTAGTTTAAATTCAGAAATTTCGATTTTAGTAGCTATTTTAGTCCGAAATTCCTTTTAATCGTTTTAATACTTTAAATTAGTTTCGGTGACATTAATAATTATTAACGGGCCAATTAATAATTATTAATCACCTTTAGATTTATTTAAGAGCTTCGTGTTTCGTTTTTAAAGTAAAAACAAAAGAGGGATGTAGGCGTCATTTCTGAAATTGTTAAATATCTAGGAAACACTATTCAATCATCTTTTAAATATCAAACCAAAGGCAAAACTCATCATTTTTCTCTTCTCCTTTTCTCCTTGGGCTGAGACTCACCAAACCAAAACCCCAATTTTTTGTTTTTCTTTATTTCTCGACGGATCGTATCGATTCTACTTCCGTTGGAAAGCCCTTGGCCCGTAGATCATTTCCAACCTACCGATCGAGATTTTCGCTCATTTTCTCGAGGCCTTAAGATATGTCAAAGTTTCTAAAACTTGAAGTGAATAGTGTTTTAATGGAGGTTTTGAGTTGAAATCTTCGAATTCGTTCACCGAAGCTTGAAGGTTTCAATCGGGGAAGTCATTATAGTCAATTTTAGAAACTTTCCCTAAACCCTAAAACCGAGTTTGAGCCGAAAACCCGTCCCATGAGATTTTCCCTCACTTGGCCTTGTTTAGGATGTTAGGGTTATTGTGTTTTTGCTATTTACTTAATTTTTCGAAAATCGATTAATGAGCAAAACCCTAATTTACGGATACCCATTGTAGTTGCGAACCTCCAAAGTATCCGAAACCAACCCGAAACACCTCTAAAGTGCATAAAAGCCGGAAAACCAAACCCGAAGCCCCTTTTCACTTGTTTGGCCGAGAGCACCATAGGGAGGAAATCCGGGATTTTCGTTGTTTTGTGCGTTTAGATGTTGTTTGTACGATTTTCGGTTAATTAATGTTATTTAGGTGTAATTCAATTGTAGGATTGTGAATTGTTCGGGTGTTGACAACCTCGGATTAATCGGAGCTCTTCTACAAGCTAAGGTGAGTTTAAAATGGAAATTAGTTGTCTTATGGATTACATTTCGTTATGATATTGTTTATTGATGTTAAGAGGGAACTAGCTTCTTAGAATTAATGTTTGGTTGGAGACTTTAATTCGGAAGTGAGTGGAGAGGATTTGGAATTATGGTTAGTTCGGTGAAAAGGAAACATTGGAGTGGTTTGGAAGTATTGTAAAGTGATTTGGAGATGTAGTTAAAAGTGGAAGTTAAGTTACTTTGAGAGGTTTGGAAATTAAAGTAGCTTAGATGTTACACTTGAGTGATGACTCGTGTAGTCTAAGTAGTTAGGTTCTTTAATAACTTAGTAGAATTCCTTAGAGGTTATCTAACTTATTGGAGAGCTTGATCACATTGATTCGGCACATGATAGTATGTTGATATCGATCCATAAGTATCATGGTGCGATGATTTGTGGAGACAGTGGCACATTGATTCGGCACATGATAGTATGTTGATATCGATCCATACGTATCATGGTGCGAAGATTTGTGGAGACAGTGGCACATTGATTCTGCACATGATAGTATGTTGATATCGATCCATACGTATCATGGTGTGATGATTTGTGGAGACAACGGTACATTGATTCGGCACATGATAGTATGTTGATATCGATCCATACGTATCATGGTGAGATGATTTGTCGAGACGGTGAGCATATTGATATGGTACATGATAGTATGTTGACTTCGGTCCATACGGTATCGTGGTACTATGATTGTGATATGGTACGATCGTACGTGGTATGTTGATATTGATCCATACAATAGCACGTTACGATGAAACTTGTTTAGTAATAAAGATAGTTAATATTACATTTACATATTCTTTAGAATTGTGTAGTAAGGCTTAGTAATGGTTGTTACTTTTACTTTAAGTCCTTAATTCAATTTCATGGCATTGAAAGACTATCTCGAGTAATATTTTACTATCGTTTGATTGTATGGAAATTGGAAGTGTGGATATGGGTAGTAATGAGCATTTTAGGCCTTTGGACACGATTTCTGTTATGAGATTTAGTTCATAGGATTACTTGCTTTCGTTTTACTCTCACTAGCATTTTATGCTAATGTTGCTACACTTACAAATTTTCAGGTAAACCTCGAGCTAAGAAGCGTGGTAGAGGAGGTGGAGCCGCGTGACTAGTCGAGATGGTGTATGGACAATGTTAAAGACATCTTTTGGTTTAGCATTTGTTAAAATGCTTGTAAATTATTTCCATTTTACATACATGTGTCTTTTTGAGCCCGGAAGTGTATTTGTGTAAAATTTGTCTATGTCTTATGATTTATTTCTCCTTTGGAATGCGCATTCCCGATTTATAGCTTTCTCTGAATTTGGGTTGTAAAACAGGTTTTGGTTATTCGATTTTTAAACGAACCCATGCCATTTTTCTTTAAAAATCGAGTCTTCCGCTGTGCATTTGAATTTAAAGAATTTAACAGAAAGCGGGTCGTTACAATAAAGTTCCCCTAACATGGAGCACCTCTAACTAGGAGCGATCTGGGAAAAAAGTTCAAATTAATAAATCGAAATTATTAAGACAGCGCATAATGTGATTAGTTTTAATTAGGAAAACTTGAACAATCACATTTATCAATTTAAGAGTTAAAGTCGATTAGGTTAATTAAAACTTAGATTAATGAGTTAGCCTGAATTAGTCTAAGTTATGAAACCCTAACTTGAAATATTAAGTGGGAGAAGGAAGCATGTCAATGTATCCAATGGTCTCCACTAATGGGCTCGAAACGTGAGATTTAAACATGGCCTCTGTAACACTGCTGCAGGTGTTCATTCCTATAGGAAGGTTCTATTGTATAAATCAATATCAGGTTGGGTCTCCCGAAAGGGATAAAGGATTTTAAATGCGGTTGAAGACTGAATCTACACTTCGTAGACACTCTTCAATTTTTATTTAAAGACTAAATTTGAGACGAGGAAAGAGATTTGGGTTAGTTTGGAGGATTTTGGGCCTAAGGGTGAGATTTTGGAACTTTGGGAATGGGAGGCTAAGTGTTGGATTGCATTGTGGGTAGTTGGTTGTTTCCGTTCTTGTTGGTGCGGTTCTTAACGTACCTTACTAGTTTTCTAGAAATGGAAGGGTATGGTCTAGTGATACTATCACGCTTGTACTTGTTTTTTTCCTTTGTGATACATTAATTGTGGGAAAGTACTTGGTTTTGGGCTTGGACAACATCCTCGAACTCACTTCGATGGAGTATATGTGTGGAATGAAATGTGAGACAATGAACTCTACTCGGACTCACTTTTGATGGAGTATGAGTGTCATTTGGAGAACTTTGGGATATGCTCGGACTCACTTTTGATGGAGCATATGCCCGTTACTTGAAACCTTAGGGATATACTCGGACTCACTTTTGATGGAGTATATGCCTGTTACTTAAAACCTTAGGGATATACTCGGACTCACTTTTGATGGAGTATATGCCCGTTACATGAAACCTTAGGGATATACTCGGACTCACTTTTGATGGAGTATATTCCTGTTGCTTGAAAATCTTAGAATATACTCGGACTCACTTTTGATGGAGTATATGTCTTTCTTGGGAACTTTCGATCTATACTCGGATTCATTGTGATGGAGTATATGTATCGTTTAATGAGAAATTACAGATAATGCTCGGATTCATTGTGATGGAGCATGTGTATTTTATGAATATGGACTTTCGATCTATACTCGGATTCATTGTGATGGAGTATACGTATCGTTTAATGAGAAATTACAGACAATGCTCGGATTCATTGTGATGGAGCATGTGTATTTTATAAAGGTGGACTTTCGATCTATACTCGGATTCATTGTGATGGAGTATACGTATCGTTTAATGAGAAATTACAGACAATGCTCGAATTCATTGTGATGGAGCATGTGTATTATATAAATGTGAAACTTCGATCTATACTCGGATTCAT
Source organism: Gynostemma pentaphyllum (assembly GCA_028015215.1). Classification (NCBI taxonomy): domain Eukaryota; kingdom Viridiplantae; phylum Streptophyta; class Magnoliopsida; order Cucurbitales; family Cucurbitaceae; genus Gynostemma; species Gynostemma pentaphyllum. The sequence continues at coordinate 30,117,419 of CM051346.1, forward strand.
TGTGATGGAGTGTACGTATCGTTTAACGAGAAACTACAAACATGCTCGGATTCATTGTGATGGAGTATGGTAGTGTATAAAAGTGAATTATTGATTTATACTCGGAGTCTTTAGATGGGGTATAAATAATGATTGTTCTATGATAAACGATGTGCTTATGAAAATTGGGGACCTTGGATGAAATAGGCCAGGTTGTCAATAAACGATGTGGTTATGAGGATATTGGGGACCTTGGATGAAACAGGCCGTGTTGTCAATGAACGAGGTTGTGATGTTATAATAAAGTGGGAATTTATTTGGCTAATGTTTCTTGGTCGAGAACATTAGTGGTGGTAACTTCAGTTTGGTAATATTCTTGGTCGAGAATATTAGAGGTAACGTTCTTATTTTGCTAATGCTTCTCGGTTGAGAACATTAGTGGTAATACATGAAATATGTGATGATTGCGATTGACTATGAGCCGATGGTCCTAGATGAGCTTTTGACTTATGAGGAGGCACCAGTTGAGATCTTAGCTTCGGAACAGAAAGTATTGAGGAATAAAACGATTAACTTGGTCAAAGTTCTATGGAGAAATCAAGTATCGGAAGAGGCCACGTGGAAACGTGAGGATGATATAAGAGCTCGATACCCCCACTTGTTCACTTAGAAGTACTTTTCGGGGGCGAAAAGTCTTTTAAGGTGGGTGGACTGTAACGTCTCGTTAATTTCACGGTATTTTATTTTATTTTACTTATTTAGTTAATTTAGATTTTACAAGTTATAGCCTATTTCTTGGTAAATTATCATTTTAATAGTGTTATTTAGAAACTACGTGTTTAAATATTATTAGTGGGCCAATTAAAAATATTTAGTTTTACTTGGTCACTAGTCCAACACAATTGACCGACTTAACTACGAGCTCTATATTTTTTTTAAATTTATTATTGTGTTTATTTCCAAACCCATCTAATTATACTTATTGTGCTGAAAATTAAAAGCCCAATAAATCAAATATGGAAGTGATTGGGCTTGACTACTCCATTAAATAGAAACTAAACCCTAGTTGAATTCCTTTCCCTACTAACTCAGCTGCTGCTACCTTTCCCTTGGGGAAATTGCATATATGACCTCCATTTCCCAACATTAATGAACTAAATCCAAACTCTTGATTTCTTTTAAATAAGACCTTATGCTGATGTCATCATAGTGTGAAAAGACAAAAAAAACTTAATATCTCTTTAACTTTATTGGTCATTACCTACCCACTTCATGGTACTCTCTCTAAAGTCTCTCACTCTCACTCTAAAGTCTCTCTCTAACTAAAGTCTCTCACTCCCACTCTAAAGTCTCTCTCTAACTAAAGTCTCTCACTCTCACTCTAAAGTCTCTCTCTAACTTGCTTAAGGAGAAAGAAGGAAGGTAAGCATCATTCATGTTATGATATTTTTGTGTGTTAGAAAACAGAAAAATCATAACCTCGTTTTGCCTGTAGTAAGAAAAGATCGGTGAGATCGTAAGCAATGATCGGTTCGATCATGGGCAATGATCAGATCGATCATTGCTTACGATCGGTCCGATCATTGCTTACGATCGGTCCGATCATTGCTTACGATCGGTCCGATCATTGCTTACTACAGGACCAATCATTGTGTAGAAATTAGACCGATCATTTAGTATATTTGGCTGATATAATTATTTTGACTATTTGTGTAGATGCAACTTGTAAGAATATTTGTTCGTCATGGTGGACACTGGGATGCTGAAGGTTACAATTATATTGGTGGCACATTGGGAGGAATAATTGTCGATAAGGGTATAAGCTATGAAAATTTAGTAGAGCGGCTATATGTAATTGTAGGATCTGACCCTTCATTGACTACAATAAAAATCAAGTGCATATACAAGTTTGCAACAGTTTGTCCCCCCTTTGAAATTAGAAATGATATGGAGCTACGCTTTATATGATGGGTTCGAACCTCTCGATCCTATATGTGTATATTGTGAACCTAGAGAGAAAATGAGTGGTAGTAGTAGGGGGAATGTTTACTTAAATTAGTGTACTGGATTGGGGAATATTGCATCTATGACTTCGTTAGATGATAGTATAACTCCATATGATTTAGCGAATGATGATAATGTGAGGATGGATTGGGATAAGCTGAATGGGGATTTTCATAATGATAAACATGATAATGATTTTTTTCAAGGATTGGATGACGCATTTGACACCCGAGATGTTCAGAGGGACACTGTGAGAGTGAAAAATGAGAGGGATATTGTCAATGAAGGTGAAACAAGTTTATCAGGATTGGATGACCCATTTGACCTCCGAAATGTCCAAAGGGATACTATGAGAGTGAAACTTGATAGAAATGAATGTGAACCGAGTATTCGTGTGGATGTACGTGATACTAAGGGAAAAAATAAACTTGAACCTATTGAGTAAATAGTTCAATGAAGGTGAAACAAGTTTATCAGGATTGGATGACCCATTTGACCTCCGAAATGTCCAAAGGGATACTATGAGAGTGAAACTTGATAGAAATGAATGTGAACCGAGTATTCGTGTGGATGTACGTGATACTAAGGGAAAAAATAAACTTGAACCTATTGAGTTAAATAGTTCATTGATGAATATTACGCAAACGGTGTGTATGGAGGAGTTTGAAGTAGGCCGCGTATTCCTTTCCAAGCAAGATTTAATAAGTAGATTGTCTAGGTTGGCGATTGGAAGAAATTTTGAGTGGAAAGTGAAAAAATCGACTAAGACCCTATATTCAGTTGGATGTGTTGATCCAAATTGTGAGTGGAGGTTCCGGGCGGTGTGTTTAAAGGGTACCAACATATTTAGTGTTACAAAGTTTGTAGACGTTCATTCATGTTCGCTTTCTGTATTGAACCATGATCATAGGCAAGCGAGTAGCAAAGTGGTTGGAGACATTATTAAGATGAAACTTGAAAATTGTAGTCGTAGATATAGACCGAGAGATATAATGGATGACATGCAGAAAGAATATGGCGTTAACATCTCTTATGATAAAGCGTGGCGAGCAAGAGAGGATGCATATGAGATTGTGAGAGGTTCACATGAAGAGTCTTACAATCTCTTGTGGTCGTATTGTGAAGCGGTTAAGTGTGAAAATCCAGGAACGATATATCATATAGAATTAGAAGATGACCAACACTTCAAATTTCTCTTCATAGCATTTGGTCCTTGTATTAGGGGATTTCAAAGATGTATACGACCGGTAATTGCCTTGGACGGGTCCTTTTTGAAGGGAAAATATCGGGGCACATTGCTTGTGAGCACATGTTTAGATGGGAACAATCAAATTTATCCAGTAGGCTTCGGGATCGTTGACAGAGAGACTGATGAATCATGGACTTGGTTTTTGGAAAAACTGAAGTCTGCAATTGGAGACGTTGCGGATCTGATGTTTGTATCGGACAGACATAAAAGCATTGAGAAAGCCATTGAGATTGTCTTCCCGACTGCAAGTCATGGGATATGCATTCACCATCTTAGTATGAATTTGACTCATAAGTTTACAAATGAAAATATCAATAAGATATTTTCTAGGGTTAATGATCGGCCAGATCATAAATCCCACCGATCATTAACTATTGTATTTTCTAGGGTTAATGATCGGCCAGATCTTCTTCAGTGATCGGACCGATCATTAAACCTAACTTCAGAACATCGAAAAGGCATACCTTTTGTCGTTGATTTGCAGAAATCCTTCTCCTTCTCTTACGTTTGAGCGATTTGTACGAAATCAAAAACGGAACTTAAACTTACTTTAAAAGGAAAATAGATCTGATGATGGGTTTCGAAGATATGAAATCGTGCGTTTGGAAGAGAAAATATCGTGCGTTTGGAAGAGAAAGGATCGTGGGTTTCGTTTAGATCGTGGGTGATCGTGGGTCTGACGTTTCGTTAACGATCTGAAGTTAGATCGTTTTAGTTTTCGATCGGACGTTTCGTTTTCCTATGCATACATTCAATTTTTAAGGGCTTTCTGGTCTATTCACACTCACATGACATCAGCATAAGGTCTTAAATATAAGAAATAACAAATCAGGATTTGTTTCATTATAACGCAAATTTCGAGGTCATATATGCAATTTTCCCCTTTCCCTTTCCCCTTTTTTTTCTCACCGCTCCCACGAAGCTGCACAATGAAAAATGGCTTGGGCTGTTCTTTTAAACCAAAATAATTTACAAATGAATTGCAAAGAGAAGGAGATTGGCCGAAGGTAAAGGAAGAGCCTCTGCTGACGCGTGAGTTTGGGAAATTATGGAATCTTTGATTTTTGCTTGGATTTATCATTTAAGGGTGGAGTTGTGTTAAAGAAAAGAAAACCGGGGAAAGCGAGAAATGTGGCCACCTGTTGCTACGCAAGGAAAAGGAGCTTATATACGTGTGGTCAGTGAATGGCTCTACCCCATTTCATTATTTAGTTTTGTTAAAATTAGGATGCCATGGTCCAGTTGTATGACACACCCTTCATGGGTTTTTATTTGTTGTTTTATATATATATATATATATATATATATATATAATTACACCACATGCCTTTCAAAATTCTTGGCCAATCCCTGCCGTTTTCCTACATCTCCCTTGAACCGTGAGCCTGCAAATTTAATTGTTGTTGTAATATAATATATATATATATATATATATATATATATATATATATATATATAATTTATTACACAAAGTTTCTTTCAAATGAATCCACCATCGCCCCTGCAATTTTCATTTAAGTTTGTTTTGTGACTAAAGTCACTTTTGTCTTATTTAACTTTTAAAGTTTGTTTTAATATATATATATATATATATTTAAAACCAATACCAATCTTGGACCGAATTATCCCACTAAGCCCTTGTACTTCGTTTGGTTGGCTCGGGTCATGTCGTCATGTCAATTGTTAATGTGGGATCCTAATGGTATTTTGTAGGTGTGGGTTGTTCGCACGCTTGACGCTTCATTGGAACGTTGATTGTTTGTTGTTTACTTAGCTACGAGGTGAAGATAAATAGAATTTTACAGTAAATTTAGAAATCAAACACTTGAACGATTTGTATGATTCGGGAGTTAAGTAAAAATTGGAATCAAGTGAACTAAAGCATGCTAATTTCGTGAATTTGTAGGAATCGGGAGTATAGAATTAATATGGAAATTATGGATTTTACTATTCTTGGGAGTTTAAGTATGAAACTATTGGGTTTAATTTGGTTATCGCTTAAAGTATGTTTACCATGTGTTCTTGGATGATTTAATGTCGTTATCGTGATATTCTTGATTCAATTAAGCTTTATACTGAGACTGGGTCTTCCAGCATTGGGTTCGGTACAAGTTATTCGATTTTACATGTTTATTGTGATGGAGGTAGGTATGGGCCTACGAGCCTATACGTTCCATTGTCCATGAGTAATGATTCCTTTGAGATGTTCTGAAATTGTTCTCTGTTATATTTCGGTCTTAATATTTCTGATTCCTTATTATCACACTTGTTTACTTGGTGATGAATAATGAGATAATGTATAGACTACGTGTGCTTGCATTGTCTGGTATTATTCATGGTTCGATATATGTATCGTGCATTGACTGCGTGTGCTTGCACCATCTGACATTATTCACCCAGGAGGTTTTGTTCTATAATGCATAGACTACGTGAGCTAGCATTTGATCTGTTCTATAATGCATCGACTACGTGAGCGAGCATTTGTTCTTGATTAGGAAGAAAAGGCTTCGTGAGCTTTACTCGATATTGGAGTGAGATAATGAGATCGTGCATAGACTACGTGAGCTTGCACCATCTGACATTATTAACATGTTCTATGTTCTATGATCTTGTTCTTATTATTAGTTAAGACGTGGGGAGCTTAACTCGTTCTAGATTTTATCCTGAAAGTGTTATCCTATGATCACATACCCTGATTATTTAGAGTTGGGAGCTTGACTATTTATATGATTTTTAACCGTGTTTCTTACCCTTTTATCCTCGGAAGAATTGCTTAACCTATATTCGGAGGTATGACTGGGTAGTTAAGAGACAGTAGGATTCGTTGGACACAAATCCGGATTGGATTTGGGTTCTAAAGTTACTTTCTATTCAATTTATCTTCACTGGGTTTCTCGCTCATTATATTACACTTTCAGGTACAAGACGTGGTTGTACTCATGACCGTGGAGCTGGTGCAGCGTGATTAGCAAATCGATGATGATGGATGGACTTGAGTCATTGTAGTCCATGGACTTGTTTCTTTGTTTTCATTTCGTTTCTTATGGATCTTATGAGCTCTTTGAGCAACCCTATTTATGACTACTTGTCTTGATGGGATATCTTACTTTATGTTTGAATTTAAAAAATGAAGCACTTCCCATCTATAAATGTTAAGGATTTCAGATTTTATTTTGAAATGAAGGATGATATTCTTCTATTACAGGTTTTTAATTTGTTAACTAAAGTCTTCCGCTTGCGTTTTCTATTTAAAATTTATTTTTAAAAGTCGGGTCGTTACATTTTTTTTCTTCTAAACCACAGTTTTCTAGTTTAGTTTAGTTATCAATTTGTTTTTATTTTGAATTATATAATAACTATTGGTTCTCATTTCGTATGAACCAAGTTTGGGAATATTTTAAATAAGAGTTATTTAGGTAGATATTCCTTTACAATTATATTACAAAGTTCCAAAGTGTGATTGGATGGTTATTCAAAATACTTAGTATAAAACAAATAAATTCCAAATCCAAATTCTAAACTCCGGTATATCTAAATGAGTTATAAGGTTTAAAAATGTTTAAATATTTAAGTCTAAAATTACTTAAATAAATTAGAGGGATTAATCTCTTAAAGATGGTTCTCAAGGAGTTTGAGATGATAACCATATTAATCCACGAACTTATGGGATAAGTAAAATCGGATATCTTTGATTTATCAAAGATAACTAGACTTAAACATCACTAAAGTTGGACATTTAGATGTTAGAACTTAAGTGATAAGTAAACATTAAATCGATTTCTTATATTCCAAATATTTAGTTATTTAAAAGGATGTTTTAAAGGAAATAACTGATATGGAATAAACAAAACAGAAATCAGAAAGTAATAATTAGTGAATAATTGAATTCACAAATCATTAAAGAAAAGTTCAGTAAATCAGTGATACTAAAGGCTTTAAACCTTACTTAAGATATAAAAGAATTACAATGATTTTATTTCACAATAAAAACAAGTAGTTATTTAAAAGTTTAAATTGTTAAACTACTTGTAGAACTTTATTTGAGTGGGAGCGTCATAATACAGACCAAAGGACTTTCGAAGTCCATGTGAAACTCATTGACTTCAAAATCAATGAATAAAGTCCAAAATAAGTGAAATAAAAATGACATGAATTTTCAATAGTTCAGTTGAAAAGTGTCACTTATACTTATACATTATTTTTGGAAATAATAAGAAGTATAGAAGTGTAATCATTAAACAAATGAAAGTAATGGAGAATTACATTGTAGTGGGAGCTTAAGAATTTCGAGAATCCTAGAACCAATGTGACTAAAATAAAATTTACAAATAGTATGTTAGTGCACATAGATAAAATGAGATATTTTATGAGTTGCACGGGCTCAAATTCGAACATGAATTTACTTCCATATAAGAATTTGACAAAAGGTCTTTGCGAATTAATCATTGAATGAGTTAAGTATAAGTAAAATGAGTTTTTACTAACTAAACTCTAAATTCGCCTAAAATTACTAAGTTGTTAGTAAATGAAAAGGTGTTTGAACAATGATAGTTTCAAATCAATAGTTAATAGAGTTTATTTTATGGCGATAAAATATGAAATCTATTACACTTAATAAAACTAACATCAGACAAAAGAAATACATACTAAACAAATGAAAAACGTTACTGATAAAGTATTAAAATGACTACCATGGCTAAGTAGTTGACAGTCATCCAGTTTGACTGGAATTACAAGTCAAAACTCCAAAGGTCTAGGACAAGTGGGAGATTGTTAGGAATGGTGTCCTAGAACTTGTAATTATTTAATAATAATAATTTATTAAGAATAAATTAAATAAATAAACATAAGTTCTTTATATTATCTAGATTGATTCAATTAACAATATTAGGAATATATGGAAATATATAAATATCAAACATTCAAATAGTAAAGCCTAAGTTACTCTTATGAAATCATGACTTAGTATGTGAGTCATACAAGAGGATTAAAGTCGAAATGAGTAACTTAAACGTGTCTACAGTAAACAGATAACGTTTGGAAACCTTATCCTAGTAACACTGTTGATAGCTTCGCATTTTGTTTATAGACAAATGATCGAATCCTGATCATTCATGTGGGAGACATGAAATGGAAGTATCATATGAAATGTAGTTTGTATAAGACAGGACCACGATGTTCGATCAAATTTCTCATTAGTACCATTTACGACAAATAATCAAATATCAAACTAAGTTTATCAACCGTGATAGATCTCAATCCTGAGTGAAATGCGGACTCCTATTTGTGGAGTTATGTTCTTTGATTCACATAGTTGAGAGCGATCTGTAAGAACACTCAATACACTTCTGTTTTGGGAACATGACTAGATAAGTAGCTGCGAACTCATTTTCACGAGATGAAATTCATAACTTTTCTATAAATTAACGGTATCGGTGCGGATACCTAAACATTTTAGGAACTTTAGGAAACTCCCTTGATGTACCTGATTCGAGACATGAACAAGTGGCGTCACGACTTCTATTGATCACGAGATCTTATCTCTAGTTCGACTAAAGATAAAAGTTCATTGGAGAATCAATGGGAACACAAGAATAAAGCGGTAATTACAGGGGAAAAACGGTAAATTTATCCGCTTGTAATTATGAGGGTTCCACGTGAAGGATAATATCACGGAATATAAATAAAAGATAAAACTAAATGGACAATAACTCATCTATAGTGAGGGGAATTCAGCTATGAATCTATTGTGGAATTATTCATAGTTAGATAATAAGTAATTAACTGATTAAGTGTTAATCATTTATTTGACTAATTATTAAGCCCATGATCTATAGGTCCATCAGGTCCCTATGCTAGCCCAAATATTGTAGTCGCGAAATCAAGTAGAAGAAATGAAAAGTTTAAGTAAAACGAATTACTTAAATAGGCAATATTGATTGTTTAAATATTTAGTATATTTAACGATAATTAATATAAACATTATTAATTGTTTAAATAATGAGTTTATTTAAACATGAAATTAATAATGAAATATTATTAATTAGATATTATTAATTATTTGAATATTGAGTATATTTAAATGGTAATTAATAATTTGATACTAATCAACAATTATTAATTGTTTAAATAATTAATTTTATTTTAACGGATATAATAATTAAAATTAATTAATTAATAATAAAATATTATCAATAATATTTATTTAAATAATGAAAATTATTTAAATGGAAATTAATAATTAAAATATTTATTATTAATTGTTTAAATAATGAAAATTATTTAAATGGAAATTAATAATTAAATATAAATTTGATAATATTTAGTCGGGAGAAAATATTAATATTATTAATTGTTTAAATAAAATATTTTATTTAAATGGTAATTAATAAATAAATTAATTAAGTTGGACTTATTAATTTAAGAGAGAGTTTCAAGCCCAATTGGATTATTGAACCTAATTGAGATTGGCCCAAAATAATCAATTAAATAAATTGTATTTATTTATGATGATAAAATCAGCCATACATATTATTTTAAGAAGAGACAATTATTTGAATTATATCCTAAAATAATTACATAGATTTATTTACCCAAGATAAATAAAATAAAGAAAAGAATATATTCTCTTATTTATCTATGGCATTTTCGAAATTGCAAGATAAAGGAAAGGGATAATCTTTTTTTTTTTGTATTTATCTCTATAGATTAATCCTAATGTGATTAGAATTCCTATTTTCCTATAAATAGGAGGCTTGGGTCATTCATAAATCACACAATTAAATTCCTTAGAAATTCGGAATTCTCTCTTCCTCCCTTCTTCTCCCTTGGCCGAAATTCCCTTAGTATTATTGGGAAGAAAATATTTTTTCTTCTTCCCAATTTCTTCTTAAGTTCGATCCCACAATCGTGTTTCGTTTGATCGATCGGGATATAGCATAGAAGATCTGGTGTTGCTGAGGATTTAATGCTGTAAAGAAACCTCCAACCGATTCTCCATTAATTACTCAATGCAAGTATAAATCGGTTTTAATTTTCGAAATTTAAAGAATGAATCTACATGTTTTTTTTATCACAAATTGCATGATATTAATAGATTCGTAATTAAATGTTAATTAGTTTACTAAATAAAGTTCTGCTAATTTAGTAAATCATCCCTTCACTTACAAGCCACACCTTGTAGAAGAATTTAAAATGAGAAAAATTCTAAGTCTACCAAGAGTGCAGGCTCGTAGAAGAATTAAGGAAAAATTCTAAGTTTACTAAGAGTATAAGACTCTCACAAGCTACACCTACAAAGCAAGATTTAAAGTTAAATCAAACAATCTGGTGTCAAGACTCAACGACAAGTCGACACCCGAAAACTAATTTGAAATTGGTTAAAAAAATAATAATAAAAAAGTCAACCAGTTGACCAGTCAACTGGTCAAGCGACAACAAAAAAGAAAAGGTTGTAGTAGCAGCATAAAAAAAACTAAAAAAAGGTGGAGGGAAATCTATGTGGGTCAAAACTTGGCTCGCATGGATACATGCGAGTCAGGTTTTGACTCGCGGGTAAATGAATCAAGAGAAGAAAAAAAAAGTAAAGCGAACGCGGGTCATTACCTGACTCGCCCCCATGCCTGCGGGTCTGGAACTCCCCCTCTTTTTTATCCCTCATTCCTTCTTACTCTCCATTCTTTATCAATTCAATTTCTTTTCAAATTTTGTGAAATTGTTTCCAATAATAGATGGAAGAACTTAAATTTCTTTTATTTCAAGAGAGCTTCTACTCTTAAAATCAAACGGGGTGCAATACGTGATGATTAAGCGTGACAACTTGGATCTACAACCCAACTCCAAAATGACCAGGATAGAAAATTCAATTTACCAAGCTTCAATACTTAGTATTTCCTCAAAATTCTTACAAGTGAAATGACATAAAATTCAAGTTACAAAGGGATGAAAATTTTAGCTACAAACTTCAACACTTAGAATATTTTCAGAAAATTCATCGAGGCAAAATTCCACTTTGAAAGAATACTCCCAAGCAGCGTTGAACTCATATCTCAACTTAGCTCGGGAGTAGGGGGCATCTGTTGTGGCGTAAAATTTGATAACATATGGAATTTTACAACTTGGTAAAAATGTCTACGTGCATCGTATGAGCACAGTACCTGGGCACGCAATCTAAGCATAGTACCTAGGCACGCAGTCTCAGCATAGTACCAGAGCACACCGTCTCAGCACAGTACCTGGGTTGCCGTCTCAGCAAAGTGTTTGGTGATAAAGTCTACGCACTTAGCAAGACATGACTACCCAGTCTCCAACACATACCTACATACTTGAGATCGAATACAAGTATCCACTTGGGAAATGACACATGGCGTAACCCGCAAACGACACGTAATTGAGAAGCAACACATGGTCCAATCTTGACGCGACACGTGGCACAATGATGTCATCAAATTCATTCATTAGGTATCTAATTGTTCTCTCTAATTCTCTCTAGCACACTAGGTCTGACTTATGCATCAGAGGGTGTTAGGCTGGCACCACAGTGGTGCTCTGTTCCTTTCTTGTGTAGGTACATACAGTACTCGTCAACTACCCAGCTCACTGCCTATGCAGCACCTTCAGTGCAACGCACTACTTTTGACTCATCCCATCTTCTAAGTTTGTTGCTTACCTGGAAGCTCTCAATTTTTAGGGAACAACACATATCATTACTTCATTAGGACATACCTGGTTCTTAAGAACTTAGGGGAGACATTTATTGAAGGTATTTTTGGAGGTGGCACATATCAATAAAACATATCTAATTCTCCAGAACTTATAAGATACACTTTGTTATAAAAGTGACAAAGAGAGAAATTGTTGTTCAAAATTATATTGTCAAACTTTCAACCAAACATATTGATTTTGACAACTAGGAAAGACCAAACTTCATATGTGAGAATTTTCATTGTAGTAGATGTTTTTTTTGGTTTAGCGATTTTATTATCTAGTAAGAGTTTTTTTTTTAATATAAATCTCTGTGTTTTATCTCTTTAACCTTCACTCATTATTTGGTGATTGTCGAACATTGTCATAAAAGATCCATCATATATATACACCTCCACACATAATTTGAAAATATTTTCATTAATTATTGTGGGACCCAACAACTAAGGTTTGGCCATAAAACAAATTCAAAAGAGAAAACATATACATACAGTTAATCTTTTCTCTTAAACTAGTTGGATTCGATTTCTGCAATAAATTCTAGCAACAGTTTACAATATGATTTTTTAACTTGACGAAATCGCTTGTTTGTATGTAGTGATTCGGCAGGTGGGGATAACATCTAATTTCCATCCCTGTGTTTGGTTTGCCAATGGTGTAGGGAAGAGAATCCAAACTCCATGATGATCCTATAGCTCCTTCCAAATCCTTGGGCTTTCTATCAACTCATGAGATTGATGAGAGAAAAAGAAAGAGAAAGAAAGGAGAGTTTTATTATTCTCATAGCCATGTAAAACCAAACATATATATCTCGTTTCCATGCATCCATTCTCAGATATCTTAATATCAAACCTTGAAACAAACGCTGATAATAAAAGTGCTAAGCTAACAAAATGAAGGAAAACAATTCTTTCTAGTAAAACCCTCAACAAAGTTAAAAAAATACACAAGTTTAATCTCATAAAAATGGCTCAAGAATAATAAAATAAAAACAACAAGAAATTGTTCTTTTTTTAATGAGAATTTCAGAAACTTTTTCTCTTGGAAATTTACCATTTTTTCACATTAAATATGCAAGAGAGGAATAAAATCTTCTCATTGGTGGTGACTCTACTTCCAAAATAAGGATAGTTTTTTGAAGTAATAAAGAAATAATAACAATAAACTACTCAAATTTATAATTAATTATAGGGTAAAATACAAATAACATCCATGTGGTTTTAATCAAATGCATGAAAATCCCATGTGGTCTAAAAAAATTGCAAATCACACCCCGATAGGTTAAAATTATAACAATGAGACCCCTCCCCTTCAACGCTGTAAACTTTCTTTTAGCCATATTTTTTTGATTTGAACTCCGATTTGGATGATTCAAGATGTTTTAGAATTCTCATTATAGGCTCTACGTTATGGTCATTTCAAAACTTCTAAACCATCAACAAACAAAAATTTTAAGGGCTTCTATCATACCATTATTTTGATGATAATAAACTATTTTATTTATTGATGATTTTGAAGTTTTGAAGAAACCGTAATGTAGAGCTCGAAATAAAAATTCTAAAACATCTTGAATCATCAAATTGGAGTTCAAATGAAGAAGTTATGATTAAAAGAAAGTTTATAACATTGGAAGGGAGTGTCTCATTGACATAATTTGGAACCATTGGGGTGTGATTTGTAATTTTCAAACCAAAGAGGGTGTTCATGCATTTGGATAAAACTACAGGGTATATTTTAACCTTAATTATAAGCAAACTAGATAGTTTATTGATGAGGCAGGTCACCATAATCAATAGGCCGAGTTTGAGCCCAACGAGCCTATGATAATGTTCGGGCTGAGGTGACTCGACCATACTTAAAAATTAAAGGTCTACGGTTTGACACATGGGCCCAACTTGTAGGACCGAACTTGGGCCTAACTCGTTGGATGGTGCCATCAGATGACTAAAAAAATTTAAATTACTTTGTTTTTAATATTTTAGAAGTGAGATATTATATTAATTTAGTTTTAGATAATTAATTAAAATTTGTCATACAAAATAGAGGGAAGAAATAGATATTTTAATTAATTAATATTTTCATGGATGTTAGAGAATAAGTTGCATTATTATAATATGAGTACATGCTCGCAACCACTCATTTATATTTTTCTCAACTTTAAAAAATACATAAAATGGAAAATTACATAAAATGAATCAATTATTCATTTTTTTTTTTTGAAAGAAGAATCACATTTTAACCATGAATGTTGATGAAGTAAATGACTCAAATTCTTTGATCAATTTTTTTACTAAATGCAAAAGTAACATAAACAAAATATGTTAAATTTTATAATACAAAATTCTATTTAAAAATATGCTAGCTTTATTTGAGCAGGCTTGTTATATCGGCCCAAGAGAGACTCGAACAGGCCGGTCCATAAGCGGGCTTATTAAAAAAAAGGTCATATACCAATATTTAGTAAGTCGATTCGAGCCGGCCTGTCAAATATTTGACTTTCGAGTCGAGCTCAAATCAAACTCGAGCCAAGCTCGGACCAGCGTTTGGGTCGCAAGCCGGATGACCAGTTGGGTGGCAGGATTTGTTAATGGTTCAATGAAAAACAAAAGGGGATATTGTTGGTTTTTGTTTGTTTGTTTTGTTTTTAATAAAATTATCTGAATCAGTCTTCTTCTCCCAAGACTCTCTGCTTGAAAGAAACTGCCGGAACTCCGCCCCAATCAGCTTCGATTCGTCGCCGTTTGACGAGATATTCTCTCCTTTTCTCTTCTTCTGAACCATTGATTCTTTTTGTTGTGATTTCAGTGATTCTCAGGTTTGAATATCAAGATCTCATTTTTATTTTTATTTTCCTTCCAAATTTCGAAACGATTTTGGCCTAAGTTTTTTCTCTTCTTTTTTCTATCTCAATTAGTAATAACTACATGGAGCTTAGCTTAATTACAGAAATGATGTTAATTGCTCGATCAAACCGTGAAAAACTTAAACTTTAATTGAGTGAGCTACAATGAAATTATTTTGCCCTTCTTCAGATAGTTTGTTTGATGGATTTGAAAATTTTAATATTAATTTTGATGCCGGTCAGGAGGACATTCTTCTGTTTGATTAAATTTTTTTCTCAAATTTGGTTTTGATCCAAATTTGAATTCAACTAAGTAGGATTTTCTGTCAATTATAGACCTCGACTTATAGTTCTTCATTGTAACAATTGAAAATTTTGAAGTGTTTTCTTTGAATAATGTTGATTATGTAAATTAGATCGATTTCAGGTTTCAATGGCTTAAGTTATAAATGAAGATATTAATAGTTATAAGGACACTATTAGAGCTTTGTTAATTTTGTTCAGAGACTGCTGCTGTGAGATTCACTAGAGTCAGAGCTCCCGAAGAAGAAAAGTCTCGATGGATTCGCAGACCCAGAATACTTCATTGCAACGACTTCAAAATGTGGAGAAGGTTGGAATAGCTTTAGATGTCCCATATATTTGTTTTATGACTCAGAAACTAGGGAAGTATCTAAGAGCTTACCCAAGCCCGTCCAATCCGTTGAATCCACTTGAACTTTCTATCTTCTAACCATCACTCTTCTTTCCTTTTAAACCACTTGCTTCTAGTTAGTTATTTGAGTCCCCTAGATTCCTTCCGGACATTAGTGAACCGGACATGGGTCTATCATTTTGCTGGGTCAGTGATGAAGCACTAGAGATTTCTTTTGATCAAATTTTGTGTTATATTCTGTAGAGGATTGTTCGGGTTTTGGAGCTGGCAGGAGGAGTCATGGAAGAGCTTGCCAACCCTGCAGGTCCAAGAAAGGAATTTGTCAACAATCATTGCAGTGAGTTCATGCAATTCATCAAGGTGAGCCTTCTGTTTTGTTCATATGCTAGTGCTTCTGTTTCCTTATGTCTAATGATTTGTCAGATTTTGATTTGAAAACGGAGATTGATATATTTGCTGAATGAGAGTTTTTTTAAAAAAGAATCTGATTATTCTGACAATTGAAGCATATTGGGACCTTTCATTATTAGTTTAGTTGGAAATACTATGAAAACTGAAATTCAATGAAGTGGTTTATTAAAATGTGAGCTTTAATAAATTGTTGTTTTTCAAGAATGTTATTATGTTAAATTTAATCCTTGCAGAAGTCCAAATAAAATTTTATTATGTAAACGACTCTACCTTGTTTCTAATTCCTACATATGAAAAATGTGGAATGATTGTTGAGAATAACCTAAAGTTTCTTTTTTCTGTGGTTGGTCTGTGTTTTCACTCATTTAAAAAATGATATTGTCTTGATTTGGTGAAATTTGGTCAAACTGCTTTCCTTAAAACCTCGAGTAATGGGTTGAGGTTCAAACTATGTGTGGCCACCTACCTATAATATTACCCGAAGAGTTTCACGACACCAAGTGTTGTATGGCCCTTTGGTTTCCCCGTGAGATTAGTAGAGGTGCACGCAAGTTGTCCCGGACACTAACGGATATAAAAGAAAAAAAGATGCTATAATCTCATGTTTAGTTCCATACTGCTAAGGTTATTCTTTGCTTTTTTTTTTTTTTTGAAGCATGGTTTGTGATTTCTCTCTCTAGTAAAGATGTTTCATTCGAGACATTATGCTTTAATGCGCTCCTAAACTTAGGTAATTCACCCAAAAACTCTTTGAATTGTATCTCATAAACCCCGTTGTACAACTTTTTCTCCAACTTGAACTCAGGACATCCAAGTTACACTGCGGGATGAAATCAAAAGTGCATGTGAATACCGTCCATTTGAAAAGTGTGATTATAGTTCAAGGATAACTAATGAACTTTGCTGCAAGAAACTCGAATATGTTATTACGAAGTTGGATGGAATGAAACAGACTGTGGATGAATATCAAGAGAAAATGGAAGATGCATGAGCCATGTTTTGGTCGCTCGCTAATTTACAAATGGCTACGAGGTTGTTGAACAGAAAGGATGAATGAGAACTTTTTAGTTACCGAAACAAGATGGAGATTGGAAATATTGTTCTCGATTAGATCAGTCTTGTATCTCTAAGAAGGGGTGGCCAGATTCTTTTTTTCAATGGGATAGTCTGTCTTTGAAATGGGTTATGTATTATTGGATGTTTCTATCCGTTTCCTAATCGATGCTCTGAGTCTCTTGCTCAATGAACTGCAACAACGTGAGGGTACTGATTCTTGAATTTGATCTTCAAATGATTGATTCTAACTACAAAAATTGGGTCATCTTTAGTTTATCATTATGCTTATTTTTGAACTCTAATTTGGCTTTAGATTAGACATATTTATTAATAATATAGTTGAATGGAATAATGTTGTCTAATCATTTTTAAAGCGTAAATTTTTTTAGAACGGGAATTATTTTTCGGAAATTTTAGTGGGTAGCATTTTAAAAAAATATTTACAATTATAGTAGTTTTTTAGTGTGTCAATCATAGACCATGCTTAACGATGATCACTTTAGGTGACTTACATCAATCATAGTAGATTACTTGATTAGGATATTGATGTAGATCAAGATAGTTAATTAGTATAGGGTTTATTTATGAGTTATTAGTTTACTTTGATGTAATTAATTAGTATAATTAATTAGTATTAGTTTTAATTATTTTAGGTTAAAACTAGGGTTTTTATTGTAAGGCTATAAATAGTCATTTTAGGTTTCATTTGGTCATATATCTTATCTTTTATCATATTGAATAGAAATATATTTCTAGAGTTGATTTACATCAATCATAGTAGATTACTGATTAGGATATTAAAAAAATTGTTATGTTTATAATATTTTTCTAAATAATACTGTATTTATATAAATAAACAAATAAATAAAAACTTTATTTATTTGTACTAGAACCGTTTTCATTAAGAATGAAAGTATAAATGGGCCACCTTAAATGCATGTCAAAGCAAAGAACCCAAAAAGGAAGCATTTGATTATGATGCCGGCATACCAACCCTTAAAAGAAAGCATCAATTACTATTAATATATGTCAACATGAGAATATCTCAAATGGTTGGGTATCTGTTCCATTTTCATAAGGTTGAAGGTTCGAGTCTCTCATTTCTTTAAATTGATGTAATATCTTTAAAAATAAATTACTATAAATAAATAAAATGCGGAAATGAGCATACACCCAAGGGTTGTGTTAAAATGTAGAGAATTTCACACCGCCATTCAAGAATTCTCTATGCATTAAAAAATTATGAAATTTCTCTCTCAAGTCAAATAAACTAAAGAACGGTAAAGAACCATCTTCACAACTTCCTCCATCAAACTGGGGTGATATTCACATCAAAAGTCCCAACCATCTGGATTAAAGTACGTCTACCTCTTTTTGAAAAGAAATTTTTGCACTTTCTCTGCAAAGGGGTCTCCACAAGATAATAATTTTAGAGCTAGTTTGTTTGAACGTAATCTGGATATCACGGAATCATGATAGTGGGGGGTCTAGATGCTCTGGTATCCAGATGCCTGAGAATAAAAAGATTACGGTGTTTGTTTAAGGCAAAAGCTTTAGAGAATTTTTAGGGTAATTGTGTGAGATTCCAATTATGCAGTCTATTTTATATGTGGAATTATTTGGATGAAATTTTATATTACATATGTTAATTTTTTCTTAATTAAATTAATATATAAAATATTAACTTCAAAATTCAACTTTTGTATTAAATAAATTTAATGGAAATGAATTAAAGAATTAATTAAAGATTCACCCAATTACAATAATGTTGGATCTGAAAAAATATATAATTAATTGAATTTAAATAATCAACAACCAAAATACCCTCGTTATAAAAAAAAAAAACTCACTTCTCTTCTTTCTGATTTCTAAACCCTGACGCTTTCCATGCTTCTTGTTCTGTAATGAATGAGTTATTTCCGGCGAAAAGTTATAAACGAAAAACTCGACGACTTACCTTGACCGAAAACCCACTGATTGAAGGTGCTTCAATCGGTCTGAGATTCAAGGGAGAGTGAATTCAAAAAATATATTTATTTTTATTTTTGTTTAAGAACAAATCTTTGTATTAAGATTGGAGATAAATTTGATTTTGTTATTTAAATTTTTAGATTAAAATTATTTCTTCAACCTCAGTATAAATTTCCAATCTCGGACCTATTGGAAAAATTCAATATATAGGACCACACATGTAATTATTAAATATGTATGGTATCTTTTGATTAGTCAAATTAAAGTGATCTATTAAAATTTTATTATTGGTTTAAGAGTAATTACATAATATCATGGATTATATAAGCATAGATAGCATTTGTAGTTTCTTATTTGATGAGGGGCCAAATAGGAAATTAAATAATTTGATAACTGACCAAGCAGTTATTTTGGACAGTTTGTAAGGAATGAGTTATGTTCCCCATTCCCAATGCTTTTACGTGAACCTCCCTTTCCCCATCAAGGAAGTTTCTCTCTGAAAACTACAGAGAGTTTGCTAAGTGTGAATGCATAAGGGAATTGGAAGTTCCAAACTCATACAACAATCACTCGATCTTCAGTAAGGTACGCTTCCGCATTCGGTATTCGTTTCTCTTGAATCAGTCATGGGCTAATCGTTAAATTCTCCCAATACGTGGTATCAGAACCAGGCCCGACCCTGCCACTGTGCAAGTGGTGCGACGGCATCGGGCCCCCAAATTTTGGGGGCCCAAAATTAGGTAGACGTTTTGTATTACTAGGTTTTTCACACGTGCCATGCACGCGGGGCATGAGGTTTGTCTTTCAAATTTTATAATAAAAATGTCAATATTATTATGATGTTTTTTTCTTAACTAATATTTTGAAAATTCAAATTTTATAATGAAATGAAGAAATTAACTTAACCCATATTAAAAAATATCTTTAAGATGAAAAAAACTTAAATTTCATGATTTAATTTATATCATCTTGTTACTCATGGATGATGGATACATATAAATGACGAAAGATTAATAGTGATTTTATATCATCTTGTTACTCATACCTAATATTCATTTCCTTCCCCATAACTCTATCCTCAAACATCTAGTTTTTTATTTTTTTAAATTGGTGTGTTAGTTCATCTCTATTTACATGTATATATAGAGTAAATTAAAAGTGAAAAATTCAATAAATTTTTAATTCAATTAGTGAGTTACAAAACTTTTCTACTACTCATTTATTTGGGGTGTTACAAGATGGTATGTTATGTCCTTGGGTTTTGATCTTTTAAAAAATAATCACACTAACGTAATTATATATGTGTGTGTTTTCCCCTGCTTGACATAGTCTTAATATAATAATTAAAAAAAAGGAATTAGGAAGGGAAATGTTTGTTAGATAAAATAGTAGACGAAAAGTTATCAAAATTAATTTGATTATTGGGTTTGATTTTAAATTTAATAAGTCTATGAAATTATTTATTTTATAAATATGACCAATAAATTATTACTAAATTAATTTTTGAAATAAGCTCATGATAAAATATATTTGAAATATTTAATAAACGAAGACAATTTTAGTTTATTGTATTTAATTAATTTAATAATAAGAAAGTATATTTAGAAAAATTTAGATAGTATAAAATTTGTTTATTGTATTTAATTAATTGGTAATAATATTCAATTATTAATAATAAGAAAGTATATTTAGAAAAATTTAGATAGTATAAAATTTGTTTATTGTATTTAATTAATTTAATAATAAGAAAGTATATTTAGAAAAATTTAGATATAGAGTATAAAATTTGTTTATTGTATTTAATTAATTGGTATTGTATTTAATTAATTGATAATATGTAACAACCCGAAATTTCTAAAAAATCCCAAAACACGTGGAATTCATAATATAAAGACAGCGGAATCATTTAAAAACAAAAGTCAAGTTCTTCTCATTTGAAATCAAACCAAATAACATTCACAACCGATCGGTTTTATTTTTAAAACAATAAATCATAAAATCAAGACAATCTCAACCATTGTCTATAAAATTCTCAATCAGAAATTTAACAATTTCACATAATTAAAATAAAACCAAAAACATGAAATTTAATAATTCCCAAAAGAAAACAAAATAAGAAGAAAATAAATCGCCGGGTGCAAATCCATGCCAACCGATCACCACCTCGAACCTCATCGCCCACCGAGCTTCTTTTTTCCTTTTACCTAAAAAAATAAGTGTAGCATCATGAGGCTAAGCCCAATGAGTAGAAAAATGTTAAATTAAAAATCACGCCATGAGAGATTTTTCTAAGACTTTAAGTCCTTTATCGGTATCACAACTTCCGAAAAACACACTTTCACCCAAAGCTCTCTTAATTAAGACATCCCTCCACAATATCTTTTAATCCTCAAATTAAAAAGAATATAAACTTCAAACGTCTAAACTCCCGTTCTCAATTTAAAACTTTTCGATCATTAACTTTCCTAATACCTCTAATCTCCTTTTTGTCCGAAACAAAAAGAGACTATACTCAACAAGACATTTAAAACTGTTTTCACATATTTAAATCCTTAAGAGTTTTAAAATATTCTTTTCCATTGTACATATGGAATGAACCTACCCGTTAAATCTATAAAAGTCGTGCACAAACCGTATAATCTCTTTTAACGGCAAATATTCTTCTTTAAGCAAGGCCTTTGCTTAAAGCGAACGCTACCATATTACTCGAGGTATTTAAGTAATATGATCCTACACATCACTACTATGATGTTCAAACAGTCTAAACTCACACTTTTCGAAAATCACCCATTCTAGGCCAGAAATTCCTTAATATTAAATTCTGGAAAATCCTCCTTTTAAACACTCCAAAACGACCCAAAATCACCCAACATAACAATCTTGGGTCACTTTAGAACTCCCAAAGGTTTACAAGTCTAAAGCGAAACTAGCCTAAACTAGTGTAGTTTTGTTTTTTTTGGACAATTTAAAATTTCTAATAATCTAATTAAATTTCGGCGGCATAACGCCTACAATATGCCTCCCAAAACAGTACCTAAACATAGAGGATAAAGACCCAAAGTCCAGAACACAATAATTAAAAAGGTAATTAACCACCTAGGCTAAATTTTTGACTTAAGGGCACTAATCTCCAAATAAGGCATTAACATGTCCAGCAATATTAGATCATCTTTAAACACCCAAGTCATGCATGAAAATCCAAATTCAAGGGCAAGAAGCAAAGAAAACAGCAATAGACAAAATCCGATGCTAATAGTCACTTTAATCATACAAATTCTCTAATTCTTGCTTCTTAAGGTCCATGTTTTATTTCCAATGTAAAACAGCCCCAAAATGATCTTAATATGCATATAAACAATCAATTTCACACTTAGAAATTCAAGGTTAAACTTTTTAAAGAAAAAGGAAAATTCAATCATTCATAATTTAAAACTTAACATAATTCTACTCACCTTGAATTGCATTTTCAAAAAAGCTTACTTCTCTTTCAAAGTATGAAGGAAATAATCCCCACCTTTTGAAACTAATCTAATTTCAAGAACATCGATACAAAAACAACCTACAACGATGAATTAGAAAATGATGGTAGCGGGTCTCAAAAATCATATCAAACTTGAAGGGTTTTTAAGTCATAACTTTTTATACAGAACTGATCTTGCTATGAAATTAGCGTTAATGGAAAGATAACGGAAAAACGGTCGAATGGACTACTTACTTGCGTAAATCGAATCCGGATGATGAAGTTATGGAGAATTCAATCCAGGAGATGTCATTTAGGCGAAAATGGGAGAAAAAGTGATAAAATGGGGGCTGCTTTTCGGGTTAGGGAGGAGGAAGAAGAAGAATTTAGGGTTTAATCCCGACTTTGGTTAATTACGAAAATGCCACTATGTAAAACCGGTCATAACTCATTCATCCTTTTAATCGAAAGGGAGGTTTGGGTGGGGGGTTTTGCCGAGGCGATCCACGTCATCTAAAAATATTAAATTAAACTTGTGGTTTTAATTTGAAGGTTTGAGAAATTACTAAAATACCCTTACTAGGTAACGGGTCGTTACATAATAAAATGATTATTAATTTTGAATGATGGCATTATAGAAATTTAAATGAATTATAATGGTAAAAATAGAAATTAAAAGTTTTTTCTTTAAGCTACTTTTTTGATAGTATTGATAGATAGATATATAATTTGAAAGGTATTTTACTTGTTAAATTGCTTTGGCACATTGGCTATTGCCCTGCCGATATTTCTTAATTCCTGTGCGCCAGCCGAGTTTGAATCCCAGGGTTGTTACATTTTGTTATATCTTTTTTTTCTAACTTTATATTATTTTGTATTGGTGAAATTTGAGGTGTTTAATTATTATAATTTTAAAATAGAAACTTCTAAATATAATTAAATAATTTACCTCCCATTTTATCTATTTAAAATTTATTATTATAAATTATATGACTTAAATATTATAAATCATAATTTTTTTCTTTCAATTTTCAATTTTTGTATTCTTACAAATTATTAAAATATGACTTAAATGACGTTAAATCAAATTGATAAATTTTTTATTTTAACTTGATTTAATTTTGAGCATATTAATTATTATTGATCAATAATTAAAATAATTCTTTTAGTTATTGTAAATGAAAATTTCACCCAATAGTATTTTTAACCTTAATTTATAATATAGTAAAAATTTGATTTATTTTTTAAAATAATTATTTCCCTTATATTGTAGATTTACATACCCTAATTTTTTTTTAGATCAGTAATGAGATGTTTTGAATTAGAACTCATTTTGTTTTTTCAAGTTTGTTAGTTTGAACTGCTTTTATAAATTCATTAATTAAATGTTATTATAAATTCATTAAGTAAATGTTTTTCTTTTATTTAATTAGTGAAAGTTTAAAAAAAATCATTTTTATGATTCTAAAATATTTAGTTATTATTTTATTATTAGAAATATAGTGTTATAGTTATAATTATATATGTATTCAGATAGTGGATTATCATATTCCTGAACCTAAATCTTAGACTAGTTAGTTTCTAAAGTCCATGAAATATTATTTTAAAAAAAAATTCCTTTATTTATGTGGATTATGATAAGATATTTCTAAAACCATTTAGTATATTATTTAGTTGTTATAGTGTTTTAATAAAAGTTAATATTTTTAAACTTTAATATTTTTTTTATAGGGGTCCAAAATTATATTTTCGCACTGGGCCTCTATATTGTTGGGAAAACTGGGTATATAGCCCAAATTCAAAAAAGCTAAAGCATAATAGCCCGAAAGAAAAAGAAAAAAAAATAAAATAGCCCAGAGAATTTTCAAATGAAAATGAAAATAAAATAATGCCCTTTTAAAATTAAGGAAAAAATAAAGAAAAAAGAGAAAAAGATTTGAAGATACTTAAATCAAGGAAACATTAAATATGAAAAAAACTATATAAGAAAATAAGAGAGAAATTTTGAATTTAAAAATAAATAAAAAAAATCTAACTTTTCAAAATTGATAACTAATTTTCCCTCAGAATCTTCAAAAAATTCTTTTACGCACATCCAGTATTATAATGTACAGTATATAATATAATATAATACATTTTTGTACAATACGAAAAAGTATAATAAAGTAATATAATATACTATACATAATATTATATATTTATATATAGTACGAAAAATATGCTATAAAGTAATTATATAATGTACATAATATTAATATTTATGTACAGTACGAACGAAAAATGTGTAATAAAATGATATAGATTGTACATAATATAATATATTATGCACAATACAAAAAAGATGTAATAAAGTAATATAATATATTTTACACAATATTATATTATGTACAGTACACGAAAACGCTAAAGCGAACGCAAAAAAAAAAAAAAAAAAAAAGAAGAAGAACCATATTCATGTACGGTATAATAAAAAAAAAACTTATACTGTACAGTGAACGCTTAAAAAAATAAGAAGAAGAAGAAGAACCATATTCATGTACAATATAATAAAAAAAAACTTGAACTGTACAGTGAACCCAGAAAAAAAACAGTAAAATATAAGAAAGAAGAGAAAAGCAAAAAAAAAAAAAAAACAGGAAGAAGAATAAGAGGAAGAAGAAAGAAAAATTAAACAAAAATCAGGTTAATTGAAAATCAGGTTGAAGAGAAACAAAATGAGTAAGATCTCCGTCTCCAATATGAAGAATATGATTCCCTATCGGAATCCTTCGAACCCCAAATTCATCAACTCGGCTAAGATGATCACAAACATGAATTCTAATACGAAGAAGAAACAAAACGAAAGGAATCTGAAAGAAAAATATGAAACAAAGGAATTTAAACAAAAAAAAAATATAATGAAAACAAAATCGAAAAGGATATGAAATGAAACGAAAGGAAAATGAAAGAAAAATATGAAACAAAGGAATGCAAACAAAAGAAGACAAAATCGCATGATTTGAGGGAAAAAATAAGGAAGATTGGAAAGAGAAACAAAATCAAATAAGGAAAAAGAAATAAATGAGAAAATCAATAATATTAAACGGAGGAATTCAAAAGAAAAAAGAAAAAGGAAAACCATAATTAAATGAGGATAAATCAGGAATATTTAAAAAACGGATACTCTAAAAAGGCTAAAAAAATCCTAAGAAATTTAAGAGGCTAAAAATACATAAGGTATAGCCAAATTGGGCTATATACTGGATTATCTCTATATTGTTAGGACCGGCCCTGATCAGAGCCTTCGCATGATTGATTCTTGAGAAATTACTTAATTTTGTAATATGGTCTTGGTTCATTATTTGGAAAAATTTGAAGTAAGGACAAATGTGATCAATCTCTTCGTTATTTTTCGTTAATTGATGAAGCCTCAATTGTTTCAAATATTGAATGAAGGCTTAAGAAAGCAAACAATGGATACAGATTCTTTAAGAATTCCATTTTATTTGGTAATCTCCTTCGAATTTGAGATTAAAAAAAAAATCCTCACTCGAAGGAATTTGTGCCCAGAATTCCCTAATCTTAGGGGTTGGGAAAAGATTTAGTTATAAAAAAACCTTACCGACACCGCTCATTGTTATCTTTTCTTCAGCACGGATTTCGGAGTTCTTTATTGTAACGTCCCATTACTTTTGGGGGTAAATTTATTTATTTTAATTAAGCTTTTAAGATTAGTTTAAATTTAGTAATTTCGATTTTAGTAGTTATTTTCGCCCGAAATTCATTTAAATCGTTTTAATACTTTAAATTCGTTTCGTTGACATTAATAATTATTAATCACCTTTAGATTAATTTAAAAGCTTCGGGTTTTGTTTTTAAAGTAAAAACAAAAGAGGGACGTAGGCGTCATTTTCCAAATTCTTAAATATCTAAAAAATTACTATTCATCTTCTCTTAAATATCAAAATTTTAGACAAAACACTTCATTTTTCTTCCTTTTCTTCCTTGGGGCCGTGTCTATCAAGAAGTGATCCATTTTTTTTGGGTTTTCTTCGATACTCGGTGGATCGTCTCGATTCTACTTGGTTGGAAAGCCCTTGGCCCGTAGATCATTTCCAACCTACGGGCGAGGATTTTTTTCTTGTTTTTTCGAGGCCTTAAGGTATGTCAAAGTTTCTAAAACTTGATGTGAATAGTGTTTTAATGGAGGTTTTGAGTTGAAATCTTCAAATTCGTTCACCAGAGCTTGAAGGTTTCAATCGGGAAAGTCGTTATGGTCAATTTTAGAAACTTCCCTAAACCCTAAAATCGAAGTTTGAGCCGAAACCCGTCCCATGTGATTTTCCCTCACTTGGCCATGTTTAGGATGTTAGGGTTATTGTGTTTTTGCTATTTACTTAATTTTTCGAAAATCGATTAATGAACAAAACCCTAATTTACGGATACCCATTGTAGTTGCGAACCTCCAAAGTATCCGAAACCAACCCGAAACACCTCTAAATGCATAAAAGCCGGAAAACCAAACCCGAACCCCATTTTTCCTAATATGGCCGAGAGTACCATAGGGATAAAATCCGGGTTTTTCGTTGTTTTGTACGTTTAGATGTAGTTTGAACGTTTTTCGATTAATTAATGTTATTTAGGTGTAATTCGTTTGTAGGATTGTGATTTGATCGTGGGTTTGCAACCTTGGATAGATCGGAGCTTTTCTACAAGCCAAGGTGAGTTTAAAGCGAAAGTTAGTGGTTTTATGAATTGAGTTTCGTTATGTTATTGTTTATCGAGGTAAAGAGGGAAATAACTTCTTAGAATTAAGTTTTGGTTGGAGACTTTATTTCGGAAGTGAGTGGAGAGAATTTGGAGTTATAATGAGTTCGATGAAAAGGAAACATCGGAGTGGTTTGGAAGTATTGCAAAGTGAATTGGAGATGTTAGATGAAAGTGGAAATGAAAGTTACTTTGATTGGTTTGGAAGTTAAAGTAGTTAGAAGATACACTTGAGTGATAACTCGTGTAATCTAGTTAGTTAGGTTTCTTAATAACTTAGTAGGATTCTTTGAATTTAACTAACTTATTAGGGAGCTTAACCTTTCGTTATACGGCACATGATAGTATGTTGATTCAGATCCATACGTATCATGGTGCGATGGTTTTTGATGTGGTACATGGTAGTATGTTGATTCGGATCCATACGTACCATGGTACTATGATTTGTGACACGACACATGATAGTATGTTGATTAGGATCCATACGTATCTGGTGCGATGGTTTGTGATATGGTACATGGTAGTATGTTGATTCGGATCCATACGTACCATGGTACTATGATTTGTGACACGACACATGATAGTATGTTGATTCGGATCCATAGGTATTATGGTGCGATGATTGAGATATGGTACGACAGTACGTGGTATGTTGATTCGGATCCATACGAGCACGTTACGATGATTGTGATACGGCACATGATAATATGTTGATTCGGATCCATACGTATCATGGTGCGATGATTTGTAATATGGTGAAAGTCCTGATATCCGATGTGATGAGAGTTACGATGATTGTAATACGGTATCATGGTACGGTGACTTGAGATATGGTATGACCGTACGTGGTATGTTGATTTCGATCCATACAATAGCACGTTAGGATGAAACTTGTTTGGTAACAAAGATAGATAATGTTTCATTTACATATTCTTTAGAATTGTGTAGTAAGACTTAGTAATGAATGTTACTTTTACTTTAAGTCTTTATTTCTATCTTATGGTATTGAATGCAGTTACAAGTAGTATATTACTATCGTATGATTGTATGGAAATTGGAAGTGTGGATATGGGTAGTATTGAGCATTATAGACCTTTGGACACGATTTTGGTTATGAAATTTTGTTCATAGGATTACTTTCTTTCGTTTTACTCTCACTAGCATTTTTATGCTAATGTTGCTACACTTACAAATTTTCAGGTAAGCCCCGTCCTAAGAAGCATGGTAAAGGAGGTGGAGCCGCGTGACTTGTCGAGATGGTGTACGGACAATATTAAAACACTTTTGGTTTAGCATTCGTAGAAATGCTTGTAAATCATCTCCATTTTCCATACTTATGTCTTTTGAGCCCGAAAGGGTATTTGTGTAAAGTATGCTATGTTTTATGACTAAATTCTCTTTTGGAATGCGCATTCCCGATTTATAGCTTTCTCTGAATTTGGGTTGTAAAACAGGTTTTGGTTATTCGATTTTTAAACGAACCCATGCCGTTTTTCTTTAAAAATCGAGTCTTCCGCTGTGCATTTGAATTTAAAGAATTTAACGGAAAACGGGTCGTTACACTTATGGATTTGGGTGTAAAGCTAAGATGTATATGCTGCCTTAGTGAAGGATTGAATGAATTATATATAAAAAATATATATATTATCTATCAATAGACCGACAAGATTGCTATGGTGATGATTTATTCAAATCCTTTATGATATTGATACAATATTCATGATTTGGATAAATTTCTATATATATAAAATAAGTCTTCATCTAATTTGAGTTGTTAATTCATATGATGGTTTGGCATTATATAATATATATATATATATATATATATATATATATATATATATATTCATATATATTTTCAGACGTCTGCATCGATTTAAAAAAAATAATAATAATAATAATTGGCCAATTATTGAATTTATTAATTCACTTTAGCACTTCGGATTTAGACATGGATTATGTAAAGACTCGAATTTTCTCAAATATTTAAATTAGAAACGAACAGCGGAAGACTAAATTTTTATAAAAATTTGGCGTGGATCCGTTTAAAATATAAACTCCCTAAACCTGTTTACATGGGCCCAAATAAGAGAATTTAAAAACAACAGAAATTCGTACTTTAGTTTATAACCAAATCAGAGAAAGTAGACTCGATAATATATACAACACATCTTAGGCTCTCATGAGCCACAAAACACAAGTTCAAAGACATCAACATATGAAATTTTATCTAGCATTCGTAGAATGTTCCAAAATATGCCTTTTTAGTCCAAGTCCCAAAAGTCATCCACTCATGATCAAGGAACACCACCTCCACGACCTCGTCCTCTTCCACGAGTATTACTTGAAAAGTTTAAGTGTAGCAACATTAGCATAAAAATGCTAGTGAGAATAAGATGGATGCAAGTAATTCTATGGACAGAATTTCATATCGGAAAATATGTCCAAAATCCTATTGTGCTCTTTGCTCTTTGCTACCCATGCTACCCATCCCATTCTACTATATCGTTACTTCAAAAAATAAACATTCAAGCTCGTAAATAAAGTACTTAAACAACTAATTAGTACTAAAGTATAACAAAGTAAATAATAATGTAAATTTCCATTCTCACTGTGACAACTTTGTCACATTTCACATTTCAAGCCGTGACCACATTGTCACCAATCATATTACCACGCCTACCGCACATACCACATGATGATTCGTTTTTCGTTATCACACATACCACATGATGATTCGTTTTTCGTTGCCACACATACCACACCTACCACACATACCACATGATGATTTGTTTTTCGTTACCACACCTACCACACATACCATGCCACACGTACTACTCCCCTTTGGTAGTACTAATTAGCGAATCACATCACTATAATTATCAAACTAACTCAAATTCACATGATGATTTCTCTCCCAAGTTTCCTTTAACTATCTTATATCCACTCAAATCAAGGGAGTAATCTAATACTCTTCTCCAATTTCCGGAAACATAATTCTCCTTGAGAATAAAACTTAATCCACAATAAACAACTCAATTTAAACACACCAAAAGTTTACTAATTTCTTTCCTTATGCACTTTCCTCATCTCCCAACTACATCCAATTTTGGATAAGCTCTAAAATATAATAACCCTCTTAACCCCGGTCAAACATGATCATCATGCAACCCGGAAACATAAAAGTAATCACAACCATTTTAAACTCACCTTATAAAAGAAGTCAACTCCAAATCACCGATTGACCAATTTCACGATCGATGCACAAAACCTATAATTCAAATACACCTAAAGTATATTAATTAACCGAATTGAACAGTGATCGTCACGTTACTAACATAAAGGACAAAACAACCCAGGATTATGACCAAGAGGCCCACGGCCCAAGGAGAAGAAAAGAATGAAGATGATTTTCTGGATTTTTAGCACTTTAGAGGCATTTCAGGTTGGTTTCGGGTACTTTGGAGATTGGTACCATCAATGGGTAATCTTAAATTAGGGTTTTGGACAATAAATCAATCCTGATAAATTAAGTAAAACATAACATTTGAAATACCTTAATCATTATCAAATAAGGGAAAATCAAACGGAAAGGGTTTCCGGGTCAAACTCGATTCTAGTGTTAGGGTAAGTTTCTAAAATCACTTAAAACGACTTCCTCGATTGAAATTTTTGAGTTTCTTGGCAAGAATTCAAAGGTTTCAACCCAAAACTCCATTAAAACACTATTTGAAGCTTAAATTAGAAACTTTGTCATACCTTAAGGCCTTTAGAAATTGGAGGAAAATATCGATTGATAGGTTGGAAATGATGCTCGGGCCTCGTGGCTATCCAACGCAATCGAAATTATAGCGATCTGCCAAGAATTGAAGAAAAACCAAAATTTGGAATTCTCCAAATGATCCTCACGGCAGGATGAAGAAGAAAATAAGAAAATGTGAAGACTTTGGTCAATTTTGGCTTATTTAAGAGATGATGAATAGTGTTTTTGATATTTTAAGAACTTGGAAATGACGCCAACGTCCTTTATTTGTCTTAAGCCTTTAAAACGAAACCCGAAGCACTTAAACTAGCCTAATGGTGATTAATAATTATTAATTGGCCTATTAATAATTATTAATACCACCGAAACTAATTTAGGCTAATTAAGCGATTAAAAAGGTTTCCGAACAAAATTAACTACTTAAATCTAAATAACTAATTCTAAAATTAACCTTAATAATTTAAATAAAAAAAATTCACCTCAAAATACGGGACGTTACAGATTAAGGTTCAGATACTAATTGAGATGATATTGATTTAGTTATATATGTTGGGAAATACTATATATAACAATAATTGAGAATCATAAATTCAAATATGCATATATCTTTTATAATTTTGAGTTGGTTTAATATTTTAATTGAAACAAGAATAAGAAGTTGCCAAAGTAACGTCTCTTGTGTAAATTTTTTCATGATAGATATTAAAAGTTTAAGGTGTATGTGTGTATTCATGTGAGTATTAACCGGCCCAAAAGGAAGGTTAATGTTTGGCAGAATTTACACACTTGTGGTAAATATGTGATGATTATTCAAAGTAATTTGCATGTAAATAATAAATTGATCCAAAGATAGTTTTATTATTTGACATGAACTTATTGTCAATATGTTATCACGTATCAAGATACCACTTACAATTAGTATTACTGTCCAAAGACTTGGTATTAATGATGTGTCCGGTACCTTGAGATGGGAATTGCCATTCTTTGAATTTATTGATTATTATAATGATAAAGTATAATGTGAGCATAGTTTGTATTGTTTTCTCTAATTCCGATTTAGAGATGTCCAATTAAGTCGAGGTCTTACCTGGCCATATGAAAATAAATTGGACTCTAAAACAATAAGTTAATTTATTGGTTAAACTCAACGATCCAGGGGTATAATTTTTATGATCCCACACTTGAAATTTTTTTTGTGGATACAGGATCTACAACATTCTTGAGGAATTTGAGTTTGGGGAAGAAATAAAGTTAAAGATAATTAAGGATAAAAAAACTTATAAGGATACCAATTTTATGTTGATATAATTATTCCCGAGAAACAAACTCAACAACCTCAAGAATAAATATATTTAAGGAGATAATTTTAATCTCAATATGTAACAGCCCAAAAAATCCCAAAATACAAATAAACCAATAAACCACAGCGGAAGCAATTTAGAGATTGACATCAAGTCCATTTATTGAAAAATCAAATTCAATAACATATTTAAATCGATTGCCACTAGATTTGTATGAGTAATCAGTGATTTCCTCAAAGTTTTAAAATTTTCAAGTAAAAGTAAAATCGTTATACTTGTGTAAACCAAAACAAAACATGAACACAAGAATTTATTCCCAACCAAATAACAAAGAATAAAAGCTATGCCGGCATTGCAAATCCATGCCAACCGAACACCACCTCGAACCACATCAGCCATCGAGCTTCTTCTTTCATTTACCTAAAAAAAATTGTAGCATCATGAGGCTACTCCTAATGAGTAGAAAAGAGTTAAAAATAAAATAATGCCACGAAAGACATTTCTAAGACTTTAAGTCCATAATTGGCCTCACCGACTTTCGAAAGTTCACATACACCAAAACACTCGGAGTCTAACCCATCATTCCAATATATAAGCATATCTCTTAAACCTCAAATTATCAAGGTAAAAATACTCGAAACAATTTTAAACACTCTTTTCTCAATTTAAAACTTTTTGATTTTAAAATTTTCACTAATACTTCTAATCTCCTATTTGCCCGCAAACAAAGAGAGACTACGCTCAATAAGGAATTTAAACACCCTTTTCTCAATTTAAATCCTTACGAGAAAATATTCTTTTCTATTGTACGGATGGAATGAACCTGCCCCGTTAAGTGCTATAGAATTGTGCACAACTAAATAATCTCCCTTAATGGCAAATATTCTTCATTAAGCATGGCCGTGCCTAATGCAAACCTACTACCATATTACCCGAGGAATTTAAGTAATATGATCCTGCAACATCTCTATCTAAGATGCTCGAAAAGCCTAAGCTTACTTTTCTCAAAAACACCTTTTTTGGGCCAAATTTCCCTAAGAATAAATTCTGGAAAATGTACCTTTAAATCACTCTAAAATGACCCAAAATCACCCAACATATCACTTTTGGGTCATTTCCAACAACTCCCAACAGTTTACAAGTCTATAATCGAAACTAGCCTAAACTAGTATAATTTCGCTCCTTTTTCGGACTCTCTAAATCTACTATTTTTCTATCTAAATTTCAGTGGCATAACAGCTGTAAATACTCTTCCAAAACAGACCCTACACATATAAAAACTCACCACAATCGATTAAGAGATCAAAAACTGAAATACTAACCACCTAGGCTTAACTCTCCGACCTAGTGGGCACTAAAGTTTCCTATAAGGCATAAATGTCCAGAAATGTGTTTCACCTTAAAACACCCTAAAATATGTTTCAAACACCCAAAAAAATTATAGAAAATTTGAAGTTTCATTTTCTCAAACAATCGATATCGATAGGCAAAATATAGCATGCTTTAAACCAATTTTAAACACACTTCAATTCCAATTTATACTTTCTTTAAAACAGCCCCTAAACCTCTTTATCATACTTTTAATCACCCAATATCATGCTTAAAATTTTGGAGGCTAACTTATAAAGAAAAAGAAAAATACAACCATGATAATATTTAGTTTTTAACTAGTTTCTACTCACCTTTAAGCTAAGTTTTCCAACAAAATGACTTCCTTCCAAAGTAGTTTCAAGAACCTGAAAAGGCACTTAATCTACTCAAAACATATTCTAAAATACTTAAAAGTATAAAGGAAAAAATACCACGAAACAACTTATGAAACGTCGGGCCAAAAAGACGCGAAGAATGAACTTTATATAGGTCGCCCTGCTACGACAAAGAACAACCTTTTGGCTGCTGCTGCAGCGGCACGGCGGCCCCTCGTGGCTTTCGACGTGTTGTTTGGCGATTCCTTGATCGATATGGTTTTTACCAAAAGGATTTAAAAGTTAGGATTTCTAGGGTTTGATTATTTTTTAAAATAAAGATGAGGAAAACTTGAAAAAGTGAAGAAACAATTTTTAGGTGGGTTTTAAATTCAAGAACAAAGAGAAATTTGTAGATTAGAAAAGAGGAATCCCCTTACCTTGAAATTGCTCTTGAAAAGAGACCTTCAACTTCCTTCTCAATCTCCACCACCACAACCAAAACCTTAAAGAAAAGAAAAGCAAAGAAATCGATTAGAAACCTTTCCGGGATCTCCAATCGACAACGATCACGAAGAAGAAGGAGAAAAGAAGAAAAACTGCCTACCTTTTGTCTCTGCCTCTTGTTTTCACGTGAAGGAGGAGAATAGACCAAAACCCCTTTTCTTTCTTTTCTTTCCCTTACTTTCACGTTTCCTTCTTCTTCATTTTTTTTTAAAATCATTTATCTCCAATAAATGACAAATAATAATTATTCATAAATCCTGAAAAATTAATTAGATATAAATACCAAACTTATCCAAGAATTCCCAATAAATATTAAAAAGAAATTAATATTTATGTATTTGAAGCTTACCGGAAAAAAAAACATGGGAAGTTACACAATAAGTGCTCTAATAGCAATCTTGCAGTTAAGGAAATACAAAAGATTCATCTTCGGATATTGAGTACACTTTTGGTAACCTTGGTATGGATCATTAGCAGGCAGCCAAGTGGGTTATGAGGTATATGTAGAGAACTAAATATGATATGCTCACATATAAAAGGTCGGATCAGTAAGAGATCATCGGGTATTTCGACTCTAATTTTGATAGATGCTAAGACAGTAGGAAATCCACGTTAAGGCTATATTTATATGTTAGCTGATGGATCTAAGTTTTGGGGAAGTGTCGAATAGACACTGTAGATACCGTATTTTGTCCAAGCCAAATTTATTAATTTTTATTTTTAAAATAAAGAAAATTGAAATAAAAAATATAATTTGATTGTTTTAAGAAAAAATAAAGATAATTTTATTCTTAAAAATAAAATTGATCCTTATATTTTAAAAATAATTGGATTTTAATTTTTTTTTAAATTTAAATGATAAAGACGATTTTTAATTCAAAAATAAAATTGGCTTTTAATTTTAAATATAAAATAATTTTCGATCTTTATTTATTTTAAAAGTTGTTATTTAAATTTTTTTTTTTAAATTATTGTGGAGATAAGGTAGTTAATTTGAAATTAATTTGAAATAGTCAAAGATAAATATAATTTGGTATAGATTTAAATAAATTTGTAGAGAAGTTATTTGATTTAGGTTGAGTTAATCTCTAAGAATTATCTGCTATTATCATAAGCTTATCTCAATCTACTTTAAATATATCTAATTTTGGCTATAAATAAAAGTGCCCTCACTCTTAGAATAGGTCATTGTAGAAACATAGAGAAAAAAATAATCGAGGCCTCTCTCAATATTGTTGCGTTTTCCACTAGTTAAATTTCTTTCCGTTCATAATCGTTTCGGCTAATTGAGATACGATTCATTTTTTTTATTTGGAACACTGTCATTGTAACAACCCGTTAGCAAATAAGAGTATAAAATATTGAAAATTATTATAATTCTCTTAAAACGATACTAATGAAGTTGGATAGATAAATTTGGTGAAAAATAGCTCGTTTTGGTAATTTCCAAAACGTAAAAATTAAAACCAAGGTTTAATTTATTATTTTTACATGATGTTGATCGTCTAGTTATTACGGTTCCAACGCAACTGACGGATCATCTTTCTGAGTTCCGGTGAATGAGTTATGATCGATTTAGTGTAGTGACATTTTCGTAATTAATGGAAAACGAGATTTAACCCTAAAATTTCATCTTCTTCCTTCATTCAGCCGAAAACCAATCTCTCTCAAATAATTTTTCTCCAATTTTCTCCCAAAAGTAACTTCAAGAAGTATTTTCGTCATAACTTCCTCATCCGGAATCCGATTTGCACAAGTAAGTAGTCCATTCTGATCAGTTTTTCGTCCTCTTTCCTTTGAGATTAATTTCACAGCAATCCAAAATATTTAAAAAATGTTATGGGGTAAAAAAAAATTCCGACCTACTAAGTTTCATCCAAATTTAATTGATTTTTCGATTATTTCTTCGTCGTAGTAGGTGTGTTTGTCGAATGAAAGCATTTGGTGGAAGATTTATGGAGAATGGAAGAGTTCACCTCAAGGTTAAGGTTCAAGGTGGTGGAGTTTCTTGGAAATAAAAGAACTTGAATTTTGAAAATTCAAGAACCTAAGGTGAGTAGAACTAGTTAAAGGTTAATTAATATTATGCGTAGCTTTTCTTTTTCATTAAAAAGAATTATGTTTTATGATTTGGGAGTATTTAAGGATACTTTTAAGTATGAAATTTATGAAACTCGGTTGAACTTAAAGATGTTGAAGTATGGGATTTAAAGAATGTTAAAAAGAGTGAAAACATGCATGTCTAAGGAGTAATTTTGCTCATTAGTTGTTATAATCAATTGTGATTAATTATGGACTTTTTTATGATGATTAGCATGATTTTATTGAGATTTTAAGTCCTATTGAGCTGCTGGAATTGTGTTATGATTTGAAGATTTAGTGCCCACTAGGATTGGAAATAGCCTTAAAGAGCGTTCATTTGGGCAAGATTAATTGTGAGGTATTTTTGGGAGATTTCTAGGTGTATTAGAATGTATATGGAACTAGTATTAGCACCAAATGACTACTGATTTTATTTAGAAAATTAGACCATCACTTAGTGACAAAAAATAGAGCAAAACTACACTAGTTTAGGCTAGTTTTGCCGTTTTCATTGGAAATTCTTTGGGTGATCATATTTTGAGTTGGGATTGTGATCTTGGGTGATTTTAGGTAATTTTAAGGCTGAGAAATTGATTATTTTCCAGAAATTGGAAATTGTGAGTTTTAGTCTTTTTAAGGTCAGTTTTAGATGGAAACGGGGTTTCTAGGCTAGAAACTGGACCTAGACTTGTCAAGCATTCTGGTAGTGATACTTTTAGATAAATCATATTGTTTTTGTGCCTTAAACAATATGGTTGGAGGCTCGCACTAAGTAGGGCCATACTTAGTGAAGAATATGTCATTAAGTGGATAGTTATAGTTGTGCACAACATAATATCACTTAGTGGGGCAGATTCATTCCATTTGATCAATGAGAAGGAATATACAAGTAGGTTCGCTTGTGTGTCTTGCAAACACATAAGAAGAATACCTCAAAAGGTTGAAACGTTGAAACACGTGTTTGATGCTTTTGAGCGAGAAACTCACTTTTGTTTGCGGACATTAGTTGAGTTAAGGCGTTGTGTAAAAAATTGAATTCTTTGGAGTTGAGAGAATTTCTTTAAAGTTGAGAGAATTTCTTGGAAGTTGTGAGGTTGATTACGGACTTAATGAACTTAGGAATTTTCTAATGGCATTACTTTTCTTTTAACTTTTTCTACTCATTGGGCGTAGCCTCATGATTCTACACTTTTTTTTTTAGGTAAATAGAAGAAGAAAGCTGGCAACTGACGATGTTTCGTGAACGGTGGATCGGTTGGGAGGATTTACACGCCGACATTGTTTATTTCTTCTCATTTGTATTTTGGGTTGGATTTTGTTATTTTGGATATTTATTCATTTTAACATTTGTTTATGTTTAAAAAAAATTGAGATTGGTTGAGAATTTAAAATAGATGTTTTTAATCGATTTGGTGTTTTAAACAAATAAGATCGATCGATTGTGAATGAATTTTGCTTTGATTTTTAAATGAGAAAAGTCTTTGGTTTAAATTTTAGCTTCCGTTGTTTATTATTGCAATTTGCATGTTTTGGTAATTTGGGGTCGTTACAGTCACATTGGTTCCTTCGCAATCGAAGACTACCCTACGATTTCTTTTTTTCCCACTACAAGAAAAATACGAATTAGCGACGGAATATTAGCGACGAAGTGAGGCAGTAGTTCGTCGTTACAAGGAAGTAACGACGAAATTAACGACGGAATGACTTGACGTTATTTTTGCCATCGTTAGACGAAACTGACGACGAAATGCCTCGTTCCATAACGAGGGAAAAGTATTCCATCGCTGTGTTTCGTTGACTGAATGGACGGATGGTTTCCATCGTTATAATAGCCAAAGACACATGTTGACTTTAACGATAGAATACGTCGTTAATAGTCAAAGACACCTGTTAATCTTAACGACGCATTTAGTCATTCTATAGTCGAAGTCATGTTTCAGTATAACGATAGAATACGTCGTTAATAGTCAAAGTCATGTTTCACTATAACGATAGAATACGTCGTTATATAAGTTAACAGGTGTTTTTGACTATGAACATTTTATTTTTATTTTTTTTAAAAATTTAATTAGGGTTTAGGGTTTTAATTACAAATTATTGTGATTTGAAAATTAAATTTAATTACAAAAAAAAAATTAAAGTAAATTTAAGAAAAAATAATATTAGATAAATAATATTAAAAATCCCAAAATAATACAAAATAATTTTTTTTTTTGTAAAGCCTAATCCCTAATCGACATGAAGATCAGATGGAGGATCGGGAGGAGGGAAACCAAAACCGGAAGTCGAAGAACCCTCATTGCGCATCTGCGCCATGAAGATGTCCATCGTTGCCTTCATCGACCTCTCGAACTCGAGCCTGGACCTATCGGACTCATCGAGATGAGCCATAATCCCTGTCACCTCCTCCATGAGCCATTCGTTGCTCTCTCGAAGCTCTGCAGTCTTAGCACTCAAAGTTTTGTTGCTCGCGTGAAGCTCGGCAGCCTCGATCGAACGAGCTGCCTAGGAAGATCGAGGCTGATCGGCGTAAATGACAAGGCCGAGGTTGCCGAGTCCAGGAACAGTACCATCTGGACGTCTCCCTCCTGCTGCCTCGAGAAAAGCCGACTCGATATCCTCCTGTGTCGGCAGGGTGTCGGAGCTCGGTAAGCGATCAGCGAGAATCGCTTCATAACGAGCTTGAAAAAAAAACAAATCATTTCATTAACTAATATACTAATAATCAATAAATTTGAAAAAGAATAAATAATAATTAACACTTACTGCTTTCTCTCTCTCCCTATTGTCTATAAAAGTCTGTGTATCTCCACATTTGGTGTGGAGACGGATAAACAGCTCAACAGCATGAACCGGACGACCCAATTTTTGCTCCTGTGAATGTTAAAAATAATTAACGAATAATGAATAACTTTCGAAAATAAAGTAAAAGCTAATTAATACAGAAAATAACTTACGAGTTATTTCTTGTGCTCGTATGTGGAGCGTGACCCTCCAGTGTGCTTCGATGGGTTGGCGCTATTGATCGTCAAAATGCGATGGGCATCCGGCGTCTGAGTACGTGCCAAGATCTCCCCAAGTCCTCCGCAGAAATGTGGGCCAGCCGTTTATCGGTAGGGGCGTGGTGAATATTGTAGCTAGTGTCCCTGTACCGAATGCCGCCCTGATGATGCCGGGGAGCGTATATGACCTCGTCGGTCAGCTCCTCTGGAATATCAAAATATTGCTGAAAAAAATTAACTGTCAGTTTTCGAAATATTATATATCTATATAATTAAATATAATATTTTGAATATGTTTACCTTCCATGCCTCAAACATCCGCATCTTGTGCGCAGTAGAGACGCTCTGCCAACGAGGGTGTCCCTGTACAGAAAGCATCTTCAATACCTCCGTAAATCTCCTCGAATCCTCCCGTGATGGATGTAACCTATTGAAATGAAAAGGAAACATTGAAAAGTTAGAATTTGTAAATAATAAATAATTAATGAAATAAGAATACAAACTAAACAAAACTTATTGGCCGCCCTTGAACGACAGGCGAACCCTCCCAAAAATAGACATCTGCATGGGCTCTTGCGCCGGGTCGATAGCCTTGTCCTGAACGATAGTGTCAGGGGTATCTCCCGAGATGGACATCATCCTCCTCACTTGGGGGTTGACTCCCAGAACTGCTGGCACCAGGTGTGCCAGAAGGTGCTAGAGGGCGTCTACGGGGAGGCATGACCTACAATACAATAATTAAGTAATTAAAATTCTAACCTATAAACTATATTAATTTCAAAACTAAATTAACTAATTAACATATAGATAAAAGAAAACATACGCATTTCAAACTAAATTAACTAATTAACATATAATTAAATGAAAACATACATACGCATTTCAAACTAAATTAACTAATTAACATATACTTAATTAAAACTAACTAAATACATATAATTAAATGAAAACATACATACTAATTTCAAACTAAATTAACTAATTAACATATAATTAATTAAAACATACATACGCATTTCAAACTAAATTAACTAATTAACATATAATTAATTAAAACTAACTAAATACATATAATTAAATGAAAACATACATAATAATTTCAAACTAAATTAACTAATTAACATATAATTAATTAAAACTAACTAAATACATATAATTAAATGAAAACATTCATAATAATTTCAAACTAAATTAACTAATTAACATATAATTAATTAAAACATAACTAATTACATAAAACTAAATACATATTACATACATTATCTAAAGTACACAAAATTAAATTAAAATCAACTAATTTTAAACTAAATTAACTAATAACATGCTAATTAGAAATTTTAAACTAATTACATAAAAACAAATATTAAATTTGAAGAAACTTACTCGGATTCGTTCCAAGGATTGAGGTTTTGAGAAAGGAAAAGGGTTTTCAGAGAAATGGGAAGGAATTCGCTGAGAGAATCGAAGAAGGAAGAATTTTATTTGAGAGGAAAAGAAGAAAAACGGAGGAAGGATGGTGAAAATGGAAGAAACGGTTCTGCTTTAAAAGAGATTTAACGACGTCTTTCATCGTTAATCACTTAAAAACTCGTCATGTGTGATTTCTTAACGACAGAATCCCTCGTTCTAGCTATGCAGTTCGTCGTCTGTGTTCTTATGGGGATGAACAACATGACGAAATTGATCGTTGATATTTATATACACGACGAATTTCGTCGATCACGCCAATTTTCAAGTAAAGTGAAAGTGACTATTCATATTCATGGGCGACGAATTGCATCGCCCATTCGTGCCACAATTTTTGTGAAATTTTTTATCTTCGCGCCTTATTAATTACAGGTAACGACGCAATCAGTCGGCCTTGAATTTGAACAGTTTCCCATAAACTATCCGTCTTATGATGCATTCCGTCTTTAATGTTCAATGTATATCTGAACTTAACGACCCATGACATCGTTATATTCAATGTATATCTGAATATAACGATGCTTTCCGTCGTTAGTATCATTCCTATACTTAGAAAAAATCCATCCCATCATTGTGTTCTGTGAGGTTTTACGACGTATGCCATCGTTATTTTCAATATATATCTGAATATAACGATGCCTTCCGTCGTTAATATTTGTATTTTGTTTTTTGAATCATTTCCCCTGTTATAGATAGATACTTCAATCATCGTAATCAGAATCATTCATCTTTTTTGAATCAATGCTGTCTTCTTCAATGTCTTCTTCATTTGTTTCATCTGGAGAAGAATCTTTGTCATTTTCAGGTGGAACATAGACATTCCCTTCATCAAAAAGTGTCTCTGATGCGTCAGTCATTCAACGGAGGCGCAGTGTCAGAATTAATACCTTCATCGATTTCACGATTTTGCACTTCATCCTCCTGGAATGCAACGTAGTTCTCACTATTTTTATCAGGGAGGCTGTCATCTATTATCATCGGTCTTACTTTACAGACAACTAACCAATCAGATAAATCTCGACGGTGAGCAGGATAGTTGAAGTAGTAAATCTGAATTGCTTGTTGTGCCAAAAACAAAACGATCTTGAGTGTGCATGTGTTTTCTCCGGTTCATCTCAACAATTTTAAGATTGATATTATTGCGAACTCCACCTCGTCGCGTTGTTTCAAACTATGTGCAGTTAAAAATGATTGTACGTTTATGACTCGGACCTGCAAATTGAAGCTCAATAATCTCATCAATGATTCCATAGAAATCTTCGCATTATTCCCAAACACTTGACCCTTTATACATACGCCACCTTTGTTGTTTGTTGCCCTAGGTTCATGAATGAGCTTTTGTTTGAAATCATAACCTTGCACCAAGATAAGCGATGTAAGATCTTGCAATTGCCGGTGATGGACCTTTGCGATCCATATTATACGTTGATCAGCGATCGGAATTGTGGGATTGTCAACGTAATTGTAAAACCAGGAACGAAAATGTTTATCGATGATGTTCCCTTCTTCCGATTGGACAATATCTACTGGGATGCGATGGTCGTACACATGAATTCACAAATAATCTACATAAAATGTATTAATGTGAAAATTTAAACAAAATTATTCATGTTAAATAAAACAAAACTCCATGAATTAGAAAAACTTACTCAATATATGGCTCTACTTCTGCACAGTTGCATAATAAGTAAGTATCGTTCAAGTCTACACCTTCTGGAAGAGTATCAACCATGTTACGGTTCACTGGACGAAAGTGGTCAGAGATATGTTGGTCGAAGTAATACGAATAGAACGTAGTTGTCTCGTGTACCAGGTACGCATTACAAATCGATCCTTCCACTCGTGCTTTATTTCCAACAGTTTTCTTCAATCTATGCAAATATCTAGAATTCGTGCAGTAAATAAATCTAAAATTTAGCATCATGTGTATTTAAATATACTAAAAAAGGCAATTAACATAATAATATTTTACCTTTCAAACGGGTACATCCATCTGTATTGAACAGGGCCCCAAGTAGTGCCTCATAAACTAATGTAGATGAACAGGAAGATGCTCCATCGAATCAAAAAATCCGGTGGAAAAAACATTCGCCTCCAAGTTTGCATATTATAAGCCTGGAATCTCTCGGTTTAATGATTCGATTGTCTCTCGTGTTAAATCTGCGCATGTCAAATCTCCACAAGAACACACTTAATCGCTCTAGCCAATGGTTCCCAATGTTTGTTATTAGAGAACGGTCTAAAAGCAACAAGTGCATCAATCGTTGCATAAAAACGTGACAATCGTGACTTTTCATTCAAAAGCAAATGTATGACTCACGGACGCCAATGCATCTCGAGAGATTAGAAATGTAACCATCGGGGAACTTAATCGATCGCATCCATTCAAACAAGATAATTTCTTCTCTTACCTGAGTTAACATGTATTTGGCCTTGGCGTAGTGCCCATCTTCATCCTGGCTTTAACTCGAGTGCGACGACATATTTCTTGGATGTCATACCAGGTGCCTTGGAAGTGTTATCTTTCGTCTTATTTGGCA
This sequence comes from Gynostemma pentaphyllum, assembly GCA_028015215.1. NCBI lineage: Eukaryota > Viridiplantae > Streptophyta > Magnoliopsida > Cucurbitales > Cucurbitaceae > Gynostemma > Gynostemma pentaphyllum. The sequence goes on from CM051346.1 coordinate 30,160,842, forward strand.
CATTTAAAACTGTATTCAAGACATTGTCGAACACGTTCTTTTCGATGTGCATTACATCCAAGTTGTGCCTGATTAGTAAATCTCCCCAATACGGTAAATCCCAAAATATACTTTGTTTCTTCCATCCACTGTTTTTACCAGCGGCCTTGTTTGCAACCTCAACACCTATTTCATTAATTTTTTTCATGCCAATTGAATCTAACCCGTGTAATATTTCGATTCCACTATAAACTCGGGGCGGGCCTTGGTTGCGTGCATTATGACCCTTATACCAATCTGTCTTGTTGGATCGAAACAAATGGTCGCTCGGTAAAAATCTTCTATGACAATCGAACCAACATGTTTTCCGACCATGTTTCAAAGAGAAAGCTCCAGTGTCAATCATGCAATGAGGACAAGCAAACTTTCTGGATGTGCTCCAACCTACGATAAGTTTGAATTAATTATACATATTATTATGCAATGAAAGTAATTTATAATTAATAAGCTATCGTGCTTACCAGATAACATTGAATATGCCGGGAAGTCACTTATCGTTCAAATTACTGCGGTTTTCATACAAAAATTTTGTTTTCTCGATACATCGTAAGTCAACGCTCCATTATTCCACAAATTAGTCAGCTCAACAATAAGAGGTTGGAGGTAGATATCTAACCTTTGTTTTGGACTCTTTGGACCCGGTACGATAACCGTTAAGAATATCACAGGATCTTTCATACACATCAATGGAGGGAGATTATAAGGTGTCAACATAACAGGCCATACAGAGTATTGTGCACCAGAAGCGCCGAACTGGTTGAAACCGTCAGTACATAACCCCAATCTCACATTTCTAATCTCACTTGCAAATTCTGGATGACAACGATCCAAATGCTTCCACGCGTCAGCATCAGATGGATGTTTCATATGACCATCCTCTTGCGAATGCTCGTAATGCCATCTCATATGAGATGTCGTGACTTCCGATGCATACAATCATTGAAGTCGAGGTGTGATCGGTAAATAAAACATACGAGTATGTGGAATGAGAATGTGTTTACCTTGTTTATATCTCGGATGGAAATAGAATTTACAATTATGGAGACTCAAATCTCCATCACCCCAGAATATCATGGATCCGTTCGGGCAACAATCAATCTTCTTAACAGGCAACCCGAGACCCTCCACTAATTTTTTTGTGTCGTATAAACTTTCTGGCAGCGTGTTGTTCGCAGGAGCGCAACGATGAAACCATTGTGCAATCGAATTAAAACCTCTCTCTGGAATATGATATGCAGATTTTATATTTAGAAGCTCCGTAGTTGCAGCCAGTTGATTGACATCACAACTCGGATGTAACGGCATACTTGCTGATTCAAACATATGATACATATGTTGCGCTTCTGGATTCATTTCCTCCTCCTCTTCTAGAATAGTTTGATTATCGTCTTGAGTATGATTAACCGTACCTTCGTATATCATATGCTGCATTTGTCCATACTCTTGCTATCTTTCATCACGATCTTCTTCCAACTTCGGTATAACATTTGAGCTGCTTCCTTGGTACAACACGGCTCGCTCCAACGCCGCATTATATTGATCGTCAGATTCCCCTTGATAAACCCACTTGAAATAATTCTCAACAAACCCACGACTATACAAGTGTTTCTTCACATCAAATGAAGAATATAACTTCTTATTTTTACATTTTCTGCACAGACATCGTATCATTTTTCCATTACGATCAAAATCCTCCGTACTTTCACAAAACTCAACGAACTCTTCAACCCCTGCTACGAACTCATCGTTCAAATAGCCTTCTAAGAGATGAACATACATCCATTCACGCATTTTTTTCTTGCAGTAGAAAAAAAAACGCAATGAAATAACAAAATATTTTTTATGATGAGTTCTTTGCATTCCTGAGGCATATATATACTGTGAACTAACGACGAAATCGATCGATACTATCTAAAATAACGATCGATTTCGTCATTAATATAGATGGGAAAGATTCCCTCCATAACGTGGGGTGACGCAATACGTCGTCCGGAATGTTTCGCGCCATCGTATATGACGCACTGCATTGTTCCATAATAGCAGGAAACATTCCCTCCATAACGTGGGGCGACTCAATCCGTCATCCGTTTGCGCGGGAATGTTTCGCGCCATCGTGTACAACGCACTGCATGGTTCCCTAATAAGGCGGGAATTAATCGAGCCAACTCTAACGACGCCATCCATCGTTACTACCAAATTATTTTTTCCATTAAATATATTCGATTTATTAGGCGACGGAATGCTTCACTAAAGTCAACTCTTCACGAGAGTGATGCATTCCGTCGTTAACTTGGGACGGATTTGCTTTTCGTCGCTAGAGCTCCGTCGCTATTATGACAATTTCTTGTAGTGTCCCTTCATTATCCATACTGTAAAAGTGTTGAGCGTGGATTTCAAAATACCCAAGGTCAGTGGTAAATGATTAAATTGCAGTAATAAGCTTTTGGTTTCCTCATCAATATATCATATTTTTTAGAATAATGCTATATGAATAAAAGAATCAACCATCAACGTCATTATTTTCTTTTTCTTTGTTGTGTTTCATATTCCAATAAATTCAAATGCTGACATGTAGGTTTGATTTTTGGATTACATAATATATGTATTAACAAACTATAGCGTAGATTCTTGTTTCATATTTTATGTTTTTTTATTATTATTTTTTTATTTCATGCTTTACGCATTTTTCTATTTTTTTTTTGTCATCTTTATTATAAAAAAAAAAAGCTTATTACGGAACAATTATTAAAATGGCACTTTTTTACCTCTCATTTTCCTTAATATCCACAATTTTAAATTTGTTAGTAAATAGCCACATAAATTTGTACAAATACAAAAATGCCCCTTGACATCAAATCAATCTCTTTCTTCTCTCTCCTCTCTCCTTTCTTCTCTCTCTTCACGTCAGGTCACTTTTTTTTCTTTTTTTTCCTTTCTATTCTCTCTCCTCTCTCTCCTTCCACGCATCCTCTTCTTTCTTTCTTTCTTTTTTTTTCTTTTTTTTTTAAATTCAATATCTCTCCACTTTTTCATTAATATTTCAAATAAAATTTCCCTCCCATTTTCCCCCCATTTTCTTCTATATATTAGATTTTCCCCATCCCTCTCTCATTTTTTTCTTTCATTTTTTCATTTTTCTCTCATCTCTTCTTCATTCTCTCCCTCATTTCTTTATCCATTCCATATCATTTTCTCCCAAACCTCCATTGATTCTTTTATTCTTTCTCTTGTCTTTTAAAAAATCTACCATTTTTATCTTCTACAAATGTTTATTTTACAAACTTCCTACACTTTTTTAATTTACTATCTCTCTTCTTAATTTCTTCTCATTCTCGTTTTTTTCATAAATATTTTCACGTTTTTGTTCCAAATCTCGAAGATCTAAACCAAAAATAGCATGGATTTGACGAAAGGTATTATTATTTTTTAAGTGTTTTAGTTTGATTTACGTATTTTGTTGTTTTATGTAGTATACATAATTTCTCGATACTGGTTTCTGCTATATATGTAATATATGCGATATACCTTTTTTTGCAATATACGTAATATACATATTTTGTCTCTCGTCTGTTTCTATTTTGTTTGTCTATAATATACGTCATGTAATATACGATTTTACATTCTTTGTTATATGCACTGTAATATTCGTAATGTACAGTCTGTAATATACGTTTTTTTTACAATATACGTAATATACATATCTTGTCTATCGTTTGTTTCTGTTTTGCTTAATCAGTCTGTAATATACGTAATATAATATTCGTAATATAATATTCGTAATGTATTATCTGCAATATATGTAATATACGATTGTTTATTTTCTAAATATATATTCTATAATTTACGTAATGTACATAAGTGTTGTAATATACGTGATATACAAACTGAGGAAATGGTTAACGCATTCCCATCATTTGTACTGTTTTTCCTTCTTTTATATTTTTTTACTATCCGTACACTATGTAATATGCGTAATATACATTGGTCGTTTATTTTGCACATATTCGTAATGTATTATCTGCAATATATGTAATATACGACTGTTTATTTTCTAAATATATATTCTATAATATACGTAATGTACATAAGTGGTGTAATATACGTGATATACAAACTGAGGAAATGGTTAACGCATTCCCATCATTTGTTCTGTTTTTCCTTCTTCTTTTATATTTTTTTACTATCCGCACTATGTAATATACGTAATATACATTGGTTGTTTATTTTGCACATATCCGTAATGTATTATCTGCAATATATGTAATATACGACTGTTTATTTTTTAAATATATATTCTATAATATAGGTAATGTACATAAGTGTTGTAATATACGTGATATACAAACTGAGGAAATGATCAACGCATTCCCATCATTTGTTCTGTTTTTCCTTCTTCTTATATATTTTTTACTATCCGTACACTATGTAATATACGTAATATACATTGGTTGTTTATTTTGCACATTAAGTATTATGTATTAACACTCTTTTGTTTTCATTTGCAGGTTAAATGACATGTATATACGTATATTTACATACCCGTGTTATTTTTCAAATGCACTTACAAAAACGGAGGACGATATACTCAATATACTAGAAGACACAAACATTTTACCTGAGAGAACGATATACCCAATATACTACAAAAAAAAAATGAATTAAAATGAAAATATGTACAAAACATACAAAATACAATAATTCAAAATCGAAATAAAGCATTTACTTAAAAATATTGAAAATGTACAAAAAATATCAAATGCAATAAAAACTATACACGATATACTGAATATACGAAAATTAGAGAAGAAAAAATGCATTGGGAAAGAAAGTATTGAGAAAGAAAAAATGTCAGAAATGTTAGATATACGTCATATACGGAAGTGTCAGACGTGTCAGAATATACTTGGTATACGGAAAAGGGCATTTTTGGTATATTTAAAATTTGAATAGTAAAAAGTGGCTTGTTCAATCAGTCTTAAAAAATGTGGCTATTTTGTTAAATAGCCCTCAAAAGTGGCTAGTTTGATTTCCCCCCGCTTATTACTCTTTTAAATCAGTAAGCCCAAAATTATTATATATTTGCAATATCTTAGTATACTATTCAAAACTTTTTTTCCTTTAAAAATAATATTTGATTAGACTAGAAAATAAATTATAAAAATTTCAAAATTATTTGCTATAGTCACCTCTTTCAAAAATATTTGTCATGAACCTAAATATCAGATTTCTTAAAATTAAAAAAGAGTATTTTGAATAAAAAATAATAAAAACATTTTAAAATATAAATACAAACCCCGATGATGGGATTTTGAGAAGTAACGACTTTCAATTTCTCTAGGTGAGGGATTTTCAATTCTGATATTTGTTTAATTAACGGTCATAACGCTACTCAATTAATCTTTGAACTTACATCATTCTTGATGTTAAGAGAAGATTTTGAATGAGACATTTGTTTTCATAAATTAAAATCAATCTTTCACCAATTAGTTTAATTAGGGACTAATAATTTAAAATTAGATAATATAAGATAAAATTAGGGTAACCATTTTTTTAATGGATGTTATTTTTCGTAGACAATTTTTAGTAATTAGGTGACCAAACACACCCAAATTTGGTTGGTGGCGACTCCAAATTTTTCCTTTTCCGCGTCGCAATTACGTTGTGACAGACACTCATTAATTTCTTCTATTAAGGCAGCAAAATTTTGAGGCATCTAATCATTGAATATGGTTCTGAACTTTTATTACGTGGCTGCGCATTTTAGAGGGTGTTGAAAGACCATTCAAAATTTATCGTGATAATGAATTAGTAATGCCATATTTTAATAACAATAGGAACTTGTATGTTCCAAATTGTGAAAGAAAGAAACAGAGTGAACATATATCAAATAGAGCATATTCGGTCAAACTCCACGACAGTGGATCCACTTACAAAATAATTACCACCCAAGGTCTTTCATGAGCATACTGCTCATAGGGTGTTATCCTATATCAGGATATTTCATTTCAGTGGGAGTTTGAGTAATTTTGTATTGCTTTATATACTTATGGATTTGTTGTTCAAGTATTTTGGATATTTTCTGATCAGAAATAAGAAAATTAAGTTAATTGCACCCTGTTACATTCAGTTAAAGTTTTGATCTCACTAAACTAAGGTAGGACCAGCTGGAATAGATATGTACAGATCACACTACATATAATTTCCATGCTATGCATCCATGGTTGATCTATGTCATTTAGTTATATTAGTGTTTTGTGACCATTGATGGGTTTAGTTACGATAAATGTGACGAAGACCGCTTTGATCCAATACCGATATAATTAATGGACAAGATTGTTTAGGTAGTCTTTATTATGATAGTATATTTCGGAGATCTCATAAAGTTAAATACATTTGTAAAGTTACATATGTGGTCCAGTGGGAGATTGTTGGAAAAATTCAATATATGGGACCACACATATAATTATGAAATGTGTATGCTATCTTTTGATTAGCCAAATTAAAGTGATCTATTAAATTTTCATTATTGGCTTAGGAGTAATTACATAATGCCATGGAATTTTTAATTAAGCATAGATATCATATGCAATTTCTAATTTTATAAGGGGCTAAATTAGAAATAAATAAATCTTTATAATTGACAAATTCAGTTATCTTAGTCAGTTTAAAGAGAGGGTTATGGTCCTCATTCTCTGTGCTTCATACGTAACCTCTCCTTTCCCATCAGATTGGTTGTTCTCTAGTAAGATTACAGAGATATGGTAAAGGCACAAAGGAATTGGAAGATCTAAACCCGTTCGGTAATCACTTCCATTCATGAAGTAAGGTACACTTCCACATTCGGTATTCATATCTCTTTAATCTAGTCATGGATAATTAAAGAAATTCTACATCAGGACCAATTTCGATCAAAGCTTATACCAAATTATAAAATCTCAAACTAAAATTCTAATTTTGGACCAATCTCGGTCCAAAATCTAACTAAAATTTCAATCTCGGCCTAATTTCTTAATTTTATGTGCAGTAAAATTCGTATAGATGATATAAAAAAATAATAAATCAATAAACACTTATAAATGAGATAATCTCTTGAAAATATATGAAAAATTTCAACCGAAAATAGAAAAACTTGATTTGAAATATTATGAGTTTGAAGTTTATGTTGAGATTTGGAAAGTATATGAAAGGATTGATAAAACCCTAAATTTGCTCAACAAGTTTGCTTGGTGACCAAGACTTAATTATGGCCATAAGATTTGCTTGGTGGGCCAGGATGAATTATGACCATTAGATTTTACTTGGTGACCAAGGCTATTTGTATTATAAATAGAGGCAACCCTTTGTTGGCAAATGTATCCGAAAAATACTGAGAGTGTATTTGTATTGGGTTCGGGGAGGGCTTTGGTGAGAGTGTGAGAAATATTGTAAAAGAAAGAGTTTACTTTCTTGAAGGCTTTTTGCGCATAATACACGGTTAAGTGTATTGAATATTTTTCACTGTAACTCTTGATTTATCATAGTGAAATCCGAAGTGGTAGAACTAGACGTAGCCAATTAGGATGAACCAGTATAAATCCTTGTGTCGTTTGATTGCGTTTGTTTCCTTATTTTTCTCGGGTATCTCTTTTATTCCTAGAAGTGAATGTGGGAAAGATGGTTTTTTCCCAGCAACTGGAATCAGAGCTTTAGGTTAGTAGTTTCTTGAAATTCTTCATATGCTCTGTGGTTGCAGCTTTGTCTGATCTTCCACATCAGAAAAAGATTTCTTAGAACGGGTTATAACTGTCCGCTGATTCAAGCTAGAAGTGAGAAGCAAGTATGTCAAATTTTATGAGTCCGGTGAAGTTTGATGTGGAGAAATTTGAAGGATGATCAATTTTGGCTTGTGGCAAGTGTAAGTCAATGATGTATTGATACGATCTGGGTTACATGAGGCTTTGAAAGGAAGACCAAAGCGGTGGTGCTCTACATCAGTCAAGCGGTGATGGTGATTCAGTGAAATCAGATGACAGTGGTTTCTGTGGTGGTCACCTAAAAAGAGATTGTCCAACCATAGCAGGTTCGGTAAAGGGCTCTACATCATAAGCTAACATTGTCTCTCTTGTCACGGGAGACGACGACTTCGTTTGAAGAGAGAAGAAATTCATCCTCATGGTATGACCGCTTTACCATGATAGAGGATGTGTTGTTCGCGGATGCACATGAGCATTGACTTGGTAGTTATGCAAGGCGTGTGGTGGAAGTGATATCGATGGCTGAAGAACTTCCGGGGAAGCCAAGTAAGTGGAAGTTGCACCATAATTTTAGCAAGGTTTATCGACATATGCTGAAAAAGGAAAAATCTTGAAAGATGATATTTCAAGTGGTTTACTTATATGGTGGAGTAGGATAGCTCTCTAGTTTGAGAACTATGATTGTCGGTGAAGACAATGATTGTAGCAGAAGCTATGGATTCTTCATCTATCTTGCCAAGGTCGAATTTGTTGTGATTTGGCAAGTATATGAAAGGATTAGGGGTGAACAAATACCCCGACACCCCGCGAACCCTCCCCGCCCCGCCCCATTTAACTGCGTAATCGGGGTCGGGGTTGAAAATACCACCCCGTTTAATAAACGGGGCGGGGTCGGGGCAAGGGGCTGGTACCCCGTCGGGGCCCCAACCCCGATTAACATTAATAGTTTTTTTTTTAAACCCCTCCTCCCCTCATACGCATTACACACTGCCACTGGCCACTGGCCCACGCCCACTGCACACTGACACACAACACACATTTTTTTTCTTTTATTTAAATATTTGCTTTGCTTTTCTTTTAATTTTTTTTTCTTTTTATTATTCTTTTCTTTTTCTTTTTCTTTTCTTTTCCTTTATTCTTTTCTTTTTCTCTTATCTCAATCGATAGTCCTCCTTCCCTTTCCCTCCCCATGATTCTTCTCCCCCTATTTTCAGTTCTCTCGCCCACCTCCCTGCAATCGCCGATTCGCCGCCACCAATGAAGTAAGGGTTAATTTTTCTTTTTTCTTTTTCAGTCATTTCCTTTTACATTTAGGGTTAGGGTTAATTTCTACCCCATTTCTACCCGCCCCGCCCTGACCCCGCCGTGCCCCGCCCCGCCCTGACCCCGACAGTTAAATGGGGCAGGGTCGGGGTCGGGGTGAAAGTTAATTGGGGTGGGGTCGGGGTGCCATTTTTTGGCATAAACGAGGTCGGGGTGTAATCAGGGTACCTCGACTCCGCCCCACCCCGCCCCATGTTCACCCCTAGAAAAGATTGATAAAGCCCTAAATTTGCTCAACAAGTTTGCTTGGTGACCAAGACTTAATTATGGCCATAGGATTTTCTTGGTGGGCAAGGATGAATTATGACCATTGGATTTTACTTGGTGACCAAGGCTATTTGTATTATAAATAGAGGCAACCGTTTGTTGGTAAATGTATCCCAAAAATACAGAGAGTGTATTTGTATTGGGTTCGGGGAGGGCTTTGGTGAGAGTGTGAGAAATATTGTAAAAGAAAGTGTTTACTTTCTTGAGGGCTTTTTGAGCATAATACACGATTAAGTGTATTGAATATTTTTCACTGTAACTCTTGATTTATCATAGTGAAATCCGTAGTGATAGCAACTGGACGTAGCCAATTGGGGTGAACTAGTATAAATCATTGTATCGTTTGATTGCATTTGTTTCCTTATTTTTCTCGGGTATCTATTTTATTCCTAGCAGTGAATGTGAGAAATGTGGTCTTTCCCAACAGTTTAAGGGTAAAAAAATATATACACATTTTAAAAAGGCTGATAAAACAATATTCACAAGAGGAGATAAAAAGAAACATTAAAACTTTTATTTGAATGTTCGTTATATCTAAAACTCAAAATCTCACCACTTCTTTTATAAAAAAGAGTATTAAAAAACTATCAGATTAAATCAAGGACAAATCAGATAAAAAAAATGGATGATTAAGGTTTGTTCATAGCTTGCGTACAAAACTTAATCAACCCAAATATTAACATATTTATATTTATCATGAGTGTTTTTTTTTTTTGAAAATATGAATAATTTTTTGTACTAAAAAAATTAGACATTTTTTAAAATAAACCAATCTCTAATTATATTAATTGTTCAATTTTACCTTTTAAAAAATAGTCAATTATTAGAAAAATAGGCCGTGAGAATTATAGAAATCATTTGAAAATAATTATAATAAATAAATAAAAAAAATTAAATTAAAATCTAGTACCATTAAAAAAATTGGTTAAAACTAATTAAAATTAGGCATTTTATATTAATTTTTATAGTAATATAATATTTTTAATGATTATATATATTATGAAAAAAAAAACCTCACGTGAGGGAGGCACGTGCTCCCTGGCCCTTAGTTGGGATCCGTCCCTGATAGCTTGTGTTGTTTAAATTTATAGAAATGATCTTAAATAGTAAATTTTAAATATGTATTTATCAAAATATCACTACTTTTAATTATTTAAACTAAATAACAGCTTTCAAATTTGGTGAACTGGTTTAATAATTTAAAGAATTAGAAGTAATATGTTATTTTGATAAAATGTTGTATAACTAATTTAGTGAATGATAGTTGTAGTTCCTAAAAATTTATTTGTTGATAATTATTCAATCTAAAAAAAAAAGTTAAATAGTAAATATTAAAAATAAACAATTCACTAATTATTGAATTAGTTTAATAATTTAACGAACTAGAAACTATATGCTATTTTGATAATTTTTTAAAAGTTTGTGTAGATATATATCTATATATATAGATATATATATATATATATATATAGATCTATATAATAGATATATATACTACACAAAATTTTAAAAAATATCAAAAAACATATATAGCTAAATAAATATATATATATATATATATATATATATATATATATATATATATATATATATTTTTTTTTTTTTTTTTTTTTTTTTTTCTATAACATTTAAATCTATAATCTTTTTTATAGATAATTTTTATTCAGGTGGTTCAAGACGGGTAGAAATTAAATCAAAAGAAATAAGCCTTATTTTAGGAGGTTTATAAAAATGGTATTTTAAGAATTGATATTTAAAAAAAAAAAAAAAATTTTATAAATAATATGTCTTATACTTAGATCCACCAATCTCAGACTGAGATAGGTCTCAGTATGAGAGATGTCATTTTAAAAATATTTCAAGAGAGTCGGATATTTTTAAAATTTCAAGAGAGTTGGATATTTTTAAAATTACTCATAAAAAAAGGTGTAACCCGTTGAAATTTCTCATTTTATTTTTTAATCTAAAAAGAGTACAAATTGACAAACGTTGAAAAGTTGCAATTGGATTCAAACAAACTGAATTTATAAGGTCATTTTCTTACCCTCTCTTTCTTTCTTATAAATGAGAAGTCAGTATCAATGGTGACTTATTCAAAAAAGAAATTGCAATAATAATAATAATCACTTTTTGCCATTTGGGACCTCAATACACATACAGCATGTTCTAATCCTCTTTATGGGTTGTTCACTTATAAAACACAGGCTGTAGACTAGCCTACCATGAAAATTCAGTCATACGTTTTCTTTGTTTATTACATTACTCAAAATTTACTATAATAATAGAGGATATATTATCTGTATTATTCTATGAGAACATAACGTAAATATGATTTATATATAGATATCAATAATTGAAGGTATTATTTCTTTTCTTCTTAAAAATAATCAACATATTGTTGATAATCAATATTATTCATCATATTTAAAATTTCAATATCTTTGTTTATTATCTATATATTTAGTGATTTGCTGCATAAATTCAACTAACTGATATCGATAACAAAAGGTTATCTTTTCCCTTTATCTACTATATGTCATTGACTTTACAATATTCATATATAGATGATCAACATATGATTGATAATCAATATTGCATGATATTTTATTAACATTATAATTTTCGTGTTATTTACTATATATTTATTGATTTGCCTAGTAAATTTAAGTTAAAAAAAACATAATCATTTTTCCTCTCAGAGAAATATTGATATAATATTGACATTGCCATATGCATATTATTTGTATATCAGTCGATGAATCTGTAAATTCAATATATAAACGGGACTCTTGTACATATAGCACAATCAAATCCTACCTTTATAAAAATAGCAGCTTAAAAACTTATTTATAAATATAGCAAAAAAAACGCAATTTCACACATATAATATTGGGTAAAATACCATTTTGGTCCCTACACTTTCATTTAAGTTTCATTTTTTCCTAGACTTTCAAAATTGACATTTTTAGTCCCTCGACTTTCAAAAACCTACCTTTTTAGTCATTCCGTTAAGTTTTCCGTTAGTTGACCGTCAGTCAGTCGCTGACATGGCAAATTTTAGGTTAGATGACACTTAAAATTTACAATTTCAGCTGCCACGTCATCAATACTTCAACATCAGCGACTGAACAAAAGGATTAAAAAGGTAGATTTTTGAAAGTTGAAGGGACAAAAAATGACACCTTTGAAAGTCCAGGGACGAAAATGAAACTCGTGTGAAAGTTTCGAAACCAAAATTATAATTTACCTATTTTAGGTGCCAAAGTTAATTCTAAATTTTCTTACTTGCCAAAGTTACTATATTTCCTTAACATTGACTCTTTCATATAATTATTTCCACTAGCAATATTGAAATCATCATAATATAAACTAATGACATGTTTACTGTTTATGCATTGAAAGCAATTTTTTAAACGTTTAGTTTCTTTAGATAGCTTTTGGTATAATATTTTGAGTCATTACATTAATCTATTAGAAGAAAAATAACTAAATACTTTTAAAAATGGATAACTAAGAAAACCATCTAAAAGAAGATGACGCAAGAAATAAAATGAAACAGATGCATACGTGCAAATCAAGCTTCCAATGTTAGCTATACATACCACAGAGATGCTAAATGTGTAAGAAAACAAGAAGTGCGATAAGCAAAGAGAGCAAAAGAAATAGAATTACGGACAAAGATGAAGATGAACAGTTATGTGTTTGGTAGCTCAAAAAGAAATGAGGAGGCAAGACAAAAGAGCGGATGAAATAAATGAACAGTGGAAAAGACAAAAAGCGAGGGAAATAAAAAGGACTATGGACAATGTCTACTACCCATAACTGGCACAAGATATGCCGACTCTGATGTTTAGAAAAGGGGCTATTTTATATGTCAAATTAAAAGTATCATATATATACCAAATTACTAATAGTTGCTATGCAGTTATATCAATGACATTTAAGTAATATGAAATAACCTAATTCTAATTTTCATTGAGTAAATGAGATCATTATTTCTAATTCAAATTTTACAACGACAACTAAAACAAAGAGATTATATTGACGTAGAAGTGACATAATAGGCTTAAACTTGTATTGATCCAACACTAAAAATTAGTGACCCGACCAAACTTAGACCTGATATTATGTAAGACATGACCTGACCCAACTCGACGAAAATAGTAAATTACTGACTAGTATAAAAGAAAATCAAAATTTTATACTTCACGAATAAAAGTTACCACCCACCTCCAATTTCTAGGGAAACAAAAAAAAAACAACCACGACATGTACAATTTGTTTTTAATAAATATTCTCGTTTAATAATGGATAACAATTTTAACATGGGGTAGTGACGTTTTTGGTCCCCCTAACTTTCAAAAACCTACAAAAAATGATTTTTTTTTTTAAATATGACCATTTTGATCCCTAAACTTTCACACGAGTTTCATTTTCGTCCCTGAACTTTCAAAAGTGGCGTTTTTGGTCCATCAACTTTCAAAAACCTACCTTTTTAGTCCTTCAGTCAGTCGCTAATGTGGAAATATTGATGACGTGGTAGCTGATGTGGCAAATTTTAAGTACTACATAACCTAAAATTTATCACGTCAGCAACTGATTGACAGTTAACTAACGAAAAACTTTACGAAAGGACTAAAAAGGTAGGTTTTTGAAAGTCAATGGACTAAAAACGTCAATTTTGAAAGTGCAGGGACGAAAATAAAACTTGAGTGAAATTGTTGGGATCAAAATGGTATTTTACCCTATAATATTATAAAATTACCACTAATTTCATGTACGTAATCATTGATTTTAGCACATGTAATGATTAATTATCACTATATAAGTAATCATTGATATTTTATTGATTCACAGTTTTAACTGATATTTCACGCATTTAATCATTAATTCACCTTTATCACTAATTTCACTTATTCATATGAATGAGGATTTTAAAAAAATTTGTTATTGCAGAAAAATTTGGCTACATAATAAAATTAAGGGTAGAATGCAAATAGTACCCCTATGGTTTCTTTCAAATGCACCAAGACCCCATGTTCTTTTGAAATAGAAAATTATACCCATATGGTTAACATTTGTCTCAAATCGACCCCCCTCCGTTTATTGACGTTATAAAGCTGCCACCTAGACCCCACATAGACACCACATAGACGCCAACTTAAATGGCATAACCCAGAAGCACTTGACCCAACCTGAATGGATGCTTAACCGACCAGTATAACATGACAGATTGACAAAATGTGTGTTTGGTTTTCTTTGCCCTAAAAGATCTGCTTGTTTTGTGCCTCTTTGCTCAAACAGAATGTATGAGAACGAGAGATTCTTAGAGAGAATGTGAGAGGCTAATGAAAAAATCAACAACGAGAGTTCAATTTATATGTGATTTTGAGAAAAATGAATAAAGCATCTCAAGGTTGAAGAAGATTCGTATCACTTTTTGAGGTTGGATAGCATAAAATGTATGGATTTTTTGTTTCTTTCGAAAAATAAGAAGATTCCTCAATTTATTTATTTGTTTTCTGTATTGTGGGGTATGGTCTGAGAGAAGTCTATACTTAATATTTGGTTCTATTCTTGTATGATAATAATGTCTTTACTCACAGTTGGACCAACTTTTTTAACTTTATCCTTGTTTTCACGTGAGTCTTATTGTGTTTCATTTATTTATGTATTTCAAGGAAGCATGGGTCATGTGAAGATTCATTTGTTTTATGGGGGAAAGTTTGAATACTCACTTACTATGAAGTACGTAGAGGGAAATTACAAACTTATCCTAGCGTAGGTATCGACTGTATGTCCCCGGTTGTGGTACGGAATTGTTCAACAGAATTTGGATATAAATATATTGTTAGATGTTGGGTTAAGCTGCCTGCTGAGAGTTTTGAGCATCTAAGAAGTCTTGACTCGGATATCGATGCAATTAATTTGATTGAGTTAATTGTAGATCGTATAGAGGAATCTATAGAAATATACATTGAACATGGGGATACGACTATCTTTATTCCAGAAGTAGATGGATCAGTTGTTGGTGAAGAGGTACGTGTGGGTGGAGAGAAAGAAAAAACTACACATTGTCCTCATTTAGATGACTATGAGGTAGATGATGAGGACGGTGTGGATGGAGATGAAAACTATGAGTTAGATGTTGATGAGGATGATAAAATATGAGAGTGGCTGACAAAGATGGAAGAAATGAGGGTTGCTCTAATAATTAGGACAGAGGGGGAGTTTCGAAGAAAATATGCTAACCTACTTAGGGTTGATGAGGTGAACTATGATAGTGATGAGCTCAAGAGTCTTCCTAATGATTCTAATTGTGATGAACCTAAGTTCGCGGTTTCAAAAATTTCATGGTGAAGAGGTTAATACCGGTCATTATATTCCCATAGAGCTAGGTCAAACATTTACTACTCACATGAAGTTTAGGAAAGCTCTAAAGGAGTATGCTATCAAACATGGTTTTGATTATGATTACATAAACAATGATAAATGGAGGGTTACTGCAGTTTGCAAAAGAAAATGTGGCTGGATGCTTCTCAAAACCCTAGAAAAATGTGTTTTCAAACCAAGATGTGGAGATCGGAGCATGTGAACTGTAGCAAACATTCGATCAACACGAAGATGGATTTGAATTGGATAGCTGCGAGGTACCTTGAGAACTTTAATGATCAACCAAATCGGAAGCTTACGGCTCTAAAAGGGCAACAAAGTGGGATTACAAAGTGAATATTTCAACTCACAAATATTATAGAGCTAAGAGAAAGGCTATAAAAATTTGGGCAGGATCGGAAGTGGAACAATACAAGTTGGTTTGGAGATTTTTCATTGCTATTAGACAATTTAACCCTGGGACAACTGCAATTGTGAATACTGATATTAATGTATTTCAAAAGTTATATCTATGTTTCGATGCTTGTAAAAGAGGGTTTTTAGTTAGTTGTAGGCCCTTGATTTTCTTAGATCGGTGTCATCTTAAGACCCATTTTGGAGGGTATATATTGGCAGCAGTGGGGCAGGATGGAAATGGACACATATATCCTATTGCATATGCCGTTGTGGAAGCCGAGACAAAAGAATCATGGAGTTGGTTTATTTTAAATCTAATGGGTGACTTACAATTACATGATGATAGACCGTGGACGTTTATGTCAGACCAACAAAAGATTTGAATTTTGGACTGATTTTTACACAATTTTGCCACTATTTTCTGATGTTTCTACAATATTTTGCCACTGTTTTGAACTGATTTTGTTGTATTTTTAGACTATTATTATTATAATTTGGACTGATTCATATTAACTTTGTTGTTGGACTGTTTTTTATTAATGCATTTGATATTTTTTTTTTCTTTCTAGGGTCTTGTTGAAACAATTAAGGAATTAGTTCCAAATGCACATCATAGGTTTTGGGTTTGACATTTGTATGCCAACTTTAGTAAGTTGTTCAAGGGACAGTTACTTAAAGATATGTTGTGGAGTGCTGCTAGGTCTAATACTTCACACCAATATGAGAGATGGATGAAAAAAAATAAAGATATAGACCTGAATGCATATGTATGGTTGGCTAGGTTAAACCCTAGGTGTTAGAGTAGGTATGCTTTCTAACCTTTAGTGAAATCCAACTTGTTTGTGAACAATCCTTGTGAATTATTTAATGATTTCATATTAGAAGATAGGGACACGCCAATCATAACATGTATAGATGGTATTAGGGTGAGGATCATAGAGAGGCTTAACTTAAAGAAAGAAGGTATGGAAAACTATGCACACGCGATTGTTCCAACTATGAAATAGAACTATCTCTTTAAAAGTTAGATGAAGTTAATTATATTCTCCACTGGGCTGATAATGGAAAATATGGGGTTGAACATTATTCTTGTACTAAACATGTGGTATTCGAGTAAGAAAGTGTGGTTGTAGGAGGTGGGAGTTGACGAGTATTCCTTGTGTACATGCTGTAATGTGTATCATTGAAGATAAGGATGATCTGGAGAAATGTGTGGATGAAGTGTATAGTAAAAATACCTTTATCAAGACATACACAGAGCTCATCAAACCTAACCCTAGATTAGATCAGTGGCCTGAAGCCGACTTTGAACCAGTTATGCCTCCAACTCCGGGTAGACCAAAATAGGCAAGGAAGAGGGATGCAAATGAGAGAGAGAATAGCCATTGTGTTAGTAGAAAAGGAATCATAATAAAGTGTGGAAAATACAATGGATGAGAACATAATTCAAGAAGTTGCATGGTGTCGACAACATCTCTCCCAATTCTGGTAAATAATTTACAATTTGTTGATTTTTTTTACACTTCTATCCAAGTTATTTGTTTTTTATTGTAGGCTCGAATAAGTACCATTTATGAGGAAGGGAGTACAAGCATGTGATCTAATGAGGAAGGAAGTGCAAATACTGTACAACTAACACCTACAACACAAGGTTCCATCAATAGAGGTGCAACTTCTTGAGGAAATTCAAGGGGCGAACTTCGAACAAGATCAAGAGGAAGAGGAAGAGTTTGACCACTCGTCATAATTTTTTTTAATGTTAGTGTGTTTGTAGGAGGTTTACAGTACCTATCTCAAATACGTTGGTGGTTGGTTTTGTATTTTGAATATAGTTGAATGATTGACGGGAGGTTTTGTAAATTGAATATATTGAATGTTGAATGAAGAATGTGACCAGATACTTGTTTCAAATTTTTTCTTTGTTTTTTTTATTTGGATGTGATCAGATAAGTTGAATGTTGGTTTTGTATTTGGAAATCAGATAATTCAATATTCAACTTTTACAATGTCATTGCCACTTCCATAATGATAATTGAATGTAAGTAAGATTTGTTCAAGCATTTCTCCTTGAGATAATTCATGACTGACTATTTATTGTGAATTGCTCTGCTGCAAGTAAAAATTATTTTGTAAAAAAAGTAGCTGCTTGTGCATTTATACTTTGAATACATCTTTCTTAAAATGAGGATCCTCCTAGTGTTTGATGTGCAACTATATGCTTGTGCTCATAAGAAAAAAAAATTATGCTAATGAAATTTACTTTGTCATTAGATAGAAGAGTCTAATACAAGAAACAATACATACTCAAACAAGGAATAACTTAGATTTTTAAACAACCAATAAGAAAGCAAAAAACATAAAAGAACTACAATACATCTTAAAATAAAAACATTTCTCTTCAATCTCACATCTTTTTCTCCATATTATTGTTCTTGTTCATTAAATCGTCCATCTTCTCATTGTCCATTCTCTTGTTCTTCATGATGAGCACGGTGATCACATCTCTACCTTGAAAACCAACATTGGGATCATACCATTCAAAAAACCCACAAGCTTCTGCCCTCTGTTTCATAAAAACACAATAAAAATGTCATCGGTTTCTTTAAAAATTCAATCCAGCATGAACAAACAAGAGTTGAAATTGAAAAATAGATTATTTATTTTTATTTTTGTGATTATGTCTTCTCTCTGTTTGGTATAAAGTAAGAGGTTGAAAGTTGAAGAATGATGTAGATGCTGGGAAGAAGGAAGTGTTTGATATCCTAACGATCAGGTTCGACATCAGATATTTTAGGAGATGTGCTGCTATGATGCTTGTGCAGAAGGTGCACATGAGACATACTGCGCGTTGGAGTAGCTGGCCTACTTGAGAATGGTGTGTTGCTCTTTGAATATCTTCCATGTTTCATGTTCTTCTTGGCAGTGTGGTGCCAATTCTTCAGTGCTGACACTACTCGACCATTGAAAATGGTTGGCTTCATATTAGATCCCATCTGAAATCAAAGGAATATATGGTGTGAGACATTACAATTTTCTTTTGGTACTATAATAAGTTTGAAATTTGCTCAAGAACAGATGTTTCAAGGAAATCAATAATTTCGAAATGTTCACCTGGGTTACCAGGGCATAGAGTGGGAGTGTCACATAACTGTATTTGAGGAAGGGCAAGGAAGAGATCATGCTGGATTCCAATTTTCTTACTAGATTCTTCCTATCAAGTTTGAAAAAAATTTCCCATTTTATTTACAATTTAAAAAGTTAGTATAAAATGGAGAAATCAAGAACATTACGCACAAAAATCAGTTTGAACAGAAAAAACAAAATCTCAAATCTCTTTCCATTGTTGCTCATTAAGTAAAAAAAAAAAAAAAACCATAACAAATTGAAACTTCCAACAAATAAATTTAGAACAAATATCTTATAACCCGTACAATATAGAAATCTTCTTCCTGGATTCGATTCAGTCCAAGATGTTTTCAACGAAGCTTTAAATCCACAAAAACATGTCTTATACTAAGGCTTATTATTCATGAATGTCTCGACTATTCTCTCATCATCATTGCTACATCCTCTCAAATTTTTTTGCTTTGATTTCAATTTTCTCTTCATCCCTTGCATAATCTTCACCTCGATGATTTCAAGTTCTCACCTCTCTCAAGTTATCACTCTCTTTATGCGTTATTTCTCAATAATGTTAGGGCAAAGAAAACCAAACACACGTTTTGTCAATATGTCATGTTATACGGGTCGGTTATTCATCCATCCGGGCCGGGTCAAGCGCTGCTAGGTTATGCCATTTAAGTTGGCGTCTATGTGGCGTCTACGTGGGGTCCAGGTGGCAGCTTCATAACATCAATAAACGGAAGAATAAACGGAAGGGGGGTCGATTTGAGACAAATGTTAACCACGTGGGTATAATTTGCTATTTTAAAAGCACAGAGGTCTTGGTGCATTTGAAAGAAACCATATGGGTACTATTTGCATATTTTACCCTAAAATTAATTTCCCTTTATCAATATCGATAACATAATTTTTTTTAATATTAGAAATTATAGGTATTATCTATAATTTTTAGTCACATCATAATATCGGTGTTATATATGATATATCCAATTATGATTTATTTATCTCTCTCATGCACATGTGATATGGGGATTTTAAGTGACCCAAAGGGGATGGCATGTCCCATCAAAGACGGATTGGCAAAGGAGGGAGGGGCCATTGGGGCCTGCTTGGCTTGAACTAAACCAACACAAGTAGCAATTGGAAGGTGATTTCCAGTGCAAATTTTAGGGGAGATAAAGTGTCCTTATTGATAATCTTAAATGGACAACTCCCCCACCTATAGCTAATCTTCAATCAATCCTCCATCACTTCTCGTTCCAATCTTTTTTTCATTTTGGACCACCATTATTTTATTTCCACCACTTTTTAATAAAAAAGTTTGGATAATATTTTTCTCCTTTTGTGTTCTTATTTTATTATTTATTTGACCTATCATTGTTTTTCCACTCTCTTTTTTCTGTTTTCTTTTGTTTTTAGAATAAACTATTACATAGAAATTTTAACACATTTTCTTATGAGTAATTTTAAAAATAATAATTATTTTAAAATATTTCAAAAATAATGTTTCCACCAATTTCAGTCTGAGAAATATCATTTTTAAAAACTTTTACTACTTTTAAAAATATCAATTCTTGAAATGGAATTTTTGAAAACCCTTAAAGTATGCTCAATTCATTTCCGTACACGTGTGTGTTTTTTTAAATACTTGTATTTTTTTTTTTAAATTTTAATTTTGAATCAAGTGCTTTTATAGATTTTAATTTAATTGTTTCAGTGTGATTATTATTGTCTTTCACACTTATAAAAAATGAAGAGTAAGAGAATTCACTTTTACCAACAGAGTATATTCCACTATTTTGTAAAAGTACAATATAAAATCAAAAGAAATCACCTAATTGATTCAAAAAGTTCAATCATATGTATTTGTTAGTGTAAAATCAAAATGTGAGGATTATACATCACATGGATGTTACATAAAAAAGTTCAATCATGTATTTATTAGTGTAGAATCAAAATATTAGAATTATACAATCACATACGTGTTACATATATAAACTCTTTATTTATTATTCAAAAACTAATATATATATATATATATATATATATATATATATATATATCGGTATAAATTTTGTAGGAAAAAAATCAATGGTCAATAATGAATTAATCAAATTATATAATACAATCTTTATATATTTACCAAATCCTAAAGATTTATGCACAGACATATTGATTCTAAGGCAAAAAGGCAAAATGAAAAAAGAAGACAAGTAACAAAGAGACTTTTTTTTTAAATAGAGCTACAAAGTGACATTAAAAAAAAGTATATGCTTAAGTGAAAATTGGATAATTAGGCTTTAAATATATATATTTACACATTAAAAATGAGATTATAGTTTTGCTAAAATGGAAATATGGACGAAAAAAAAGGAAGTTAAAATGGGAATAAAAAAAAACTTGAAATGGGCAATAAATGAAGGGTGGATTTCACAGAAATGAAGGATTTTAGTTTTGGGCATGATTGACAGATGCTGGACATCAGTCGTTTGGTGATTCAGACCCCTTAAATTTCGGGACAAAATACCAATTGGAAAAATTAATGTTGTTTTTTTTTTTTTTTTAAATTTTATTTATAATTATTAAATTATAAAAAACACTTTTTTATTAGTAACTAAAAAAACAAATATTTTGGGAGTTTTTTCAAAAATGACATTTAAGAATTTATATATTCAAAAAAGAAAAAATTTTACAATCTTAAAAGAAAGAGAGATTTCTCAAATTCACCATCACCACGCGGTTTTTGAAATATTTCAAAACATTTGTTATTTATTTTTTTTAAAATTTCAAAATTTTACTAATTTTCGAAAATATCAATTATTTTTGAAAAACTTATATAAAAAAAAAAGGTTTATTTCTTTTTCTCTATAGCTTTAACTTTGACCCCTCATTCATAATTTCTCTCTCCTCACAGGTATCCTTTGCTTTTTTCTTCCAGCCAAGCCTTTTCTACAGTGCTCTCTTTTCCTTTACCATTGTCAAAGCTGAAAAAAGCAACACCAAAAGCAAACCCCAAACCCTTGATTCTCTCATCTTTCCAATTAGGTATTTTATTTTTCTTCCATTTCTCTCTCTTCACTTCTTGATTCTGCTCTTGTTTTGTTCCCCAAGCTTTCCCTCTTCTAATTCTAAGTTTTTTTTGCATCTGGGTTTCTAATTTTCTTTTGGATCTGTGCTGGGGTTTCAGTGATTCTCAGGTTTGATTATCAAGATCTGATTTTTTTCCCCAATTTCGAAAGGATTTTAGATTTTCTTTATCTTGTTCACGTAGTTAGTTTTCCAGAAGTTAATGATTTTCAGATTGATTCACAATTTTATACTGACTGTGATTCTGATTGGCTAATATATTTGATTGATTCTGTACTATTTCTTGCCCTATGATTCTAATGCATCGTTTTCTAATCTTTTTCAATATCAAATTAGTAATATCTTCATGCAGCTTAATGTTATATACAGAACTGTGATAGTGGTATTAATTCCCCGATCAAACAGTGAAAACTTAGGCTATAGTTGAGTGAGTAGAATCATATTATTTTTCCCTTCTTCAGTATTGTTAATTTTTTTAGCATATTTCACTATCTATATTTCTTTGTCTTTGGGTAACATGTTAGATTTTTTTTTTTTTTTACAAACCTGTTAGATTTGATTACTAGCTATTTAAATTGCTTTAGGATGATGGAGTTATTTTTTTTTTTGGTTTGTTTTAATTGGAGTGAAGATGTTAATTTACATCGTCGGTGATGGATTTGAAAAATTGATTACTACTTTTGATGAACTTCAGGACATTCTTCTGCTGATGGAAGACCAAAGACGAGAGTGCTCATGATCATGGATGCTGTAACTGTTGATCGATGATTTTCTCAAATTTGACTTGTTATAAAACTCTTTAGTTAGTAACGATGGCCTCAAAATTGAGTTCTAAAGCTTCTCTGAAGGATCCTAAGGGGAAAACTGATGTTCATTCAACGGAAGCACGTGATCTAAGGCATGAACCTCCACAGACTTCATTGGCAACCAACCTCAGTTCAGTTATTTCTGGAGATGTATCAAAATCCACACATAGAACCTTGAATCAGGCTACTTTTATAGAAGCATCCAATACTAAATCATCAAATTCTAATCTTAAAGAATCTGCTGAATCTTGTTACCAAAAAGTCACAGAAAGTTCCTCAACATCTGGCCCTAAGATGTCAATAGAAGATGGTGCTCTTACTGGGACTAGGAGCTTATTGGAGGGCTCTATTGATCTAGAGAAGAAAACATCAGAAAGTGGGTGTGGGAAGGACAGTTCTGTTTCTGCTAAAGTTAGTAATGGGACAAACAGTCTAGCCAAGACCAGTGCAAGTGGTAAAATTAGCGACCGTGTTGAATTTGTTGAGAGTGGCAAGAGCAGTGTATGTAGAGGAAGCACAAGTAGTGATGTTAGTGATGAAAGCACCTGTAGCAGCTTTAGTAGTAGTATCAGTAAGCCTCACAAAGCAAATGACTTGAGATGGGAGGCCATCCAAGCTGTCCGTGTTAAAGATGGGATGTTGGGATTAGGCCATTTTAGACTATTAAAGCGGTTGGGTTGTGGGGATATTGGAAGTGTCTATCTATCGGAGTTGAGTGGTACTAAATGTTATTTTGCAATGAAGGTCATGGACAAAGGGTCTCTAGCTAGTCGTAAGAAGTTGCTTCGTGCTCAAACAGAAAGAGAAATATTGCAATCTCTTGATCATCCATTCCTTCCCACATTATACACCCATTTTGAGACCGATAAGTTCTCATGCTTAGTGATGGAGTTCTGCCCAGGAGGAGACTTGCACACTTTAAGGCAGAGACAGCCAGGGAAGCATTTTCCTGAGCAGGCAGTGAAGTATGTAACGTTCTTTGCATTCCAATATCATGAAAATATCTTTTCTGTTTTGTTGACTTGCACATAATGGTTCAAAGCTGAATTTTGATCACCTCGTACCCTGTAATACCATGATTAATAAACTAGAATAAATTTGTTTTTCTAGTTACTTTCACAAATTTGAGGCTTCCTATTCACTTTGAAGTTTGAACTTCTTCCAAGTCCAAAATATATTCAAGTCCTTGAGGCTCCTTTTTAATATTTTTGCTGCCCAGTTCAAGCTAGTAAATGGGTCTGTGATAATTTTGAGGTTTAAACATTGGGTTCAATTACATTAACATGCACCGGGTAGTCAACCACATTAAAGTCTACTCTTAGATGTAAGACCAAAGAAGGATGAGAGGTGAATTCCAATTACTGACCACAGTTGAGATGTAGTTGTGTAGGTTGGTTGAAAATTTATCTGAAGTACATTGAGAATGCGATGAATTAAGAAAAAAACTCTACTGAAATTAAGTCAATGTTTGGTATAGATGAAACATAGACTAGAGATAGTTGAAGTTTCATCTTTATTGTGAAACTTGTCAATTTGATCAAGTGTAAATAATAAATTCCATGTGCTTTGAAAGGGAAGAGGACTTGAGTTCTCATGTCTTACAAGTTTCAATCTTTAATTGCTAGGATTAACTCTAAAGTCCCTATATGATCACTTCCAATTGGAGAAATTTTTGTAATAATTGGGAGCGCCTTTTGTTATTTTTATTCATCAATGAAATTGTTTTTTATCCAAAAAAAAAAAAAAATGCTAGGAACTAATAAGAACCTTTTAATGTTCTGTACATAGAGATTCTTTCGTCTGTAAAATTATTAAGCTCATAGTATTTTCATGCAGATTTTATGTAGCAGAGGTTCTCCTTGCACTTGAATACCTTCACATGCTTGGGATTGTATACCGTGACCTTAAGCCCGAGAATGTTCTTGTTCGGGAAGATGGACACATAATGCTTTCGGACTTTGACCTTTCCCTAAGATGTGCTGTTAGTCCAACTTTGGTGAAGGGCTCATTTACCGAGTCTGATTCCTTAAGAAAGAATCCAATTTATTGTGCCCAGCCAGCTTGCATTGAACCTCCTTCCTGCATCCAGCCATCCTGTGTAGCTCCCACAACATGCTTCGCTCCTCGATTTTTTTCTGGCAAGTCGAAGAAGGATAGAAAACCCAAGACTGAAATGGGAAACCAGGTAACGCCATTGCCGGAGCTCGTTGCCGAGCCTACAGAGGCCAGGTCCATGTCATTTGTTGGTACACATGAGTACCTGGCACCAGAGATCATTAAAGGTGAAGGTCATGGAAGTGCTGTAGACTGGTGGACTTTCGGGATCTTCCTATATGAACTATTGTTTGGTAAGACTCCTTTCAAGGGATCCGGGAATCGAGCCACGTTGTTCAACGTGGTTGGTCAGCCTCTTCGGTTTCCTGAATCACCAGTTGTCAGTTTTGCTGCAAGGGATCTCATCAGGGGATTGCTTGTCAAGGAACCACAGCATAGATTAGCTTACAAAAGAGGGGCAACTGAGATCAAGCAACACCCCTTCTTTGAAGGTGTTAATTGGGCATTGATACGATGTGCTTCACCACCCGAGGTACCCAAGCCTGTTGAGATCGAGAGGATACCCATGCCACCAGCTCCAGTCAGTGTTAAACCTGCTGTACCTAGACCTGGTCCAGATTCCAAATCGTCTGATAATTATCTTGAGTTTGATTTCTTTTAGTAATGAAACACATAACAAATGTTGTTCTTGAGAAGTAGCTTTGAATTATCCTGCCATTTCATAGTGAGGTCGAGTTCAGTTATCTATAGATGATGATAAATTGTATGCTTATTTTTCTCTGTCAATTTTAAATGTCACTTTGCATAAATGACTGGTTGTACTTACTTTCTTTTGTCGTCGAAACCTGAGAAGAGCTCACTACTAAGGAGAGGTTAGATGGTAGACATGAAGGCGGGGTTTAAAAGCCGAAATGCAGGCAAGAAAAGTAATCACTAAGGCGATGTTCCTTCTGCATCGTCTTGAGATAGATGCTGTCATTGTTGTCACTGGAGTCTGAAGAGAGGATTTCTGAAGGAGATGATCCAATTATATTGTTGGTGATTTCCTTTCCTTCACATATGACTTTCACTTCACAAAATTCATCCGCATTCTGCAGTACCTGTTTGGCTATTGATCTCCCTCTTCTAGATCTCCATTTTCTAGGCGTCAAATTCAAAGATGCAGCTCAGATAAATGAACAATGGAAAAGGTTTAACTTTTGAAATCTGGGTTTTGCTTGTTTGAGAGAGAGATACCTCGCTTTGGTGCTCCCAAGTATCAGCTTCTTTATGTGAATAATACGAATAAGATTAAGCATTGCTTTGGAAACCATGTCATTCACAATCATCAAAACCTCCACCTTTACCTGTTTAAATTAAATTTGTGATTTATTTGAAAAATGGGTCACAATCTATCAATTAAAATGCATAAAAACCCAGGATTAGCTTTGTGGTCAAAGGGTTTTCCTTAAATCTTGAGGTTACGGGTTCAAACCATGTGTAGCCATATACCTAAAATATTATCCTACGAGTTTTTAAAATCAAATATTATAGGGCTGTGGGGTCATCCCGTGAGAATAGTTGAAATGTGTGTAAATTGATCTGGACACTCACAGATGTAAAAAAGAAATGAAACGCACTAAAACATAATTTGATAATTAGAAAGGTACTAGGTAGCTAACCAACCTGAGCAGCAGAACACAAGTCAACAAACTTGTGAAGAAATTCCTTTCTCTTCTCTTTCTCCTCAGCCATGTACTTCTCCACCACCCTCGGACTAACCTGGCTCTTAGGAAGCATTCCTACTGCATATTTATATATATATAGTTTTAATTCATTGACTAAATCAACAATTTTTTGCCATTTGATGTAATGAGAGAAGATGGTATACATGGGCTGGGAACGCAGCGTATCTCAGGGTAGATGTGCAAGAGATAGACCCTGGTAGAGGATGAAACAGCATGCTTGAGAGTCCATTTCAGAGCATCCGTAGCGGAAACGACGTTATCGCCCACCGCAACGTAAACGTAATCGTTCCACTTACGAAAATCAAAAGAGAACCAACTTCCCTCGTAATCATCCTGATCATCCAGTTTGATCTCAAACAGCTCGCTTGATGCCTCACCCTCCTTTTCTTCAGTCTCACTTAAGAATCGCTTCCTCATCAATCCTTCGTCCGAGCTAGTCGTCCCTCGATCATCTTCATCAAAGTAAATACCTTTTCTTCTTTCCATTGAGAATGATGAGACTGAGATTTCCTAAGACTAATGGAAGATCAAATAGAAAAAGAAAAAAAAAAAGCATGAAGAATGACAAGGAGAATTTGTCAAGTGGGGTTATATAATGACACAAAGACTATGTCATGTAAGTCGCCTACATCAAATTCAGTATTTGTTGGGAAAAATCACCTTCCCACGTTCACCGTTAGGAATAAAACACAATCAGACAGACACGAGAATTTATACTGGATTCACCCAAATTGGCTACGTCCAGTTGCTACCGCTGCGGAATCCACTATGATGAATCAGAGTTACAATAGAGAAATATTCAATACACTAACCCGTGTATTAACCGCTCGAAAAAGAAAACCCTTTCTTTTACAATATATCTCTCAAACTCTCACCAACCCTCAATCGCTCAACATCGAATCAATATAGCGCGAAGAAAAAAACTCATGTAATTTTTCTTCCCTTGAATTGACTCCCACGGCTGCTCTCTAGGTCACCGCTTTTTTTTGCCCAGGATTGCTACTCACGTCAAAGACAAATTGCAATCACCAAGTAACATCGACACCTCCAACAATTTGATCCAGCCAATAGGAATCCTTTTCATGGGCTTGGGCTTTTTGATTTGGCTTCATATTGTTTTAATTTATCTCCATAAATACCCAACAGTATTGTAAAAATGTTTGGATTGAATATGAAATCGAGAAGTGACGTTATTGCATAAATTGATGTTTTAAATTTTTATTTGACTTTTGGTAAGGGGACCAAGTCAAAAAAACCATCATCATTTTAAGTAATTGACCGATGAGGCTTCTCCGTGCAGGCACTGAATCATGCGTTTAAGTTGTTGAGTTAGGAAATAGATGAGGGTGTTCAAAAGAGGGGCAGCAGCTATCCAACAACCCCAACAGACACATATCACAAAATTAAATAGAAAATATTAAAACAAAACGTCTAAATACCTTTTTTTTTTATGAAACAATATGTTATTTTTGTAAATTTTCAAAAATTGTTTTTATGAGTAATTATATATATATATATATATATATATATATATTCTGCTATTTGAGTAATTTTCCCTTAACAGTATAGTGTAATAGATTAATTAATAGAGAGTTATAATTTAATTAACTAAAATTTATACCAAAACTATTTTTAAATAAATATTAATAAAACATTAATTTATTTACCATCTTTTAAACAAAACATTATAATTAATAAATTTAAAGAAGTTAAGAGTATTGATAAAAAGTAGAGCAAATGGAGAGAAAAGAGTTCAAGAAAAGAAAATAATTTAAGTTAGAGTAGAAACACAAGATCTCTCATAGGGAAAATGAAATAGAACAAAATACATCTAGTGAAGTGAAAAAAGGCTCACTGTTTAAATGGCCATTTGCAAATTTAGCAATTTTTTAGTAATATTTGTAAAAATATAAAGCTCAAAAAAATATTTATAAATATAGCAAATTTTGATCGGGTTTATCAGTGATGAACATTGAATCACATATTTTTACGCTAAGTTTATCACTGATAAACACACAAATCACTGTTAATCACTTATAAACATGATAAAAATTATTATATTTGCAAATACTTTTTTGAGTTGATATTTTTATAAATATTACATAAAAATCTGTCACCCAATGAAATTTCCCCTATTTAAAATTGTTAAGGTGGGTTTAAGGAAAAATAAAATTAGGAGCGTATAATACATATGGTAAAATGACAAAAATCTGTACTTAAAATTGTGAGAATAAAAAAAGATAAATAATTAAAAAAAAAAAAAATTAAAATTGAGAGCTCCATTTTGACAGTGAGAACATAGGGAAATTAATTTATTATAAGAAAATAAAAGAGAGGGAGACTCTTTTTCGAAATTTCATAATTAGGCTGCCATTATTAGACAAGAAGCCTTTTCCTAGAAATTATAGCAAATAATTCAGTTTTTGGAGGCAAATTTAAGGGCAATTGGGCAAATAATGAAATTTTGGGAGGCACATTAAAGGTACATATCATATCACCATATCATCTAAGGTTTTATTTATTTCTTTAATTTTTTTTTTTTGGAAAAAACATAGCATCTAGGTTGGATCATGTAATTAATGTGATTCAATGTGGGGCAATTTTTTTTTTCAAAGAATGTGGGGCCATTTACTAATAACTATTTATAGACCACCCATCTTTTTTTAATTAATATCAACAATAACCACTTTAATTCACCCAATTACAATAATGCTGGTTGTTATGATCTTTTATCATTTTTACCCAAAAAATACCATTTATGGTAGTGATCTGGTGGTTTTCGATTTTATTTTTTATCATCATACTCTTTTATCTCTTCTGATAACCATATCTTATTAATTACATATCATTTAAATTTATAATTTATTTAATTTGAATTTAAATCATTCTATCTTGATTTTAGGAATTCTTATTTAATGAAATTTAACCTAAATATCTCTCATCATCTTCTTCTTCTTCATCCTCCTTCGTCAACCACTGCAGAAATCAATGAAGATTTTTTTTAAACGAAACCTCAACACGTCCCTTTCAGATCCGACCCAAATATCTCTCATCATCATCTTCTTCTTCTTCATCCTCCTTCGTCGACCACTGCCGAAATCAATGGATATTTTTTTTAAACGAAACCTCAACACATCCTTTTCAAATCCGACCCACCCAATATCTCTCACTCTTCATTGTTTTGTTGTTTTGGAGGATTTATTTTGATTTTGATTTCTTGAGTTTTTTTGGATAGTTTTTTCCCACTATCGAAATCAATGGAGATTTATCTCATATGTTTTTTGGTTCATCGTTTTGTTTTATCTCATACGTTTTTTGGTCGCTTCCCAATCGTTTCCAATGCCAAAGCTTGCCTGTCGTGTCATCGCCGAGATCTGGGTAGCTATATCATCGTTGGATCTGGTTAGAATGAGGGTTAGGGTTTGAATGTGGTATTCGATTGTAGAACGAGTTACTTTTAATCAAATGCTTATTTTTATTCAATATTTATTTTAATTTTCTATTTACATATCTTTAGAAACTGTGACCTTTTTTTCACCTTCAATTTTGTGCCTTCTATCAATTTCAAGTACACATTAATAAATGTTTACTAAAAGTAAACAGTTTATAAAAAAATTTACCTTTCAATTCTCCGGCGAACTTGCTTTCTCTGTATTTTATAGAATAAGTTACTTTTAATCAAATGTTTATTTTTATTCAATATTTATTTTAAAATTCTATTTACATATCTTTTCAAAACAATTTCCTCAATTTGTGTCCAATATCAATTTTAAGTGCACATAAATAAACTGTTTACTTTTTATCTCTGTATTTTGTAGGAGGACGAACAAGAAAGACATTCGAATTTTTCTGGAAGAAGAAGTCAGAAGTTTGAAGATTTTTCTTTTATTTTTTATTATAGTTTTATTTATGTTTAGATTTGATTTTTCCATTAATTTTGTAAAATTACGGGATTTTATTAATTTCCTTAGATTTTGCACAAATTAAGGAGAAATTAAATCGGGGTATGTTCGTCTTTTCACAATGTAATTTAATTTTGCCGGCGGCGGTTTTGGGTAGTTTTGATATATATATATATATATATATATATATAAGATACGGTTTTCTTGAAATTTCCATGTATTAAATGGTTATTACTGAAATTAACCTTTTTTGTACAATATGTCGTGGGTGAGAATTGAATCATTTTTCTTGAGGATTAATCTACAATGCCTTTACCAATTATGACCTATGTGTTAGAAATGGTATCATATAACTTGTAATTATTTAATAAAAATAATTTATTTGAAATAAATAAATCAAGATTCTTTTCTATGTATTGATTCATTAATGATATAAGAAATATGTGTACATATTTATATCAAACATTCAAATAGTAAAACTCAAAGTTACTCTTATGAAATCACGACTAAGTATGTGAGTCATACGAGCGATTAAAGTCGAGATGGGTGACTTAAAGTGTCTACAGTAAATAAATAATGTTTGGGAACCTTATCCTAGTAACACTGTTGATAGTTGTCCATTTTGTATAGTAGACAAATGATCTTATTCGGATCGTTAATGTGGGTGACATTTTCTTTAGAAATTATTAGTTTCTAAGTTTTGATTAAGGGACGAAATGGCGTAGACCTAGGCTAGTTTCGCCTCTAGATTGGTAACAATGTTGGAAGTGACTGAAAATGACCCAAAGTGTTTAGTTGGATATTTTTGGGCTAAATTCTAAAAGTTGTAATTTAGGGAATTTTAACCTTTCAGTTGGGTTAGTTGAGGAAAGGGAGGTTTTTGACTTGTTGGAGCGTCATGGTTGACGTTGTGTGAATCGTATTACCTTAAAATACCTTGGGTAATATGGTTGTAGGTTCGCATTAGGCAAGGCCTTGTCTAATGAAGAATATCTGTTAGGGGAGATTATTTAGTGTGCACAACTTAAATAACACCTAACGGGGCAGGTTCATTCCATCCGTACAATGAAAAAGAATATCCCTAAAGGATTTAAATTGTAGAAAAATTATGTTTAAATTCCTTATGGGCGTAGTTTCTCTTTGTTTGTGAATAAAGAGGAGATTAAAGGTATTAAACGGGAAAAGAATATCCCTAAAAGATTTAAATTGTAGAAAAATTATGTTTAAATTCCTTATGGGCGTAGTCTCTCTTTGTTTGGGAATAAAGAGGAGATTAAAGGTATTAAACGAGAAAGGATTCGATTAGTTTTAAATTGTAGAAAAATTATGTTTAAAACTAATTCGAATGGAGATAACTTTTAATTTATTGAGATAGGATTTATGCCTTCTTTGGGAGTGAGTGACTTATTGGAAGTCGGTAAGGACATTGATGGACTTAAAGTCTTAGGAAACCTCTCATTGGCATGATTCTTTCTTTAACAATTTTCTATTCACTGGGCGTAGCCTCATGATGCTACAAGTTTTTTTTTCAGGTAAAGGAAAGAAGAAACTTGGTGGCTGATGTGGTTCGAGGTGTGATCGGTTGGCATGGATTTGCACGCCGGCGAGATTTATCTTTCTTTTTATTTGTTTTGGGATTTGATTTGGATCATGTTTTCGTTTTGTTTTAAATAAGTATGTCGATCATACTTTTGTTTGATAATTTTCTAAACACCGATTTGAGGTTGTTTTATTTTGATGTTTTAAGTTTTAAAGTAAAACTGATCGGTTTGAATTGTGTTGAATTCCTTATGGATAATTTTCTAATCCCTAAAGGATTTAAATTGTAGAAAAATTATGTTTAAATTCCTTATGGGCGTAGTCTCTCTTTGTTTGGGAATAAAGAGGAGATTAAAGGTATTAAACGGGAAAGGATTTGATTAGTTTTAAATTGTAGAAAAATTATGTTTAAAACTAATTCAAATGGAGATAACTTTTAATTTATTGAGATAGGATTTATGCCTTCTTTGGGAGTGAGTGACTTATTGGAAGTCGGTAAGGACGTTTATGGACTTAAAGTCTTAGGAAACCTCTCATTGGCATGATTCTTTCTTTAACAATTTTCTATTCACTGGGCGTAGCCTCATGATGCTACAAGTTTTTTTTCAGGTAAAGGAAAGAAGAAACTCGGTGGCTGATGTGGTTCGAGGTGTGATCGGTTGGCATGGATTTGCACGCCGGCGAGATTTATCTTTCTTTTTATTTGTTTTGGGATTTGATTTGGATCATGTTTTCGTTTTGTTTTAAATAAGTATGTCGATCATACTTTTGTTTGATAATTTTCTAAACACCGATTTGAGGTTGTTTTATTTTGATGTTTTAAGTTTTGAAGTAAAACCGATCGGTTTGAATTGTGTTGAACTTGATTTTAAATAAAAAGGTTGAATGTGATTTGTTTTCAATGCTTCCACTGTTGATTATTGGTTTATAAGTAATTTGGGATTTTCGGGATGTTACACTGAATGTTTGAGGCGCTTAGGTTTTAAATTTTAGGGTATAAGATAAATTTTTGTAATTTTCTCATACTCTATGATGGTAAAATCGACCACAAGCAAGGAAGGAAGAGAATAATTTTTTTCCAAACTACTCTGTGTGGTCCACGGAAATGGGAGAGAGGAAAAGGTCAAAATATGGTCAGATAATTTTAAGATATGATGTTGTTATATCAATTTAGAAAATCAAATACTTAAGATAGGGAAATAATATTTTCTAAGATTATCTCTATATTTTAAATTTTGAATTTAGAAATTGATATATGATTACATGGAAAATATTTTCTTCATTTTTCCATATAATTAAAAGATAATTAGTTTCAAAACAAGTATTTATGGAAATATTATGGGAGATAATATTGCCTCTATAAATACCCATTCCCACGCCCACGCTAAGATCCGAGAGAAACACTACAAAAAAACTGTCAAAATGCGACCAAAAATTTGCGACAAAAAAAAAGTGGTAGTTTTAAAGTGACCACTTGGTCACTTTCTTTGAAGGTTGACTTTAAGTGACCATCTGGTCACTTTTTTTGCGACCAGATTGCGACCAAAAGTAGATGTAGTCATAAAAAATGGCGCGAAATTATGGCGCAAAAGAAGCGACCACTTGGTCACCTATAAAAACGACCATTTGGTCGCATTTTTGTGACTAAAATATGCTTTGGTAGCAAAAAATGTGGGCGTAATTTTGGAGGGAAAAAAGCTACCAAGTGGTCACAATTAAAAGTGACCACCTGGTCGCAATTTTTGTGACCTTTTTTGGGGAGTGGTAGCTTAAAATTGGAGGGAAAATAGCTACCAAGTGGTCACAATTAAAAGTGACCACTTGGTCGCAATATTTGTGACTAAAATATGTCTTGGTAGCAAAAAATGGCGCGTAATTTTGGAGGGAAAAAAGCTACCAAGTGGTCACAATTGAAAGTGACCACCTGGTCGCAATTTTTGTGACCTTTATTGGGCAGTGGTAGCTTAAAATTTTGGCGGGAATTAAGCTACCATATGGTCACATTAGAAAGTGACCGGATGGTCCCAAATTATGTGATTTTATATGACCAATAATTTATAAATAACTATTTTTTAACACGTGCGATGCACGTGGAATTTTTTGTCTTATTTTACAATTCAATAATTGTATACTTAAGAGTTTTATGTGTATTAGTTAAAATGTTTGTTAATCAATTTTTAAATTATATTTATTTTATGAACAAATAAAATATTTAATATTTTTGATTTTTTTCCCCTTGTATTTATGGGGTAATTTCCTTTTACTTTATCTATTTTACCCCATAAATACAAATGGAAAAATCAACAAATATTAAATATTTTATTTGTTCATAAAATAAAATTACATTATAAGCTTAGAAAGAAAAAATAAAAATAAGAATAGATGATTGAAAAAATTACCAATAATTCCAAAATTTCAAGATGTGGTTAATTTTATTGATTGCATTTCTTAACAATAATAATAATGTCAATTAAATAAAAATTATTCACTTTCAATTAATATAAAAACTCTTCAAGATCAATAAGTCGCTATCTAAACGCCTTTAGATTTTTCTAAAATTTGTGTAGAGTAAATAATAATATTTAACCTCGTCTTGAAAATATCCGAATTTCATACAAAGAGAGAACAATAATATTGTACAGAGAAGAATTATATTTTCCTTAAACCTCTAGTTGAATCTAGTCGTTTGACTCTTTTTTGTTCAAGAAAAGCATTTACAATTATGAATAAAGCAATAGACCAAACTTAAAATCAAAAGATGATGAAATACGATGAAAATGAAATTAACTTTTTTTTTTATTATAAGAAAGATTCCTCTTGATTTCAACTTTGACATGTTTATATCGAATTCCGAGTTGGAATTGCTTCAAATGAATATGTGGATGCAAATTAATTATATATAAATATGTACATCTTCAATAGTCTATTTGGTTCCCTTCTAGCACTTTCTATCTTGAAAAACAAGAATAAAATTATCTATATCTATTAAAAAAAACTCTTAAATAGAATCAAATAGTTGCAAATTAAGAATTACAAAAATTTATCTCGAAAATCATGAAGAAACATATCAATGAATATAACAACATGGAAACAAGAGTTCCCGTCATATGTAAATATCAGAAAGTAACCCAATATACAAAAAAAAAGTATATACATATTAATATTTGCGACCAGGTGGTCGCAATTTCACAAAAAATGTGACCACATGGTAGTAATTTAGAAGGGAAAGGCGACCAAATGGTCGCATTTTAGGATTTAGGGTTTAGGGTTTAGGGTTTAGGGTTTAGGAGAGAAATGCGACCAAATGGTCGCATTTTTGCAAAAGTATAATAATATTTTTTAAAAATACAAGTAGAATTGCGACCATTTGGTCGCAATTATAAGCGATAACTTTAAATTTTCATGAAATTAATGGCGGTGAATTTAAGTAATGCGACCATATGGTCGCAATATTTGGCGGTGAATCTCATAATTGCGACCAGGATGGTCGCAATAGTTGATGGGACTCGTGAAATGACAATTGTTCTTGGTAATGGTAATTGGGCGACCAGGTTGGTCGCTTTTCAATAAATGTGACCATATGGTCGCATATGTATCTAAAATGCGACCATATGGTCGCATTTTCCCAAAGACGCGCGTGATTGTTCATTTCCGTCATAATTACATATTTGCGACCATTTGGTCGCAAATTATGATTTAAATTCCCTTCCCTTTCCTTTCCCCGTTTCTTTTCTTTTCTCCTGTTTTTCTTTCTCTTCTTTTCTCGTTTCTCTTCTTTGCTGCCCTTCTCTTTTTTCTTCCTCTCTTTTTGTTCTTTTCTCTCTTTCCCCTATCCCGTTCCCCGTTATTTCTTCCCGTTCCGTTCCCATTCTTACTCTAAACCGAAAACCCTCAACTCCCCAATCCCAGGTTCGATTACATGAGGTTAGTTTTCGTAACAAATTGAAGTTTAGTTTAAGAATTTAGTTTACTTAGTTTTAGTTTTTAGTTTTGTTAATTTAATTAGTTTTAGTTTAATTTAGTTTTGTTAATTTAATTAGTTTTAGTTTAATTTAGTTTTGTTAATTTAATTAGTTTTAGTTTAATTTAGTTTTGTTAATTTAATTAGTTTTAGTTTAATTTAGTTTGTTAATTTAATTAGTTTTAGTTTTCAGTTTTAGTAGTTTAATTTAATTAGTTTAATTTAATTAGTTTAGTTTACATTAAGTAATTAATTAGTTTACTTTAATTTTATTACTTTAAGTAATTTTAGTTTAATTAATCTAACTTAGTTTACTTTAATTCAATTTAAGTAGTAATTAATTTAATTACTTAATCTAATTTAGTTTAATTACTTATTTAGTTTATTTAAGATAGTTTACTTTAATTTAATAAAATTAAACTAAATTAATTTATAATTACACTAGTTTAACTTTTAATTTTAGTTTAATTGATGTAATTTAGATTACTTTAATTAAATCAATTAATTTAAAGTAGGGTAATTAATTCAAATAGTTTAACTTCAATTATACTTAAGTAGTTTAAATTAATGAGTTACACTAATTTAATTAATTAATTTTAGTTTACTTATTAAATAAAAATTGTTTAATTACTTAATTTTAGTTACATTTGATTAAAGTAAAGTACAATTAGGTTAATTGAACTAAAATTAATTCAATTAAACTTAAGATTAATTAATTAAAACTAAAATTAACTAATCAATTACTTGGAATTAAAGTAAATATAAATTAGCTTAATTGAACTAAAATTAATTCAATTAAACTTAAGATTAATTAATTAAAACTAAAAGTAACTAATCAATTAATTTGAATTAAAGTAAATTAAAATTAGATTAATTGAAACTAAAATTAATTGAATTTCAGTTTAATTCAATTAATTTTAGTTCAATTAATCTAATTTTACTTTACTTTATTTCGAACTAAATGATTAGTTTATTTTAGTTTTACTTAATTTTAGCTTAATTAATGTAATTTAGATTACTTTAATTAAATCAATTAATTTAAAGTAGGGTAATTAATTCAAATAGTTTAACTTCAATTATACTTAAGTAGTTTAAATTAATGAGTTACACTAATTTAATTAATTAATTTTAGTTTAATTATTAAATAAAAATTGTTTAATTACTTAATTTTAGTTACATTTGATTAAAGTAAAGTACAATTAGGTTAATTCAACTAAAATTAATTCAATTAAACTTAAGATTAATTAATTAAAACTAAAATTAACTAACTTGGAATTAAAGTAAATATAAATTAGCTTAATTGAACTAAAATAATTCAATTAAACTTAAGATTAATTAATTAAAACTAAAATAACTAATCAATTACTTGGAATTAAAGTAAATATAAATTAGGTTAATTGAACTAAAATTAATTCAATTAAACTTAAGATTAATTAATTAAAACTAAAATTAACTAATCAATTACTTGGAATTAAAGTAAATATAAATTAACTTCATTGAACTAAAATTAATTCAATTAAACTTAAGATTAATTAATTAAAACTAAAATTAACTAATCAATTACTTTGAATTAAAGTAAATTAAAATTAGATTAATTGAAACTAAAATTAATTGAATTTTAGTTTAATTCAATTAATTTTAGTTCAATTAATCTAATTTTACTTTACTTTATTTCAAACTAAATGATTAGTTTATTTTAGTTTTACTTAATTTTAGTTTAATTAATGTAATTTAGATTACTTTAATTAAATCAATTAATTTAAAGTAGGGTAATTAATTCAAATAGTTTAACTTCAATTATACTTAAGTAGTTTAAATTAATGAGTTACACTAATTTAATTAATTAATTTTAGTTTAATTATTAAATAAAAATTGTTTAATTACTTAATTTTAGTTACATTTGATTAAATTAAAGTACAATTAGGTTAATTGAACTAAAATTAATTCAATTAAACTTAAGATTAATTAATTAAAACTAAAATTAACTAATCAATTAATTTTAGTTTTAATTAATTAATCTTAAGTTTAATTGAATTAATTTTAGTTTAATTGAATTAATTAAGTTTAATTGAATTGATTAGTTATAACTAATCAATTAATTTGAATTAAAGTAAATATAAATTAGATTAATTGAACTAAAATTAATTCAATTAAACATAAGATTAATTAATTAAAACTAAAATTAACTAATCAATTAATTTGAATTAAAGTAAATTAAAATTAGATTAATTGAAACTAAAATTAATTGAATTTTAGTTTAATTCAATTAATTTTAGTTCAATTAATCTAATTTTACTTTACTTTATTTCAAATTAAATGATTAGTTTATTTTAGTTTTACTTAATTAATCTTAAGTTTAATTGAATTACTTTTAGTTCAATTAATCTAATTTTAATTTACTTTTATTCAAACTAATTTGATTAGTTTATTTTAAATTATTTACTTAATTTATGTTAGTTTAATTTACATTATTTCATTAATTAATTAAATAAACTAATTAATATTTTACTTACGTAATTAGTATTAAATTAGTTTATTTTGGTTGTAGGATTATGACGGGCAGACGACGCTCCTCCCCAGGTCGACGAGCCTGACGACGCGGGTGACGAGGGGTCTCCGCAGACGCCATCGGGCGTTGCCCCGATGCGGACCTGACTACGGAGGAGTTGGACATCCTCTTCGATTCGAGACGCGACTTGCCGCCACGCCTCGATGATGGAGTCCCCAGAGCCGAGTCTGCGACACCACGGCCGCCGCAGGACTCCCTTGCCACGCCTCCGGGCTTAGCATCAGGGTATGCGTCCTGGGTTTGCATCGGTCGATCGGATCGGATCCACGGCCCCTCGACTTCATGCACGCAGCCGTCTCGGGCACAGACTCTACCCTTCGGATTGAAGGGGATACGTAAGTAATTTTGTTTACTATTTTTCAAAAAGTTTTTTATTCTTTTTAACTAATAGTTTCTAATATATAGCATAATAATTTTTTGTGATTTTGCGAGTACGACCAAGATACGACCGTTTTAAAACGGTTTCACGAGGTCCTCCGGAGCATGCCTCTACCCACTGACCTTCACTGACGAAGATTCCGACGACGGAGAAACGTCGGATGTACGGCGATTGGAAGGTAAAAACATAATTTATTTTCATAATTAATTAATTTTGAAATTTATAGAAATAAATTTATTACTTTAACAATTTTTTATTTCAATTTTTTCAGGGCAAGTTTCCTGTTATCGATCCCGATATCACCAAGGGTAGATTGTTCCCCCATGGGACGGTCCACGTCCGGGATCGATTCAAGGACCTCATGTTCCGGCGCGCAGAAGGCAAGCGGCAAACCGCCTCGTGTGGATGAGCCCAGAGGACCACGCGCGGCCGCGAGCTTGAGCACTCCTCAGGGCAAGGCGGTGTCAAGCAGGAATAAGGCCAACCGCGCAAGAGTCCAAGAAAACACACACGGGGCGCGGACCCACGACGAGCACCATCGTCGATTGGTATGTTTTTTTTCCTCGTTTTTTTCTCGTTTTCTTTTTTCTCGTTTTCTTTTTTCAATTACTTATTAATTTATTATGTTTTATTCTTCACTCTTTGATTTTTTAGGAAGCGAAGCACGGCGCCCCGTCCTGCCTGATGAGCCGCACCGAGTTCTTCACACGAAGAAGGACGGGACGTTAATCGACGATAAAGCGAAAAGAAGTTCAGGTATTTAATATTTTTTTCAATTATTATTTTTTCTTTAAAATTTTTCATACATTATATATTAACCATTTTATTTTCCGAATTTTAAATGTTTAGGAACGTTTCACGAGTCCTTGACTCGGCGGTTGCCCACACCAGACTCGCAACCGACTCAGGAGGACCGTATAGAGGCGTTCTTGGAGGCCGCTGAGGGGTTCGACCTGATGGGTCGGTTCCTGGGCTCGGCTCGACGGGCGACGCCTTTATGCGGATGTGCCCGGCCTCGCCGGGAATGAGCGGCGAGCACTAGCTCCGCCCTTCTCCTGGGTGAGCGGCGAATGCCAGCCGGACATGGAGGCTATGCGTGAGGACTTCGTTACTCGAGTCGCTACTATTGAGGCCGACATACAAGCACGAGTCGACGCCTGTGTCGCATCCGCTTTGGCCGCGTACTTGGATCTCTAGGCGGCGGCCCATCTACATCGACGCCTCCTCCCCACCCCCGCCTCCTCAGAGTAGTTCTAGGATTCTTTCGATTGTATAAAACGTTTTTTTAATATTTGATATATATATTTTTTATTTGAATTCCAATTTTTTTTTATGAAATTTTAATATTAATTAAATAAATAATTAATAATTAATAATTAATTAACTAATTATTGAAATTTAAATTTTAAAAAAAATTCTTAAATGCGACCAGGATGGTCACTTTTAAGCGACCATCCGGTCGCATTTTAATCGAGACTAAAAGTGACCATTTGGTCGCATAAAATGCGAC
Organism: Gynostemma pentaphyllum; assembly: GCA_028015215.1. Classification (NCBI taxonomy): domain Eukaryota; kingdom Viridiplantae; phylum Streptophyta; class Magnoliopsida; order Cucurbitales; family Cucurbitaceae; genus Gynostemma; species Gynostemma pentaphyllum. The sequence goes on from CM051346.1 coordinate 30,201,651, forward strand.
CATTTGGTCACTTTTATGTGACCAATTGGTCACTTATCTTTCACATAAATTACGACCCGGATGGTCGCTTTTTAGCGACCATCCGGTCGTATTTTAATCGAGCCAATAAGTGACCATTTGGTCACAAAAATTACGATTTGGTCACTTTTTGACCAAATGGTCACTTCTATTGAAGATAAAATGCGACCATATGGTCCCTTTAATGCGACCATATGGTCGCATTTTAAAAAGTTTGACTTTTTTTCGACCAAAATTTTTCACGACCAGGATGGTCGAATTTTTGTGACCATGCGATCGCACAAATTCAAAACCGACCAGCTTTTTAGCAACCACTCAGTTGGTCGCATTTTGGTCGCATTTTAGGTGAAAAACGACCATTTGGTCGCAATTTCCTGGTCGCAAATTGGCAGTTTTTTTGTAGTCAAAGTCAAAGCTTCAAGATTCTACGATGGAAGATTTTAAATTAAGTTGTAATTTTAATTTTCCGTTTTAGAAATAGTGTCAAGAGTACCAGTCAATTTAGCTATTTATTATTTAAATTATTTATGTGTATGATATGAATGTTTTAAATATGTTTCATTTATAAGAGTATGACATGTAGAAAATCAAACCATAGATTGTATAATTTTAATTAATTGTACATACATGCATCATGATATAATATGAGTTATTATATGTTAATGTATGTGAAGCATGCCATAATTTTATTCTATAATTATGATTATCAAAAATTATTTTTAATTCTAAATTGTTTTAGGATTAAAATCATGCTTATTTAGTTCAAATTCAAAAGTTAAATCTAGTTTAAAAGTTAAATAGAAACTAAAAAGACGATTTGTAATAAGGAATTATTGTTTAAACAATTCGGCCAAAATCCATATAAGGTAAACAAATGGAAACTTTTAATTAAGGGTTAATTAAAAATTAATAATTATGATTGATTAAATTGAACGGATTTCTGACGAGAAAGCTCTGCCCAAGCGATGAAGTTTCATAAAGTTCCCTTAACATGCAGCACCTCTAATGGGAGCGATCTGGTAGAAATGTTCAAATTAATAAATCGAAATTATTAAGACAGCTCATAATGTGATTAGTTGTAATTAGGAAAACTTGAAAAATCATATTTAAAATTAATCTAATCAATTTAAGAGTTAAAGTTGTTTAGGTTAATTAAAACTTAGATTAATGAGTTAGCCTGGATTAGTCTAAGTTATGAAACCCTAATTATAAAATATTAAGTGGGAGAAGGAAACATGGCAATGTATCCTATGGTCTCCACTAATAGGCACACAACGAGAGATTTATACAAGGCCTCTGTAACACTATTGTAGGTGTTCATTCCTATAGGAAGATTCTATTTGTATAAATCAATATCAGGGTGCGTCTCCTGAAAGGAATTTTAAATACGAGTTGAAGACTGAATCTATACTTCGTTGACACTCCTTAATTTTTATCTAAAAGACTAAATTAGTGGGTCACATTTAAAAGTATTCGATAAGGAAGTTATTAAAATACTTGACCATACACACGGTAAATAATGACATAAGAATATGAGTTATTCTGGAGTTGCCAATTGTTGGAGATGTATCTTGTTTTAATGATGCTAGCTGACTTATCAGTGGACAATACTTCACTGTTATCATTAAAATATCATGACATAGTAACATGTTTTAGGACTTTTCTCTTCATTAATATGTTTGCATCATGCATCATACTTAATCATATGTTGAAACTTTGAGTGTTTGAATGTTGAATGCATGCTAGATTAGGTTCATTTAGATTTCAGTAATATGGCATCTGCTTTAGTCACAATACTTGACAAGAACAAACTAAATGGTGAGAACTATGTCACTAAAAAAATGAAATGCACCATTCTCGTGGTGGAAGACTTGAAGTTCGTACTAAACGAACCAAAACCTGATAAGCCTGCAACCAATGCCCCTAAAGTTGCTAAGGATGCGTATGATTGCTGGGTTCGGCCTAATGATAAGGCCAGTGTTTATTTGATGGATGGAATGAGTGACGTTTTAGCCAATAAACATGAACCAATGTAAACCATAATTTACTTACACAAAATCTGTTTTGTTCTATCACAAATTTCGATCGACTCTTCTTTTGAAGACAAACTTTCTTTCAATCCCACGGGTTTTAATTTTAGTATGTGTCACAAATATGCTATATTCTAATAACTTTACAGAACATAGCAAACCTTTAACATATAAAGAATTCTAGCCACCTCCTCCAGTAAAGTCAATTGAATTGTAGCTAGGAAATTCTGTTTGATAATCTCACAACGGTTTATATATTTCAGACTTAATTTTTGCAATGTCCTGAGGTTTACAGGTCATTTTTTTATTTTATTTTATTTTATCTATTTTAATAATTATTTTAAGTTAATTAATATTTAGTTACTAGTATGAATTTTAATTGCTTGTTATTAACTATTATTTAAAAATCGTTATTTGAAAACCTAAGTGAACTAAATACTATTAATAGGCCAATTAATAATATTTAGATTCACTTCGTCACTAGTCCAACTCAATTGACCGATTTAATTACGAACCCTAGATATTTTGTGCATCACATCAAATCCATCTATCTTACTTATTGGATAAAATTTAGGAAAGCTTAATAAGTCAAGAATAGAGGCCATTGGGCTTTAAATATTCTACCCAAAACTCAAACCCTAGAGGTAGCTCTCTCTCTCTCTCTCTCTCTCTCTCTCTCTCTCTCTCTCTCTCTCATTTCATGTAAAGACCCAAATTTTCTCAAAAACTTTAAATCAGAAATAAACAGTAGAAGACTTGATTTTACGAAAATTTGACATGGTGCCGTTTGTATTTCTATCGAGCAAAAATCGGAATACATTGTTCACAAGCAGGAAAAGAGGTAAAAACATAGAAATGTACATTTATGAAAATTTAAGTTCTCAACAAGACTTAAAACACCATAAAACAGACAGATGCCCTTTCGAGCCCAAAATTACACAAATAATCCAAAAGAAAACAAATAAAGAGTTTCAAAGTGGCTAAAGTCTATGCATTCGCAGAATGCTCAACCTGTCAAGTCCAAATCCAATCCATCATCTTGCGATCACGTGACACCACCACCTCTACCACGACCTCTACCTCGGGGCATATCTGGAAAAATTAAATTGTAGCAACATTAGCATAAAAATACTAGTGAGAGTAAAATGGAGGCATGTAATTCTATGGACAAATTTCACATTTAGTAAACTTATTCATTTAACGTCTAAACATTGCAAGTCCATAGATTCTGCTAGCATGCTCTTTACTACCCATTCTATATTCCCAAACAACTTATACCCAAATTCACATTCCACATGTTACCAAAAGAACCATTTTTACCATTGATCATCAATCACAATCAACACACATTTCATTCCCAAGATCAATAGAAAAAGAAAAAATTATCAATTCCTATCACAATCAAAATCCATTAAATAAGGGTTTTTTTTTTTTTTTTTTTTTTTTTTTTATCTTGGGTAAATAAATCATAATTATTTTAGGATATAATTAGCAATTACCTTCCAAATACATATAGGAAAATGCATATTTATTAAAATTCTTTATTTTTTGAGGGTTTATCCAATTGGGGGTTTATATTTTTTTTAAATAATAAAATCAACTTAATTAATTTATTTATTAATTATCTAAATAAAATATTAAATAATTTATTTCTCCCACTAAATATTATCAATTTATATTTTTTTTCAAAATTCATATTAAAAATAATTACTTTAAAATTTTTAATTATTTCCGTTAAATAAATTATTTAAACAATTAAAAATTGTTAATTAATTTCAAATTATTAATTCCCATTTAAATGATACATTATTTTTTGTTTAAACTCATTATATAAACAATAAAATGTTTATACTCCATCTAAAGATAAAAAAAAATAAAAAAAAAAAATTGGTTTTTTAAGTAATTTACTTTTCTTAAATTTTTTTTTTGGTGGTAGTCATGGGCTCCAAGTATAGTTCATTATTTCACAATTATGTAACAAACATACTCCATCTAAAGAATCCGAGTATAGTTTACAATTCCACAAATCAAAGTTTTTCCACTAAAATCTCCCAACCATGAACGTTGTAAAAAGTAAAATACGTGAAAAGGTCGCACTAAGTGGGGGGGGGGGGGGGGGGTGGGGGGGGGGGGGGGGGGGGGGGGTCGCGCAACAATCAATCACTACCATTAACAATTCTACGAAAGGTAGGTGATGGGTGTTGAAACCGCCAAAAATAAATACTTACTCTCGGGATATAGAATTTTGTAGCAGTGATGAGTAAGGTCGATCTCCACAGGGAAAAGAGAATTAAATTAAAGTTAACAAAAAGGGGGGTTTTGAGTTTTGGAAATAAACCGGGAAATAAATTAAAAGGAAAGAAAATCAATAGAGAAAGCTTCCAACTAAAGGTTAATCTCGGTTATGGTTCATTAATTTGATCATCGATTACTAAACATGCATTCCTAAATTCTTCTCTAAATTAGTTGGGAGTTGCCGGAACAATAAGTGTTCTTCCTTAATTTCTCGATAGCCAAGATACGGACTACTTCCCTAATTAACGAATAACCCTAGAATACGATAATAAGATTTAACCTATTAAAAGCATTAAGATGAGAAGAACCCAATTCTAACTAACAAACATAGTACGACCGATTCATTTAAGTTAGATCATAAATTTCCATAACATAAATTGAACAGTGTCCTTAATCAATTTATGCTATCATGCTACTTGTATTAGAACAATTAAACAATTATAGATTTAACTAGCAATATGATAATTAATCAAAGACTAAGTGGCCAATTTGCACAAGAATTAATCAACAATAAAATATACAGAGAGAAAGCATGAATTAAGAGAAAATAAGAATTAAATTGAAGGACAAAACCTCACAAATTATGAACCAAACCTTGATAATCCTCTAGTTGGAATTAAGAAATTAGCAACAAAACATATAAAAAACTATCTAAGAGTCCTAAGAAAAATAGGGGAAGAAGGGATCTTTAATTAGGGTTCAATTGGGGCTTTAAATAGCCAAAAATAAGATAAAAACGGATAAAATCAAAGGAAATCTACTCCTTTATTCGCTAAAGCCTCCAAGCAGAGCCATGAGCCAAGCCCAGCCGATGCCAGCTCCTTTGTTCTGTCTCTGAAGCCACACGCTGAGCCGCAAGCCGAGTTGGAGCCGACTGACGCTGAAGCTGGGCACTGCTCCTTTCATAAATGGAGCGACGTGTCACGTGCACACAAGCGACACGTCGCTCAGCTCATAATTCCTCTACGCGCAATTCCTTCTTCACACTAATGACGTCAGCACAGCCAAATATCATTATTTTTAATATTTTCTCATCGCCACGATGACGAGTCTCACCGCCGCAGCACCCACTCTCAGGTTTTTGGCCCGAAATTCGATTTTTGGTCTCAGATGTGGCGACCGGATCTCATCGCTGCGATGATAGGTCTACTTATCTAGTTCTTTTAGGGATAAAGACTAAAGTTAAGTTATTGCACCATATGATATTTGAGAGAATATGATCACCCTTTGTCCCAAAGCATTCATTCATCTCACACTGCATGACACAATTAGGTTTTTAATAGCAAGACTTCCGCTTGATTTAGCAAAACCCATCCTAGTAACTTGGAAAAACACCTCAACTCTCTCTCTTGATCTACACTGTATGTTGGATCCCCTCATTTTCCTCAGCTCATAACCTCAATCACAAATCTTTGATACAAAAAAATAGATTAAATTCAACTATCCTCGTGGGACACGGCACTCGCTTATCACTTTATTACTTGTTGACCATTTGAAATTGCATTCCACCATTCAAGCCACCACCACCACATCTTACCCAAAACTTAGCCAACAGGCAAATCAAGCAAGAATCTGTACAATGCTTCTTATTGTCATATAAATGAATATTCAACTAGTATTTTAGTAAATGTAAACGACTAAAAGAAATATGACCAAGACAATTATGCCAAGTACTAACTAAAACATTAGAAAAAACTGGTAAAGTCAAAGATATGGATGAACAAACAGATAAAATATTCAAATCTGAAATATGTTTATGAAACAAGAATAAGCCAACAATACAATCAGCCTTGCCAATTGTCTTCAAGTGAAATTTGTCCTGAATCAAACAACTATTTGTAAGGATCTTGACAAAAACTGGAGAATGTCTGGTTAATGAACTCATTGATAATAGATTGTAACGAAATTGAGGAACACATAAAATTATCCTTGAGAATAATATCGATAGTTGAGGAAATATCTCCAATAAATGCAACCTCAATTTGAGTATTATTTGGAAGTATAACATGTATATTATACACAAATGTCAAAAAATTGAAGTGTGATTTACAATTGGTGATATGACTTGATGCACCAGAATTAAAAATCCAAATATCATTAGAAGAGAAATCAATATTACCAAATATAGATAAACTATATTGAGTACCTATGAATTGTGATGTGATTTATGGCACACAATTTGATAGAAGATTCACCTTTGGTTTCATTGATATAAGAGTAAAACATAGTCATCAATTGTGAGAGCTGAATAGTTTAGAATTATCAATTTTTGGTTTATCAATATGCAAATAAAAAACCTAATTAGACACAGGTAAAGGATTCTTCACTGTAGGAGGATTGGATTGAAGAACTTTGTATCTTGTATTGGGATTGAGGCCTCTATAAAAGAGTTCTCAAGTGGAATTCCCAAAGATCTTTTCTTGCAGTATAATATTAATATAAAATATATGCATAAATCGAAGATTAGTCGAGAAGTGTCTGGCTCTTCCTCGTCTTTCTTGGTTATGATCCTGGGACCAATAAAAAGTTCTTCCTCACTAAGCACAAAAGAGAATCGGTGTGTGGGCCCTCTTTGAAAAATAGAAAAAGGGAAGAAACCACAGGGGTAGGCGATGGTAAAGAGAGGAGGATGAATTTTTCCTAAGTCTTTTCTTTTACTCTCTTAGTTGTGTGCTTTGAGGTCACCCCAAGGTTCTTATTTATAGGAAAATTAAGGTCTCGAAAAATCTTTGAATATCTTTTAATTATCAAATAATTAAATCAAGATATTATAAAATGTATTTTGAATAATTAAGATATAATATCTTATTCAATAATAAGATAGTCTCATATCATAATTTAAATTAATCCAAATTAATTTAAATTGATTATTCCATATCTTACTCATTTAAATTAATTATATTAATTTAAATAAAGATATTTCATATATTTTAAATAAAATAAAATGCATAAATTTGGTTAATTAAAAAGGGGTCACACACCCATACCATCATCTCTATGACAATAATGGGCATTTTGTTTTTTCTTTTTATTTAATAGAACAATTCCATTAAATATTTAAATAAATAAAAATCCTTTTATTTATTTAATTCCTCTTTAATTTGACTACCTCAAATTAAATAATTAAATAGACTCCTCTATTTAATCTCCCATTAATTTTGGACAACCGTAAAATTAATTTAATTAAATAGACTCTTCTATCTAATCTCTCTATTAAAATAATTAAATAAACTCATCCTTTTAATTTCACCATTAATTAAATAATTAAATAGACTTCTCTATTTAATTTCTTTTAATTAATCAAATATTCTCCTCTATTTGTATTTGCCTTAATTAATTTGACAACTTTAAATTAAATATTTGAAACCATTTTTCCGAAGAAACTAATCCATACCCTAAACCCTAAACCCTAAAACTCTAAAACCCTAAACCCTATAGGACTAAGCTTCAATGATCTAGAATTACATTGATTAAAATCCTTTAATCAATTAATTCTTATTCATTAACTCCTAGATAACTCCATTAAGTATCTAGAGTTGCACTCTTAGTACTATATATATAGTTATGTCCATTGGCTAAAATCATTAACTACATTTTAATCCTTCACAAGTAGTTCGTATCCATGGCTAGGTAATTTTACCGTATTAACCTCCATGATACATCTTGTTTCTTAAGCCCAACTGATTCTCTAATGAACAATCTTACATAATCTCTATTATGCGTCTTTGCTTTTTCCTTGATCAGAGAAATATGGGGGCCCACTGTTCAAGCACCGAATCAATCCATAAGGGAACTACTTATCTATTTTTCTATAAGGAAAAGAGTGAATTCCAATCTTGTGTAATTATGTTCCCAGCTATAAGCAAGATGCAATCCCCAAAGTGGGAGGCATATTGAGCAAACTATATCGAGTAACTCTCACCCATACAAATAAAAGGTTTGTCTCTTGCGAACAGGAATTTGTAATCCACTCAAGATTAAGATCAATTGTACATGATCAACCGATTGATATACGAAGTGTGTTTCTGTAACGGCTTTACTAGAAGACAGTAAGTATATCTTAGCCAAGTCTACTACAATCTCTATTGCAGCAACATCCTCGCTTACATGTCTCTGTAGGAGTGATCTAGATGAGATCATTTGTGCCAATGCACAAGTGGGCCGTGTTAGTGGTGTTACCATAAATAAGGCACCCAACCTTTATTCATATACCACTAACTATTTGAGTTACAACTTAAGTGAATCTTCCCACATTACATGTAACGTCTCGTTACTTTTGAAGTGATTTTTTTTATTTAATATGTTATTTATTTATTTATTTCAATTAAAGTATTTAGTTTAATTTTTATTTTTTAATTTAGAATTTAGTAGTTATTTTCGTCCGAAGACCTTTTTAATCGTTTTATTAGCTTAAATTAGTTTTGGTCGTATTAATAATTATTAAAGGGTCAATTAATAATTATTAATCACCATTTGACTAGTTTAAGAACATTGGGTTTTGTTTTACAAGCTAAAATCATTAAAAGGACGTAACCGTAATTTTCAATTTCTTAAAAATATCTAAAAACACTATTAATCTTCTTTAAAATCATCAAAGTTGACCAATTGACCAAGAAGCTCGCTTTTTTTTCCTTTCTCTTCTTCCATACGTGAGCATCCATGGATGAGTAAGAAAATTTCTTGACTTTTCTTCGTTTCTCGACCGTTCTCGATGATGTCAGTTGCGTTGGATTGCTAGGGACGAGGGCTATCTATCCCACCTAACCTTGTGCCGTTTCTCGTTCCCTAAGGAAAGCCCTAAAAAGTGAGTTTTCAAAACTTTTTACATGGTTTTGTTCGTTTTTTATTATAAATGAGTTTTGAAGTTGAAATCATGAATTTCCACCAAGGAATTTGACGATTTTGAGCCCGGATTTTTGAAAAACACTATTCACCCGAAAACGTTATTCATTCGAAAACACTATTCATCCAAAAATCATTATTTTTCTCCTATTAGATTTGAATTGTAATTCGTTGATCGATTGATGAATTGTAAGTGTCGGGTGTACGTTGAAGTCTCGTTGGACCGTTGGATTATACTTTGCCTTGCTAAGGTGAGAATAAATAGAATTTAAAGTAGCCTTAGAAACCGAATAAGTTGAACGATTTGTAGGATCAGAAGTTGAGATTAAGGCTTAAATCGAAAGGATAAAAGAAAGTGAGATAACATGTTTAGGCTTGGAGTTAATTCTAATTTGAGTTAAGAGAACTCATAGGTGTTTCGAAGGAAACGAATAACTCTTGGAAGTTCTAAGTTTAGATTCACTTCGGTGTTTACTAATGTTTATCGGAAGTTGAAAGTTCCAAGTATAATAGGGTGAATAAAGAATTTGGATAAAGAACTTCGGATATTTATACAATAGAATTATTTGAATTGGAGACTTTATGATATAGTTAGTAATTCAAGTAACTGAAGGCCGTTTGGCTTGTTTTATTTATCGTTTTCTTATCAGAAGTTCCTAATATCTTATTTTATGTATAAAGGCTAATTCGCAATCTCTTTATCTTTATGCCTTTCGATCACTTTGTGTGACGACCCGACTCTTTTAAATCATTTAAAAACTAAAACACAGCGGAAGTCTTTATATTTAAAAAAAAAGGGCGTGGTTATGTTTGAAATTTGGCTAGCCAAAACCTGTTTACATTTTCAATTCAAAAATTTAAAACACAAGGAATTTCAAGTTCCTATTCAGGAGTTCAAAAGAATTTATAATCATAAAAATAATACGAGAAGCTCTTAAGAGCTATATACAAATGTACAAATCCAAAATATATAAAATACACAAACTAAGTCCATGGACTTTTATAAACACCTAGTCCATCTTTGATCCATCATCCTCTCGATCATGCAGCACCAGCTCCTCTCCCACGACCTCTAGCAAGAGCATTACCTGAAATTGTTTGTAATATCATGAGCTAACAACAAAGCCCAGTGAGAATAAACAAAATAAAAAGTAACCTTAGACTCCAAACCCGCATCCGGATTTGTATCCAAGTAAAACTCACATACCCTTACCTTTCAACCACCAAAAGGGTTTTTATCAAGTACTTCACTTTTACTTACCAATTCTCCAAAATAATTGAGGAGCTATCTTCCGAGCCTTTAGGATGATGTGTTTCATAACACACCAAACATTTATAATTCATTCTCTTAAAATACCTTATACTATCTATGAGGTTTACATCAAGTCTTAATCTCCAATTCGAGATCTTCTAACCAAAAGAGAATCTAGTTCTCTTAATAATTATACAAGGTTCAATATACCATTGTATTCTATTGTTATACCATTCCATTTCATTCCTCTTTCCTATAGCACTCGACTATATATCATATTTCATTTCTTTTCTCTATAGAAATGTATGTCATTCATCAAGTTTCATCTCTTTTCTTTATAGCAACTCAGGCTATAAATAGTTTACATAACCTTTACCAAAACTCCCGAACTCAAGAAACTAACTCCCAAATAATTGGAAGAATGTTTTCATATCCATACTCTCTTCCTGGTTTATCCTTTTGATATCTCATACTATATATGGGATTTATCTTTCCTTTATGTTCGATAACATAATGCTAATCTCATTCATTAGCTCATTAAAACAAGTATAAAAGAGTAAATAATCTTTACATATGCATAACATCTTAATTCACTTTGTTATTTTTCTTTTGATAATATGAATGAAGGTAATGAAGACACCCGTAGGTTCCGCATTCACCTTTTATGCATGAAGGTAATGAAAACACTCGTAGGTTTCGCATTCACCTTTTGTTTCACTTTCCATTTCACCGATAATATGCATGAAGGTAATGAAGACACCCGTAGGTTCCGCATTCACCTTTTATGCATAAAGGTAATGTAAACTTCCCGTAGGATTCACATTCTCCCTTCTTTTGTTTCTCACTTTCCTTTCGAATCAATGATACAAGATGTTATGCATTTGCTTCAAAAGTAAATAAAAGTAAATATGAATGTAAATGGATCATGATGATGCAATATGATATGCATATACTTTCAAAAGTAAATAAAAATAAGTATGAACTTAATCAGAAGGACATAAAAGTAAATAGATCGTGAATTACTCTTGTACATAAAACGAGTAATTAGGAACTTCTGAAAATCAAATAATAACTCAAGCCAAACGACTTTCTGATAACTCGAGAATTTGACTTAACATAGAAGTCTCCAATTCAATTCTCCATTATTTATTAAACGTATGAAGTCCCTTATTCACAATCCTTATTACTTTTTGGAACCTTCAACTCCCGATAAACCATAGGAAACTCCGAAGTAAGTCTAAACTTAGAACTTCCAAAAGTTACTCGTTTCCTTCGAAGTACCTATGAGTTCTCTCACTCAACTTGAACTAACTCGCAAGCCTAAGCATGTTAGTTCACTTAATTTAATCCTTTCGATTAAACCTTAATCTCAACTTCCGATCCTACAAACCGTTCAACTTATTCGGTTTCTAAAGCTACTTTAAATCCTATTTATTCTCACCTTGGCCAAATTTAGTTATGCTCCAAACCTCCGATAGTGCGATCAATCAATGATCCAAAACACCTACAATTAAAAGTATATCTAACAATCATTAATAAACCAACATCGATCAAACGACATCTAAAAGCTCAAAACGATGAAAACCCCGAAAATACCCTAAGGGTGCTCTCGGCCCCTCAAAGGAAAATGGGTCTTGGGTTCGGTTTTCCGTCTTTTAGGCACTTTAGAGGTGTTTCGGGTTGGTTTCAAGTAATTTAGTAAATCCCGATTTCAATGGGTAACGATGATTCAGGTTTTTGGACAATAATCGATTTCACGAATTTAATTACAATATACAAATAATCAATAATAAATAACCCAAATTCAACCCACAAATGGTAATTTCAAAAGGAACGGGTTTTGGCTCAAACTCGGGTTTTAGGGTTAGGGTAAAATCCCAAAAACACCTAAAACAACTCCCGTAGTTAAAATCATCGAGTTCCTCAGCAAGAAATCGAAGAATCAAAATGAAAACTCCATTAAAATACTATTTGGAGCTTAGGGTTTGAAACTTTAACATACCTTTATGCCCTTAGAACACGGATGGAAAGTACGATTGCTAGGTTGGAAAGAATCCTAGGACCAAGGCCTTTTTGATGCAACCGAAATCAAATCGATCCGTCGAGAAACGAACGAAACCCAAAAATCTTCCCCCACACCATGAGAGCCACGATTTTGAAGAGGAAAGAATGAGAGGAATGATCAACTTTTTGGTCAAATGGCATTTTAAAGATGAATGAATAGTAAATGGATATTTTAAGAATTTGGGAAATGACGGTTACGTCCTTTTAATGACTTTTGACTTCTAAATTGAAACTCGAAGTTCTTAAACTAACCCAATGGTGATTAATAAATATTAATTGGCCCGTTAATAATTATCAATACGACTATAACTAATTTAGGCAAATAAAACGATTAAAAAGATTTCGATCGAAATTAACTACTAAATTCTAAATTACAAAATTATAATTAAACTAAGTACTTTAATTGAAATATAACATATTAAATAAATAAAAAAATAAAAAATTCACTTCAAAAGTAACGGGACGTTAGACTTTGAATATTTATATTTATTTTACTTGCACACTCTGAATGTTTATATTTATTTTTACTGCACTTGAAAGCATATTCATATCATATCATATCATATTGCATTATCGATTATTGGGAGGAATAATGAGGCAATGCATAGACTGAGTGTACTTGCATTGTCTGGTATTATTCGTTTTATGTTTCTGTATATGTACATGAGGAATGCTAAATGACTGCGGGACTTTGCATGATCTGAGGGGATGGATAATGAGATAATGATGGAAATATGCGAGTTCACATTATCTGGTATTATCTATAATTACTATGATACATATACGAAGATACAGGATATGACTTAGTCTACGGGAGCTCATTACCTGTATTCGGTGGGTGAGAAAATGAGGTGAATGAACTTAGCCTACGGGAGCTTCATTACCTGTCATTATTCACTAGAGGTGGGTGTTGGGGATTGAGGCCTCTTAAAGAGTTCTCAAACGGAAGTCCCACGGATTTTTCCTTGCAGTATAATATTAACAAAATTCTAAAATGCATAAAACGAATACTAACCCTTGTCGAGAAGTGTCTGGCTCTTTCTCGTTCTTCGATGGTTACGATCCTGGGACCACCAAAAAGATCTTCCTCGCTGCACAAAAAGATAAACGATGCGTGGGTACTATCCTCTTTGAAAAAAGGAAGAGGGAAGAAATTTCTTCCCTATACCCTAAGGAGGGTGGCGGCGGCAAGGAGAGAGTGAGAGGAATTTTCCGAGCCTTCTCTTGGTTGCTTAACCGTGTGTGTTTTGGGGTCACCCCAAAGGTCCTATCTATAGGAAAACCAATACCTCAGAAAATCTTTGAATATCTTTTTAATTATTAAATAATTAATAAAGATATTCTAAAATATATTTTGAATAATAAAGATATTATATTTTATTCCTAATAAAATATCTCATATCTTTTATTTAAATTAATCAATATTAATTTAAATATATTATTCCATATCTTCCATTTAAATTAATCACATTAATTTAAAATAAGATATTCATATATTTTAAATAAAATAAAATGCAAAACTTAGTCAACTCTTTGACCAAGGTGGCGTGTGACCCCACCATGGGTCACACGCCCCTATCATCACCTCATGACAATATTGGGCATTTTATTTTCCTTTTTATTTAATGGAACAATTCCGTTAAATAAATAAATAAAACTCCTTTTATTTATTCCAATAAATAAAAATCCTTTTATTTATTCCAATAAATAAAAATCCTTTTATTTATTCCAATAAATAAAACTCCTTTTATTTATTTCCTCTTTAATTTGACAATCTCAAATTAAATATTTAAATAGACTCCTCTATTTAAATCCCCATTAATTTTTGACAACTTCAAAATTAATTTAATTTGATAGACTCCTCTATTTAATCTCTCTATTATGTAATTAAATAGACTTCTCTATTTAATAAATAATTAAATAGACTCTTCTATTTAATTTCACCATTAATTAAATAATTAAATAGACTCTTCTATTTAATTTCTTTTAATTAATCAAATAGACTCCTCTATTTGTATTTGCCTTAATTGATTTGACAACTTCAAATCAAATGCTTGAAATCGTTTCTCCAAAGAAATTAATCATCACTAATTTATGTTCTCAATTACATGCGTTAGCTCGGAGGATTTAATGGACCTATAGGACTAAGCTCGAATGATCCAAAATTACCTTCTTTTTAATCAATTAATTCTCATTCATTAACTCCTAGATAACTCCACTAAATAAATATCTAGAGTTGCACTCTTAGTACTATAGACATAGTTATGTCCATTGGCTATAATCATTAACTACAGTTTGATCCTTCACAAGTTAGTTCGTATCCATGCCTAGGTATTTACACTATATTAACCTCCATGATACATCTTGTTCCTTAAGCCCAACTAATTCTCCAATGAACAACCTTACATAATCTCCATTATGCGTCTTTAACCTTTTCCTTGATCAGAGGAATATGGGGCCCCGCTGTTTAAGACCGAATCAGTCCATAAGGGAACTACTTATCTATTTTCCTATATGGAAAAGAGTGAATTCCAATTCTTGTGTAATTACGTTCCCAGCTATAAGCAAGATGCAATCCCCAAAGTGGGAGACATATTGAGCGAACAATATCGAGTCACTCTCACCTATGCAAATCAAAGGCTTGTCTTTTGTGAACAGGAGTTCGTAATCCACTCAGGATTAAGATCAATTGTACATGATCAACCGGTTGATAAACGAAATGTCTTTCTGTAACTACTTTCCCAGAAGACAATAAGTTTATCTTAGTCCAGTCTACTACAATCTTTATTGCAGCAACACCCCCACTCACATGTCTCTACATGAGCGACCCAGATGAGATCACTTGTGCCAATCCACAAGTGGGCCGTGTTAGTGGTGTTACCAGAAATAAGGCACCCAACCTTTATTCATGTACCACAGACTATTTGAGTTACAGTTAAGTGAATCTTCCCGCATCATATGCCCACTTTAAGTTATCATAAGTAACTCTGGATATTATGATGGATTACATTTATTAAACTAATAATAAATGACAATGTAAATATTACTAATTAATAATTCCTTTATTTATTTATAGTTTAATTGGATTACATAAGATTTAGGGCAGAAACCCCACCAGTGGGAAGATATTATTGAAAAGACTTTGTATATTTTATTTTGGAAAGTGAGTTTAATGAGGTGAATGAACTTAGCCTACGGGAGCTTCATTACCTGTCATTATTCACTAGAGATGGAAAGATATTATTGAAAGGAATTTGTATATTTTATTGTGGATGAGGTGAATGAACTTAGCCTATGGGAGCTTCATTACCTGACATTATTCGCATGTGATAGTTATATTAATGTAAAGGTTGTGTGCCTTTACACTTGTTTAGTGAGTTAATAAACGTTTAAATATGTTAAGACCGAGTGAGCTTAGCATTATTTATTAAAGAAAAGAAATGAAACATTATGTATATTATACATTTCCATAGAGAAAAAGAATGAATTATGATGATAGCCGAGTGCTATAAGGAAGAGGGATGAGATTGAATTGTATAATGAGAGAATACAAGGGTGTATTGAACCTTGTATATTTATTATGTTATGTATATAAGAGAACTAGATTCTCAATTAATTAGAAGATCTTGAAATTGGAGATTAAACACTTGAATATAAACCTTATATATAGTATGAGATATTAAAAAGGATGAATAAGAAAGAGATATGTGATATGGAAACAGTCTTCTAAATGTTGGGAGTTAGTTTCTCGAGTTTTGAAAGTTTTGGTAAGAGAATGTAAGTTTTGCTTGGACACAAATCCGGATGCGGGTTTTGAGTCTAATGTTACTTTTTATTTTGTTTATTTTCACTGAGCTTGTTGTTTGCTCATGATATTACAAACATATTCAGGTAATGTTCGGGTCATAAGAGAGGAGCTGGTGCACTCTGATATGGATGATGATGATGCTGAGAGGGACTAGTTATATTTTAAAGTCCATGGACACATTTTATTACATGTTTTGTCTTATGAGTTGAATATTTGTATCTAAGCTCATAAGAGCTTTTCATTTTAGCTTTTATAACCTTGAACTCCTTTAATCCTTACAACAGGAATTGCATTTCCTATCTTTTAAATTCTCTGATTGTGAAAAGTGTAAACAGGTTGTGGATAGTCCAAGTTTTAAACATATCCACGCCAATTTTTTTATTAAATAATAAGTCTTCCGCTGCAATCTGATTTTAAATTATTTAAAAGGAGTCGGGTCGTCCATTACAGCTCACTTTAAGTTATAGCTCACTTTAAGTTATCATAAGTAACTCTGGATCTTATAATAGATTACATTTATTAAACATTAATAAATGACAATGTAAATATTACTAATTAATAATTCATTTATTTATTTATAGTTTGATTGGATTACATAAGATTTAGGGTGAATCTCTAGCATCTTCGTGGATATTTATGGAGCTTAGAGCAACGATCCATAATATGACCACGAATACCACAGTGCTTGCAAAAAGATCTATCCTTTATGCAAAATTTCTCATTTTAAGACATAGATGAATGTTGAGAACTTTGTGAATTAACTTGAGCAGTAATAAAGGTCAAATAATCACCGGTAGAAGACTGATGAAGAAGACATTGTTGTTCATCTTGAATAGCTAGAGAGAAAACCTTATTGATTGAAGGAATTGGATCTTTGAAAAATGGTTAAGCTCTTATATTAGAATATGAATCATTAAGTCCCATGAGAAAATTCATCACATATTCGGTTTGATTATGAATTGTCATAGAACGAACTCCTCCACAGGTACAAGAACCACAATAATAGACAGAACGATATTCATTCAATTCTTGCCAAATCTTTTTGAGTTTAAATAACAACTAATTGACCAATTATCTTGGCTTAAATTAATCAATTCTTTGCGTAATTGATAAATTCTTGGGCCAATAGGTTGTTGAAAGCGTTCCTTCAATTCTAACCAAATATCTCTTGCAATTCCAATAGGTGAGACTTGCAAAAATTTCTTTAGAAACAGAGTTAAAAATCCAAGAATTAACAACATATCATTGTTGCGTTTCCAAGCGAGTTGAAGATTTTTTGAAGGGGATATAAGTGTTCCATCGATAAAACCTAGGTTATTTTTTGCAGAAAGTGCTAAAAGTATGGAACGACTACAGGAGCTGTAATTTTTAAAATTCATAGACGAAACGAAACAAGAACTATAATAGGATCATCAGATGGATGAAGTTAGTATGGATTTTGCTGTGAAACAATTTTTTGAATTTTAGTCGAAGAAGTATCTGGAGTCGCCATTAGAGAGAAATGAAGAAAAAAGCTCTCAAAAGGTGAAACAGTTAGCAAAGAAAGAGAGAAAGTGTATGAAAGACATTTAGTAGGAAAAAGACACTTGACAGGAAAAATGACACTTGACTGAGAGAACTGAACCAAGTAAATAATTTCCACACTATCATTATAAGATTAGATTATTAATATACAAGAAAGAGAGATTCTAACTAACTAACTAACAAACTAGTAGTTACGAATCAACAAATTAAAAGATGTAATACGAAGTTTGAAGTGACCATAACGTAGAGTTTGAAACGAGGAATCCCTAATATCTTGAAGCATCCAAATCAAAGTTCATCGAAAAAGTTATGACTAAAAAAAAATTAATAGCACTAGTGGGAAAGAGGTCAAATTAAATAATTTGAAACTATAAGTATATAAATTTTCATTTTTTAACTAAAGAGAATGTGTTTGCATTTGACCAAAATCACATCATCTTATTTGTATTTTGTCCTTTTAAAAGATATCATATTTATCATTTTATTTTTATTTTATTACATGCCACGTGTATGGCGACGATTGATTACACAATGCCTCTCCCTTTTATGGGTCGTAAAAGCCAAACCCCGACGGTCCACAAAGCCAGAAGCCAACAGAATACTTCCATTTTAATTTCATTACATAAACCTCTCTGTCGATAAAAGAGCTAAAAAAACAAAAAAACAAGAAACGTTTATTATAAAAAATAGGGTTCCTAAAATCCACGTGCCGATGGCCACCACAAGACCACGACACTTTAAATACTAGTTTTTCTTACTTTTTGACATGCATGCTTGCACCCTGTAATTTGATTCTCTTTAAAAGTTGATAAAAGTCATATCTCTAACTTTTTTTTTCCTTTTACCTTTTTGACATTTTGATTTTTATTGGAATATGATGATGAAAAATAAAATACCCTACCTAATTTGGTATATACCTCTCTCCTTTTTTTTAATAAAAAATATTTAATTTTGATTTTCATGTGTATAGACTTTGATAACGACAAATTATCAGAATTTTGTTAGTTAGTTCTAATCTACACCTACCCATATTATTTAAAAACATTTTCTATCATGCTTTCAAATACTATTTTTTCTTACTTATTGTAACAAAAAAAAAAAATTGTTTTATAAGAAAATAATTATATGAATTGTATTTTTCTTTATGATTTACTATTTATATCCATTTAATATTTATACTCTTATAACTTTCATTTTAATCATTGTATTTAAATTAAATCTTATCGATAATTATTATTGAAAGTTATAAGACAAATAAACAAGTGTTATTTTTACCTATGTATTTTTGTCGATTGAAACAATTTTTAACTTAAATGTTCTAATTTCATATATTTGAACTTAAATAATAGATGTAATTAATACCTTTTATAGTTTAATTGTTATTTTCTTTAGAGATTTATAGATATATGTGGATATTTTTGTATGTGAATGTATCAAATGTATTTGGATGTTGATTTTTATGTATGTGTTCGTTTTTATGGTTAGATTAGGGAATTTCAGTGTCAAGTTTTTTAACTTAATTTTATTGTTCAATTGTGTTACTATGATTGAGTGTTTTAATGCCAGGTTAAAGGTTGATTTATTGGCTCCATTTTTAGGTAATTTATCAACTGATTTTTAGCAATTTTATATGAAAAGAAAACTAAACTATTTTTTATTTACTAATAAGTAGTTAACCTACCCTACCATTGATAAACATTGGTCATATATATTAATGTATTATTGTTTGTTTATTTACTTCCATTTTGGTAGGTAAGGTCAAGAAATTATTAACAAGTAGTTGATTTTATGTTAGTATGAGGATAAATCAACTAGTTAATCAGGACACCTGCTCCCTTCCGTCAAATGTTTAAGTCTCCTCTCCTCTAATTTATTATAATATCTTAAAAAAAAAGTTGAGTTTATTAAATTTTATATTTTTATTGTGAAAAGTGTTATGAATCACACTATCTATTTAAGTTTTGAGGTTCCATCCAATAAAAATTATAATTTTAAAATTAAAATTGATTCACTTAAGTACAGGGGGTTAAAATGATTTCCCTCTAATTAATATAATTGATAAATAATAAATAGACTATTAATAGTACAAATGAATGAAATACAATTTTTAGTTTGAAAAAAATATATATATATATATACAAATTTTAGAAAGTACCTAAGGCCAAATTTATAGAATCGATAAAGTGTGAAGATGAAATGTGTAATCGCACTAAATCACTTTTATTAGAAAAATCAAATTCCATGGTATTTTATTAGTTGATAATTTAAAAAATAGTAAAAGCTTGAAATTTTTATAGAAATAACATTTTCTTAGAGATATGTATGGGTTGAGTTTCAGATTAACTTGGGGTGAGGGTGGAAAAAAATGTTGTTTCTGAAACATTTTAAAACTTTGATATCTTTTAGAAATATCAATCCATAAAATGTCATTTTTTAAAACAATTATTTTAAGGGTCATTTGTAAAAATAACAATTTTTTTTAGCAATATTTATAAAAATACCAGCTCTAAAAAATATTTGTAAATATAGTAATTTTTTATCGGGTGAATTAGTGGTAAACATTAAATTATGTATTTTCACACTAAATTTATCATTGATACCACACGTTAATCATTAATAATCACTGATTAACATAGTAAAAATTGCCATATTTACAAATATTTTTTATAGTTGATATTTTTATAAATATTACATCAAAATTTACTATCCAATGAAATTTCCCTTATTTTAAACTATGATTTGAGATCAAATTAGCTAATTACAATCTATTTAAGAGTCCCATACAGTCATTAGATAAATATATTAAAAATGTATATTTTTTAAGAAGTTGAATAAAAATAATTAAAAAATTATTGAAGCCAAAAAAATAAAAACGGTTGATAGTAAATATTAAACATTAAACAATAAATTTTGATGGAAACTTAAAAGAAAACCTCATTTAAATTTTAAAATTTAATAATATTAAAAAAAAAATAAACAATGTAATGTTTTAAATATTAATATTGACTTTTGAACTTGAATATTAAAATTAGTAATATCAACTACACAATAATTTTTTCCCCCTCCTTTGACCATCCAACAATCATACCCCTCTCTCTCTCTCCTTTGACCATCTTTAAAGAGAGAAAGAGTAGAAGACGTATTTGAACTTGGCGGTGGACCTGTCTCTGTTGACCCCTCTCTCTCTCTCCTCTTTCAAAAATGATATTTGTCTTTGTAAGAAGGCGTCATAATGACAAGAGAGAAACCAAAAACTAAATAAAATAATAAAAAAAAATTGATTTTTTTTAGAGGAGGAGAAGAAAAATCTAAGCTTTTTCATTGGGTATTTTTCTTGTTTCTTCATTGAATTTCTCAGTTCAATAATGGGGATCGGTTCTCAGGAGGCGATCCGGCAGCTTCAAGCTTTAATGGATCAGGGTTTGCTTCAATTTCCCTTTTTTTTTTTTTTTTTGTTTTTTTCTCTGATTTTTTCAACCCCCTTTTCTTATTTCTTCTCTTCTCTTTCCAGTTGAGGAGCCATTGAAGTTCACTTTTCAGGTTCGCATTTTAAAAAAAAAAGAAAAAAAAAAGCCTGATCTGTGTTTTTTAGTTGATTTATTGAGCTTGAATTGGTTACTTAGTTTAAGCAAAAAATCCCCATGTTCTAGGAAAAAAAATATTTCTGATTATGATCAAGACTCTGATTTTTTTTTTTTTACTTTGTGTTAAACATTTGTATTGGAAAGATTTTTTTTTTCAATTTATTGACCTTATTTGCATTTAATTATGCAATTACTTGGAGCCAAAATTAAGATGCTTTGCTGCAGAGATGGGTGATGATGGTGTACTTATGGTAAACTAGTAAAATTATGGGATAGTAAATTGATTCGAAGACAAATCGTTTACGAATTTGTTGGATCTTTTCGGTTTTGAATAGATTTAAAATGTGATTTTGTTTTTGTTTTTGGGTCATATTTTTATCCTTCAAGAAAACTAGTAGTCCATTCACCTTATGCTATTCTATCAAGTATTGGTTACTTATTGTGATCTCTATGTAATTGTTGCAGAATGTTCATCAAGGATATCTAATTGAAACTCTGGAGCGGTTTCTGAAGGCACGGGAGTGGAATGTTTACAAAACCCACAAAATGGTTAGACATGAACCTCTAATATTCTGATAGAAGGGACGATTGCTATCATATGATGCTCATCATCTTGGTGTTCCTTTCTTATATTGCAGTTGGTAGATTGTTTGAACTGGAGAGTACAAAATGATATTGACAACATGTTAACAGTAAGTATTTCTTCTGCCCATATATTAAGATGCTAAGCTTAGTAGCTTACTGCATGACCAGTAAAAGTTCGGAAGTAAAATCTGTTTTTATGGCTGGTGGCAAGTCACTAAGGTGGCTGCAGGTTCATGTTTTTCATCTAAGGTTTAGTGAGATAGGGATATTTGACATTGAAATATGTTTTTCATTCTGTCAGTGTCACCCGTTTCTCAAATATATATGATATCACGATTCATGTGACAGACCTTGTGTGTCATGAATATCTTTTTTACAGTGAACCACAAAGGAAACCTCCTCTAAATTTTTATTTTATTTGGGCATTATAATCTGAATCTAAATTATTGAAGTTTGACCTCTTCATCTGGCCTCGTTTTAGAAATCCAATGGCATGGTTTTAGGATTTTGTGGGTCATTTGGAAAAAGGCTGTATGGATAAATGACTTCTTACGGTGTTCATATATTGTTCTTTCAATACAGAAACCCATAGTCCCTGTGAATGTTTACAGAGCAGTGCGTGATTCTCAGCTCATAGGAGTTTCAGGTTACTCAAGACAGGTGCATGTTGCATTTAAATATTTAAAATTTGAATTTGGTTTGCAGAACTGTGTAATTAGATTACTTTACCTTTCATTCTTTCTATTTGTTTCTTTGATTTACACTTGATTAATTAAATATTCAAAACATGAAAAATAGATGGATTGAATTATCCAGGAACTTTTACGTGTTCTTACTCTTGCCTCCGTTTTCCTCCCCATCTATCTTTCCTATTCTATCAGGGTTTACCGGTCTTTGCTATTGGTGTTGGACTCAGCACATTTGACAAAGCATCTGTGAGTATTGTTATAAAAATTTGTAGTGTTCTGTTAACAAATCATCTTATGCACATCTGGGAAGTGTCATAAGTGTATATTTATTCTTCTTTTATTTTATTTCAGGTTAACTACTATGTGCAGTCACATATTCAAATCAATGAATATCGGGATCGCATAGTTTTGGTGAGCTTTTAGGGTTTTGTATTGTCCATGTTTCCTTAGGTATCATATTTACCTGTATTCTCTTTCTAGCCTTCTGCATCGAAAAAGTATGGGCGGCCTATTACAACCTGTGTGAAAGTATTAGATATGACTGGTTTAAAGCTGTCAGCACTAAGTCAAATAAAGGTAAAAAATTTAATATCAAGGGTTATGATCTATTTTATTTTATTTGGTATGATCATTCAAAGTTTCTAAGTGACTTTTTTCGAGTTTCCTGATTCAAGCTTTTTGATATTGGTTGACTATTAATTTCTGTGGGACTTTTTAAATCCTTTCATACTCAACTGCTATTTGTATCTTGTGTTCTTGCAGTTATTGACAATTATATCAACCATCGATGACTTGAACTACCCAGAGAAGACAAACACATATTTCATAGTAAATGTCCCCTACGTATTTTCATCTTGTTGGAAGGTAAGTGGATACATATAGTTGATCTTGATCCTTAAAACTTTGCTCCTTATTTTTAGCAGAGTTATTCTCTGGATTGTTAAATTCTGCACAGTTCTATATCATCTAGAACATAGAAGGTAGCTCCTATTTATAATTTGTAACTCTTTCGGAATTCCTGCTAATACACCTCACCCTTTATAGGTTGTTAGGCCTCTCTTGCAGGAGAGGACTAGGAAAAAAGTGCAGGTTTTGTCAGGTAATGGAAGAGATGAACTTTTGAAGGTAAGTCGACTATCTTGCAAAAGGGTTTTGAGATTAATTATGTTTGTGTATGAGGATTTCTTTCCCTCATCCCTGCTCCCAGTGCCCTTCATTTTCTTCATGCTGAACTTGGGGGCAATGGAATATTTGTCTGGGATTTTCCGAGACTGAATTATATTACTTTTCCTGTTTAAAATGGAGGGTTTAAAATGGAGGATTCATTGAATGTAGAGACTTTGAAGTAAGAATGTGATTGTTGTTGATAATTGATATAATATCTGGTTTATTTTGGAGGATGTAACTGGAATGGGTAAACACTATATAAAGTTTGCATGTATGGAACTGTAAGTTGATGTTAACCTTTGAATATAAAATCTAGAAACGATAATAATTGCGATGAAATAGTTTTCTTTTAAGGAGGTTTGCTTTAGTGTTTGGGTGGGGTAAGCCTGGTGATGTTTCCCCATCCACATGTTTGTTTTGCCAAAAAAAGTGAAGGGAAAGGGATTAAAACCCCATGGTGATCCATATCCCCCTTTATGGTGTTTAGAACACCTCCAAAATACATGGGGTTTGTTTAAACCCATTGATGTGATGAGAGAGAAAAGGAAGAGAAGAGAGGAGAGAGAGAAAAAAATATTTCATAAAATAATTTTATCATTTCCTATCCTGCAATGTTTGAAATAAAACTATAGTATTCCAGAATTCCAATCCATGGAGTTTAAATTAAACTATAGTATTATTACCGAATTCCATTTAGGAGTACATTAAGCTTTTATAATTTTTTTAATGTGAAAAAAAAAATCTCTCTTTAGTCGAAATGAAGCTGATGTGTAGAGCTGTACATATTATCCAACTCCTAATATTTTTTTTCCTCTTGGCTTATCAATTGCTAAAACACTTGTATAATTTTCATGGGGGTTCAATCAATGGTATGGTTTATGGATATATTTTATCTTAATGAATCAAATGAGCTGCATACCAAATGCTGCCTGAGTAACATGATGTCTTTATCTTATTCCTTTTGTTCAATTACATTACAAGGAAGCTGAGTTTTATGCTTTTCTGTAGATAATGGACTATTCATCTCTCCCACACTTCTGCAAAAGAGAAGGTTCTGGCTCATCACGTCATTCACCCGAAGGAGCTGAAAATTGCTATTCTTTGGACCATCCCTTTCATCAGCAACTCTACAATTACATCAAGCAGCAAAGCCATGAAACTTCAAGACCTATCAAGCAGGGATCTGTTCATGTGAATCTACCTGAAGCAGCAGCCGAAGGGACAGAAATTGCTAAAACCATAGAGTTAGAGCTGCATAAGTATGGGAACAGGAACGGGAACGGATTATCTGACTCGCTAGACAAGCTTAAAATATAAAGACATAGGTAATGTAATGATGCCTTCTACGACTTGAAGAACGGACGTTTGCTCCATATTTTGTCACAATGTCGAAGGCTGCTGAGCAGACTCTTCATTTTGCGGGCCGACATAGCTGATGTATTAATTGGCAGTTGGCATTAATCCCAGAATCCACATATAAGAGAATATATATTGTATGTAGCTTCACATATAGGCTGGCTGGCTAAGCAGTTTAAGTTTCTTTCCAGCTTGATGAGGCATGAAATGTACTTGTCCTTTAACCACTTTTCTTCAGTCAACTCCTTGTTGCACAGGCATTTTCATATACTGAAACGTTGATGATCTACTAGAATTTAAGGTTTCTAATTATATAATAGAACAACTACTTCAGCCCAGCTGTGCTTTATATAATCTCCATTTTGTTTTAATATGGTTCTCTTTTGTCTCCCCATCCCGGTAGAATCAAGAATTCGCACCCTCTCCTTCATATACAGATGCTAAAATGCTTAAATTTATGCCACCTATTCTTGAAGGTGATAAATCGATAATTATTCAATATGATCATTGTACTTCCTCGATGATTGTCGTTCTTGAAGGCCTCCAAGTACCACAAAATTAGATTCTGAAGCGGCTTTTTCTCCTAGTGTTTCTAATCCTACTAGTGAATTATTTCTGGGTTTGAAAGCTAGAAATAAGTATGTCCTGAACTAACTTGAGATCCCACCTTCTGTTCTTCTTGGCGCCACCTCCTAAGTTCACCCTCAACTACCATTTTCGCCGATTCCGCCATTTCTGCTCCTTTCAAAGCCATTTCTGTTGCTATCTTAATCTCCTCAATTGCTTTTGAATTAGCATCCAACTTTTTCGCTGCTTCGTTTTTCCTTTCATTGATCATCTCCATCTCAGCCATTCTTGTCATCTCTTCCTTTTCCACCATCATTTCAGATTCTCTAACTCTTTTACTCAATGATTCAAACTCCTCCACTGTCAGTTTTATCTGCATTGTAGAAGACAACTCAGAACCTGTAGCAGAATCAATTTTATGTTCTTCCCCCATAATCTTCATCTCATCAAGAGCTCTTTTTTCTGCTTCTTTTGCTTCTTCTACCTCTTTCTGTACTATTTCCAGCTTTCTCTCTGATTCCTCTGTGATCAATCGGTTAGATTCGGCTTCTCGATTAAGCTCTGCGGTTTCTTTCCTCATTTCCTCCATTTCTTTCCTTGCAGTTTCAGTTTCAGATAAAAGTTGCTGCAGTTTCAAATTATGCTCTTTTGTTTCTTTTGAAATCTTTTCTTCATCATCATGTTCCCGCTTCACATTCTCGAGTTCTAATCTTAGTGAACTAACTAAATTTCGAAGAGAGATTTCTTCTTCTGAAATTTGTTGAAGAGATTTTGTAGCTTCCTTAAGCTCAGCGGTTATCAATCTTACAGTATCCATTTCAGAAGCATGAGTCATTCTCATCTCTTGTTGTAAAACTTCAATCTCTTTTGTTGTTTCTTTAAGTTTCTCCTCAAGAGCTAGGGTCAGGTCAGGATCAATTTCTTTCCGAAGAATCATCAGATTCTTCTCTGCTACTTCCTTGGAAATCTTGTAATCCTCCAAAAACTCTTCTTTCTCAGACAAAATCCTGATCTCCTCGTGCTGTGCTTGATCAGAAGCAACTTTAAGATGCTCAATTGATTGCCGCATTGCTTCAATTTCCTTTGAAATCTCAACCGATCTCTCGTTGTTGAGATTAGCCGATCGTTGAGCTTCCGCCGCCAATTGAAACGCGGATAATTTCGCTTCCAATGCTGCATCGAAATCTTGGCGGATTTTTGTGAGTTCTTGCTTTGAAGCATCAAGTTCAGCAATGGTGGTAATGTATTCTGCTCTTAAATGATTGAGTTCCTTTTTCCATGATCCGGCATTTCCAATGGCTTTCTGGTATTTTTCTGCTTCGAGTTTCTTTGCTCGATTCTTGATTAGTTCTGCAGCTTCCATGGCGGATTGTTTGGATTGATTAACGGATGTTAGTTTTGAATTAAGTTCATCTTGAGTTCGTTTAGCCTTTTCAAGCTCAGAAAATGCTCTGGATTTTGTTGTTTCAGTACTCTCTAACTGTTGTTTCATATTGTTGAGCTCTTTTTGGGCCAACAGAAGTTGTGTTTCTTTGTCCAATACATTCTGTTTGGAAAGAGAGAAAATCTTTTAGATAAATAATAGAAGATATTAATTTGTAGACTCACTGGTGAGTACGAGCTCATACCTACTTTCATACGCGTCATATTTTATTGAATCAAATATATTAGTTGGATCCATACATTTACAACAAACTTCTATATTTTGTCCAATAAAAATAAAGAACGTATGAAAATAAGTATGAATTCGCTCACCGGTGAGTATGCAAGTATTTTTCATGTATTATTAATCAAAATAAATGAAATGTTTAGTTTAGTACCAACCTAAACTGAATTAGGGTTTAATTGTGTAACTATTTTTATGTGATTTTATTTTAATTGAAGTATTACATTAATTGAAGGAGAAAAGATTGGAACCTACAATCATATCAGAGGGAGGATAGAGAGCATAGATGTGTAACTAATTATCTATGATCAGATTCATGAATTATTAATCAAAATAAATGAAATGTTTTGAACATGTATTTTTTTTTTGTCTCGTTTCATAATTATTTCATTTTTGATTTTTTTTTTTAATGTAAAAACCAAATTGGTTTCATAGTTTTTGAAATGTTATAAATTATATTGGTTAATGCATGGTAAATAAAATTACCTCAGAAGAAAGTTTGGACCTTCTAATGGTTCTTTTGTCCTTAGAAGAGACAGCAACTTCTCCAAATAAACTAACAGCAGCTTTCACTGATTGAAAAGGTGCCCTTGTATCTATCTCCCCCACTTCTCCCCTTGGTGACCCTAATGCTGTCTTTTGTTGATCTTTAATCCGAATATTTGCCATCATTTATTATTTTTTTTTAATAATATAACCTTCTTAAAAAAATAATCACCTAAAAAAAAAAACAATCAGTAATATGAGCGGAGTCAGATTTTTTTTTTTAGACAAAAATTATTTAATACTATTTTTAAGAAATAAGAACAACAAAATTGATAAAATGTACTACGAATTCAAAAATTTACCTAAAATTTTCAACGTTTTAAAATCAAGAGCAAATAATAGGGTTTTTGTTTTCCTTTCAATAATGAGATTTTAAGAATTAATATTTTAAAAAATAACAAAAGTCTTGAAAATTTTTAAAAATGACATTTCTTAGTGAATCTCTTACAGAGATTGGTGGAATCTGAGAAATACCATTTTTGAAAATTTTGAAAATATTTACTATTTCTAAAATGAATCATAAAAAATGTCATCTATTAAAATTTCTTCAGATGATACCATTATTATACCAACAAAAGAACCTTCTTGATTTACCTACCAATGCTTGGGTATAAGCTCAAAATCCCTTTTGGAAACAAAAGTTCTCAATAACATTTTTTTTTCTTTGTTAGGGGATTTGAAGATGAAAACCAATGGCTATTAATAGACCTAACTTAAATGCTTTTGATCTCTCTGTAATCACAAGTTAACAAATGGTTTAGAATGATTATTAATCTATAAATAAACTATTTGTATGGTTCAAAATGTTCCTCGTTCTAAACCATTATTCAAAAGTGGTCGATAATTAATTATTAAATTTTACCACGAATTACTAACCACTTTTTTTTCTAACAACTTTTAAAAATTGGACTCTCTCTCTCTCTCTCTCTCTCTTAAAATTTTGTGTATACAAATTCTTGATCTGATCTTGAAATGGCCTAGTTTAATATGCACGTGGCTGTAAAATGAGTAGTGAATCACTTTCTGATCGTCTTTAATCTTTCATGACATTTTAGTCTTTAAATCTTTCTTTTCAAAAAATTATTTGATCTTATTTTCACTTTTAAAAAAATTATTATAATTTTAGTTAAAACTACAAAACCCAACTGTTTTTTATTTTCATTTGAAAAAAAATAAATTAGTAAAGGGATTAAAATGATTTTAAAAAGTAAGTTGTGAAACAAAGATTTAAAAAAATTATATGTTTATAAAAGTAATTACAAATAAAGTATTTTTAAAAAAATATATAAATGTAATATTATTTAAAAAAAAATCATTAATCACCGATTGATTATTTGATAAATGATAATTAGTTTATGTAACAATCAATAATTTACCTAAATATTGAATGATTTTAATAATTATAAAAATCACTAACTGAGATGTTATGTTGTTTATAATATTTTTAAATTGTAGTTTTTGTAATATTTTATTTCATTTTTCTATGTAGTCACCCTATATAAACTAATAATTAAATCATTATTAAATACCCTAAGATTCTAGGGTTATGTATGAATATTGCCAAAAAGACCCCAAATAAGATTAAATTGTAACCTCCCATAAAATAAGGTTAAATACTCATTTGGATTCAATAAAAATACTAAAAACACCTACACATTTTTTTTAAAATGCAAGCACAACGAAAGACAGATATATTATGTTTATTATATATAGAAAAGAAGCACTATTGTAACATCCCAAATTCCTAGAAAAACATGGAAATTGACTAAAATGCAGCGGAAACATAAATAACAACAATTTAAATTAAATAATTCTCATTTAAAGTCAAAACCAAACAAACTTCATTTCATTCACAATGAAATCTCCACAAATCTAAAATCCATCCATGAAATTTTATTCGAGCTCATTTTAAAACAGAACAATTCAAACCAACTAATCAGAGTTTCAGAACAAACAAATCATGAAAACCAGTATCAATAATGAAAATAAAATCCCAATAGTCTACTAAACAAGAACGAAATAAAAAAAAACAACGCTGGCTTGTAAATCCAAGCCCAACCCGTCACCATCCATGATCCCATCATTTGCCAGATTTCTTCTTTTTATTACCTGAAAAAAAAGTGTAGCATCATAAGCCAGTGAGAAATAAAGTTAATTTAAGAGCAACGCCATGATAAATTTCCTAAATTCCTTAAGTCCATAATCGGCCTCACAACTTTCAAATAACTCTCAACTTCCAAGGCATAATCTCAACTCTAGAGAAAATCCCATCCTTTATTCTTTTTACTCAATGCCTTAGCTCCAGTTTATTCACAATTAAAGTGAGCCGCACACTCAAAGCATTGAACCCGTGTCACCACGATTCAACTTTTGAGTTATTCTTCTTATGACACTACAAAAAAACTGTTAAATTGCGACCAAAAATTTGCGACCAAAGTATTGGGTAGTTTTTTTGGTGACCACTCTGGTAGTAAATATGAAGTTTGACTTAAAATGATCATATGGTCACTTTTTTGCGACCAAATTGCGACCAAGTAAAGAATTAGTCATAAAAAATGGCGCGAATTTTTGGCGCGAAGAAAGTGACCATATGGTCACTACAAAATTACGACCATATGGTTGGAATTTTGTGACACGAGTTATCATTTAGTAGCAAAAAAAGGCGCGTAAATTTGGCGGGAGAAAGACTACCAAGTGGTCACAATTCAAAGTGACTATATGGTCACAATTTGGGTGACCTTTAGTGACCAATGGTAGCTTAAACATTTGGCGGGAAATAAGCTACCATGTGGTCACATTTTGAAGTGACCACATGGTCGCACTTTTGATGACCTTTAGTGACCAGTGGTAGCTTAGAAATTTGGCGGGAAATAAGCTACCAGGTGGTCCCATTGTTAAGGGACCAGATGGTTGCAAATGTTGTGATTTTAAGTGACCGGTGGTAGATAAACAATTTGGTGGGAGAAAAGCTACCAAGTGGTCACCAAAATAAGTGACCATGTGGTCGTAAATGCTGTGACTTGATGTGACCCGGGGTAGTGAGGAAAATGGCGGGAAATTTTGGCGGGAAAATGCGACCAGTTGGTAGCAAAAATACTACCATTGGTGTAATTTTAGATTATTCCATGTAATTAATAAGATGTAAAATCGATAATTCACATTCATTTGTAATGTGGGAAATATAAAATACACGTGTCATGATTTCATTAAAACAAACCGGTAGATGGGTGTATTTCCCAATTTTATAAACCACAATCAATGTTAAAACTAAAAAAATGTGTTCTCATGAGCCAGCACGAGTCATTATTGCATTTTGTTCTTAGAAATCCAAACACTATGTTTTAGTTTTTTGCATTCAGCACCACGAGTCTGTTTTCAATCAAACAAATACCAGCTAGCAACTATAGTTGCAGAATTTTGATCACATGGACTTTACTCATAGTGGACTTCAAATGACACGTGGTCAATTAGTGATTGACAACAATCAATAGTAATTATAAATACAAGTAATAATAAACTGCAACATTTATCATGCTATATTTACATATACAACATAGCAACAACATAGCGACAAAGTTAATTTACTTCATTCTCAAGAATCCGAAAAATGTTAACTTTGAATGACTTTTTCGTGCTTCCAATCATCTCGAAAACACAAACATCGCCTAGTTTCAAGTCAGTGTCTTGGACAAATGCCTTCCAACCATTTTTAAGTTCAGCAATCTTCCTATTACGACGAGCACAACGCACAAAATATCTAAGACTCCAAATTCTTTCATCAGAAACTTGAATGATGATATCTGTGGACACTTTAAGATGCATATCTACAATGCTTTTTGGTATATTCTATGAAAATGCAAGATTATATATACATTTTTAGTCTAAAAGAAGGAAAATTAATGGTAGATTAGAACGAAGATTAAAGTTACGTGCCGATAAAGTGCTTACCAAAGGTTTTCCATGAATGTATGAAGCTGTCATTGCGACCATAAAAGACGGATTTGCAATTGTAGATTTTAAAATTGTAGCCTTTTTAGTCACTCTTGCTCGTCGAGTTGCGATTAATGGCTGCATCAGCTTCTTCCCATAATGCTCACTCAATTTGGTTTCTATAGCATTAAAGCCATCTCCAACTTTGAAATCTGGCATTTTTAAACCATTAATCGTGTTCTTCTTTCGGTTTCATTGCGGGAAACCAAGAAACAAAAAATAAGAAACAAAAGTTCATACCTTTAGACTCTTGTGGAAAAATGCGCGTCTTCATTTACCGTCATTTTCTCTTTCTTTAATTCTTGAGAGGTGAATCCTTCAGGCTTAGAGGTTGTTGTAAAAAAAGTTTGATTGGTTTTGATTTTCTTACTAGCCATAAAACATGAATCAGCTTGAGTTTCATGATCCAATATTTGGACAGAATCATATCATCATCTTCAATATGCTCAGTTTTAAACATCACTTTCTTTTCCTTGATTGGATATTGGATTTCATAATCGCTATGATCAAATATAACAGCATGGAAACAAGAGTTCCCTTCTTATCTAAATATCAGAAAGTAACCCAATTTAATAGAGTAAAACTCCACAAAATCCTGCCAACCATTTTGAAACCATATTTGTCCCTTGCTTTTTGTCAATCCCACATTCCATTCTGCACCACCAGACACCTTAAGACATACCTGCTTATTTCGCAAAGCATTTTCTTGTTCTCGGACAAACTTCCTCGGAATATTCTAAGAAACAAAAAATGGAATCTTATTCTTTAAAACTAAACTGTCTGTTTGCGATAACTTTTAAAAGTGTTTTTGATAACTTTTAAAAATTATCCCAAACGGTACCTGAAACAAAATATCAAAACTTTATGTTTCACTGTGTATGTTTTATTAAAACTATTTCTTTAATGAATGATAAAACATACACAGTGAAACATATATATATATATATATATATTAATATTTGCGACCAGTTGGTCGCATTTGTGGAAAAGTAGAATTATGTTTTTCAAAAAATATAAGTTAAATTACGACCAGTTGGTCGCAAAACTCAAAGGATATTCTAAAATGTTCATGAAATTTTTGGCGGTTAATTTCATAAGTGCGACCATTTGGTCGCAAATCTGAGCGGTAAATTTAAATTTTCATGAAATTTATGGCGGTGAATTTAAAGATTATGACCATCTGGTCACAATCCTTGGCGGTGAATTTCATTATTGTGACTAGGTGGTCGCAATTTTTGATGGGACGCGTGATATGATAGCTGTTGTGGATAATCGCAAATTGGCGACCAGATGGTCACTTTTTCAATAAATTCGACCAGGTGGACGCAAATATGTGTAAAACTGCGACCAGGTGGTCGTAATTTCCCCAGCACGCGCGACCTTTCGTTTCTAGTCATGATTACATATTTGCGACTAGTTGGTCGCAAAATCTGATTTAAATCCAGATCCATTTTCCTTTCCCCCGTTTCTTCTTTTTTTTCTTTCTCTCTTTTCTTTCTTTTCTCTCTTTTCCCCGTTCCGTTCCCCGTTATTTTTTCCTCGTTCCCATTCCCCATTCCTACTCTAAACCTAAAAACCCTAAACCTCCAATCCCGGTTTCTATTACGAGGTTAGTTTTCGTATAGATTTTAAGTTTTAAGTTAGTTGTTTTTAGTTTTTAGTTAGTTTTAGTTTAAGAATTTAGTTTACTTAGTTTTAGTTTTTAGTTTTAATTAATTAGTTTAGTTTAATTTTGTTAATTTAATTAATTTTAGTTTAATGAATCTAATTTAGTGTAATTAATTACTTAGTTTACTTTAGTTTAATTCATCTAATTTTAGTTTACTTTAACTAATTAATTAGTTTAGTTTAATTTTGTTAATTTAATTAATTTTAGTTTAATTAATGTAATTTAGTTTAATTAAGTACTTAGTTTACTTAAGGTTAATTAATCTAATTTCGTTTACTTTAATTAATTAATAAATTTTAGTTCAATTAATCTAATTTTAATTTAGTTTAATTTAATTAATTAGTTTAGTTTTAATTCATTAATGTTAGTTAAATTTAATTAATTTTAGTTTAAATTAATCTAATAGTTGAAATCTTCATTACTTAGTTTACTTTAATTAATTACTTAGTTCACTTAATCTAATTTTAATTTACTTTAATTTAATTAATTATTTTAGTTTATTTTAGTTTTAATCAATTAATGTTAGTTTAATTTAATTAATTTTAGTTCAATTAATCTAATTTAGTTTAATTCTTCATTAGTTAATTTACTTTAATTTAATTAATTTTAGTTTAATTAATCTAATAGTTTAATTCTTCAGTACTTAGTTTACTTTAATTCAATTTAATTAATTAGTTTAGTTTAAATTAGTTAATTAATTTATGTTAGTTTAATTTACATTATTTAATCAATTTAATTTAGATTATTTCATTAATTAATTTAATTCAGATTATTTCATTAATTAATTAATTTAATTATTTTAATTACTTAGTATTAAATTAGTTTAGTTTAGTTGTAGGATTATGACGGGTAGAAACCGTCCTCCCCAGTAAGACGAGCCTGACGACGAGATTGACGAGGCGACTCCGCAGCTGCCTACTGCCGCTGCCCCTGATGCGGACTTGACTACAGAGGAGTTGGACAACCTCCTCTTCGGTTACGAGCTGGGAGTTGCTAGCACTCTCGATGATGCAGTCCCTGAGACCCAGCCTGCGACACCATGATTGGCGCAGGACTCCCAGGCCACGACTTCTGCGGGAGCATCAGGGTCTACATCACAGCCCGATCCAGCGGGACCCTCCACTTCAGGCACGCAGCCTCCTCGGGCCGCAGACTCTACCCTTCGGATTGAAGGGAATACGTAAGTAATTTTGTTTATTGTTTTAATTACTTAATTTTTAAATCTTTAAACATTTTTAAAAGTGTTTTTTTTTAAACTAATAGTTTCTAATATCACAATATTTTTTATGTTTTTGCAGAGTACAGCCGCATACAACCGTTTCAAAACGGTTTCGGAAGGTCCTCCAGAGCATGCCTCTACCCAGCGAGCTTCGCTGGCAGAAGATTCCGACGACGGAGAAACGTCGGATGTACGACAATTGGAAGGTAAAAAACATCGGGATAATCCACTATATAGCCCATTTTGAATACACCATATGTTTTTATAGCCTCTTAAAGTCATTAGGTTTTTTTAGCCATTTTAGAGTATATGTTTTTTAAATATCCCCAATTTACCCTCATTTATTTTTGTTTTTAATTGTTCAATTATGTTTGATAAGGATTTTTTTTTTTTTTTGCATTTATAATTGTTTTCCTTATTTGATTTTGTTTCTCTTTCCAATATTTCTTTTTCTATTTTAATTTTTTCTCAAATCATGGGATTTTGTTCTTCCTTTTCACAGTCGTCCAACTCTCCTTTCTCCAAATTCTCCATCAGAATTCATCTTCAAATCATCTTCATCCACAAAGTTTTTTTTCATCTTCTTCTTCTATTGGCATTTTACCCTTCCTTTTCATCTATTCATATTCCTTAGATCTGCAACTTTCGGATTCCTTAGATCTGTAATTTTCGGATTACTTAGATCTGTAACTTTCAGATGGCCAAGGTCGAAGGTCTTTCTTCTTCTTCTTCTTCTTTTCTTCTTTTTCTTGTTTTTTTTCCTGGGTTCGCTGTACAGTACACGTTTATTTATTATACTGTACATGAGTATGGTTCTTCTTCTTCTTTTTTTTTTGTTGGGCTCGCTGTACTGTTCAAGTTTTTTTTTTATTATACTGTACATGAATATGATTCTTCTTCTTCTTGTTTTTTCAAGCGTTCACTGTACATTAAAAGTTTTTTTATTATACTGTACATGAATATGGTTCTTCTTCTTTTTGTATTGCACTATTATATTGTACTATTTTTCATCTATCATTTTTTTAAAGTTTTTTTTATTAAATTACTTTTATTTTTAGTATACTATACCTTATTTATATATATTATTTACTTTAATTTTTAATGTATAGTATTTGTTTATTTAATATATTTTGTAATTTTGTTGTTGTTATTATATGTGTTTTCTTCTCTTTTTTTATTGTATAGTTTGTTTTTTCGTTATTCCTTATTGTACAGTTTTATTTAGAATACTGTACTTTATTTATATTTATTATTTACAAAATGTTTTTAATGTATAT
Organism: Gynostemma pentaphyllum; assembly: GCA_028015215.1. NCBI lineage: Eukaryota > Viridiplantae > Streptophyta > Magnoliopsida > Cucurbitales > Cucurbitaceae > Gynostemma > Gynostemma pentaphyllum. Next base: position 30,237,799 of record CM051346.1, read on the forward strand.
TATTAGTTTTTTTAATGTATTGTAATTTTTTTGTTTTTTTTTTCGTGTTTGTCTTTTTATTAATGTATAGTATTTTTATTAATACCCTCATCTTCTTCGTTGTCATTTGTTGTTTTCTTACAATTTTTGTTTTCTTTGTTGTTTTCCTACAGTACAGGTTTAGTTTTTCCTATAAATCTGCCAAGATTTTTTCCCGTTAATTTCAATTTTTCTCTCTTATTTTCTTATATGGTTTTTTTCATATTTAATGTTTCCTTGATTTTAGTATATTCAAATTTTTTTCTGTTTCTTCTTTATTTTTTTTCCCTTAATTTTAGAAGGGCATTATTGTATTTTCATTCTCATTTAAAAATTCTCTGGGCCATTTTGTTTTTTTTTTTTGGGCTATTATGCTCTAGGTTTTTTGAATTTGGGCTATATACCCAGTTTTCCCAAAAACATCATTTATTTTTATAATAAATTAATTTTGAAATTTTTAAAAATATATTTATTACTTTATTACTTTAACAATTTTTTATTTCAATTTTTTCAGGGCAAGTTTCCTATTATCGATCCCGATATCACGGACGGTAGATTGTTCCCCCTATGGGACAATCACGTCCAGGATCGATTCAAGGACCTCATTTATCGGGCGCGCAGAAAGCAACCAGCAAACCGCCTCGTGTGGATGAGCGAGAAGGACCATGCGCGGCTTATCGCGAGCTTGAACACTCCCGAGGGCAAGGAAGTATCAAGGAGGAATAAGGCCAACCGCGAAAAGAATCCCACTAAACACACAGACGGGGCCCGGACCCACGACGAGCACCATCGTCGATTGGTAAGTTTTTTTTTTTTTTAACTACTTTTTTCTTGTTTTCTTTTTTCAATTAGTTATTAATTTATTATTTTTTCTTCTTCAATCTCTAATATTTTTAGGAAGTGAAGCACGGTCGCCCTGTCCCGCCCGATGAGCTGCAATTAGTTCTTCACACGAAGAAGGACGGGACGATCGTCGACGGGAAGGCGAAAGAAGTTCAAGTATTTAATAATTTTTTCAATTATTATTTTTTCTTTACAATTTTTTCTAACTTATATATTAACTATTTTATTTTCTGAATTTTAAATGTTTAGGAACGTTTCAAGGAGTCGTTGAGTCAGCGGTTGCCCACACCAGACTCGCAACCGACTTAGGACGACCATAGAGAGGCGTTCTTGGAGGCTGTTGGAGGGGTTCAGCCTGATGGATCAGTTCCTAGGCTCGGCTCGTACAGGCGACGACTATACGCCGACGTGCCTCGGCCTCAGCTCAGTGGAGCGAGCACGAGTTTGGATCCTTCACCGACTAAGCAGCAGCTGCGAGATGAGGTTCAGCAGCTGCACACCGAGCTGGACGATATGCGCAACAACTTCGATGCTCGAGTCGCTGCTATTCAGTCGGATGTTCATGCTCAGGTGCAGGCCCAAGTTCAGGCCCAGGTGGAGGCACAGGTCGCAGCTGCATTGGCCGCGTTCTTCACATCCCGAGATCCTGGTTCATCTTCTTCGGCGCCGCCTCCACCACCCCTTGCTCCTCCGCAGTAGTTTAGATTTCTTTTCTTGTATAGTACATTCTTTTGGAAATTTATTTATATATATATTTTATTTTAATTCCATTTTTTTATTATTTAATTTAAATAAATAAATAAATAATTATTTAATTAAAATAAATAAATAAATTTAAATAAAATAAAAATAATATTTACAAATTAAATAATTTAATTTAAAAAATTAAATTAGAAATTAATTAAATTATTAATTACATTTGCGACCACATGGTCTCATTTTTCAAAATATAAAACGATCATCTGGTCGCAATTTATACGACCAGATTGTCGCCTTGGGCTGATGCTCAAACTACCAAATGGTCACTTAAGAAGGTGACCATTTGGTCACCAATATAAACGACCATGTGGTCACACTTTTTATAGACCAACTGGTCACTTGTCTACAACTTAAATTACGACCAGAGGGTCACTATTTTACGTGACTGTCTGGTCGTTTTTCCAAATGTTGACTTTTTTGCGACCAAATACGTTTGGTCGTATTTTGATGACCATGTGGACGCACAATTGTCCTGGACGACCAGCTTTTTTGCCACGCCAGGTTTGGTCACTTTTTTTGTCGCATTTACCTTAAAAACGACCGTCTGGTCGCAATTTTCTGGTCGCAATTAGCCTTTTTTTTGTAGTGTGAGTTTGCAAGACTCACAAGCGAACCTACAAGTTTATTCTCTCCCATTGATCAAATGGAATGAACCTACCCCGCTAAGTGTAATTAAGTTGTGCACAACTCTAATTCACCCCTTAACGGTTTATTCTTCATTAAGTATCGCCCTACTTAATGCGAACCTACAACCGCATTATCTAAGGCATCAAATAATGTGTTTTTAAAGAAAGCATCACTACCAGTATGCTTGTCAAAGCCTGGGTCCAGTTTCTAGCCCAGAAAACCTGTTTCCTCTTAAAACTAACCTTAAATAGGCTAAAACTTAAAATTCCAAAATCTGAAAATTTATTATATTTTCAGCGTTAATATGGTCTAAAGACACCCAAAATTAGATCCATAAATCATGGGAAGGTTCCCTAAAGAAAACCCACTCGAAAAAGTCAAACTAGCCTAACTAGTGTGGTTTTACTTCTTTTTCGACGCTTAAACGATAGGAAAATTTATAAATTTTTCCAGCAGCTTTAAAGGCCTCTAAACAGCCCCTAAGTCATCTAGATACACTTAAGAATGATAAAAAATTAATCCCCCACCTAAACTCCCGAGAAAAGGGGTTCGACTGAACTAATTTCCACGTAAGATCACTATAAGAAATTTGGGAATAGGTGACGTTTTTTTGGCGACACCTATTCGAATAGGTGACGGTTTCTTGACCGTCACCTATGGCAGTGTCACCTATTTAAATAGGTGACGTCCAAAAAAAACCGTCACCTATTCGAATAGGTGACGCCAAAAGAACGTCACCTTTTCGAATAGGTGATGCCAAAAAAACGTCACCTTTTCGAATAGGTGACGCCAAAAGAACGTCACCTTTTCGAATAGGTGACGCCAAAAGAACGTCACCTTCTCAAATAGATGACACTCGAATAGGTGACGGTCATGAAATACCGTCACCTTTTAAAAGGTGACGGGGAAAAACCGTCACCTTTTGTCTAAAATTTGAGAAAAAAAATATTTTTTTATTAATTGATTTCAAATAATATTTTTACTACACCTATCAAATTTAAATAAAATATTACAATAATTACAATAAAAATTAAAATATCACTAAAATTACCAACTACATGTCCTCAACACGAACTAAAACAATAAAATAAAATAGTAAACAAGTCTTCAAAGAACTACAGGACATGAGCCTAAGCATGTCTTCCAAAGTTGTAAATGCTAATTCCAAATCAAGCTGTGTAAACTCAGGCCTTCTATCAGCTCTTAGGTCTTCATCTCGGAAACACCTGCAGAAAAAGCATGATAAAACTGAATCTGCAAAATAATTACTGTTATTTACTCACTTAAAACCAAACCTAACTCATAGCTAAAAAGGTAAAAACAGAGTGAACTTAGTTCTCATTTTCAAAAGAATGAATCAGAATTCAGAAATCATCTATCAAGTTAGGTGAACACTCTTTCATTATATATCTTTTCCATTGTAAAGAAGGGAGGATGTATGAACACAAAATAAATTTAAAAGAAAATGGCAGAAATTTGTGAGTACTAAACACTTGTCAGGAAGTTAAACATGACGATAATGGTACTCAATGATAAAATAGTACCTTGCTATTTGATAATATTTATCAAAACCAGACACCATCAACATTTTCTTGAACAACTGTGGACTTTGAGGCAAAGCATAGAATGTTCCTGGCTTCAAAATACACATTTAAAACTGAATTAGACCTCCAAATCATGAAAAACACATTCCATAACAAACAAACATAAAAAACACAATTATTTTTTTCAGGAAAATACAATTATGTTATATGGAAACTCCATTTCCACAAAAGTTATGCATCCAATTGAAGAGGTATATGTTTATGTCCCTTTAGGCTTGAGACCTCATTTACTATTTCATGTCCAGGAGTTTCACATGCGCTTTTGACCATATTGCATTAGGACTCAGATTCTAATATTTTGTTTCAATAGATAAATTCTACCTAGTATGACATAATTCAGTTAATGTCAGTTCATTGGATAATCATTCCACTATCTTGGCACCAATCTAAAAGCGATTAACAATATACAAAAGAAAGATGTCCATCTGTGAAGCCAAGACATTAAAAACTTGCACCTAGGCATGTATAACTTGAACCGCTAAACCTGAAGAACATGTCGCACAAATACTTACTAAAGTTGAACATAAAATTTATTACAATTTCATAGGTTAGTTTCAACCATATACTCATGTTCTATAATTACATTGAGAAAGATGGAGAGAAAAGTTTTGAGAAATCCTGCTTAAAATGACACATAGTTGCATCAAATCGAGCTCATCTAAATTCCATAAAGCCTCTCAGATTAGCTATCAGTATCACATAAAATTTAAAATTTTGGAGATTGTAAATTGTAGTTAAAAGAGTAAAGGGAGACAATATCACAAAAGGAGAATTGTCCAAGTCTTAATTGGATTTTAGTCATTATGATGAACTCAATTCAATTTTTTAGATAACTAATATGGTGAATGCCTTATTTTATATGCTCACTATCTTGACACCCCTATATCTTAAGGGAAGTGAAATATAATGCTCAAGAAGATAAAGCTAAGGTTATTATAATCAACAAGGTATACCAACTATCAGATTAAAAAAGTAAGAAAGCAACAGAGCTAGAAAACTCAAAATGGAAACACATTTAGATATCTCAAGAAAATGTCACCAATTTTTTTGGCATGTGAAGCACGAACTAGTAACTAATATAACATGCCTTGAAAGAAATTTGAATCAATAAGAAACTGAGTCTATGAAGACTACCTGAACTCTAGATGGCACCAAATAATCCCGAGCACCTTCTGGAGTAGATCTGGAAAGTATCGGTGTCTCAATCTACCTTGTAACCATCAAATGTCAGAATCAAAGGCTAGAACAATTTCTTATCTACAAACTTTTTTAATATACTGTAAAATTATAATACAGAGAATGATAAAGAAAATCTCAGGAGGCAAAAAAATCCATTAAATAGAGCAGTACCTCCACAAACCATGTACATCTTATAAATATATCCTTTAAAAAATATATATAGAACAAAAAGAAGAGAAAAAACAATCTACTCATGACCCCAGCAAGAAATCCATCTGCACAGTGATATTTGATCAGCTTTATTGTAATTTGTAAACAATACAAAATCAAAGTAGTTATAGTTGTAAATTCTAAACCATTACCATTTCGCTTACATCTCGGCAAAACATTATTGAAACCCTCCATGAGATCATAATATCTTCTAAGTAAATCTCCTACCTGAAGAAACAACATGAGTCCACAACTTAAGGCTTATGCTAAATTTATAACAATAGGTATTCTTAAGCAAATTTATAACAACTGAGTAGTACTATATCATTCAATTCAACTATATTTGATTCAAAATTTTAAGAATAAAAGTGTAAACATTAGTTACCCTAGAATAAAACTCAAAGCAATATAAATCTGGATAAAACTTAGCACTTGCACTACTAGTTTATTCATATTACAGTGCAAAAGAAGTAAGCATAGAATGCCTTACTTGTTCAAGTGTATGTTGGGGTAAAACCAGTAGTTGATATCATCACCCCAGCAGCAAAACAACCCAATTCTAGACTTAGTCATAACTTATCACTGCACTGAAATTGTATAAGAAATAAATAAGCAAGAAATTGGTACTCAAGATTCTAATGATTTCATACTAGCAACCAAGTCCAATAAGCGTTCGACAAATGACATGGTATTAAATATCAGCAAACGTTCCTAAAAAGGTAAATTACACTACAAAATAAATTGTTAATAAACAAGCTTAATTCTAAAAAATAGAAAACAAAATCATAATTAAACATGTACTAAATTAACCAAGTTTATTCAAAAGAAAGTAAATAGATGATTGCAAAAAAGAAAGCATACCTGTAACATCTATCACTGTTCTTGAAAAAAAAGAGTTTACCTCTAATTGGTGAGTGAATTCAAGTATTAAAGGTAATAAATGAGACAAACTACAAAATTTTAAGTGCAGGTAGCACACCCAAAACCATGCCAAGAATGGAAGGAGACAAGCATCGACAATGGTTAGCTGTTGGCCTCTTACCGTTCATGATTTAAACATGGATCAGAAAACCTGAATGGTTAACTCATGGCAACTTCTGGCGTCCTGCAATTCAATTTAGTCTCTCCAAATCATACTGATTTCTAATTCAATTTAGTCTCTACAAATCATACTAATATCTATTTACAAATCATACTAGTTTCTAATTCAATTTTTCCTAGCTTTGATATAGAAAAATCAAATCCAATATTCAATTCAAACGTTTCATTAAACACATAGAGAGCATTCCATAATAGATTGAACAAAACATTAGGTAAACTAAAATACATTAGGGGATCTAATCAGTAAAAGTAGATTGGGCAAGTATAAATTATTACGAATAAAAATTGATAAGAGCAACGTAAAAGGAAAAAAGAAATGCCCCTGAGATCGTCATGTGAAGAGTTGTTCGGAGAAATGGTAAACCAACGGCAGAGATCTGAGATTTCGAACAGATCTAAATTTAAACAAATAAAAAACAGTAAACTTGATTAAAAAAAAAAAGAAATAGAACAGATCTGAGATGCTACGAACTATTCCTTGAAAGAACGGTGTGAATCGGATGTGCTTTAGATCTGAATAGGCTTCTCGACTACACTAAGAACTTGAATCTAAGGCTTTCATTCGTAGAGAGGGGAAAGAGAGCAAGAACGAGAGCGAGAACAAGAGCGATGGAGCTGTGACCGAATTCTTCTGAGATTGAGATTAAGAATCGAAGGTAAAGAGATGAGGAAGTTCGAGAGAAAAACGACGCAACCTTCGATTTCATTAGTTCACCCTTCGATTCGATTCACCCTTGCAGCTGCCTTCAACAATTTCCACTTTGATTAGGGTTTAGGTGATTAGCGAGAGAGCGAGAACGAAAAGTGAGAGAGAGAGAGAGAATTGAGACGGAAAGGAAATATGAGAGCGAAATTTTTTTTTTTTATAATTGTATAAGCGAGAGAGCGAATAGCAAGGAACAGGTGACGTCTTTTTTTTACTTTTACTATTCATCCGCTTTTTTTTAAATTGTGTCACCTATTAAAATACTTAGTGTGTCCTATTCCTATATTTCTTATAGTGGATTTTATCATTCCTACTTTTCAACATAAAAATCCAGCACCTTAAGATAATTTAAAACGTCCAAAAAGAGGCTAGAAATCATATATTTAGCACTTTACAAATCAACCAGCCAGAAAATCCAATTTTAACATCAAATAATGTCATCCAAAGCATGCTTGCCATTTAATTCTTAAATCCTTAACTCCAATTCAAACGAAACATATGTTCATACAATTCATGCTTAGTACATCAACACCCAAAGTATTACTCCAAACACACAACCTAGAAACAATTCATACTTATAAAGAAAAAGAAAATTAAACATGACATCGATCAAAAATTAACTAAATTCTCACCTTGATTCCAATTAAAATCAAAAGCAAATCTTCCTCTCCAATGGTTTTTAAGAACCTGAAAAACCATCCAGACAATTTAAAACCTATCCTAAAATTTTACCCAAAAGTAAAATTTAATAATGCACAACAACGCGACGCCGAAACGACCCAACAAACAAGAGCAGACCCCAAAAGGGGATGCCCTTGCCGTCGGCTAGCAGCAGCCCATAAGGGGTTGTTGCGGCTGCTACTGCCTCTTCGGGGGACCGCGGCTGCGGCGGCGGCGGTCCCTTTTTGGTTCCGGTTTGGGTTCTTTTAAAATCAAGGATTCGGAAGAAGGCCTCATTCAAGAATTTAAGGGTTAGGATTTCAAGGGTTTTGATTCAAGGTTTAAATCAAAGGGTTTGTGAATTTGGTTTCATGAAAGGGCCAATTCTTTTAATTCTAATCAAGAATCAAAACAAAATTGTATAAGGAGGAAGGCTTTTACCTTGCTTGCAGAATCTTGAAAACCCGATGAAACTTCCCGAATCTCACGAAACTCCTCAACCTTCACCTAGATTCAAATGAATGGAAGAAAATTGATCAAAAATTGGCGTTAAACCCCCATCATGGTGGTGGCAAAGAAGGGAAGAAGAAGAATAAATATGGAACCCTACCTTTTCCTTTTTGTCTATGTACGTTCTGTTCCCAGTGTCAAAGCCTTCTTCTTTTTTTCTTTTCTTCCCCTCTCTCAAGCACGTGAAGCCTCATTTTCCTTTTTTTTTTAAAGATTAGATATTAATTAATTTATCTTTAAAAGAAAAATAATTAAATATCTAATTACTAGAAAGAAATCCTAATAAATATTAAAATAAATTTAATAATTATTAAAATTAACAACTTACCGGGAACGGGTCGTCACAACTATGTACAAAAAACTTGTACCATTTTTTAATTCAATGTAGCACCAAAGCAAATGACATATTACGTAGATTATATAAAAAAAATGTACCTGAAAATAACTAAAAGTGAAAATCATGGAAATTAAATCAACCTCTTCTACGTCGACATCCACGACCTTGTTTTGATTAGCTTTTGAAGGCTCAGGTTTTTCACCGACCTTCCACTTATGCTTCTGCCCTGATGTCAGGTGATGGGTTAGACGTGATTCAGTGATTATTACACATTCCGAGTTTGGTGGAGGGAGATTCTCCGTATGACACTTCTCCAAGACTTCGTTAGACTTCTTCTGCATTTGTCTCATGAAAAGTTCTTGCTTTTCAAAGATTTCTCGGATCAGCAACTTCTGGGTTGCTAACGTTGTCAGAAGTTCTTTGTGTTCGATTCCGCAGTTCATGTCCCCGTTTTCCAGATTGTTTTCGTCTCTAGAAGGGAGGGTCATTGTTGACGAGAGCCTTTTTGCTTTCTTGTATTCTTCATTTCCTTTCGTCTACATTATTGGGTGAAGCTTACATGATATTTTTTTCTCGAGTCCCACGGTGTGTGCCAAATTGTAGATGATGATTTCCGTTGACGGCTGATCACGTGCGTTCTACGTGTGATTCATTCCCTTGATCTTGAATATCTGCAATACAATAATAGTAAAACACCGGTGTGGTGCCTGCCAAACCGTCTCCGACGATCAAGTCAGTAATATGGAGGCAGATAGTATGATTATTCTAGAATAGAATTATGAATGTTCTACCGTTTAGGGTTTTGTAGACTTTATATAAAGAATCCATAGATAAATAAATGTTCTATCTATGATACTTGGTAGCTAGTATCTTTTGAAGATAAGTCTCTATGCCTTAATCTTTGGATAGAAGACATACTCATATCAATAAATAAAGGAATTCCCAATTGCAGATCATGGCCAACCAACCTTTATTTCCGCCTGGTTTAAGGCTATCCGGTTTTCTTAGTTTGGACCGTTCTCAAGCATTCCGACTTAATTGGGGTTCTTAACCGTGCAGAATTATCTGGGCTTCCTTATGGACTGGGCCTAATAAACCATAATTGAGCTTTTATTTTGGACCTCATTTATGTTAGATTTTACCTCTACATGCTCCATCGGGTCTTTGATCCCATCATACATTTCAAACTTTGGGAGTAATGAAGTTTCACGGCTGCTCGACCGACATTATCTCTTTCACAAAGAGGGAATCTCCTGGCTTTTGGATGTGGATCACCAGGTTTACATTTTTTTTGAGTCTTTTCATAATGTTTTCCTCGATGAGTTATCTCATGTCTGAGTGCTTAGAGTATTTTTGGGGTCCTGCTCCTAACTCAGTTGAGTCTGAGCTATGCTTCAGATTTTCATCTTCCTCTTTCGACTGGTTTAGATCGTCCCCTATTTTGATTTGCTTCTGTAAAGCGTCTAGCTCCAGAATCTCTAGCGTGTTTCATTCTCATTCTGGGTGGAGCCTCGCTTGCTTGGGGGCATTTTATCGGAGGATGAGTCGCACAAATTAACATCTAATCCGCACTATCGGACTGTTAGCTTGGCCCTCAAGTCAATTTTTGGATGGCAGGACCTTTTTTCTTTCTCGTTCGTAGTGGCCTTTCGACTCCGTCACCTGGTCTTGTGACTTGCTAACTTTGGTCCCAAAAGGTCCTCCCTCATTTCCGTCGGGAACTTTAAATCTCTCTCCATCTCCCTGAAGTACCGGTTCACTCTCTTCTTCCATTCCAAATAGAGCTTTGGCTTTTCTTACTTCTTCTATTAACATGTTATTGAGTTCTATCAGTTTCTTGAGCTTTGCAGTCAGAATGACCACCGTCTCCAGGATAACTTCACATTTTCATTTTGAACAACATCGCCTCCTCCTTGGTGGGTCTGTGATACGTAGTCATTTCGAGCGCTAGTTGAGTGATTGTATGGCGTGTTGTAAAGACCCGATTTTTTAGAGTTATAAATACAACAAATTGCACAACGGAAGACTAAAAATAAATTCATTTTATTTAAAATATCAATCCCAATCTCCGTTCAAATAACAATTCAAATAAAAATAACCAAAGCAACAATTCTAGAATTGTATTATTTTTAAATAAATCTCCAAAGAAATTGAAAGACATCCAAACAGATATAAACCGAAATAAAATCCATAAACATCAGTTAGAATAAAAAGACTAAAAAAAAACCAAAGAATGAAAATAGCTTGACGATAAAACTGATGGCCATCAAATAATATGAGCCACTCATCTCCGCCATCTCATCAACTGCCACCTCTCGTCCCATTCTTACCTGAAAAAAAAAATAGTACTGTGAAGCTAAAGCCAGTGAGAAAACAGTCTAATTAACAAGTAAAGTTTTAAATAATCTTTAAACGAATCAAACTGACTCCCAAGCTCTCAACCCTCTCCTCCAATGACTCTCAATCAGACTTTTCACTTAAGAACCTCAAGTCTCATCTCATACATGAATAGGCAACTCTAACTGGTTCCATATTCAAGGCATAACTTAATAATTCCATACATGGAAAAGCAACTCTACTTGGTTCCATATCCAAGGCTATAATCAATAAATTCACCAACCCCATAGGCTCAATCAATCTAGAACAAATAAATTTAAAACCAAAATTTCTAACACCACAAGTTAGCATGTAACACTAGAAATGCGGTCCCTCGGGACTCTCACACTTTCTAGTACCTGGTTATACACGCACCTATAACTGAACCTCTAATGAATCATTCATATGAGTAATATTCATTAGAACCTCGTTATGGACTCATCCATAACTGAATATTCACATAGTGTCAAGCTCGTAGCCTTAACACTAGTATCTGGGTTATAAGTCCGTTCAATTATGATCAAACCTTACAACCTGACATGCAATCAATCACAAGTATTCTCATGTGTATAATTCATTATAATATTAGTAATATATCATATTTAAGGTCAAAATACAGCATTCCAAGTTGCACACCAATCATAACACTAAAATTTGATTTTCTGCGTAATCGAGTAAAAACTGCCGAAAACTAAAAATTATCGAATTTCCATTACAATTTGATTTCCAATGGTTAAATATGAATCTAAACTCCCAAATTTTCCAGAATTAAAAATCTCAAAATAAAAATCCAATCGGAACTCAGAAATAGCATGTATGCCGAAAATTGCCTAAACTGATCCTAACCGAAAATAATTCTTTCCTTAAGGAAAAACGTATGATCTAAATGTCCAATTCCATTGAAACTTTACAGAATTATATAGTAAAATATTTAGATTAGATTCATCTATGGTTCGAGCTTTAGATTCTACTGTTAACTAGACCATTAACTCACCTCAAGAACGCGTTTTTCAAGCTATTTTTACACCACGGGTCAGACCTGAAACGTCATCCTAAAATTATTAAAATTCATTCTAAATCATTAGCAAACAATACCAAATGGTTTTAGGTTCAACGACTCGAAAAAAGAACCAAACGGCGAGGCAACAACGCCGAGGCTGACCTGGGACCCTAGGGTCTCGGTTTGGTCAAATTTTGAAGTTCAGGGTGATCGATTTTGATGGGTAAATGTTTTGGTGTGGGGAGAATCAAAATTGATTGGGAATAAGTCTAAGGCTTTGGGATCAAAAGGTGAAACAAGAATCGGTTTCTTGATGAGTTTTTTCAAAAATTAAGAACTGATCAAGAACATGAAATTAAAAAATTTTAAAGAATGAAAAATTGAAGGAAAACTTACCCAGATAGCTAGATCGCTAGCCAAAAGATTTCTAATCTACTCCTAATTGTACAAACATTCCGAATCGTCACCTAACATGTAAAATTGATGGAAAAAATCAATTAATTCTTCACAAGTGGGCAGCTGCCATGGAGGAGAAGAAGATGTCCAAAAATCTCGAAAAGTAATAAGGTGGGAAGGTTCTTAAGTTAAAATCTCGTAACTTCATAATTACGAAACTACCACTAACTTAAAACGTTCATAACTTAATCTATAGAACTCAGAACGACGACCCGTCAGTTGCATTGGATTCAACGTAACAAGACAATCAACATTAGATGAAAATATTAAGTAAGATTTGAAGTTCTAATTTCAAGTTTTGGGAAGTTACCAAACTAAACTTATAGAAAGAAAAAGTATTTAAAGTTCCAATCAATCATTCATTCTTATTAATATTATTTTGAGAAAATAATATAAATTAAAAAAAAATTGTTCTACTTGGTAACGAGTCATTACACTTGTCATCTTCAGGTAGTAGGGCTACTGCGTGAGTGTCGAGAGTTTATCGAAAACTATTTGATGAACGAGCCCCACAGTGAGCGTCAAACTATGTGGAATATTTCTCACAGAATCATTCATTCTTATTAATATTATTTTGAGAAAATAATATAAATTAAAAAAAATTGTTCTACTTGGTAACGAGTCATTACACTTGTCATCTTCAGGTAGTAGGGCTACTGCATGAGTGTCGAGAGTTTATCAAAAACTATTTGATGAACGGGCCCCACAGTGAGCGTCAAACTGTGTGGAATATTTCTCACAGTTGAGCACGTGAGGACACGTGCTTGATTCCGATGACTCTCATTATCTGAAAAAGGAAATGAACGGTCAGAAGGGTACTGGTGTGCTACCGGCCAAGAACCCTTCAACGATCAAGTTAGTTGGTGGATAAGGAGCCGCCCCCAAAATTAGGTATAGATATTTGTGCACTTACTTGGTTTGATGGGTTAGCACCTCTTATACTCCTTTGACCATGGGCTTGTTTAGCCTTACTAGTTAGAGTTAGGCTTTATTGGGCTTTCATCTTGCTCATTTATGGTCAGCCCATCCCTGTGCAGGGATTAGGGGTGTTCAAAAAACCCGACGAACCCGGCCTACCCAACCCAAACTGAGTGGATTGGGTTGGGTTCATTTTTATTTCGGGTCTCCTCGGGTCATATTTTAGTGGAACTGAATTTTCGGTTCGGGTCTCGGGTCCAATATTTTAGGGGTCGGTTCAACCCAAACCAACCCAAACTTTAAATATTATATAATTTTTAGAATTATTTTTTTTACTTTGCTATTTTTCTTTTAATTTTTATTCAATAGGCCAACCTTCTTTTCTTTTTTACTTTTTTAGTTTTACTTTGCTTGAAAAAAATGATTTTACAAGTTTTTGCTTTTTTTTTTTAATGTTTTTGCAAAAAAAAAATGTTCATAGGGCCAACCCGAAGAACAACCAGAAAAACCGGGTTGGTCTAAAAAATAGGTGAAAACCGACCCAAACCGACGCGTGAACACCCCTAGCAGGGATTATCGAGTCTAAACCATTTCAAAACTGATCCATCTTGCTTGACCCGTAGATGTGCGATTTTCACCCTTTACAAACCTAATGCTACAGACACTCAATTTTTCAAACACCATTTTCAATCAAAATGTTAGAAGTTAAATAAAATTTGTCTTAAATAGCATAAATCCGCATACTAATTACTAAAATGTCAGAACTTTTTAAAAATTACTCAAATAGTATAATTATAGTACAATAAATTATTGAACTTATAGCTCTATAAATAATTGAACTTTTTAAATGGGTATTTTTTTAATGAATTTGTTTGTTTGTTTTTTTTTTTTTTTTTTTTTGCTTTTTTAAGTTCAGGTTCAATAATTTATCGAACTTTTTGATTATTTTTTATTATTATTTTCAATGAATTTGTTAGTTTTTTTAGTTCAATAAATTAATTGAACTATAATTATACTTTTGGAGTAATTTTTGAAAAGTTTTGGCATTTGAGTAATTAGTATGTAAAAATATGTTATTTCAGTAATTATCCTTTTTTTTTAAACTATGACTTAAAAATTTTAATAAAAAAAGCTTTTAAAAAACCAATAAATTCACAAAACCGAAGTTAAAAAATGAACTACTATTTAGATAAATTTTTAAAAATTCTAACATTTCAGAAATTAGAATTAAAAAATATAATGCTTAACATTATTTCTGATTGGTATAAGGGTACATTTTGAAATAACTTGAAATTGCAGAGCATATTATACAACCCATAAAAAAATAATGGTATTCACCTAAAAAATGAAACCCTACCATTAATCAGCGGATCTTAAATCCAAGGAGTTAAATATCAACGTGGAGGGAATTATCGAAGTTCAAATTTACGGAAATATCGATAGAAATATCAATATCGACGGACATTCTCAGAAAAATTACGAAAATGATTGAACATAGGTGAGTTTTTAAAATTTTTTATTGAAACTTTCATCATAGTTTTATTAAATTATAATCTATCATATAATGGAATTACACACCTACAAATGATGCTAAGCATAACAAAATATAAAAAGTACAATTAAATCTGCAAAAATATACTATTAAAAAATGTTTATTATTATGGAAAACGAAGTTTTTATATGTTTTGTTCTTAATTTTTTTTTAAACTTTTCTTTTTATTTAAAAAGCCAATTTGATAATCTTTACGCAAAAGGGAAAACCAAAATAATAGCCACTTTTTATATTCTCAGTTCTTAGTAATATAGCCACCGTTTAAGAATCTTAACATTTATCGTCATTTTTTTGGACTTATTATCAATCCAATTTTTTTGGGATTGAAATCACCTTATTCCTTATATTATTTTAAAATTAAACAATCATAAAGGATTTTTATCTGACCAATATTTAATACAATAAAATATTACAAAAATGATATATATGGGTCAATATTGGATATGATATGTTTATGTGAACATGTATTTGGCTTTTGATTGAGATTTTAAAGTAAATTATCATTATTGTTTTTTGCCTGGAAAGATTAGTGTAATGATTCTCGTTTCTGCTTCTATTTTTTGAATGAATATTATATATCTTTATATAAAATACAGGAATTGTATAGCTATGATATACCTTATAAAAACTAGGAGTGAAAAAGAAAACCGAAAAAGAGAAAATTAAACTAGACCGGACTGTAAAAAACAGAACCGTTCCGGTTTCCATTTTTAAAAAGCCGAACCGGCTAAAACAGGAACCGAACCGGCTTCTAAAAAACAATTAAAAATCTCATACCCCTTCACTATTTCCCATAGGTTTTATTTATTGTATTTTATATATTTATTTATCACTTTATTTAATTTGTATTTTATAAATTTATTAATCTAGTTTTTTTCAACTAAGTTTTTGTTTATATTTGATTTGATTTTGTTTTGTTTCATTATTATAGGAGGATTTTATCTTTAAAATCAAATGTAAATGTCCTTCACAAGAAAAACCACGGTTCCTATTATTAACCGAACCGGTTTCTAAAATTTATTGAAAAATCGAACCGAACCGAACCGGTTTCACCATTAACAAAAACACATATGAATAATTATATATTGATGATATACCTTATGAAAAAAAACACAAATAATTGTGTATCTATGATATACCTTATAAAAACACGTGAGTAATTATATACAAGGTAAAATGTAAATAAAACCCTTGTGGTTTTATTCAAATGCATTAACACCCCCGTGGTTTGAAAATGGAAAATTATACCCTTGTGATTCCAAAAATTTTCAATCAGACCCCTTCCTTTCAATGTCATTAATTTTCTTTTAATCATAACTCTTTTGTTTGAACTCCGATTTAGATGATTCAAGATGTTTTGGAATCCTCATTTTAATCTTTACGCTACGGCCACTCCAAAAGTTCTAAATGATCAATAAACAAAATAGTTAACGGTGACAATCATACCCAGTATTTTAATGTTAATAAACTCTTTTATTTGTTAATCATTTCGAAGTTTTGAACTGACTAATATGTAGACCCTAAAATGAGGATTCCAAAACATCTTAAATCAACCAAATCGAACTTCAAACGAAGAAGTTATGGCTAAAAGAAAATTATTGGCATTGAAGGGGAGATGTATGATTGAAATTTTTGGAATCACAGGGGTGTAATTTGTCATTTTCAAACCACAGGAGGTGTTCATGCATTTGGAAAAAAACCACAGAGGCTATATATTTATATGATATACCTTATAAAAAACACGTGAATAGTTGTATAGTTATGATAAACGTTATAAAAACAATAAATTAGATGAAACTTATCTTCATTTTCATCTTGGCTAAATTAGCATCATGAGTTTAATGATACAATATTATGGAAGTGGGAAGTCATTTCTCCCAATGAAACTTATCTTCATTTTGGAAAATGATTAGAAGCCATTCGTTTGCAAATCAGAAAATACATGAAAAGTCGTTTTTCGCCGGGACATAAGGGTAGAGAAAATCTATAGAAGGCCATTGTTTGCCCGTCAACACCCATCTTGCTTACCAAGTTGACATGTGTGGAAAGTTAAAAAAATATGTTTGGTGAATAAAAAAAACAAACACGAGTTTTCTCCTTCTTGTCGTGTGAACCCGATGTTAGAAAAGGGGATTTCTTCTTCTGAGATCCATGGAGAGGGAAAGAGCAAGTGTTACATAATTCTAAAGAGAAATCATGAATTAATGTTTCAGCCTTGAAGAATATTCTTTTGGCCTTGGGTGGTTGAGGAGATCAGAGGATTAGTATGATTTCCTTCCATTTTTCCCTTAGTTAAATGGTTGTGATTATGGGAGAGGTTTTGAAGTTTCTTATGATTGCTGTGGGTTTTGAGTTTCTAAAAAAATATAGAGATGATGGAAAAATTTATGAATTAAAAGAGAAAAATCAAGAAGTTTGGTGTTTTGATTTAAAAAGGCAATCATGATATGTTTTGAGAGGTCAGGCATAAATTGAGGGCTTACATAATAATGATATGGTGAGCCTTAGTTGAGTTTAGATTAAAAAAAAGAAAAAAAAAGAATAACTTTGCTTAAAAGTTTATGCCTATGTGTTGTGTTTTAAGAACGAGAGAGGGATGAGGTTGCAACTTACTTCTATTTGACATACTGGATGATGGATTAAAAGGTTACTTTAATTTTAGTATAAAGAATGGATGTGAAAGTGAGAGATTTATATTATAATAGTTTACTTGAAAAGTATTTTGGGCTCCTTGGATTTAATTATACATAGATTATGAAAGGAAGAAGTTTGTTTTTGTTAATAAAAAAGGATAGTGGAAGAAGAGCTAGTATGGAGGGTAACATTTCTCCATATGTTAACAACCAATTTTGATGCATGATTTTGGTTTATTTAGTAAAAACTATTTTATTATGTTAGTTTTGTTATATGTAACTAGTCCTATGTTTATTAAAATCATGTTTCAGGTAATTCAAATTTGAGAATACTTAAAATTCGGATACTCGGGTATCTGTGAGTGGATTTCTATTTTAACATTTATGATATTATTGAAATTTAGATTTTGTGAAATATAATTATTTACTAACCTTGATGGATATATTATATTTTCAACATCATATAATTATTTAGATATTTAGCTACGGATTTTACGGAATTGAGTTTTATGATATAATATATATATTTTTTATGATAATTATGTAGACTTGGTTATGTTTTTAGAAACTAGTTATATTTTACGAAGGGTTTGAGAATTATGTTAATAGTTTCAGTAGTTTATTTTCAAATAGCTAAAAACTCTACCCTTAGTTATAAGCTTTCAGCAGGTCTTTGGGACCCACTTTAGCATACACATAGGCTTTGAACCGTATGTTAGGGTGTTTAGCCCTTTGGGGGCAGCTCTACGTGCGTATGACCTTTTTCAGTATTTAGTTGCTCTGCTGCATACATGATTTCACTTTACATGCAGTATTACCAGTTAAGGGTACACTTTTAGTGTGGTTTTTAACACTATGATATAATATATGAGAAGTTTATGTTACGTATATTTAGTGATTTAGTTTTTTTCAGCTGAACATTATCATTATTAAATTACGATTATCTTCGGTATCCTATTTTACGAGTATTAGATTTGAACAGTTTTATGAATTTAGAAATTATTATTATATATTGTGTTGTTTTTGAAGAAAATTTTAGTTTACTAAAAATTTCACTCACTGAGTTTTTAGATCATTCTTTTCAAATGTTTTTCCTCCACGGGTAGTATCCGAGTTCAGAGATGACTGAGCCTACGACAAGCTTATCTGCCACCTATTTTGCATCAGCTCAGCTAGTACAAGAGTCATTTTAGTTTGATAAAAGTTTCACACAATTATGTTTCATGATAAGTGTTGGCTTTTAGCTATTGGTTGATATCGGCACATGTCTTGTCTCAAGAGTATAAAGTAGTAGCGAGGCGGGTTGTGACATTGCCAGTCATGGATGAGTACCGATTGTTAAATGATTTTGGAGGCGATGAAGGGGAAATGATGTTTACACATAAATTTCTATGGAAATAAATAAACTGCAGAATAAATATAAGTTTGTGTTGATTGAATTTAAATGTTATAATCTGTAATGAATTGGTCATTTGATTCCTTCTGTAAAATATAAACTTCGTGCGAGTGCCGATTGGAGTATTTCTCGAATCAATGGATTGAATCTTAAGCTTTTGAGTTTGTGAAGAATCAATTGATTTGTTGCGGTCTTGAAGCTTGAACATTAAAGTTTTCGAAACTTATGAGATTTTAGTTTTCAATAGTTTATCTTCAAGATAATCTTTAAAGAGTCTTTAAAGTTTTCAATCTTCAAAGTCGTCAACGTTTAGAGTTTTTGATCTTCGAGATCTTCAGTCTTCAAGAAGTCTTCAAATAGTCTTTGGTCTTCGAGAAGTCTTTGATCTTTAAATTCTTCAATCTCTATTTTAAGCTCTTCAATCTTCAAAGAGTATTAGGTCTTAGAGAGGTCTTTGATCTTCAAAGTCCTCAATCTTGAGTACTAGGTGTTCGATCTTCAAAGTCCTCAATCTTGATTACTAGGTCTTCGATCTTCAAAGAGTATTTGGTCTCTGAGAAGTTTACGATCTTCAAAGTTTTCAATCTCGATTTCAAGGTATTTGCTTTTCATAGTCTTCAGTTTTCTCCTCTGAATATTCTCTGTTGATCTCTAAAATGGTGAATGGTCTACTCTATTTATAGAGTTTTCTACGGACCTTTGGTGGATATGAGCTTCATTTTCTATGGGACCAATCACTAAATGACATATTTGCTTGGGTTTCTGCCCTAAATCTTATGTAATCAAATTAAACTATAAATAAATAAAGAAATTATTAATTAGTAATATTTACATTATTGTTAATTATTGTTTAATAAATATAATCCATCATAAGATCCAGAGTTACTTATGATAACTTTAAGTGAGCATGTGATGTGGGAAGATTCACTTAAGTCGTGACTCAAATAGTCTAAGGTATATGAATTAAGGTTGGGTTCTGGTAACACCACTAACACGGCCCACTTGTGAAGTTGCACAAGTGATCTCATTTGGATCGCTTATGTAGAGACGCGTGAGTGGGGGTGTTGCTGCAATAGAGATTGTAGTAGACTAGACTAAGATATACTTACTGTCTCTGGGAAAGCCGTTACAGAAAGACACTTCGTATATCAATCGGTTGATCATGTACAATTGATCTTAATCCTGAGTGGATTACGAACTCATGTTCTCAAGAGACAAACCTTTGTTTGTATAGGTGAGAGTGACTCGATATAGTTTGCTCAATATATCTCCCACTTTGGGGATTGCATCTTGCTTATAGCTGGGAACGTAATTACACAAGAATGGAATTCACTCTTTTCCATATAGGAAAATAGATAAATAGTTCCCTTATGGACTGATTCAGTGCTTGAACAGCGGGGCCCCATATTCCTCTGATCAAGGAAAAAACAAAAACGCATAATGGAGATTATGTAAGATTGTTCATTAGATAATCAGTTGGCTTAAGGAACAAAATGTATCATGGAGGTTAATACAGTAAAATTACCTAGCCATGGATACGACCTACTTGTGAAGGATCAAAGTGTAGTTAATGATATTAGCCAATGGACATAACTATGTCTATAGTACTATAAGTGCAACTCTAGATATTTAGTGGAGTTATCTAGGAGTTAATGAATAGGAATTAATTGATTGAAGGTGTTTGATCAATGTAATTCGAGTTCATTGGAGCTTAGTCCTATAGGTCCATTAAGTTTTCCGAGCTAACGCATGTAATTGAGAACATAAATTAATATGGATTAATTTATCTGAAAAAATGGTTTCAAGTATTTGATTTGAAGTTATAAAAATTAATTAAGACAAATACTAATAAAGGAGTCTATTTGATTAATTAAATCAAATTAAATAGAAAAGTCTATTTGATTATTTAATTAATGGTGAAATTAAATAGAAGAGTCTATTTAATTAAATTGATTTTGTAGTTGTCCAAAATTAATGGGGATTTAAATAGAGGAGTCTATTTAAATATTTAATTTGAGGAACTCAAATTAAAGAGGAATTAAATAAATAAAAGGAGTTTTATTTATTTATATATTTAATGGAATTGTTCTATTAAATAAAAAAGAAAATAAAATGTCCTATATTGTCATGATGTAGGCATGTGACCCATGGGTATGGTCACAAGCACTTTGGTTAATTTTAATCAATTAATTGAATTTTATTTTATTTAAAATATATATATGAAATATCTTAATTTAAATTAATATGATTAATTTAAATGAGTAAGATATGTAATAATTATTTTAAATTAATAATGATTAATTTAAATAGTGATATGAGAATATCTTATTATGGAATAAAATATTATATTTTAATTATTCAAAATATATTGTATAATATCTTTATTAATTATTTGATAATTAAAAAGATATTCAAAGATTTTTTGAGGCCTTAGTTTTCCTTACAAATAGTAACCTTGGGGTGACCCCAAAACACACAACTAAAAGAGCAAAATAAAAGGATCAGGAAAATTCCTCCCTCTCTCTCTGCCGTCGCCGCCCCTAGGGTAAGGGAAGAAAAAGTTTTTTCTTTCCACTTCCTTTTTCCAAAAAAGTTAGAATTGTGGAAACGTGAGTATATATATTTTTTCTTATTCTTTTTGGCAAATTTTCTTAATTAAATAAGGTTAAAATTGTAAAAATGAAGATTATCTCCTCATGGGAATCATAGAAAATACCTGATTTTGAAAGGAAATCAAATATCCTCATATATGGAGAAATACAATTTCCGGAAATTTTAGATTACTGAGATATTTTGAAAGCCCCAGACTCAGTTTTCCCTTTCTTTTAGTGCTGGTCCATCTATGTTTTCTCCTTCACTGGTGCTGGTCCCTCCACATAGGGTGATGGTCCCTCTACACCTTTTACACCAACATTTTGTATGATTCTTCACTCCCGGTTCTTCATTCACATCATTTCAGCCTCCTCGCTTGATAGATGCGCCACCTACTATCGAGGCAGATGCGCCACCTACTATCGAGGCAGATGTACCACCTACTATCGAGGCAGATGTAAGTCACAGCGATGGGGAGATAACAAACCCAACTTCACCACACAATTCCTTTATATAATATGACAAAAACACAATATACACACACACAAAAAAAAGGAGAGAGAGAGAGAGAGAGGAAAATGGAGAATCTTCCTCTCTTCCAAACCAAACCAGCAAAGAGGTTTCATCGTTTTCTTTTCCAGCTTTTTGAAGCTTCAATTCTTGTGGGTATTAGTTTCATCTTCGTATACAGAGTAAATCATATGCTTACAGATGAACAAAGTAGTGGAGTTACAAGGTTGGCTTCCATCGGTTTGTTTCTTTCAGATTTATGGTTCACTATTTATTGGTTTATTCTCGTGGTTGTGAGATGGAACTCCGTTTATCGATCAACTTTCAAAGAAAGATTGTCTCTCAGGTCCCTCTCTTTCTTTCTTCTAATATCAAGTTTTTTTAGATATATTTTGAAGCCCTTTTCTTTCACTAAAAACCAGGGTCGTTCCTATAAAAATAAGGGTGTAGTGCGATATATAAATTTGAGCCTCAATCATATAATTACTAATATGAAAAAACACAAAAATATATATTAAAAAATTATTTTTATTAAAACACAATATCAATAAAAGAATGACATAAAATTATCAAAGTAGTATAAAAAAATGTAAGAATTGAACTCTGAACTTATATCAAGATCAAACTCAACTCACAATGGAGGATAACATAGAGATATTGTAGGGAGAAAGTCAGTCAACGCGATTTAGAATAAATTTTCATTTATATATTATTAACACTAAATTTTTAATTTAAGATTTGGGGCCCCAAAAGTCCGGGGGCCCGTTCCGTCGCACCAGTTGTCATGCCAACGACGGCCCTACTAAAAACACTATTCAGCTAGTCAGGTGCCTACTTTATTCCTATGAGGTTGAAAGTTTCAGTCTCTCCTCCTCCAATATGATGCAATATCTATAAAAAAACACTATCAAACTTTTTTCGCAACATTTAAATGTTTTCAAAAAAATTTAAAAAAACACTTATAAACATTTTAAAGTGTTTTTTTTTTCCAAGAAAGTATTTCATTGATATTTTCTCTAAAATGATTATAGAAAAAGTGTTCTACGAAAAAACACTTGCCTAAAAATTTATCCTAAACCAAACATATCTCCTTTTATATATATATATTAATAATAGAAGTTGTATGATTTATTTTCAATCAGTCTGTAATTATAGACAATCAAGGAGTCATTGACATCTTTTAAGAAATCTGTTATAATTTTAAGTATATATTTTTTTTAATGGAAACGCTACCGAATGAAATTTCCTTAAATATTAAACATGGGTCGCAGATACGAGAGCGCTTTGCCGATGATAGACGTATTCGTGTGCACGGCGGATCCGGTAATAGAGCCACCGGTGATGGTGATAAACACGGTGTTATCAGTCATGGCTTATAACTACCCACCGGAAAAGCTCAACGTGTACCTCTCCGACGACGGGGGCTCGGAGTTGACATTCTACGGGCTACTAGAAGCGTCACGTTTTGCAGAGAAATGGCTGCCATTCTGCCGGAAGTTGGGAATAGAACCAAGATCACCGGAGGCTTATTTTCGAACAATAGAGGAAGAAAAAGAAACTGCAAAGGACAAGGAGTTGTCGTCAATCATGGTAAGTTGATGAATATTGGACCCATTTGTCTTTTAATTCGGGTGTTTTTTTTTTTTTTAATACTTGGGGTTAAGAAAAATTTCTCTGGCCACATAGTAAGGCTCTTTTGAGATATAATTTTTTGACGTGTTTTTTTAATAATTTTAAACACCTCAAAAAGCTATCCCTTACAGACTTTAAGACTCATATATTTATGAATAAAACTTGTGTCTTGCCACTAATGACGACTTCAAATGTTAGTTTGGTTGATATTTTCATAATTATTTTAAAACTATTTTTCTTTAACGATCTTCTAATTTTGTTTGATGGTAATTTCTTTTATAAAAAGTATAATAATTTTTTTAAATCATAGATTTGCGAATAATAATTTTAAATATTTGAATATTTTGATTAAAAAATATTTCTTAAAAATACCCTGACATAAGAGTAAAAAATTGCTTTTAAAAATTGTGTAAAACAGAACCCAATTTATGAAAACTGAGCCATCAATTTTCAATTAATTAAACTAAATGACAAAAAATGTTATATCATATATTTCATTACCTTTTAATTTGTTACCTGTAGAATTTGATTCTAGCATTTTTAATTACTTTTTTTTTAAACTATAGTTAAAACTTACCCATAATCCTTGTCATTTAGGATGATAGTAATAATTTTTAAGAGCTATTGTAAATCTAATAAATTTTGATCGGGTGAATCACTGATAAAATATTAAATTATATTTTTATACTAAATTTATCATTTATACACATATTAATCAAGGTTAATCATTGATTAACACACTGCAATACTTAGTAAATAATTTTTATAAAACAAAATATATGATAATCAATAAATTTTTTAGTCTTTGAATTAAAGACTTTTTTTATGCTATGTTGTTTTTTTTTTTAAACAAAAAAAACTAGTAATTTGAAAAACCAATATCGCTTGTTCCTAATATAGGAAGAAAAAAGATAGAAAGAGTAAGATACGTATGAGAAAAGTCGAATTTCCAATCAATTGTAATTTGTCCTTTTATACTAGAATTGAAATTGACAGATGAGAGAGTAGACTTATCATGATTTCAATTTGATTCCATTATGAGAAATTACAAAAATTTCTTTGAAAATGAGATTTCTATTTTGGTAAAGTGATGGGTGTTCCCTCACTCAATTTCTTACTTCTCTTTTATTGAAAAGGAGAAAAACCAGGACACCATATTTGACTTTATGGATCCTATCTTTTTTTCTCATTGTACCAAAATAAGAAAAGGACAGTTTTCATGACCAGTTTTTCTTAAAGGATCATTTTGATTTCTTCTTATAAATCTTCAATCAATTTTATTTTTGGCTTTTTTAGAATATTTTAAATTTTGGCACTTTTTTTTTTCTAAATGTAAATGGTAGTGTTGAGATTCAAAACTCATTTTCTGTAATAAAAATATCAATTCTATGTGAATATTACACATTTTGATCAGATGAATCAATTATTAACGTTGAAACATATTTTTTTCAATAAATTAATCAATGATTCACAAAGTAATCAATATTAATCATTGATCAACACAATAAATATTGTTATATTTATAAATAATTCTAAGCACTGACATATTTATAAATATTACGTAAAATTTTATTTACTCAATGAAATTTTTCTAACTAATAACATGTCAGGGTTCTTTCATACCCTCATATATGATATATTTTTATTAGCATTCATTAATATATTAATGAACCTACGTAATATTAATCAATGAATAGACTCATGATACATGAAAATATATGAGTTCAATTCTAATCAGTAGGGAAGCATGTATTATATATCTTAATGGATCATTTTTTGTGTGTGTGTGTGTGTGTATTTAGCAATGGGGAATTTGACAAAATTAGTGTTTCTAATTTTCAGAAGTTATACGAAGAAATGAAGAATCGGATTCAAAGCAGTGCAAATGAAGGGGGCCGTGTTTCAAAGGAAATACGTAGAGAGCATAAAGGCTTTCAAGAATGGGACTTTCTCACAAGTCCACGTGACCACCAAACCATCATTCAAGTATTAATCGATACTTTTTACGGTTTTTCCCTTCTTCTATCTTTTCTTCTCTTAAACCTTTCTTAATTTTCACCACTTAAAATATTGATGTTTTGATAATAATCCAACTGTTTACTACATATTTTATTGGAGAATTTTTAAAATTGACTTATTTACATGGTGAATTTCGAAAGTAGTAAAACATTTCATGATTTTCGAAAACATTACTTCTTTATATGATAAGATTATCAAAATTGTACTTAAAAATGATTGAATTTTAATTTAAAACATGTCAATTAAAAATATAAAAAACAATAATAATATTTAGTATTCAATAATACAAAATAACAAAAATTATTGAAAAAGAAATTCATTGATTTATTGAGAACAATTCATTAATTAATTTAAGCAAAAAAGTGTTTTTTTAGATAAAACTTTCCTTCTCAGTTAAGAAGAACTCCACTTACATGTCATAATTCTATTAGATAATACTAATGGGACCTACATATTTATTAAATGGGGTTTACATATTTATTAACTATAAGAATATTTTCCAATAGAAATATGATAAGTTAATGAGGAAGAAGGTTATATTCATTTTTTAAAGGGAAATTTCATTGGATAGCAGAATTTTTAGCAATATTTATAAATATAGCAGTTTTAAAAAGTATTTACAAATATAACAGATTTTTAAAAACCCCCATTCATGTGATCAGAGATATCAGTGATAACTTATAAAATAATCAGTGATTATTATCAGCTAATCAGTGATTCCTGAACAAAAATCAGGATATCAGTAAATCAGTGATTACTTGTGAAGATATCACTGATTACTAGTGGCAATTTTGTAATATTTTATGTGTGAATTTAATTTTTCTGCTATTTTTGCAAATATGTTTTTTACTGCTATTTTTACAAATATTGGACTTATTTTGCTATTTTCGCAAGAGCCCCTTTTTTAAAAGAAAATACTTGACTTTTCTTGACTCATAACTGGTCAATTTAAGCTCTTTTTGACTTTTCTATGTCTCATTCATATTGGATAATATTCCATGTATCTAGGGATGGAAACGGGGCGGGGAGGGGTCGGGGATGCCATTCTCATCCCCTAACCCGCAGGGATTTTAAATCCTCATACCCTACCATATCCCCTAATCGAAGAATATGGGCAGGTTCGGGGATTCCCTGTTCGGGGATCGGGTTCCCGACGGGGAAGATTTCATTTTTTATATTTTAAATCTTATTTAAAAAGAAATATAAAAAAAGAATATATATATTTAAAATATACATTTAAAGATAAAAAGAAAATACAATATTAAACATTTTATAATTTATAAGTTAATATAACCATATTTTATATATTTTTTTTCTAATAAATAAATATAAAAGTAAACAAAATACATAAGATGTTATTAAAATATCGGGTTCGGAGTCGGGGGCGGGCGGGGAATGTGTTCCCATCCCCTAACCCTATAACAAATTTAGGAAAAATTTGCCCCTAACCCTAACCCTATAAAGCGGGGAGGGGCGTGGCCCCTAACCTGCGGGGAATTTTGCCATCTCTATATGTATCTATGACAAAACCCTAAATTTATTGTCCATTATATATTCCAATAGAAATGAGACATGTAGGAAAGCCAAGAGCAGTTTCTCCTAATCAGTCAAGAGGCAAATATTTTCATTTTTTTAAATAATTTAAACTTTTGCTATTTTTGAAAAATAAACTAGAAAAAATACTGTCAGTTGTAATTTTTTTTTTTTTCATATTCTTGAAACAATTTTGTAATCTTAAGTAAAATTTTAAAAGTTAAAAATAAAACTTTATTAAACTACTCTTTTTTAACCATTCAAATGCTTCTACAATATTCAAAGCATTTTAGAAGTTAGATTATAAATAAATAAATAATTTTCAAATAAGTTTAATTTATTTTTAAACACAAAAAGGTCTAAAATAATTTATGCATACTTTTCTTTGAAGATACTGATTGACGGGAGAGGAAGAGGAAGAGACTCGAAAGCCCGTAACGCCGTAGATGACAGCGGAGAGCCATTACCAACTTTGGTATATCTGGCAAGAGAAAAGAGGCCTCGCCACCATCACAACTTCAAAGCAGGCGCCATGAATGCTCTGGTAAATATATGTATGTATAAAAGAATATAAAGAATTTGTCTCAAATAGCATAAATCTGCATATTAATTATTAAAATGTTTGGACTTTTTAAAAATTACTCAAATCATAATTATAATTTCTTAAGTTTCTAAAGAAGAGAAAGAGAAAGAGAATACTTTGATCAACAAACAGATTTCTTGTTATTAATCATTGATCTGATACATTCTCACTTATATAGAAAGAATGTATTGAATATGTAATAAACAACCTTCATAACTAACTTTAACAGAATTTAAACTAACTAATCATTAGTAAAGCATGTGCACTTAGTGAGCTGTCTTAACATAATTCAATAAATTATTGAACTATAATTCAATTAATTCTTGAACTATTTTTCATATGTATTTTTAATGAATTTGTTTGTTTTTTAGTTTTTTAAGTTCAAGGTTAATAATTTATTGAACTAAAATTATGTTATTTGAGTAATTTTTGAAAAGTTCTAACATTTCAGTAATTAGTATGCAAAAATATGGTATTTCAGTAATTGCCCCAAGAATATATGATATTTTATGAATTAATATTTCTAAAAATAGTAAAAGTTTATTTTATAAAATGATATATATTTTCTTACCGGTATGTATGTGTAGTTGGGTTTTACACTCATATGTGTAGGAAATGGAGGATTGGCTTCTATCCTACGAGGACCAATTAGTCTTTTCCTAATTTAATTGATACATTTGTTGAAACTAACAAATATATATATATATATGAATGAACAGATAAGGGTATCGTCAAGGATAAGCAACAGTCCAATAATAATGAACGTGGACTGTGACATGTATTCAAACAACTCAGATTCAGTGAGAGATGCTGTTTGTGTTTTCATGGATGAAGAAAAGGGTCATCAGATGGCTTTTGTACAATTCCCTCAAACCTTTGAAAACATTACAAAGAATGATCTTTATGCCAGCTCCTTAAACGTTATAAACAAGGTCTCTCACAAAACTTTTAATCTATATCTATATAGAAAGATATTTGGGTTCTGACCGGTTCTTACATGTCAAAATCCTATGTTTCGTAAAACATAAGATTGAGACACGTATAAAAGTCGGGGAGAAGTTTCTTTCACCAGTCAGGACATAAGTATTTTATCTATATATGTATGTATGAATGAATGAATGAATACAAGAGATATGAATATTGAATTTGATATATATTTTTTATTTTTAAAGTTTGAGCTTACAGGAATGGATGGAAATGGAGGGACTCCGTATATTGGGACGGGATGCTTTCATAGGAGAGAAACACTTTGTGGTAAAACATATGATGATGGATTCAAATCAAATTTCGAAGAGAATGGTGAGAAGCTGGTTGGAGAAGATATCAGTGTCAATGAACTTGAAGATGAATGCAAAGTTCTAGCGAGCTCTACCTATGAAAACAACACCCAATGGGGAAAGGAGGTATCATTTCTCATTCATACTCTCATAATTTAGTTCTAGATTATCTAATTTGTTTAATAATGACTTTATTGAAAACCTTCATATTTATTAAAAATTAGTGTCCCACCAACTTTTTTAACACTACAAGATATGCAGTGATCAGCGACACACTTTTAACGACGAAATATGCCTCTAATTGAAATTAACGACACATTTAGAGATGAAATAGTTGATCGCCAAAAAAGGCATCCCTTGAGAATATTAGCGATACATTTCGTTGCTAAGCGACAGAAAAACAATGGGACACTAATAAAATGTTGACTATTTAGCGATGAACTCCATCGCTAAACATAGAGACACAATGGCTTATTACGTCTCTCTTTTAGAGACTCAATGAATCGCTAACATTAGCGACACAATTATTCGCTAACGTTAATGACGAATTGCATCTCTATACTAGAGACGTATTGGTTCTCTAATAAAGTCAACCGATTGACTTTAGTGACTAACTGCATCTCTAAAATAAGTATTAAAAAATGATTAAAAAAATTTTTAGAGACACAGTTTGTCGCTATTTTATTAATTTTTAAAAAAAAAAATTAATTTAAAATAAAATTATATTTAAAATTAATTATTAAAAATTATTTTTAAAAAAAATAAATAAAAGAAAACAATTATTAAAAACAAAATAAATATATAATATCAAAACAAATGTTTTAATATAAAAAAGTATCCCAAAATAAGATAATAAAATATCCAATAAAAAAAAACTACGGAGGGCTCGTATGCTCAGAATCAGGATGCTGAGAAGTAGACCTGGAGTCGACATCCCTATTCAGGATCATCCATGCCCGCATTTGAGCTGCTAACGCAATATGCTGAGCCTGAAAATGATCTGTGCGGGCTTGATTGCGTAGCTCGTTAGCCACTATCTGTAGGCGCAATGCTTCGTTCTCTCGCCTCAAAGCCTCGATCGCAGCATGTGCAGAAGTCAAAACACTCAGCTGGTCTACATAAATCTCTCTCCTGTAAGCGCCAAGACCAGAGACTGAACCATTGGGACAAACATCACCAACTGCCGGAAGAAAAACATCATGATAGTTTTCCTGAGTAGGCTGAGACTCATGAGTGGGCAATAACGAATCGAGCTTTGCTTGAACTACCGAGGGTACCTCACGTCCATCCTGAGTCTGAGAAGAAGAAAAATAAAAGACTAGGAAAACATTAATTTAATTGAAAACATTACAGATATAATAGAAAAACTACAAGTACTTACCATCATCTCGTAATACTCGTTGTGGCTGTGAGTCCCACCTGTGTGCATAGCCGGGTTCGCCAGTCGATTGGCTTAGTTGATTTGAGAGATGCGCAACTCCTCGGGAGTCTGACTATCCTCTAACTGCTTCAGACGAGCCTCCTCAGTCACCCACAAAAACTTTTCAGGTAATTTACCCTTTGCTTTGTGGATGGTGTCCCTATAACGTTTCCCAGCTATTTTGCTCCATGATTTGTAAATGATCTCATCAGTTAAATTTGTAGGGATCGTAAAGTGTGTTTGAAAAAAAAAGTCTTAAATTTGTTAGAAATTTAAAACACTATAAATAAAATAATCCCTAAAATTTATAAACATTGTCTTCCATGTCTCAAACCAACATAGTTTGGAGATATCAGATATGTCCTTCCATTTCCCAGACTTAGGACTCTTCTTGTAAACATCGGTGAAAACTCGGGAAACCTTACCCGATGGATGTAATCTATAAAAAAAAAACACAAACATATATAGGTTAAAAAATAAGTAATATATAAATTATTAAAAATTTAAACTAAAAATATAATCCCTCTTGCTGTGA
This sequence comes from Gynostemma pentaphyllum, assembly GCA_028015215.1. Taxonomy (NCBI): domain Eukaryota; kingdom Viridiplantae; phylum Streptophyta; class Magnoliopsida; order Cucurbitales; family Cucurbitaceae; genus Gynostemma; species Gynostemma pentaphyllum. Next base: position 30,268,785 of record CM051346.1, read on the forward strand.
GTATAACCCTTTGCAACTAGGCGAGGTATGCCATCAGATTTAAATTTAACCGTGTAAATCCATTTTGATCCAATAGAATGATTATCCTTAGGAAAAGAAACTATGGACTCCCATATCATCAAGTTCTGCCTTTATAGCCTGTTTGCAATGCACTATCTTATTCTCTTGATGAAAGTATTGTGGCTCAAAAATAGAAGAAACAATCATAAGAAATGAAGCATGAGAAGGAGACAAAATTTGATAAGAAAGAGATTGACTTAAAGGGTAGTTTGAGGAATGAGAAGAAGGGGAATGAGACAAAAGATTACAATGATAATCCTGTAAATAGAAAGGAGTATTTGTTTGTCTTGAACTTCTTTTGACATTATGAATCATAACAGGATGGGAGGAATGTGTTGCTACTGGTGAAAAATTAGTAGAAACAAAGACACGATTTAAAGGTAATGGTGTATGATTAGAATGGGAAGAAGATGAAGTAGAAGGATCAGGAGTTGAAATAGCAAATTTAGGAATTGTAGGATCAAATGAAATGGGCAGAACAAGGTAGGGAAAAAAGTTTAAGGTGCCATTGATATGAAAAATAGAATGAAAATAGAATGAAAAGGGAAAATAAATTCATGAAATATGACATCTCTAGACACAAAAATTTTTTTATTTACAATATCATAGAGCCTATAACTTTTCATGCCAGGAGGGTATCCTACAAATATACCAGACTTAGCCCGAGGGTCAAATTTTGTTCTATGAGAATGTAATGCAGAGTCAAAACAAAGACTACCAAAAACCTTGAAATAAGAGTAATCAACATCCTTATGATATAATAGCGAATAAGGAGATGAGTAATGAAGAAGTTTGGAAGGTAATCTATTAATAGGAAAGGTAGTAGTGAGCACACAATCACCCCAGAAAGAAATAGAAACATGCGATTGGAAAAATAAGGCTTAGACTACATTGAGAAGATGTTGATGCTTTCTTTCCACACTGAATTTTTTTGAGGTCTCTCAACACAATAAAATTGGTGAACGAGCCTCTTATGCCAAAGAACTCATGAAAGGCCAATTCGCTGCATTATCAGACCTAAAAGTTTTAATAACCTTACCAAATTGTGTAGCAATAAGGGTGAAAAATTTAGGGACTATAGTAGTTGCCTCTGATTTTCTTTTCATAAGGAATAGCCAAATGTATCTATTATGATCATCAACAAGACATAAGAAATATCTATATCCATGATGTATTAGTACATGATAAGGCCTCCATATATCACAATGGATGAGATCAAAGGCATGAGAAGACATATGATTATTCGAAATAAAAAGACAACCTTCTTTGTTTAGCACAAAAGGTCAAATAGTACAAGGATTGTTTATGAAATCAAAATCAGCAAGACAATTGATTCTTCAAACAATTTAAGACTTCAGAATATAAATGTCTTAAAAGAGAGTGCCAAGTAGAAGCACTCACTTTATTAGCCATACTAGTGCAAGTAAAATGTGAAGAAGAATGCAAATCAGCAGGAAGCACATATAAACCAGAAACAGTTCTACCTCTGCTAATCATCTCCAAACTAGGCATATCCTGAATAGTACAGTGATTATGGAAAAATTGAACTGTCATATTGGATTTCTTAAGAACAAAACTCACGGAGAGAAGATCAATCTTGAAATAGGGCATATAAAGAACATTCTTCAATGTTAATTATAACAAAATTAAGCTGCACAGCTCCTATATGTGTGACAACAATCTTCTCAAAATTAGGTAAAGTGACATGATAATGATCAATATTCTCAAGATGTTTAAATAATGCCTTATCACATCAGATATGGCTTAATGCCCCAAAATCAATAATTCAATCATTGGAAAAATAATGGTCATATGCAGCAGCAGCAAATAAATAGGAAAGTTCATGTTTATAAATGATTCCACAAGAAAGAGATATACATGAGGATCGTGGAAGATTAGACATGGATGATGAAGAAGTAGATGGCTTGGAAACCTCCAGATAAGACTGAAGCATACCAATAAGCTATTGGTATTGAGTATAATTCAATGAAGATAGATAATGATCATGATGTTGTGTCTTTTTTGGAATATTTGAGTGTAATTGATTGACAGGAGCAGAACAAAGCTTGTCCGAATTCAAAAATTGGAAATGACTAGAAATATCAGAGGATGAAGATCCTTCATATTTAAGTTTAACTGAATTCTTTGAAGATCGTTGTTGAGGTTTATATCCCAGGAGGATAATCATGGAACTTGTACCAACACTTAATTGTGTAGCCAGAATAATTACAATGTGCCAAAAAGGTTGGTTACCTCGTGGCCGTGATTGATAACGATTGTTGCTTTGAATTGCAAAAGCCATGGAGTCAGTGCTAGAAATAGAATTAGAAGCCATTTTAGTAATGGTGCGTTGTTGTTCCTCTTGAAGAATAAGAGAGAAAACTTTATTGACAGGAGGAAGATAATCCGTTTACAAAATATGTGCTCGTATTTGAGCAAACAAGTCATTCAATCCCATAAAAATCCATTATCTATTCTAGTTGATAATGCTCTTTCAAAGCGCCTTAATTCTATTATAGTTGGAATTTCCACATCTATAACAAGGACGAAAATCAGCTAACTCCTCCCAAATAGTCTTCACTTTATTATAATAAGAACTAACAAACAATTGTCTCTGCGATAAACTGATTGAATCTCATCTCAATTTAAAAATTCGAGGAGTGTTTTTCTCAGAATAGCGTTCCTTCAAGTCAAGCCAAACAGATTGTGCGAAGTGAGAATAGATCACACTTCTAGCAATTTTCTTAATGCATGAATTTGTAATCCAAGAGAAAATAATATCATTGTTCTGAATCCATGCATCAAAATTTAGATCATAATTCAGAGGACGAGGAAGTAGTCCATTGATTAATCCTAATTTATTCAAAGGCTTTTAACATAGATCGACTCCAGGATGCGTAATTATCACCATTAAGTAACTGAATAAAAAGAACAACTGAAGGAGATTCATCGTGATCAAGATGATAAGGATTTGATGAATTTTCAACATTCTTTTGAAGCGAAGCTGATGCAAAAGGTAGAGTGGCTATAGGATTTTCTGTTGACATTGTTGATAAAAAAAAGAATCGAAGAGAGAGCCTCGAGGAAATCGCTGAAAATTGAAGGAACCTGAAATTGCGAGAGAAAAACTCGAGGAAATCGCTCGATGTAAAAGAAAGAATGAAGCTTCGATAGACTTTAATTGTGAAAGTAAGGAAAGAGAAAAGAAACATGTAAGAAATCTACTTAAATAAAACAAACTTCTTCATTCATTACACTTAATATGATATTAGAGCAGGAGCTCTTGAGTTCGAACACTGTAATGACATTTAATTTTACCCATTGGCTTAAGCTTTTGGGTCTAATGGTCATTTAACATATTTAATACTAATAAATAATTCTAATGTACTATGATTTTTTTACTTAACAAAATTAATTAAGGTGTTTGTAATAGCTTGTAGGCTATTAAAATATATATTTTTTACGCTAGAAAGGTTATTAATGAAGTTCTTAACAATTGATAAAGTTAAACTTTTACAAAGATCAATAATGGCCAACTTGAGTTAAACTCAACATGTTAGGTATCATGCCCTCTTCTAAAAGGTTAAAGGTTCGGGTCTCCCCCCTCCCGTAATTTGATTGTAGTATTCAACACAAAAAAGGGGATTGATAATGTAATATAGATATCAAATGCTTCCCTAAATAACGTATTTTAAAAAGTTCTCCCACATCCTCATTTTTAATAGAGAGAGATTTCTACTTCCCTAAGACATTAGAATAAGTCACAGACACTAGGTGAGTCATGCTCGTTTTAATATGTTATGACTTAATTAAAAAAAATTATAATGAATGAACTTTTCTTGGAATGAAAATTAAATTAATAATACATAATCACTTGAGATATATTTATGTTAGACACATTAAAAATATCGACTAATGTATGTGTTAGAATATATAATTAGTATACAGTTGACTTTTGGCAGATGGGATTGAAGTATGGATGTGCAGTAGAAGACATGATAACAGGGTTTTCCATACAATGCAGAGGTTGGAAATCCGCATGCCTTTGTCCAGAAAGGAAAGCCTTCATAGGAATTGCTCCAACAACGTTATTGCAATCCCTCGTACAACACAAACGATGGTCGGAGGGCAATCTTCATATTTTTCTTATGCATTATCCTTTCCTTAAAGGACTTGGAAATCTTCCCTTAAAGCTTCAGATTTCTTATTGCACCTATTTTCTTTGGGCTGTCAATTGCTTGTCTACTCTCTTCTATGTTACTGTCCCTTCCCTTTGCTTCCTTCGAGGTATCTCCTTATTTCCTAAGGTAATAAATTTCTCATTCTGTTCCCTTTTTTCTTCATTTGAGTTTCTTAATTGAATTCTCGATTATTAATTGTTTATCGGGTAGTTAAGAACCATTGGAATAACTTTAAAAATGTTTTCTAGGTTTAAAAAAGAAAGGACTTTTAGGCCTAAAAGCACTTTTAGGCCCTCCTTAAAGTTATTTCAATCCAGTACTTAGTTTCGTAATATGGTGTTGAAAATAGATTAAAAAGATTACATTTAACGTTATTTTATTTTATGTTTCACTCTCATGTTAATAGTGTATATGTTGAATTTCACGACTCAAATTAACAATGTCCTAGTCCTCACATGAGAGGAAATTTTGAAAAAAAGATTAAATTGATTATATCTAACCATTTAAATTAAACTTTTAAGAATATGTCATTCCACTAAATTCTATCTTATAATATGTTGACAAATGAAGTTCATTATTTTCATAAAAATGACACAGATATCAAATCTTTGGTGTGTTCCATTTCTGTATGTATTCTTTGGCAACCGTGCATACAGCCTTGTGGAGTACATTTTGTCTGGAGGAACCTTGCTAGGTTGGTGGAATGATCAAAGGATGTGGATGTTTAAAAGAACTACTTCCTATCTATTCGGTTTCGTTGACAATATCTTAAGACTGTTGGGTTTTGCTAAGTCGGCCTTCACCATCACCACCAAAGTGGCAGAAGACGACGTATCTCAAAGATATGAGGAGGAGGTAATGGAATTTGGGACTACTTCGCCGATGTTCACCATCTTGACAACGCTTGCTTTACTAAATGCATTCTGTTTTGCTGGGGGGTTGAAGAATGTTATTATGTATGATACGGTTGAAGATCTTAACTCTTTGGCTCTGCAGGTGTTTCTAAATGGTTTGCTAGTTTCTATCAATATGCCTATATTCCAAGGTCTATTCTTCAGGAGGGATAAAGGGAAGATGCAGGCTTCAGTCACATACTGGTCAATTGTGTTTGCTTTATTTGCTTGTTCTCTAGCTTTTTATTAGGTTTCAATTTCCTTCTTGAAAGTGACTCACAAATAAGAACTTGATATTTCTCATCACGTTTTTCCTACGTATATAATAAATTTCACATATATTAAAGTTTGCACACTACAACAAATATCACAAAAGATAACACTGGGTGTTTTAAAAAGATGACACATATAGCATAAAATGACATATTTTAGTGTTTCAGGTTATATTTGGAAATTTTTATGAAACCATGTCATACATTGAATGTCATTTTTGCAAAGTAAAATTTACAAATTTCATTGCTTATGCTTGACTCTAATTTACGGAATTTTTTTTTAATCTTTTTTGCAAAAGATATTGTTTCAAACCAACCATGAGTTAGCCTAATGGTCAAGAAGTTTCTTTTATGCCTTGACCTCATGAATTCAAATCCATGTGTGGCCATCTACCTAGGATATTATCCTATAAATTTCCTGATGTCAAGGGTTGTAGGGTCGTGTGATTGTCTCGTGAGATTAATTGAGGTGAGCGTAAGCTGACACAAATACTCACGGATATAAAAAAGGTAAAAAGTAATTGTTTTGAAATTGATGAGAAAAAAATATTTTTATACTTGTTGATACTTGATAGACACATAATTCTCTCATTAGTAAGTACTGTTATAAAATGAAATGAAATAAAATTATTTCACATTCATAAAATTATTTCTCATTTGAAAATGTTATAAAATGTATGTGTATATATTGAAAGAATACCCAAATGTAAATGTTGAGAATAGTTTGTGATTTACATATAACTTGTGAGTTATATGTGAGTAGTTGGGTTTGTTGTTGTTGAGAATAGTTGTTATTTAGATATAACTTGTGAGCTATTTGTGAGTTGTTGGGTTGGTTGTTAATGAGAATAATTTGTGATTTAGATATAACTTATGAGTTATATGTGAGATGTTGAGATGGATAATTGTTGAGAGTATATGGAGTTGTAAGATGAGAAAGAGTTAATTTTGGATTTAACAATTTCAGGCTTATTCAAAGCAAGACTTTTCTTTCTATTTATTTACTCACTAGGCGTAGCCTTATGATGCTACATTATTTTTCGGGTAATAAGGGAAAGGAGCTGGCAAACGATGAGGGATTGAAGAAGAGTTGGTTTAGATTATGAAAGACGGCGTCGTAGTCCTTCTTTCATCTTATTCATATTTTGGGTTTAAGTCTTTGAACTTGGATTTTATGTTGTCTTTTGCGTACTTAGTTAATGGTTTTATAATGATGTTTTATTTCATTAAATTTTATTTGAAATCATATTTATTTTAAATAACCCCACGAACAATGGTTATTTGTCTTGAATATTTGTTTTAAATTAAATAAAGATGTTATCTCTTTCTTGAGTCTTTCGTTGTGCTTTATTCACGATGTTTTTAAAAGTTGGGATGTAAAAGTTGGAATCATAGTCTTTATGGTTCTGAAGACCGTTTGCATTGCATACAAACAATCTAAACCATCTCTTAAAAAACATATCGGTGTCAGGTATTTTTAGTTTTTTTTAAATACTTTGAATACCGACTATTAAGTTCGAAAGTTAGAATTTTAATTTCAATATCTAAATCCTATGAGATTTTTCTTTTAATGCTATGGTATGTCTCCAATTGTTATTCCTTGATGTGGTAGAGGTAAAAACCAAGGTTGAGGCCGAAGTCGTGGATGCGATCAAGACTGTAGTGTGAATCTTAATTCTAGAGCGAGGTAGAGTCCTCAAATAAGGTTTATTTTTCTTGTTAAGTAAAGTAAAGATCCTAGTTAGTATAAAGATCTAGTGGATCTTGAGTCTACTCGAATAGTAGAGTTTGTGACATTAATGAGGAGACTAAAATGTTTAAAGAATTCAAAAAATATGCTCCGTGTGAGTTTGTGGGAGTTATATTGAGTAAAAAGAGGCATAGAGATATAATACTCGAGTTAAGGGAGCTCATAGATTTATCAATTGCCCAAATAGATTTAAGGTTTATTTGGGAACATTTTTTTTTTTGCATTATATTGGTAGGGATGGATCTTGAGGTCTAATATTTGAGTGAATGTGAACCATTGATTTTCATGAATCGAGAAATCGATCAAGTTATAGTTATAATTGTGAAAAGGTAGACCATCTTTTTGTGAATGATAGTTTGAGAGTTGTCGTTAGGTACATTTTTGTACAGCTAGCTTTGTTGACACAAGCAGGATATGAAGAAAAGTTTGAGATTTTTTTTTGTAAAGGAACATATGGCTACTCAAGAAAAGTTTGTGAATTAAACTGATGAGGTAGGTGAACATGTGTTTATATAGACTTATCCAATGAAGAAAATTATGAGGTTTGAAAAAAAAATTGAACCGAGGTTTATCCAACCACTTGATATTATGGATAGACTTGAAATAATTTTGTAAAGGTTTTGTGGAGGAACCATATGTCAGAAGAAGCTACTTGAGAGCAGGATAAAGTTATGAGGAATAAGAATATACATCTCTTTACATTGCAGTGAAACTTTTCGGGGATGAAAAGCCTTTTATGGTGGTTAGTCTATAACAACCCGTTACCAAGTAAGATTATAAAAAAAATTAGAAATTAATATTATTTTCTCAAATGATATTAATGAGGTTGAATTAATAAATTGGATGAGAAATAACTCGTTATCTCGTAAGGGCATTTTGGTAATTTTCCAAACCTCAAAATTATAACCACAAGTTTAATTTAATATTTTTTAATGACGCCAATCGTCTCGTTATTACGATTCCAACGAACCGATGGATCATCGTTCTGAGTCCCGGTGAATGAGTTATGATCGTTTTAGTTCAGTGGCATTTTTGTAATTAACAAAACTCAGAATTTAGCCTTAAAATCATCTTCTCCTTCTTCCTTTAGCCGAAAATCAGCCCATTCATATTAATTTTTCTCCCATTTTTGCTCAATCCAAGTTTTGTGGAGTATTTTTGCCATAACTTCCTCATTCGAACTTTGATTTACGCAAGTAAGATGTCCATTTTTATCATTTTTTCGTTATCTTTGCATTGGGATTAATTTCATAGTAATCCAATATGTTTATAAAAGGTTATGGTCCAAAAATCATTTGGGCATGTTATGGTTTCATTTAATTTAATTGATTTTGTTTCGTTTTCTTGTCGTATAGGTGTAGAATGGCTCTTCTTTTGGAGTGGATAATTGTTTGAGGAAGTTTAGAAAAGGTTTCTTCAGCTTTCAAGAAGGGGAAATGTAACGTTCCGTTATTTTGAAGTGAAATTTTATTTATTTATTTTATTTTATTATTTATGTAATGTTATTTATTATTTATTTATTTCAATTTAAGTATTTAGATTAATTATTATTTTTGTAATTTCGATTTTAGTAGTTAATTTCGCCCGAAATTCTTTTTAATCATTTTAATACTTTAAATTTCGTTTCGGTGACATTAATAATTGTTAATAGGCCAATTAATAATTATTAATCACCTTTAGATTTATTTAAGAGCATCGGGTTTCGTTTTATAAGTCAAAAGTCATAAAAAGATGCAACCGTCATTTCCGATTTCTTAAAAAATATCAAAACACTATTCATCCATCTTTAAAAACTCATCTTGACCAAGTTTGACTCATTTTTGCTCATCTTTTTCATCCCAAAACCGTGGGTATCAATGGGAGGGGAGAAATTTTTGGGTTTTGCTCGTTTCTCGGCGGATCGACTTGATTTCGGTTGCATCAGAAAGCCCTCGAGTCTAGGATCCTTTTCCACCTAACCATCATGCTTTTCTCTCGAGATCCACGGAGTTCTCGGTAAGTAAAGTTTCAAACCCTAAGCTCCAAATAGTGTTTTAATGGAGTTTTCTTTATTTTCTTTCGATTTCTTGTCGTGAAACTCGGTGTTTGTAAATACGGGAGTAGTTTTAAGTTTTTTTGAAAACTTTCCCATAAACCTAAAATCGAGTTTCAGTCGAAACCCTTCCCGTTTGAAATTTACCTTTTTGGGATTGATTATGGGTTGTAAATTAATGAATTATTGTTTATTTGAATTCAATTCGGGAAAGGGCATAATGTTCAAAAACCCTAATTATCGATACCCATTGAAATCGGGAATATTGAAATTGCTTGAAACTAACTTGAAACACATCTAAATTGCCTAAAAGCCGGAAAACCAAAACCAAAACCCTTTTGTGAGGGGGGGCCGAGAGCCTCAAAGTTGGGGTTGTTGGGTTTTTCGTCGTTTTAAACGCTTAGATGTTGTTTGATCGTTAGTTGAATTATTTATTGATTGTTAGATGTAATTCTAATTGTAGGTGGTTTGAACTTTGCATTGACCGCGTTATCGAAGGTTTTGATTGAAATCTTCTTTTACAAAGGTGAGAATAGTTAGGATTTTAAGTAACTATAGAAAGCAAATAAGTATAATGGTTTGTAGAATTGGAAACTAAGATTAGAATTCGAATCTAAGATAGAGGGAAGTGAGCTAGTGCCCTTAGGATTAGAAGTTAATCCTTTAAGTGAGAACTTAGGAGTTCTCGAGGAAAGCATTGAATCTTAGAGAATTCTAAGTTAGATTTGTTTCGAAGCTTAGGATGGATCATTGGAGGTTAAAAGATCCAAGCTTGTATTTGCAACGAGTAATAGAACCTCGAATTATATTGGAAGTTTAGAATCCTGGAAGGTATATGTTAATCGTTTAAGTTATGATTTTACTTTTATTATTGTTAGCGGAGTTCGATTGACATATCGTTCGTCCGGAGTTTCCTATTTATTTACTTTACGTCTTTTACTTTATGCCCCTTTACTTTATGTTTGTCTCAGTAACTTATTATTCGCACTTTACTTTATTTACTTTTGCAAGCAAGTGCAAGCATATCCTTAACATCTCGCATCATTGAAAAGAGAAAAAGAAAAGAAAGTGAGAAAGAAAAGAAGGGAAGAATGTTGGAGCCTACGGGATGTCCGCATCACCTTTAGAAAAAGAAAATAAAAGAAAAGAAAGTAAAACTAAGAAAGAAGACGAATGGATAGCCTACGGGATGTACTCATTACTTCTTCATGCATAAGGTTGAATGGGAGCCTACGGGATGTCCGCATTACCTTCATTCATGCATAAGGGTATATGCGAACCCTACATTGCATATGATCGATAGAATATAGAATCGAGGTGTTATATTTTATGCAAAGTTATTCACTTTTCTTATTTTATGTCGTAACAAGTTAATGGATGAGGATTGACTACGAGTGCTAGTAATATCATCCTTTGGAAAGTTTAGAATGAAATTACCTAAAGTTTGGAGAACTTTAGGATTGATTGTGTCAGGTAAATTGGACACAAATCGGAATACGAGTTTGAGGTCTATCCTTACTTTTTATTCTTATTATTCTCACTGGGCTTAAGTTGTTAGCTCATGATATTACAAAAATTTCAGGTAATGCCCTGGTTAGAGGTCGTGGGAGAGGAGATGGTGTTGTATGATCGAGGGATGACAACCTTGAGATGGACTAGGTTGATTTAAAGTCCATGGACTATGTTTTGTGAATATTTCACATATTTTGGAGTTGTATATTTGTAAATGGCTCTTAAGAGCTTTTGTCTTTATGTTTATGATTATATTCATTTTGAACTCCTGGATAGGAACTAAATGTTCCTTGTGTATTTTAGATTTTGAAATTAAGATGTAAACAGGTTTTGGCTAGCCAATTTTCAAACATAATCACGCCATTTTTCTTCAAATATAAAGACTTCCTCTGCGTTTTCTAATTTAAATTATTTAAAAGTGTCGAGTCCTCACAGGAAAGGATTGTTTTCTATTCTTAAAATTTAGTTGTAAAACTTAGTTTTAGTTTAGATCGATGATTTTTATTATCATAATTAATATTCTTTTCAGGTTGTGTTTATGGTTGTGTTTGAGAAAGGAAGAATTAGTAAATTTCTTACTTGAACAAGGTGAGTAAATGAATGGATTCAGTTTCTTTGTTTTTGTGAAACCCGTATTGTTAACCAATATTGTTGGAAGTTAAGGCATGTTTTATGAATGTTTAGGATAACATTTTGATGGTTTCCTTGATATTTTTGGCTGCTCATTTTTCTAGAAAATATATGCGTAAAGTGTGATCTTGATGTGGTAATTGATGGTGGTCTTTGGTGAACTGTTGGATATTATTCTTGGGTGTTTAGGTGGCTGTTTTAATGCATTATATGTTATTATAGTTGTTGGATTTTATAGCAATTGGTGTTAAAAGTGTAGTTAAGAAGTGGTTTTAAGCTAGTTTTGAGCAAGGTTGTTTTGGGTGATTCGGTTATGTTATGTGGAGGATGATTACGAGATTTTTGGGTTGAATGAAGAGCTGATTGGTTATGGTTAATTTCGTTAAAGAGGAATCTTTTTTATGGATATAAATTTTGAGTTCTTATTGTCAAGGTAGAACTTAACTAGTTCGTTATGCTTATTTTATTTTGTATAAAAATTGCAAGTGAATGGCTGTGTGAGAGGTTCATATTGATTGATGTGTTAAACAATAGTGAATAAATTGTAGGTTCACATTAAGTAGGGTCATGCTTAATGAAGAATATATCGTAAATATTGTTTATGTAATGCATTGTATAAATAATCTTTTTACGGGGCAGGTTCATTTCATGTATGTAATAAGTGAAAAAAAATATACTTGTAGGTTCATATTAAGTGTGATAATCTTAATAAAGAATATCTTGTAATTTGATTCTTTAAGAATTTATCGAATAAATTACAACGAATGTTCAATTCATATGTTAATATGGAAAAGATTACCCATAGGTTCATTCTTTGTAAGAATACTCATATCTTCTTTAGGTAGATTGATACTTAATTGGATATGACGAAGGTTCATCAATGTATGTATGTATATTGAAAGAATTCCCAAATGTGAATGTTGAGAATAGTTTGTGATTTAGATATAACTTGTGAGTTATATATGAGTTGTTGGGTTGGTTGTTGTTGAGAATAGTTTGTGATTCATATATAACTTGTGAGTTGTTGGGTTGGTTTTTGTTGAGAATAGTTTGTTATTTAGATATAACTTATGAGTTATATGTGAGATGTTGAGATGGATAATTGTTGAGTGTAACCTCTTATTTTTAATTTTGCATGTGGGTTGTCTTGGCTTTTTGACACGTGGCAGTGAGGTGTTAAAAAAATAAATAGGATTGTTGCTGCAACCCTTGAGGTAGGGAGATGAAAGAGAAAAAGAAAGATAATGGGAAAAGGGAAGAAAAGGGGAAAAGGAAAGAAGAAAAAACGGGCTTGGGAATTTTGAAGGCTTCAACAAATTGTGGATTTTAAGTTCAATTCATGGTGTAATTGCTTGTTGATAAGTAATTTTTTCAACTCAAATCTTCTTTTGATGGATTTTGGTGGATATTTGCTAAGCTTTAAGGTTGAGTTATGAGTTTTATGGGTTTTATTGTTTATGAATTTTAAGTGTCATGGGATAAATTGAGAGGTTGGTGTTTAAAGATTAGTTAAGAATATTGTAGAAATGGAGTGTTTCCATATTTTTGATGGAGTTGTTATGAAAAAAAATCTATGAATTAGGAAGAGGATTTATATGTGGTTTTCTTCAATTTGAGATGGGATTATGTGTGGGAAGAGGAAGAGCAACAAGGTTGATATTATTTGGCTTTGAAGAATATATTGAAAGTGTAGTCATTGAAAGAAAAGTGAAGCTCTAGCCATGTGATATTAACCACAATTTTATATATTTTCATTATGTATTTTTTATAACATATAAAAAGTACTAATAGTTTTTTAACGAATATGTTTATTAAATTAATATTTCAGGTTATATCGAGGCGTAAACTATTTATGATTTGGAATGTTCAAAGCAAAAACTTGTGAGTGGATTTCTATTTTAACATTTATGATATTACTTATTTAAAAAATGTGATTATTTACTAGCCTTAATGGAAATATTATATTTTCAACATCATATAGTTATTGAGATATTTAGCTACAAATTTTACGTAATTGATTTTTATGATATAATATATATATATATATATATATATATATATATATATATATTATGAAAATTATGGAGACTCTCAGCTATGTTTTTAGAAATAGTTATGTTTTTTTAAAGGTTTGAGAATTATGTTATTAGCTTTAGTAGTTTATTTTCAAACCGCTAAAAAATAGTACTCTCAGTTATCAACTTTCAGCAGGTCTTTGGGACCCGCTTTACCATACACATAGGCTTTGGGCCATATGTTAGGGTGCATAGCCCTTTTGGGCAGCTCTGCGCGCATATGACCAGTTTTGGTATTCAGTTGCTCTACTGCAAGCATGATTTCACTCTACATACAGTATGACTAGTTAAGGGTACATTTTTAGTGTGGTTTTTAACACTAGGTTATAATATATGAGAAGTTTATATTGTACGTAAATTTATTGATTTAGTTTCATTTAGCTGAACATTATGATTATTAAATTACGACTAATTTCGGTATCCTATTTTTTAATGAGTATTAGTTTTGTACAGTTTTATGAATTTGAAAATTATTGTATATTATGTTGTTTTAAAGAAAATATTAGTTTATTAAAAACTCCACTCACTGGGCCTTTTAGCTCATTCGTTTCAAATATTTTTCCCCCTGAGTTAGCGTTCGAATTTCAGAGAGGATCGAGCCTACAACAAGCTTATCCGCCACCCGTTTTGTGTCAGTTCAGCTACTAGATGAGTCATTTTAGTTTGAATTAATTTTATCTAAATTATGTTTAGTTTGCCTTGATAGTAAACGTTGACTTTTAGCTATCACTTGCCATCGACGCATGTCTCGTCTCAGGTGTGTAGAGTGGTCTCGGGGCGGGTCATGACATTAAGAGTATTTGGAGTTGAAAGATGAGAAAGAGTTAAATTTGGACTTAACAATTTCAGACTTATTCAAAACATGGTTTTTCTTTCTATTTATTTACTTATTGGGCGTAGTACATTATTTTTTTCAAGTAACAATGGAAAGGAGCTGACAAACGGTGAGGGATCAAATAAGAGTGTTTAGATTGTGAAAGACGACGCCGTAATCCTTTTTTCATCTTACTCATGTTTAGGTTTAAGTCTTTGAACTTGGATTTAATGTTGTCTTTTGGGTACTTAATTAATGGTTTTACAATGATATTTTATTTTATTTTATTTCATTAAATTTTATTTGGAAATCGTATCTGTTTTAAATAAACTGTTCGCAAACAAAGGTTATTTGTCTTGAATATTTGTTTTAAATTAAATAAAAAAGATGACATTCAATTTTTGAGATAAATTTTCGCGGTTCTTTTGTTTGTTTCAATATTTTATTTACTATATGTGTTTTTTTAAGTAACTTGGTAGATTTTCACATATATTTTTAGTTATTTTTAGATTTGGTGATTCAATTGATGTGTTTGTGCAAACTTGTCCCTTAGGGACTACAATGTGTTTAATTTTGCATTTTATAAAACTTAATTGAAACTTTTTGCTATTAAGTTTTAGTAAAAATTATTTTTAATATGATTGTTTATGATAATAGCTAACATATATGTTTACTTTGTAGGAATTGTTAATTTTAGAGCATTCAAACATGTCAAGGAACGATATGTATTTTTTTATTATGTCTTTTAATTACGTTTATATGTTTTATATGTAACTTGGACTCTAGCTTTTAATTAAGTTTATACGAACATTCCTATACACCACGTTAATTTAAGTTATATCTGACTTGTAAGCCTCATCAACCGAACCAAGGCTAGTGGGTCGGCCCGATCCTTGCTCAAGTCCGACCTAGCCCAGCCTATAAGTCAACATCTAACACACTAGGCTCGGCCCTTCGAGCTGGATATGGATTACGTATTTGAACCCAAATCGGGTCAAGCATGCTTGGACCGAGGCCCGGTCCAAAGCCCGGCTCAAGACCCACTCATAAAAATTAAAAATTATTAATATTAGTAGTATTTAAAAATTATTGTAGTGTAATATATAATATTAATATTATATTTCATAGGTTTTAAATAATATATTTAAATTCTACTATATTTAAACTTCATGTGTCAATGAAATAATTACTTCGTTAACTTTTCATCCATATTTATCTTATCACTTTTGAATGTTTGTTTAAAATTTTAATAAATTAAAAATAATCCTACTGAGTACAAAAATATTAAATAAAACTATTTTTTCATCAATTTTTTTTCTATAAAGTTAATTTAAACATTAATAAATAGAATGGGTTAAAATGACAGTTAATAATTTCTTATGTATTAAACTAAAACGGACCAGACCAGGCTTGATCCAATTGCCCGGCCCGAGCCCAGCCTGAACTTTACCCAATGAGCCAAGCCCGTAAGTCAGGCTTTGGCTCACCCTTTTAACTGAGGCCCAACCTGCTTAGTGACAAGGCCGAACTCGGCCCAGCCCACTGTCGAGGCTTAATCATGATCAATATTTTTGAAGATATTATATGTAATGGTTTTAGATTAAATTATTAGTTTACTAAAATTTTAACTCACGGAGTCTTTTAGCTCATTATTATTCCTTCCAAGTAGCATTCAAGTTTTAAAGGCGATCGTGCCTAACGACGAGCTTGACTGTCTTCATATGGACGAAAGCAAACATCTAATGTTTACAATATTTAAATCATTAGAATAAGTAGATTTGAACATAATATTTGTGCTCAAAAAAGAAGAAAACAACATTTTTGAAAACATGCTCAATTATGTGGAAAAGAAAAAAGTTGAAAGGGCTAGGAAAAAACTTGTTGGTATGAATCCGTTTAATGAAGATGATAAAAAGAGTCATCAAACCACTATGAAAGTGGTTGCATTTGAGGGAGTCCATATTTTATGGAACCTTAGAGAAAATGGGTATTAAGAGTAGAAATCAAATACATTTGAATTGGGATATGCAGAATAAACGACTATCTTACTCGGTTGTTCCTAATAAGGATGTTAGCCAAACAAGTTACAGTCAAAGGAGCTAGGATATAGAGGTATTTTCATCTTCTTTACAATATAATTTATATTATTACTTTAATTTTTAATGTGCAATTGCATTACTTCTTTCATTAACAAGAATTTTACCTCTTTGAAGCTGGCATTGGTTGGAAATAAGCCTCATCAACCGACCCAATGCTCGTGGACCAGCCTTAGCTCAATTCAAGATAGGCATAGCCCGGCTCGTAAGTGATCGTTTGACGGGCCAGGCCCGATTTGGTCTGTAAATCTTTGGTTGAATATGGATAACGAATTTGAGCCTAAACTCGACCTACGAGTCTTATCTTTAGGGGCACCATCATGCCTGACCTGAGGCCTGGTCCAAAGCCCGGCACCAAGCCTGCTCATAAAATTTAAAAATTATTAATATTAGTATTATTTAAAAATCATAATAGTATAATATTAATATTATATTTCATAGGTTTTAAATATTGTATGTGAATTCAATAATATTTAAACTTTATATATTAATGAAATCATTACTTTTCTTCGTTAACTTTTCATCCATTTTTATCTTATCACTTTCAAAGTTTAGTTTGAAATTTTAATAAATTGAAAATAATCCAACTACGTACTAAATAAAGCTATTTTTTTCTTCATTTTTTTTAAAATAAAGATAATTAAAGTTTATAAATAAAATGGATTTAAATGACAATTAAAAATTCAATTTCTTTTGTAAAAATCTAAAATGTGCCACGCAAGGCCTGATCAAATGACTCGACTTGTGTTTGACCCGAACTTTAACTAATTAGCCAAGTCTATGGGCTAGACTTGGGCTCACCCTTTTAAGTAAGGCTTGACCCGCTCTATGACTCAGCCCGACTCAGCCCACTGGCTCAACCCGGCCCATTGTTGAGGCTAAATCATGATCAATGTCTATAAAGATATTATACGTTATGGTTTTGGATTAAATTATAGTTTATTAAAAAAAAACACTCACCGAGTCTTTTAGCTCATTATTTTCAAATGTTTTTCATCCAAGGTAGCATTCAAGTTTCAAAGATGATCGTGCCTAACAATGAGCTTATCTGTCTTCGTATGACAGAAAGCAAACATTTGATGTTTACAATGTTTAAATTATTAGAAGTAGATTTGGACAGAACATTTGTGCTAAAAAAACGTTTTTTAAAACACACTCAATTATGTGGAAAAGAAAAATGTTGAAATGGCTAGGAAAAAAATCGTTGATGTTAATCTGTTCAATGGAGATAATAAAAAAAAAAGCCATCAAACCACTATGAAACTGGTTTCATCAATGGAGTCCATATTTTATGGAACCACAGAGGAAGTGGGTATAAGCCTAGAGATCAAATTCATTTCAATTGGGATTTGTTCAATAAACAACTGTCTTACTCGGTTGTTCCTAATAAGGATGTCTGCCAAACAAGTGGCAGTCAAAAGAGCTAGGGATATAGAGGTATTTTCATCTTCTTTACAATATAATTTTTATTATTACTTTAATTTTTAATGCGTAATTGACTTACTTCTTTCATTAACTAGAATTTTACTTAATTAAAGTTGGCATTGGTTGGAAATAAGCCTCATGCACCTACCAAAGACTTGTGGGCTGGCCAGAGTCCAACCTAAGCCAAGCCTAAGCCTGGTCTAGTCTGGTCGGGTCTGGCCTGTTAACTCGGTCTAGTCTGGCATAGCCCGGCTCGTAAGTCAACATTTGACGGGTCAGGCTTGGCCTGGTCTATAAGAATTTTGGGAATAGGTGACGTTTTTTTGACGACACCTATTCGAATAGGCGACGGTGGCACTGTCACCTATTTAAATAGGTGATAAATAGGTGACGGGCATAAAAAACCATCACCTATTCCAATAGGTGACCCGTTTTGCCCGTCACCTATTCGTAAAGGTGACCCGTTTTACCCGTCACCTATTCGTAAAGGTAACCTGTTTTACCCGTCACCTTTTGTAAAAAAATATTTTTTTTAAAAAAAATACGCTTTCCTGTTAAAAAGGTGACAGTTTTTCCCCGTCATCAAAAGTAACAAATTAGAGAAAAAATTATAATTTAATAATACCACCATTTAGTGACTTTTTGATACCTATGAACCTTATACTGATCAATCTAACAGAAAATGGCTGAGCTTGAATGTGGGTTTTGGCGTGAAATGGAAAAGGGATGACCAACAAAATCGTTGCTCCACTGCTTCCAAAGCTGCAAGGTAAGGACAAAATATTCAAATTAACACATGTATGGACAAAATCTCCATACATCATTATTCCAAAACTGAAAAAATAAAGACGAACACATGCTTTTAGAGAGTTTAATAGACCAAGAAACTAATCCCTTCCATATTAAGGAAATCAAGAAAAAGGACAAAAAAAAAACTTAAGAACCCGATTCCATATTAAACTACGTTTAAGTTGTTCTACTAAATAAAATTAATCATTTAAAATGTACTTAAAATGACATGAAACAACATCAAAACTATGTACATAATTAAAAAAAACTAACTTCTTAATGTTAAAAAACCCCCAAAACTGCTACTTTATATGAAATACTACAATATAACTATAAAAAGCAGCAGCAAAACATTCAATTTAAGCCTCAAAACAGCAATAAAACATATATTTTAAACCCAATTTTTTAACATGATATTCTTACAAGTTTAGTCCATTGTACAATGTCAAAATGACGTGAAACAACAGCAAAACTATATATATGACCAAAAAAACAGCTTCTTAATGTACAAAAAATGCCCCAAAACTGCTATTTTACATGCAAAAACTTAAAACAGCAGTAGAACATATATTTTAAGCCCAAAAAAATATTAACACGACATTATAACAAGTAAAGGATAAGAAAGAGTAAGTTTTCATATTGGCCTTACAACTACTATAATTTTAGATAGCCATAATACTCAATCTACAATAAAGGACTTGTTACAAGTTTTGTATTTGCAGGATAGAAGGTATAGCTAAAAGTTGATAATATTTATAAAAGCAAAACTTAAGAAGCAGCTAAGAATTCTATTTTTCCCTCTGTAATTCTAATTCTTTTTCGAGTTCTCATGTTTCTTACTCCATCATCTCACGGCTTCTCTTTTTGCCCTCTCTCTTTCTCTTTAAAAAAATTACTATATGTGTAATTATTATTTTTATAAAAAGAATACGCTATACATTTTGAAAAATGAAGCAACCAACTAAATTTTTGAACAAAAAAGGGGCAGTGGGTGGTACCTGGTTAGGAATACTTCATGTCCTAATAAGTAATAAATGGTGGCAAATACAACTGCAAATAAGTTAACATTAAGTGCATCATTTTAAATCTTGAAATACAAAGCTCGTTTATTTAAATAAATTAGAAAACAGTAATTCAAGTATATGGTATCAAAAAAAGGCTCATTAAAGATCAAATGAGTAAATTCAATTTGTTTCAGGTGATATGACACCAAAACTAAACAAGAAATTATAGATCACGGGATATCGCACCAGGAGTATAATTTTCAATCCATCCAATTTGTTTCAGCTGCAACCACAATACAAACTAGGTACAGATATATGATAACTCGAAAATAAGTCTAGTTATTCAAGCAAGAGAAGTAAATAAAAAATACTCACAAACACCACATACGTAAATAAAAAAATATTAAATTGAAAGCAATAGCCTTAAATCATAGCATGGTAACCATGATACAAAAGATCACTACCATGAATCTCCCTAAAGACAAGAGACAAGACTTGTGCCGGTGGTGAGCGATGGCTAAATTCCAACACCTACCATCAAGGAAAAATAAGACCACAAAACAGAACCCATGTCTACTTACTTTTCTTTGATCATTAACAAATCAAACCAATGAAATTAAAAACACAAACCCAAACAAAACTATGAAAATCCACAAAATTACAAAATCAATTTATGTTAGTTCAATGTTTTCAACAGAAAATAATCTTTTCTTTTTATTATAAAAATCATTCCTACATACAATTGTAATGTTTGCAACTCTTACAAAGAAAGAAGAAATTAAGGATAATTACCAATTTTTCCTCCATGTTTATCCCGATTGAAGCACCCTTTCCTCACATTTTTGTTTGTCTTTCTTCTATAGTTGATCTATCAACCTTGTTCTCTTTCTCTTTTGGGTACTTTGGATAAGAAGGATCTCTTTTTTAATCTTTATCTGCTAGTTGTCAACCACTACACTGC
The DNA here is from genome assembly GCA_028015215.1 of Gynostemma pentaphyllum. Taxonomy (NCBI): domain Eukaryota; kingdom Viridiplantae; phylum Streptophyta; class Magnoliopsida; order Cucurbitales; family Cucurbitaceae; genus Gynostemma; species Gynostemma pentaphyllum. The sequence goes on from CM051346.1 coordinate 30,289,279, forward strand.
AATGACAGTTTTTAATAAAATAGAAATCAAGTTTTATCAACATTTTTTTAACATTAAAAAAGAAAAGTGGGGTGTAACATGAAACTACATTTATAGACTCAAATGAAGCTTTTTCACTAAAGTTTAAGTTGGCAGTAGTACTGTAAAAGAGCTCTTGACTCTTGATTTAAAAAAACATCAAAGCAAAACCTGTTACATCAAATACCAGCTAAGTACGAAAAAGAGAGTACTCAATAAAGTTTAACTCCCTTAGCTTTTGGCAAGTTAATTATCATGGATGATCAACCTCAACAACCCTGTAAAAAAAGGTGATGATTGGATTCTTTTGGCCATCCCCTCCTCCATTACAAACACCGCCAAAAATTGATTTCATGTGAGTAAATGTTGATTCATTAACCTTGAGAGACTTCATTACAGTCCTCCGACATCCATTTACGCTGGATCTTGATGGAGAATATGATGCTTTGTAATCATTTCCTCCTTTTTTGGTGTGATTCTAGAAAAATAGAGAAAATTGAGAATACTTCAGTCAAGCTCCATTTAATTTTCCAAAGAGAGACAAGAAAATAAGAACATTAAGACAAAGATATAGTAACCACATTGGAACAAACAACTTTCTTTCCTTTCTTTTTTTAGGTAGGGAGAGGGAATAATTGTTATGACCAAAATGTTCATGCATTAGTTATATTTACTAGCAAAACAAGGATACATACAAAAAAAGAATAAAAAAACACATTTAATGCCTTCCACAAATAATCAAGAAATTAACAATTGCTGAACTTTTCAATCAATAAAAATCATGATTCAATTTAAAACAATTGAAAATTAGCAGATACATACTTTCTGAGTCATTGATGATGCCTGATAAGTTCAACTATACTTACAAATTGAAGATCTCTGTCATATTGGTATAATATAAATTATTAAGAAAAACATTTTCTTATTCTACTTCCAGTAAAATGACTAGGAAAACTATCATTCATGTCATTTTTTTTATTAAAATGTATCAAACAGGTGATCGTACAATATGAAATTCAAATATAATATATCGTTATTTTCCATCTAAAAGAATAATGAATAAATTGAGTTGGAGTTAAGAGACATTTTTGTTGCAAAAAAATAAATCAATCAAACAACAGTCATCATAGACAAAAAGCCACAATATATATACAAAAAATAGATTCACATATAGTGTAGTTCAGGAACTTAAATGGAAAAATAAGAAATTAGGATATAAATTACATTTAACTAAGAAAGTAAATAAAGAAATATATAAACATTAATTCATTGATTAGCTAGAATCAGACAATGAGTGTAGGAGGAGGAGAGATTGTAATTTGCAAATGGTTGAGGTAGTGTATTGAATTCCACTTTTACAAGGAAATTTTATTTGCCAACCTTAGAATCTCCAATTAGATGGAATTAAAATCAATAATCACTGAACAAGTATTGCCAATAAGTTAACAAAATAGAAGCACATCAACAAGTAAACAAAAGAACTAGATTCGAACTAATATATTTGAATTTGACATCTCAAGTCCTACCTACCTCTATCGTCTTCATAGTCTTGTAGTAGTAGCCAAAAAACTGAATCGATGGCAACTCATTAAGTTTGTTAGTCAAAAAGCTTTTTTTCTTTTTCTCCGAGACACATTTCCCAAGAAGCCTTCCCTAAGGTCCCCCGGTGTCTTCCACACCGGAGGTTGCCCTCTCCGTCTGCCAGCCAGGTTTTGATCCCATGGCCTTTACAACTGAAAGTAGGTGCAGAATAGATAACAAAATCTTCTTCCTTGGACCTGATAAATTGGCCAAGAAAGGAAAAGTTCTATTAAGGGAGAAAAACAGGGACAATTGGTATGCAATCTCCTTGGAACCTCAAATGGTGGTTTGGGTGAGGGATGCTATTGAAATGTTGATAGATAGACCCACTAACCAAAAGTTCTTACTGAATCGAGATTGTGATAATGGCACGTGTTGGGTTCACAAAGTTACCAATAGAAGGGGTACATTTGTTGATGTATCCAAGGTGTCAAAGAACGGGGAGAAATCGAATCTCTTTATCCCAGCAGGTGTAGATAAAAAGGGATGGAGAACGTTTATTAATTTGATCGACGGAAAATTTGAAGCTCAAGAGGAGCTGGTAAAGCAACCCAGGAAGCAAGTTTTTGTCAAGAAAACTACTTCCTTTGCTGAGGTTGTGAGAAAGAAATCTCCTAAAGAGATCAGTAAGGTGCATAGTCTGGTTACCCCACATGGCAGTGTGTGTGATGTTGACCAAGTGGAGGATGTCCCCCCCATCAACCTTAGAGATACCATCGTTGTTATAAGAAGATGCTTCCATGATGAGTGGGGGAGGGTACTTCAAAACATTAGGAAGTGGTCAGGGATCGAAAGGTTTGAAATCAATCCCTTTCATCTGGACAAAGCACTTTTAAAGTGCCCTGATGAGGTTATGGCTTCGAACCTTTGTAAAAATCAACAATGGAGTACGTTTGAAGGGGTAACCTTAAAGTTTGAGTTTTGGGATAGCATTAAACATAGTAGAATGGATTTATTGCCCTCTTATGGTGGATGGATAAAGGTTAGGAACATTCCTCTCATTTATTGGGGATTAGAAGTCTTTAAATTTATTGGTGACCTATGTGGTGGATTCATTAAATGCTCTAAAAACTCTCTTGGAAGAATTGGTTGTTTTGAGGTAGCTCTTTTCATTCGAGCCAACTCTTGTGGGTTTATCCCAGCAGAAATAGAGGTTAAAAATTCGGAAGGGGCGGTTTCTACAGCCAACGTGGTGGCTTTTCAGGATTGGAAGCTTCTAGAGAAGCTCTCGCCGGAGAAACATGGCCTTTCTCACCGGAAGCAGGGGAGAAAGCTTACTGGAGGAGATGACCAAACTGGTCCTTACCCGATGGACCTTTTGAGAGACAATTGGATGCTACCGGGTAATGAAAAGTCTTGGCAGCCTTTTTTCAAAAAGCATACTGTTCCTCAACAGTGTGTAGAGGCTCTGCCACAAGTGGCTGCACCAGTCCCTGTACACAACACCTTTGACAGACTTTTCTTGGGGAATGCAAGTTCTTTTGAGGTGGGAAATTCGAGCTTTGTACGTGACAAGATTGGTGAGAAGGATGTTGGGGCAAACAACTGTTCCTCTACTGTTTTCAAGGAGGGAGTGTTGAAAAATAAATCTAAAGTGGGTCAGGGTCCTAACTGTAGGAAGGAAAGCCCTATTAACCAGCACGTGAAGAAAAGAAAAATTTGGAAAGCAAAGGAGAAGGAAAAAAAGAAGAGCTCTCCTACTCTGATGGAGACTGATCAAAAGTTCTCTAATAAGCAGCTTTTGAGAGAAAAAACCCCTCCACGCATCTTGTTCAGAAATGGTGAGATTAAACACACCACTGAGATGCCAAGAGGTGGAGATACTGAGTCTGAGCCAGACTTCTATATTTCAAGTCCTTGCTATGAGAGTGAGAATGGTGATGACAGTCCGGTGAATCATCAGATTGAAGAAATTCCAGACGGATTGTTTACTAATACTAATTCCGATCATGAAGCCTTAGAGGGTGACAATGAATGGATGATTTACTAAATTAGCGGAATTTATTTAGTAACACAAATTAACACTTAATTTAGGATCTATTAATATCATGCAATTGTGATAAAAAAACATGTAGATTCATGCTCAATTTTCGAAAATTAAAACCCTTTACTTACATTGAGTAAAATATGGAGAATCGGTTGGAGGTTTCTTTACAGCATCAAATCCTCAGCAACACCGGATCTTCTACACTATATCCCGATCGATCAAACGAAATCCGATTGTGGGATCGAACTTAAGAAGAAATTGGGAAGAAGAAAAAATATTTTTCTTCCCAATAACACTAGGAATTTCGGCCAAGGGAGGGAGAAGAAGGGAAGAGAGAGTTCCAACTTTCTATGGAATTAAATTGTGTGATTTATGAATGACCCAACCCTCCTATTTATAGAAAAATAGGAATCCTAATCACATTAGGATTAATCTATAGAGATAAATACAAAAAGAAAAAAGATTATCTCTTTCCTTTATCTAGCAATTTCGAAAATGCCATGGATAAATAGGAGATTATTTTATTTTCTTTATTTTTATTTATCTTGGGTAAATAAATCTATGTAATTATTTTAGGATATAATTCAAACAATTATCTCCTCAAAAATTATATGTATGGCCGATTTTATCATCATAAAACAATAAATAAATACAATTTATTTAATTAATTATTTTGGGCCAATTCCAATTGGGTTCATTAATCCAATTGGGCTTGAAATTCTCTCTTAAATTAATAAGTCCAACTTAATTTATTTATTTATTAATTACCATTTAAATAAAATATTTTATTTAAACAATTAATATTTTCTCCCGACTAAATATTATCAAATTTATATTTAATTATTAATTTCCATTTAAATAATTTTCATTATTTAAATAATTAATAATAAATATTATAATTATTAATTTCCATAAATAAACTCATTATTTAATTAATAATTTTATTGACAATATTTTATTATTAATTAATTAATTTTAATTATTAATTTCCGTTCAAATAAAATTAATTATTTAAACAATTAATAATTGTCAATTAATTTCAAATTATTAATTACCATTTAAATATACTCAATATTTAAATAATTAATAATGTATAATTAATAATATTTCATTATTAATTTCATGTTTAAATAAACTCATTATTTAAACAATTAATAATGTTTATATTAATTACCGTTTAAATATACTCAATATTTAAACAATTAATATTGCCTATTTTAAGTAATTCACTTTACTTAAAATTTCCATTTCTTCTACTTGATTTCGCGACTACGATATTTGGGCTAGCATAGGGAGCCGATGGACCTATAGATCATGGGCTTAATAATTAGTCAATTAAGTGATTAACACATAATCGATTAATTACTTATTATCTAACTATGAATAATTCCACTATAGATTCATAGCTGAACTCCCCTCACTATAGATGAGTTATGTCCATTTAGTTTATCTTTTATTTATATCCGTGATATTATCCTTCACGTGGAACCCTCATAATTACAAGGAATAAATTTACCGTTTTGCCCCTGTAATTACCGCTTTATCCTTGTGTTCCCGCTGATTCTCCAATGAACTTTATCTTTAGTCGAACTAGAGATAAGATACTTCGTGATCAATAGAAGTCGTGACGTCACTTGTTCATGTCTCGAATCGAGACATCAAGGGAGTTTCCTAAAGTTCCTAAAATGTTTAGGTATCGCACTGATACCGTTCATTTATAGGAAAGTTATGAATTCCATCTCGTGAAAATGAGTTCCCAGCTACTTATCTAGTCATGTTCCCAAAACATGAGTGTATTGAGCGTTCTTACAGATCGCTTTCAACTATGTGAATCAAAGAACATAACTCCACAAATAGGAGTCCGCATTTCACTCAGGATTGAGATCTATCACGGTTGATAAACTTAGTTTGATATTCGATTATTTCTCATAAACGGTACTAATGAGAAATTTGATCGAACATCGTGGTCCTGTCTTATACAATCAACATTGCATATGATACTTCCATTTCATGTCTCCCACATGAATGATCAGGATTAGATCATTTGTCTATAAACAAAATGCGAAGCTATCAACAGTGTTACCAGGATAAGGTTCCCAAACGTTATCCCTTTACTGTAGACACTTTTAAGTTACTCATCTCGAGTTTAATCCTCTTGTATGACTCACATACTAAGTCGTGATTTCATAAGAGTAACTTAGGGTTACTATTTGAATGTTTGATATTTATATTTCCATATATTCCTAATATCATTAATTGAATCAATCTAGATAATATAAAGAACTTATGTTTATTTATTTAATTTATTCTTAATAAATTATTATTATTAAATAATTACAAGTTCTAGGACACCATTCCTAACAGACAAACCATGCTACTCTGAAGCTGTAGGTTTACTGGAAATTAATCCTCTTGAGCAGCACAGAGGTGTGCACGATGGTAGCCATATCCAGGATCTCTTGGAGGGTTCTGATTTTCAAGAGACTACGCTATCAGATTGTCATCTTCAATCTACTGAATGTGTTTCCTCTGAGGCTTGTTTAGAAGAGGAGATGGGATCTTTTATCATTTTCAAAGATGTTTGGGGGGGAAAAAGAATGGCCCTTGAGGACTGGCTTCGAATTTCTGAAACCACCATTATTCATCGAAGGAAGAAGAAGTTAAAGGCCAAAAAGAATCAGCAAGCTGGTGGATCTGTTGTTCTTTCTCCTTTGGAGCTTCTTGGCGATGAGTCAGAGGCTGCTGAGGGCACTTTTATTGAATTTGTAGACTGTGGGGGGTTGAAGAGGCTGAAATTGGCAGCCTGGCTTAGATTTACCGGTGCCTCTATTGCACCCATCACAAAGAGTACTCCTAGGAACATAATGAAGACACCTTCAAAAGAAAATAGAGGCAAAAGAGAGATGAAGAGACTTAAAAGTTCAGTTAATTATGAGAGTTCTAAGGCAAACAAGTCTTCTCTCCAAAGGGTCAATGTTGTTGTGGATGAAGATTCTTAATTGGAATGTTAGGGGCCTAGGGGCAAGGTCCAAAAGAAGCCTCGTGAGAGACCTTATCCGAAGTCAAGATCCGGATTTTGTTATTCTTCAAGAGACTAAGCTTGCTAAGATGGATAGACTGCTTATTAAGTCTATATGGAGCAGCAAATATGTAGGTTGGGTGGCCTTAGATGCTAATGGTTCGAAGGGAGGTATCCTCATTATGTGGAATGATCCAGCTTTTTCGATTGTTGAAGCTCATGAAGGGATGTTCTCTCTCTCATTCAAAGTCTCTCTCTCAGATCATTCTTTCTTTTGGTTGTCAGGTGTTTACGGTCCCAATCATAAGAGGGACAGAAGTGATTTCTGGTTTGAGCTGGCTGCTTTAGGGGGATTGTGTACAGGGGAATGGGTTCTTTGTGGTGACTTCAATGTCACTAGGAGCATCGAGGAGAAGTCCAATGGAGTTCATTTGACTAGAAGTATGCGTGATTTTAACAAGATCATTATTGATCTCAACCTCGAAGACCTCCCTATGAGGAATGGTAAGTTCACTTGGTCTAATTTTAGAGACAACACAGTGCATACTCGTATTGATAGAGCCCTTGTGTCTAGAAGTTGGATTAACCACTTCCCTGAGGTCAGATTGGAGAGGCTTTCGAGACCAACTTCTGATCAATTTCCCCTCCTCATCCTCACTGGCAATTTTACTTGGGGACCCTCCCCCTTTAGTTTTGAAAATATATGGCTTGACCATGAACTTTTCAAAGGGGCGATGGAGCAGTGGTGGGCTTCTTTTAATAACAATCATTGGGTTGGTCATTCATTCATGTGGAAGCTGAAACTTTTGAAAGAGAAGCTTAGGGCTTGGAATAAAGAAGTCTTTGGGAACATTTTCTCACAAAAAGAGTTTCTTCAAAAGGCTATTCAATCCCTTGATGATGTTGATGAAGCAGGGTTACTGACTCAAATTCAAAAGGAGGAAAGATTCAGCCTGAGAAGAGCTTTGTTAGATCTGGTTGTGAAGGAGAACATATTTTGGCAGCAAAAGTGTAAAAAGCTTTGGCTTCATGGGGGTGATGAGAATTCAAAAGTTTTCCATAATTCTGTAAGAGGTAGGAGGAAGAAGAGCTTTATTAACCAAGTGGAGGACAGACATGGCAACTTGCTATTGAATGAGCTAGCTGTTGAGAGGGAGTTCATTGCTTTCTTCACACAATTATTTACTAAGAAGGGTGGCATTGGTTCCATTTGGGATGTGGATTGGGATCCGATTTCTTTGGAGGAGAATTTGAGCTTAACCAAACCTTTCACTGAGGAGGAAGTTTTCAATGTCATTTCTAGTCTTGGCACCAACAAGGCTCCTGGTCCCGATGGCTTCACTGTGGAGTTCTTTAAAAACACATGGAACATCATCAAATCTGATTTAATAATGGTGTTCCATGAGTTTTTTTAGAACGGTATCGTCAACGCTAGTGTGAATGAGACCCTTATTACTTTAATTCCTAAAAAAGTTGATGCCTTGGCGGTGAATGATTATCGTCCCATTAGCCTAGTTACTTGCCTTTATAAGATTTTGGCTAAGGTACTAGCGGATAGATTGAAAATAGTCCTTCCTTCGACTATTACCATCTATCAGAATGCATTCATTGGAGGGAGGCAGATTGTGGACTCCATCCTTGTGGCCAATGAACTTGTGGAGAATGTTAGAAGAAGCAATGGTCAAGGGGTGGTGATCAAACTTGACTTAGAAAAAGCTTATGATAGTGTGGATTGGTGCTTCTTGCTTCAGATTCTTGAGAAAAAGGGCTTCTTCTCTAGATGGTGCAAATGGATGAAAGGTTGCCTTCAAAGCGTTAACTTCTCTATTCTCATCAATGGTAAGGCTAGAGGCAAGTTCAAAGTTTCAAGGGGGTTAAGGCAAGGAGATCCCCTCTCTCCTTTCCTCTTTCTCCTTGTGGCTGGCAGTTTCAGCAGGCTGCTTATTAGACTCCAAAACCAGAATATGATCAAGGGTTTTATGGCTGGTACTGTTGAAGTCTTTCACTTGCAATTTGCGGATGATACGCTTCTCTTTTCCCATTTTAACAAGGTTCAGCTGTCAAATCTTGCTAGAGTTGTGACTCAGTTTGAAAGCGGTTCTGGGATCCTTGTCAACAGGCTTAAATCTAAGGTGGTGGGCATCAATATTAGTGAAATTGATCTTCAGGCCGTGGCTGGGTTGTTTGGGTATGAAACTTGCTCCCTCCCCCTCAGTTATCTTGGTCTGCTCCTTGGTGGTAAACCCTCTTCGATGGTTTTTTGGGATCCGGTGGTGGATAAGATTGATAAGAGGATTGCGAAATGGAGGAAGCTTTACATATCAAGAGGAGGAAGATTAACCTTGATCCAGTCTGTCTTGAGCAGTCTTCCTACATACTTTCTTTCCGTTTTTAAAGCCCCTGCTCGTGTCTCCAAGCGCATTGATAAATCCCTTAGGAATTTTTTCTGGGAAGGAGTGGAAGGCAGTGGAGGTGACCACCTTGTGCATTGGGATAAGATTCCCCCTCCTTTTATTAAAGGGGGATTGGCTTTCGGCTACTTAAAAAGGAAAAATGAGGCTTTGCTTCTCAAATGGCTGTGGAGATTCCCCAAGGAACCTCAGTTCCTTTGGCATAAAGTCATTTCTGGGATTCATGGTAGTGATTTCGGGGGGTGGTGCTCCAAGCTTAATAATAGAAGCTTAAATATGAGCCCATGGAAACAGATTTTCAAGCTCAAAGAGATCATGACACCTTTCAGATTGGTAATGGCTGCAAGACTTTATTTTGGGAGCACACTTGGATAGGCAGCTCGAGTTTAGCCTCTCAATTCCCTAATATATTTTCCATTGCCACTTTGAAGTCTCTTCCGGTCAGTAGATTTTGGGATGATGAAACTAACTCTTGGGTGATTGAGTTGAGAAGGAATTTAAATGATTGGGAGGTAGAGGAGATGATCTCTTTGCTTGCTCTATTGGAGCCTTTCAAGCCTAGTCCTCGGGAGGATAGTCGAATCTGGAAGCCGGATGCTTCTAAGGGTTTTTCTTGCAGTTCAGCACTTAACCTTCTTTGGGATACTTCTTGCAGCCTTAATGATAATGTTAATTTCATTTGGGGTGGGAAGTCTCCAAAGAAAATTAAAGTCTTCCTTTGGCTTATTATCAACAATGGACTCAATTCCAACCAAAGGATGCAGGCTAGAAGGCCATGGCTCTATCTCCAGCCCGAGTGGTGCAACCTTTGTAAGAAAAATTCTGAAACTACAGGACATCTCCTGTTTGATTGCAGTTATTCCCAAAATATTTGTGAGAACCTCTTTAATGTGTTCAACATGAAGTGGGTTAGTCACAAGAATCCTAGAACCAATGTGCTTTCTCTTCTGGGAGGTTCTTTGTTACAAGGCAAGAAGAGGGTCCTTTGGGACAACGCTGTCAGATCGATTTTGTGGGGAATTTGGTTAGAGCGTAATAGCAGAATTTTCAATGATAGAAGCAAATCTTGGGAGGATGTTTGGGAGGGGAGTGTTCTATTTGCCTCCATTTGGAGTGCTCAATGTAAATCTTTTTGTAATTATGCTCCTTCTACTATAGCTTTCAATTGGAAGGCGTTTTTGTAGTTCTTCCATTGCCTTTTTGGGCTTTTTCATATTATTAATGAAAAGCATTGTTTATTACCAAAAAAAAAATAGTCTTGTAGTAGGGCACCTCTTGTTTTTGCCCTGCCAAATAAAAACGGTCAATATGTCTGCTAAAGTTGGAAATAACTTCTGTTTTTTCATATAGTGCTGCTACAAGAATGTAAAAGAGATCTCAAAAGAAAAGAAAAACAATCGGGTAACTCAAGAAATTACCTTTGATCATGAATTATTGATCAACAAGGCTTTGCTTAAGATCAAGAACACATGCTAAAGTAGATAATGTGTGGCCTTTTTAGATTTAATCCCAGCATCAGCATGAGCCTAAGGAGAAGCTGATCATGAAGAAGAGGTGGATAAATAAATGTTGGTTGTATTTGAAGCAGAAACATAAAAGAATATACAAAGAAGGTAAAAACAAATGGTATGAAGGTAAAGAAGCTGTTGAGGAGGATGAGGAAGGGACTTTCATTGTCTTTAAAGATCGTTTTGGGGAGAAAAAGATGAAGTTGGCTGATTGGCTTAGGATTACCGATGCATATATAGCCCCTTCAAAAAATAAAAACCATAAAAAGAAGGGTAGAACTCCTTCTAAGGGAGTCAAGGGCCAGAGGGAACTTAATAGACTTAGAAGCTCGATAAACTATGAGAGACAATGCAATATGCCTCTCCAAAGGGTTCACAATGTTGTTTATGAAGATTCTTAATTGGTTTGTTAGAGGCTTGAAGGCCGGATCTTAGAGAAGCCTTGTTCTAAACTATATTCGTGTTAGAATGTTCGGAGTTTTGACTCAATTCTTGGATCACTATTCTCCCTCCATTGTTGCTTCATATTGGCAAACTTTTTTGTATTTTCTTTTTTAGTCTTTTTGGGCTTTTTCATTCATCAATGAAATAGTCTGGTTTATTTTTAAAAAAAAAAAAAAATGGTATGAATGTTGTGGCAAGACCATTTTTTTCAATGTTAGTTTGATTTGAAATTTAAGAATCAACAAAACAATGTAAAAAATACTAAAAAAAAAACAAAACCAAAACCAAATAATATGACTGCTATTCATGGCTTTCTAGGGCCTAGCCAACACTATATTATAGTTATTGGTAAAAAAACTAAGAATGAAATCATATAAAAGATAGAAATATATAGTTATTGGAAGAAATATATAGATATACATTGTAAGTAAGCCACCTTTAAGCAGAAAAACAATTTGAATCAAATTTCCAACAATAATTGAAATTAGGAAAAAGTTACTTGTTCATAAAAAATTTACCATAAAAGAGAGTTTGATTTTTCATTTATTTATTTTCACTACAGTCGTTGCCTTGCTCAGAAAACTGTATAAGAGTGTTAGAAAATGTGAAGCCTGAATGACATAATCAGTGAGTACCAATATTTAGAATCTTAAATAGGTAAGAATTAACATAGCTTAGCATGTGGTATAGTGAAACTAGAAACTATCGCATAAAAATATTGGTTGTCTTCATGGCAAGAACAATTTATTAATTAAAATACAGGACCAAGTTAATTAGTGGCTAAGTACACAAATTTCAGAAAATTTCAAGGAAAATTATAATATTCCAGTATCTAGCTTTCCTTCATTTTCTATAAGAATCAATAAAATCAATCAAGTAACAATACATTATAAATCATGTCAAAAAAAAAAATCTAAGCACTAACCTTGCTTAAATTAAAGAGCTCCGCAATAATCGTTCTCAATCTCTAAGCCTCTTTCGCTAAACGATCCTCTAAACCTTCAAGCCTTCTAGAACTCTTTGCTATTTGACTGTTCTTATTAAGTAATGATCTTAGTTCGTCCTTTCCAACCTAAAATAAAGACACATATTACAAAAATAATAATAGAATGTAATAAGTCAGGTAATAGCAGCACATAGACATATTACAACACGATAAAAGTAAAAAAAATCATATTTTCAGGGAATGGTTTAGTAACTTTCTTATTTATGGACTTTATTTCCTCTCGTCAGAGTTAGGGAAAAATAAAGAGTGTTTTTCTCACCAATCTTGAAGTTGGTGGATGCTTTGGAGTTGTTCTTGAAATAATTAAAGGTTTCATAAATCTCTTTTTGTCTGACAGTTAAAAAATTCAAAAGTTGAACATATATGACAAAAATAATAATTAAACATCTAGTGTAGTGAACATCAACGAGTTTCAGTAAACTAAACTGACAAATAACATATCCAAGTTCTCACTCTACATTTTCATCCTTCACGATTAAAGTAAATTGTTATGTGGCTAAAAGAAATACCATAAAGGGGTGAAAATGTGAGAGATTGGTTGGGAAAGAAGGATATAAGAATGAAAATATTCAAGTGGCAAACCTGTTTAGGATGTGCTACAAACCAAACATGGCTAGAGTGATGTTGAATAAACCTTTTTACTTGTGTAAGCATCTAACTAACATATTTCGTTTTAGTCATGTAATAAATAAACTTCAAACTTCTTGACAACTCTATAATAAACAATAAAACATGACAAAAAAGCAGAGTTTGCAGTGAGGAGGCATTGAGTGGTAGGAAGCTGGTAGAAGGAATAATCTAATATTTCATAATCTTTTATAAATTACTCCACAAACACTTCTTTTAATTAAATCTGCTAAAAAAAATTCTAAATGATAGCAAAAAAATCTAACAGACAAATAAACAACTAATGTTGTGATAAGAGGGTGGAGAATGACCTCAATACGATCTATAAAAGGACATAGAAGAACATAAATTAACTTAAAATCAATCATATTTATGAGATTCAAATAATATTTAGCAACAAACCTCTTCATAAGAAGGATGAATAGCAAAGTTTTTTTGAAGCAGTAGGCTCGCCGCCAAAACTAGATCTTTAGCAGCCAATATAGCATAAGAAGAAGATATTGAGGACTTTAGAACGAAAGAATTAGAAAAAAATTCCATAAATCTTTGAACTTCAAACCACAAATACCTTGATTTTATAGATAGTGAGAGTTAGAGAAACCCTACCTTGAATTAACGGATGAAAACCTGGTCAGCCAAATTTCGAGGTGAAAACGACGAAGTGTGAAATTCACAAAATAATTTGGTCTTTGAAGCAAAACCCTGGTCTTTGAGTTCAAAGGTTTGAGAGTGATAGTTTGAAAAACGCGAAGACATTTTTTATGAAGACAACGAACGAAAATCCCTAAGCTAAGCGAAACACGAAGAACCCTAAGTGAACAAGACAAAGAATCCTTGCTGAGAGAGAAATTATGGAATTTAGGGGCAAAAATCAGCAAAGAATGAGAGGAAAAACTGAATTCGATAAAAACCCTAGGTGAGTTCGAGAAGGAGAAACAAGAAATTGAGAGAGCGAGAGGGCGAGGGATTTAATTCGTATGAGTTTTTTTTTTCTCTAAGTTTTCATCCGTGAATAATAAGGTAATTGGTGACGTTCTTTTTTGACCTTTTACTGTTCATCCGTGAATTTTAATAAAAGTGTCACCTTTTATAATGTGTAGTGTCACCTAATCCCATATTTCTTATAGTTTGTCAAGTTGGATATGGATCACGTATTTGAGCTCAAACTCGGTGTAACGACTTGTTACCCTGTACGTGTTTCCGTTATAAGAAAATAAACATTATTTAGTTCAATAATATTGTTTTATCTTAGAAATAATATATTTGATATTTATTTGATTTAATTTCCCTTTTCAGGATTTAAACAAAATAAAAGTCATTTAATTGTTTTTAAAGAATTAAGGAAAAAGGAAAGGAAAAGAAAAGAATCAGTTTCACGTTTTCTTTAGAGACAGACAAGGTAGGGCTTCTTTTTTCTTCTTCTTCTCCCCTTTCTTACCGCCTCCCCTCTCCCTTTTCCTTTACGGTTTTGGCCAATTTTCTCATCTCTTCCGTTGTGATAGGTGTTGATTGTTGTGATAATCTATTGGAGGAAGTTGGGGTCGTTGGAAGGTTTTTCCTCTAAGTTTTAAGAAAAGGTAAATTGGGTTTCTTCTTAATTTTTCCAGATTTTAATTTATTCTTTTCTTCTTATTGAAAGGCCATGCAGGAATTCTTGATTTCTCTTATTTATGCATGAAAGCCATATCCCTTCTAACTTTTTCAAACCCTAGAAACCCTAACCCTTCTTCTTCTTTTTAAAAACCCTATCCAAATAGGACATAAGAAATCATCCAGAGCCACTGTCGAGGCGTCGTCGCCACTGCAATAAGTAGTATCCGCAGCCATATGGCTGCTGCTCCCGATGCCAAAAATAGCCCATTAAGGGATGTTTTGCATGTCGATTATCCTTCGCTTCGCCACGCGTCGTTTCTAGCTTTTAGTGTATGTTTTGTATAAGATTTAGTTTAGTTTTAATTAAATTAAGGTGATTATTTCAGGTTGTGGAATTCTTGAAAAAAGCTTCAAACTTAATTCAAGAACACAAGGTGAGTGAACATGTTTTAAATTTTGGGTAAACTACCCCTTTAGTTCCTGAGTTTTAGAGGTCGTGTCTATTTGGTCCCTGCATTTTCAATTTGTGTCTAAGTGATCCCTGAGTTTTGAATGTTGTGTCTATTTGGTCCCTGCGTTTTCAATTTGTGTCTAAGTGGTCCCTGAGTTTTGGATATTGTGTTTATTTAGTCCCTAGATGTAACGTCCCGTTATTTTGAAGTGAATTTTTTTTATTTAGTTTAATATTGTTTATTTATTTATTTATTTCAATTCAAGTATTTAGTTTAATTATTATTTTGTAATTTCGATTTTAGTAGTTAATTTTGCCCGAAATTCTTTTTAATCGTTTTAATGTTTTATTTTCGCTTCGGTGACATTAATAATTATTAATAGGCCAATTAATAATTATTAATCACCTTTAGATTTATTTAAGAGATTCAGGTTTCGATTTAGAAGTCAAAAGTCATAAAAGGACGCAACCGTCATTTCCAAATTTCCTAAATATCTAAACACTATTTGGTCATCTTCTTTAAAACACCTTTGACCAAAAAATTGACATTGCTCATCCTTTTTTTCTCTCCAAACCCGAGCATCAAGAGGAAGAAAAGAGAAGAGGAAGAAAGTGTCGCCCCGGCTTCGTTTCTTGGCCGTTTTACGTGATTTCGGATGCGTTGGAAAGCTCTCGCCGAGTCCTTTCTACCCATTCCACTCTTGGAACGTTTCCAACTCTCTAAGGTAAGCCCTAGATTTCGAATTCTCATTGAACTTCCATGGAAATTGATTCAAGCTTTTGTGTTCTTGGCCAAAACTCTCATCCCCTTCAACCTTTGTTGTTGAATGTTGATGGAAAACTTATTGTGTAACTATTACTTGATTTCCCATAACCCTAAAACTGAGTTTCATTCGAAACCCTTACAGTTTGAAATTTACCTTTTTGGGTTTGATTATGGGTTAGAATTTAATGAAATAATGTTTATTGAAATTCGATTCGGGAAAGGGCATAATATTCGAAAACCCTAATTATCGATACCCATTGAAATCGGGAATATCGAATTTGCTTAAAACCAACTCGAAACACCTCTAAAGTACCTAAAAGCCGGAAAACCAAACCCGAGACCCACTTTTTATGGGGGGGGCCGAGAGCCTCATAGTGGGGTTTATGGGGTTGTTCATTGTTTTGAGCTTTTAGATGTTAATTGATCGATGTATGTTTATTTATTAATTGTAGATGTAATTAATTGTAGGTGTTTCGGATCATTGTTTGATCGTGATTTCGGAAACTTGGAGCGAACTCTTATTTGGCTAAGGTGAGAATAGTTAGAATTTAAAGTATCTATAGAAAGCAAATAAGTGTGAAGGTTTGTAGAGTTTGAAACTAAGATTAGAATCCGAACCTAAGATTAGAGGGTTGTGAGTTAGTGCCCTTAAGATTAAGAGTTAATCCTTTAAGTGAGAACTTAGGAGTTCTCAAGGAAAGTATTGAATCTTAGAAGATTCTAAGTTAGATTCGATTCGAAACTAAGATTGGACTATTGGAAGTTAAAAGATCCAACTTGTAATTAGAACGGTTAATAGAACCTCGGATTATATTGGAAGTTAGAATCCTTGAAGGTATAGGTTAATCGTTTAAGTTACGATTCTACTTTTATTATTGATACCGGAGTTCCATCGACATATCGTTCGTCCGAAGTTTACTATTTATTTACTTTATGGCCTTTTACTTCATACTTGTTTCAGCTACTTTAATATTGTACTTTACGTTTATTTACTTTTGCGAGCATATCACAACATCTCGCACCATAACATATTGCACTATAACATCTCGCATTATGAAAAGAAGGAAAGAATGTTGGACCCTTCGGGGGATGTCCGCATCGCCTTCAGAGAGAGAAAGAAAACAAGGAAAGAATGTTGGACCCTTCGGGGAATGTCCACATCGCCTTCCAAGAAAAAGAAAGGAAAAATGAAAAAGAAAAGAAGGAAAGAATGTTGGACCCTTCGGGGAATGTCCGCATCGCCTTCAGAGAAAAAGAAAATAAAGAGAGAAAAGAAAAGGAGGGAAGAATGTTGGACCCTTCGGGGGATGTCCGCATCACCTTCTTCATTCATTCATGCATAAAGGGCGAATGCGTATCCTATGGGATGTACTCATTACTTTTATGCATATGATAGATGAGAAAGAGAATCGAGATGTTTAATTGATGCAAAGTTTATTTACTTTTATTACTTATGTCATAACAATGTTAATGGATGAATATTGACTACGATTATTAGCAATATCATCCTTAGAAAGTATAAAATGAAATCACCTAGAGTTTGGATGACTTTAGGAGTAAATTGTGTCAGATTACTTGGACACAAATCGAAATGCGAGTTTGAGGTCTATCTTTACTTTTTATGCTTATTATTCTCACTGGGTTTAAGTTGTTAGCTCATGATATTACAAACATTTCAGGTAATGTTTGGGATCGTGGGAGAGGAGCTGGCGCGCGCTTGATCGAGAGGATGATGATTTCGAGATGGACTATGTGTTATGTAAAAATCCATGTACATGGTTTTGTGAACTTTATATCATTTTGATGATTTGTACTTTGTAATTAGCTCATAAGAGCTTATTGTCGTTGTTTTATGATTATAATCATTTTGAACTCCTGGATAGGAACTTAATGTTCCTTGTGTATTTTAGATTTTGAAATTAAGATGTAACAGGTTTTGGCTAGCAAATTTTCAAACATAACCACGCCAAATTTTCTTAAAATAAAATACTTCCGTTGTTTTCTCTGAATTAATTTATTTAAAAGTGACGGGTCGTCACACTAGATTTTCAAGAACTATTAGAAATAGGTTTAATTGGTCCTTAATTTAACGTATTCGTTAACTTCTTACCAGATTAATGACTTAACGTTGATATACCATGTTTAATTGGTCAAAATACGAATATATGATTAAATTATTTCAAATCCTTTCATCAATCTAGGCCTAAATTTTTTGACATAATAATTAATCTCAGGTCATTATTTTTGTCAATTAAACATTTTATGTCACCGTTAAGTCAATATTATGTCAATGAGTTAAAAAATTAAGAAACAGTTGAACTTATTTCTAATAATCCAGGGACCATTTAGACACAAAATAAAAACTCAGGGCCTAAATAGACACAATATTTAAAACTCAGAGAGCAAATAGACACAATATTTAAAACTCGGGGACTAAATAGACACAAATAAAAACACAGGGACCAAATAGACACAATATTGAAAACTCAGGGACCACTTAGACACAAATTGAAAACGCAGGGACCAGATAGACATGACCTCCATTCATGGATCAAATGGGTACTTTACCCTTAAATTTTTGTATTTACATGTGATGATCTTCTTCATTATATAGTAGTTTAGGTAGTTATTGGATGACTTGTATGGACTTTTAGAGACCTTTACTTTGGTTTTAATCTTACCTAAGTTGTTGGAAAATTAATGGAAGAGTAAGGAAAGTGTTGAACACGCTTGAAATTTTGGCTAGTCAACTTTTTTTTTTAGGTTTAAATTATTGGGTGTTGTAGGACTTGTAGAGATGATTTTTTTCATGATTTTGGGATGTTTTTAAGATCATCTTAGTTGCTGGAATTTTAGTTTAGAGACTCAAGTTTGATATGTAAAAATCGGAGTTTTGCTACTTTTGCCCCAAAAGCTAAAGTATTGTGAGTTGGGTGAAGTGAGGTCTATAAAAGTGACTTCTATGTCTTCTTGGATGATTTTAGGTTGTTTTAATGTTAATTTTTTTTCCAGAATTTATTACTTATAAGTTTTGTTTAGAATGAAGGAAATTTATGAGAATAGAGAATTGTGATGTGAAATGTTGAATGCACAATTGACGAACATGTTGGTATTGGATATTGTTATGATCATATTATTATTATACCTTAAATAATATGATAGAGTAGTTTTGTATTAAGTAAGGCTTTACTTAATGATGAATATGTCGTTAAAAGGTTATTTTAGTTATGCATGGCTCAAATAGATTTTAACAGGGCAGGTTACATGAGAAACAATATACAAGTAGGTTTCATTCATGTACTTTGCAAATACATAAAGAGAATATACACAAGGGTTTAAATTGCGAAAATTTGTGTTTTAAACCGTTACGGGGAGGTTCACTCTTTATTTGCGAAGAGAAGAATATTAAGGCATTGGTTATATGAGGTTCAAAATAACATTTTGAAGTTCTTGGAAGTTATTTAGTCCATGAGTTTTATTATGTTGAACTTAGTGAATCTAGAACGTCTCAAGGTAAATTTAAATTTATTATTTGTTTACTCATTGGGTGTAACCTCATGATACGACACTATTTTTTCAGGTAAAAAGAAGAAAAAATCTAGCAGTTGATGAGAACTCGTGAATAATAGTTGGCATGAATAGTCGCCGGCAAAAACAATCTTTCTTTCCTTTATTAGCAATATTTTAGGGTGGGAATTTTAGATATTTAAACCATACTATTTATTCATGTTTTTTGTTCATGTTTTCTATACCAAGACTTTGTTTTTAGTTTGTTATTCCAATTGGAGTTGATTGTTATTTATAGCGTTTTAAACTAAAGTTCGCGAACTATATTATTTGTTTGAAACTTTTGAGTTTTAATGAAAATTTGAGATGTTATTTTGATAATTGTGCCGTTATTGTATGTTTTGTGTGTAGACACCGTATTTTGTCCAGGCTAAATTTATATTTTTATTTAATTTTAAAAGATAAAGACAATATTTATTGGCTTTTAATTTTAAAGATAAATTGATATTCAATTAGATTAAAAAAAAAGGTTTAATTCAATTTGTAGAGATAGACAATTGATTTTAAAAGAAGTTTGAATTATCAAAGATAGAAATAAAGAGATTTAATTGATTTGATAGGAGATAATCATTTTGAAAGTAATTTGAATTATCTAAAGAAATTATCTCATAATTTTTATTTATCTCAAATTTGGCTATAAATAGAGCCCTCATAAAATGAAAAAAGGAGAAAAAAAAAAGAAGGGTGAGAGAAAAAATAGAGGGAAAAATAGAGAAAAATGTAGAGATCAGATCTCAAATTTTGGGGGAGAGAATTTATCAAAATTTCCCCTTCTCATTCTCTCCGAAGCGAACTCATCCCTTTCCATCTCTTCAAGGAATCAAGGTAAGTTCTTTTCTTCTTTAAATTATCTCGTCTTGTGAGTCTTTTGTCTTTCTATTAAATTTGTAGATTTTATGTACTGATTTTTGTTATTTGATTAATTTTATTTGAAAATATACTGATAGATGAAGATATAGGAAAAAGAATCAATTGATTTCGATTTCTGGTTTGAAAGTTGTGATTTTTTGAAGTTTAAGGTTTTAATAGGCTTTACTGTTTTGGGAAAAACTGCACCATCTTTGATTATGAGTGTTTTCAGTGATGTTTCTCTAATATTAATTTTTAAAGTTGATTTTTTCTTGAAACTAGACTGATGAATACAACTTTAGAAACAATAATCACCTCGTTTGGATTAGTATAAAAAAAGATATGATTTTTTAAAGTTGATACAAATGCTGCAAGATTTTTGTATATTAAAAGACGTGATTGTGATTTCTTTTACATGAATTCTGATTTTTATTTATGAAATTGATTCATTTTAACATTATAGGTCAATGATAGATTAATAAGGTGTATTTAGGAGAAAAAATCAAGTTAAAACACATTTTGATTAATGAGATATGGATTTTTCAAGTTTAGACTTTGATTTGAAACAATTGATACTTTTAATTGGTTTGTGATATTAATACATTAAAATTCTTTTTTTTTATCACAAAATTATCTTAATAAAATTATTTTTTAGGGAGAGTAATATGCTTATTGTGAATTTGATAAATTTGTGGAAACCATCACGATTGTGAAGGCTGAGTAATGTGTTTATCAAATTCTCAATAAGTGTATAAAAACCTTAAAAATAATTATAGTTTAATTTAAATAACAAATACTAGACTTGTATTTTTAAAATAAAAAGAAGTATTTTGAATAAAAAATGAAAAAATATTTTAAAATATAAATATAAACCCGATGATGGGATTTTGAGAAGCAACGACTCTCAATTTCTCTAGGTGAGGAATTCTCAATTCCGATATTGTTCAATTAACGGTCGTAACCCCGCTCAATTAATCTTTGAACTTACCATTCTTGATGTTAAGGAAAGATTAAATGAGACATTTGTTTTCGCAAATTAAAATCAATCTTTTTACAAATTAGTTTAATTAAGGACCGATAATTTAAAATTAGATAATATAATAAAAGAATATGGTAACCATTTTTTTAATGGATGTTGTAGGGTGCTTATACCTTCCTTACATATAATTGACTTCCGAACCCGATCTGGCTTTCGTAGATTATTTTTATTAATTAGGTGACCAATCACACCCGAATTTGGTTGGTGGCGACTCCAAATTTTTCCTTTTCACAAAGAGGCCTATAAATTGGACGTTGACGCTTTGCGTCACAAAGACGTTGTGAAATTGTGTTTATGGAATTTGGAGATGTTACAGTTGGTATTAGAGCCCTTATGGTTCTAAAGACTGTATGCTTCGTATACTTTAATATCCAAACCAACCACCATTCCAAGAACTCATCGATGTTAGTTATTTTAAAATTTATTCCATTACTTAAGATTGTCTTGATTGTGAATGTTTTTATAAGATGTTGCGTAGTCAAATCTTATGAAACTTTTTTATGTTTACAGTATGCCTCCACTTGCTATGCATGGATGTGGTAGAGGTCTTGGTTGGCTATTGGGTGAAACCGTGATCAAACTAGGTGGTGTGTGGTGGCATGCAAGTGCACATGGTCAACAAGTAATAGTAGTAGTAAGTGAGTGTCGTGTCCCACGAGGATGGTTGTTTCTATCTGAATTTAGAGATTAAGAAGATTACTACAACAACAATATGAATGAGTGATAAAACTAGAAGAAATTGCGCACAAATTAAATCGATCAACACAAAGTGTGGATCAAAGGATGAAGATGTGATGATATGTTAGGGATCTGGACAAATTGTTTCGACAAGTTAACAACTTGCGAATCGACTTCACATATGGATGGAGTTATGAGACAATCAACACGTAGGAAGACAAGAGCAAGGATGAGTTTTCTGAAACTAACCTAATGTGTCGCTTTACTCTAGATCTTATCTCTAAAACCTCAAGCAAAGTTACTTCTCTTGAATTCCCTTGTATTGTTCTCTATTCCTCTAAATCTTTCCCTTATTCCTAAGTTGTGATTAAGATGAACAAGTAATACCTTATCTGAAATTGGCATACAATTTATCTTTCAATAATTACATACACTCTTCTGACTATATTTTCATACATCATTAAAGAAGGTTAAGAATGATAAGGATACTACATCACAATCTCCATGCATAGATGAGTTTCAAAATAACGGTTCTTGTCCATCCATCTTCACTAACATTTCATCACAAAAGAGTTTAGCCTCTTATGACTGGAAACAACATGCAAATAAACGTAATCTTAAGACTGGAATTTATGACTAAATATAAATTAAAATTACTAAATGCTAAACTACTAGTTAGCTCCGGTGTAGCACGCTCCTGCTCGTTATGCGCTTCCTTTCTTCCTGCTCTTGCTTCAACTGACTACTCCTCTCTAAATCTTCGTCTTTCTCCCTTTTTTATCTCACTTCTTTCTCTTTGTTTTTTCATCTTTTCATTTTTCCCACCAAAAAAGTAGTTGGTACAGTGTTGGGGAACATGCGTGGCTCGGGCACTATAGCGCGAACTGATTACCGCATGTCCCATCAAACAACTCATTAGTGAAGATAATATCTCTGTGTTTTCTGAGTGCTTTGCTTCAGCAACATTACCGCATGTTCTTCTTCACTCCTTGCCCTGCATCAATAAAGAATTGCCAGGAGCAACCACTAGAACTATGCTCGCAAGGGCTATATTAGAATGCTCAGAAAGTAATCAAATAATGAGAGAAAATTGATCAAAAAACCAAAGTCAACAAGAGGGTTTAAATCAAAATTGAATTTTACAAAAGTGACTCAAATAAGTGCATAAGCTCAACATTTTACTGGATTGCTTGGTCTTTTTACCTAGATTTATCCAAGTTTAACCATGTGAATATCCCTTTCTAAGGACTTATCATTGGCCAAGGTCAACAAGGTAGGAGATGCGGTCGAGGGCATGGAACTAACCCCGATTATGAGAGTGATGTCGAGTCATCTAATAAGGTGAATTCATATGTAACACCTACCGAGGTGTATGAGGATGTTGTACACCTTTTAGAAAATGAAGAACCACCAGTTCCACCAGTTGCACAAATACCTTAGGTAGTGCAAGAGGTTTGATTGAGGAGGTTTTTTTCTTAGTGAGTACAAGAAATTTGCACCTGAAGAGTTCGATGGAAAGTCTCTGGATCCAAATGATGCAGAGAAGTGAATCTCAAAAGTTTTGCGGGCGTTGGGATTTGTTAACTACCAAGAGCACTTGAAGGTGCATTGTAGCTGTTGTGTGAAATCGTGATATGCAAGTACACGCAGTCAAACAAGTAATAAAGTGATAAGAAGATATCGTTCCACGAGGATTAGTAGTTTCAAAAGGTGTTTAACAAATAATTTAAGGAAAAAAAAAAAGCAATAGTGTTTTTGAAGGTGATGTGATTTATGAAACTAAACAACTAAAATTATTGAATTTATGTAAAACTAAGTGACTAAATTCTAAACTAATTATGAGAAATAAGTAAGGTGGTTTTAAGTGGCTTAAATTACTCCTAAAGTATGCAAGAATATTCAAGTGATTAAACTATGTAAAGACAAGTGGTTGGAAATCAAGAATCCCACTAAAGAGCTTTATAATTTACAATGCTGCAGTAGTGCTGCGGGTGTGCTGCAACAATTTGCAATAATAAATTCACTTTTATGCAAGTAAACCCAGTTGTTCAAGTGACTTCGTCAAGCCTAGCATGATTCTGTTTTCTAATCCTATTTAAATTCTATGTCTAGGTAAAATTAGATTAAAAAATATGTTTTAGTATTCTGGTTTAGGCTTTAGGGTGTAAATACATATGTATATGCATTACTAAAAACAATTTCAAGAATCGTTAACCCCTATCAATCAATATTTTTCCATTCAATGTTAACCTTTTCAGAATTAAAACTAAACTAAACAATTCACTTAGGTTGATCAAGCATAAGCAAAGAGACAAAAATATCGAAAATATTGATTGAGCATAAAAACTGAATTTATTCAAGTCATGAAAACTAATCCCCCTTAGGGTTCATCTATCAATTATAACCTAAGAAATTTAGCTCATAATAAATTCTAAATTAACAAAAGTGTTCTTAAAAAATAAACCTAATTCTAACATAATTTGAATTCAAAAATGGAGTTCTTAAGAATGGAGAAGAAAGAATAATGAAAAGTAAGAATAAACAATGAAGAAGATATCCTAACGAAATTCCCTTGCAGCTTCGCTCCTCTCCTTCACGTTTCAGCTGCTACCCCTGATTTGCCTTGAAGTCTGCTAAGTCTGCCTCCTTTTTCCTTCTCACGTTTCAGCCTTTTTAGATCTAGGTTAATTCTTCTCCCATTTTATTTTGGGCTTGGGCTTTCCTTTAATCTCTTTAAAAATTGGTCCTGAGTTGGACCCCAATGGTGGGCTTTTTGTATCTCAAGTGGATCTGCTGAAACGGGCCCAAAAAGATGGCTTTTTGTCCTAAAAATTGTGATTTGCTGTTGTTGTCCAAAACTGCTTCAGAGTGTTGCAGTAGTGCCACAACACTCCTACAAAATCTGCACTTTTTTTCCTTTTTCCTACATGAAATTTGCAACTTATTAGGCTTTTTCTTTCACGCAAAATAGAAGGATTAAAATAATGAAAGCCTAAAACACTTCCAACTATTCTTTAAAGTGCTAAAGACTCAAATTTTCTCAAAGAAAGCTTAAATAAAGAATTATGGAAAATGAGTTCAAAGTGTGCACAATATGAGCAAACTTCAATCAAATAATTAACAAATAGGCATTAAAATAGGACCAAATAATTCTATTTTATAGAGTTATCAGTAGCTCCTATTCTTTGGTGGATAGATATTCTTAAAAAATCGGGTTGGGACGGGGCGGGGCGGGGGATATATTCCATACTCTTACCCTATAACAAATTGAGGGGAAATTTCTCACCCTAACCCTAACCCTATAAAACAGGGATTCCTTGCCCCTATAGGGTCGGGGCACCTAACTCGCGGGGAATTTTACCATCCCTAGTCAACTGGCTACAGCTACAAAGCTTCTTCATATAAAAGCGTCATATCATATACCAGAGAGAGACTTTAACTTGATTTCACAATGGTTTCATTGTTGCACCCCTGCAAACAACACATTGTCTGAAAGTTTATACAACACGAAAAAATTAGTTGAGGGTCTCGAATTACCTGTTGAGAAGATTGATTATTGCCCGAACGAATGCATGATATTCTTGAGGGCGGAGATTCGAGTCTTCATAATTGTAAATTTTGTTTCCATCCGAGATATAAACAAGGAAAACGCACTCTCATTTCACATACTAGTGTGTTTTATTTGCCGATCACTCCTCGTCTTCAACGGTTGTATGCATCTGAAGTCACGGCTACTCACATGAGATGACATTACGAGCACTCCCAAGAGGGTGATCTTATGAAAACATCCATGATGCGTGGAAGCATTTGGACCGTTTTCATCCAGAATTTGCAAGGGAGATTAGAAATATCAAATTGAGGTTATGCACTGACGAGTTTAACTCGTTCGGCACTTCTGGAGCACAATACCCTTTGTGGTCTGTTATGTTGACCCCGTATAATCTGCTTCCATCGGTGCATGAAAGATCCTGTTATTTTCTCAACGGGGTTATCGTACTGGGTCCAATGAGTCCGAAACAAAGGTTAGATATCTACCTTCAACTTCTAGTATAAGGTTTATTCTTAATTTATCATAATATTAATGGATCCACGTTAATGAATTATAAATTAATAAATCAAATTATTCTACTACGTAGTTAATGTCTCCTTCGCTTATCCCGATCATTCATGTACACATGTGAGGGGAGGTATCCTGTATAATAGAGATTTTACAAAGACTTGACTACGATGTTGTAACGACCCGCTTTCCGTTAAGTTCTTTAAATTCAAATGCACAGCGGAAGACTTGATTTTTAAAAAAAAACGGCATGGGTTCGTTTAAAAATTGAATAACCAAAACCTGTTTACAACCCAAATTTCCAGAGAAAGCTATAAATCGGGAATGCACATTCCAAAGTAGAGTTTAATCATAAAACATCATAATACTTTACACAAACACCCTTCACGGGCTCAAAAGACACAAGTATGTAAAAAGTATATGATTTACAAGCATTTTTACTAATGCTTATCAAAAGTGTTTTAACATTGTCCTTACACCATCTCGGCCAGTCATGCGACACCACTTCCTCTACCACGCTTCTTAGGACGGGGTTTACCTGAAAATATTGTGGTGTAGCACCATTAGCAAACAATGCTAGTGAGAGTAAAATGAAAGCAAGTAATCCTATGAACTAAATTTCATACCAGAAATCGTGTCCAAAGGTCCTAAATGCTCATTACTACCCATATCCACATTTCCAATTTCCATATAAACAAACGATAGTAACAAACTACCCGTAACCATCATTCGATACCATAAGATAGAAACAAAGACATAAAGTAAAGTACAATCATACTAAGTCTTACTACACAATTCTAAGGAATATATAAATCTAACATTAGCTATCTTATTACCAAACAAGTTTCATCGTAACGTGCTATTGTATGGATCGTCATCAACATACCACGTACAGTCGTACCATATTACCATCATCGCACCATGATACGTATGAATCGAAATCAACATACTATCATGTGCCATAGTACCATATTACCATCATCGCACCATGATACGTATGGATCGAAATCAACATACTATCATGTGCCGTAGTGCCATCATTGTAACGTGCTCGTATGGAATCGAATCAACATACCACGTACGGTCGTACCATATTACCATCATCGCACCATGATACGTATGGATCGAAATCAACATACTATCATGTGTCGTAGTACCATATTACCATCATCGCACCATGATACGTATGGATCGAAATCAACATACTATCATGTGTCGTAGTGCCATCATCGTAACGTGCTCGTATGGAATCAAATCAACATACTACGTACGGTCGTACCATATTACCATCATCGCACCATGATACGTATGGATCGAAATCAACATACTATCATGTGCCGTAGTACCATATTACCATCATCGCACCATGATACGTATGGATCGAAATCAACATACTATCATGTGCCGTAGTGCCATCATCGTAACGTGCTCGTATGGAATCGAATCAACATACCACGTACGATCGTACCAACATCACACCATGATTACATATGGATCAAAATCACATACTATCATTTGCTAATTACAAACCATAGTACCAACATCACACCATGATTACATATGGATCAAAATCACATACTATCATGTCCTAGTTACAAACCATAGTACCATGGTTACATATGAATCAAAATCACATACTACCATGTACTATCCCACTAATCATCTCACCATGATTACATATGGATCAAAATCACATACTATCACGTGCTAGTTACAAACCATAGTACCATGGTTACATATGGATCAAAATCACATACTACCATGTACTATCCCACTAATCATCTCACCATGATTACATATGGATCAAAATCACATACTATCACATGCAGAATCAAAGTGCTCAAGGTACCCACAAATCATCACACCATGATACGTATGGAACAAAATCAACATACTACCATGTGTGAATCAATGTGCCTAATGTCACCACAAATCATCTCACCATGATTACATATGGATCAAAATCACATACTATCACGTGCAGAATCAAAGTGCTCAAGGTACCCACAAATCATCACACCCTGATGCGTATGGAACAAAATCAACATACTACCATGTGTGAATCAATGTGCCTAAGGTCACCACAAATCATCTCACCATGATTACATATGGATCAAAATCACATACTATCACGTGCAGAATCAATGTGCCGTAGGTTTCCAAAAAGTTAGCTAAACCCCAAAGAATTCTACTAAGTTAATAAGAAACCGAACCAACTAGATTACACGAGTTATCACTCAAGTGCATCTTCTAATTACTTAACTTCCAAATTCATCCAAGTAACTTTCAAATCAATCAAAGTAACTTCCATTTCCACTTTCATCTAACATCTCCAATCACAATACCATACTTCCAAATCACTCTGATGTTCCCTATTCATCGAACTATCCATAATTCCAAACATTCTCCACACACACTTCCGAATCAAAGTCTCCAACCAAAACTTAATCCTAAGAAGTTATCTCCCTCTTTACATCGATAAACACTTACATAATGAAACTAAATTCATAAAACCACTAACTTTCACATTAAACTCACCTTAGATTTTAAGTCGAGTATCCAAGGAATCAAAGTCGAATCCACGCGACAATTACAAACCTACAATTCACCCATTGAACTACAACTTACAACTCATATCTAATATGAGAACAAGTGGGATTTTCGGGTGAATAGTGACTTCGGATGAATAGTGTTTTCGGGTGAATAGTGATTTCGGATGAATAGTGTTTTCAGGTGAATAGTGTTTTTTCGAAAATCCGGGCTCAAAATCGTCAAATTCATTGATGGAAATTCATGATTTCAACTTCAAAACTCATTTATAATAAAAAACGAACAAAACCATGTAAAAAGTTTTGAAAACTTACTTTTTAGGGTTTCTCTTAGAGAACGAGAAACGACACAAGGGTGGGTGGGATAGAAAGCCCTCATTCCGAGCAATCCAATGCAACCGAAATCAAGCCGATCCATC
Source organism: Gynostemma pentaphyllum (assembly GCA_028015215.1). Classification (NCBI taxonomy): domain Eukaryota; kingdom Viridiplantae; phylum Streptophyta; class Magnoliopsida; order Cucurbitales; family Cucurbitaceae; genus Gynostemma; species Gynostemma pentaphyllum. The sequence goes on from CM051346.1 coordinate 30,317,848, forward strand.
GAGAAACGAAGAAAAGAAAAATCACATCCATGGTGGATGAAAGCTATGGCCATGGAGGGAGAAGAAGAAGAGAAAGATGATATATTTTGCTTAAGTCTTAAGTTTAAGGAGATATTTGTAAAGGAAATATCTGGATATTTAGGGTTTTTGGGAATTTACGGTTTTGCCCTTCTTGACCTTTTGCTTATAAAACGAAAACCGATGATCTTAAATAAATCTAAAGGTGTTTAATAATTATTAATTGGCCCGTTAATAATTATTAAAGTCACCGAAACGAATTAAAACGATTAAAAGGAATTTCGGACGGAAATAACTAATAAAACTGAAATTACTAACTTTAACTAATTTTAAAAGCTTTAAATTAAAATAAATAAATAAAATAAATAATTAAATAAAATAAAAAGAAAAAAAAATTTACCCCCAAAAGTAACGGGACGTTACAGATGTTCAATTGATTCGCCTTTACAATATTATTTATAGAAAGTGATCAAAATATTACATTGATTTTCAAGAATAATATATCTTAATCCTAAGTGTGTTACGAACTTTTATTGTATACCTACAATAGCGTTTTTTAAGGCTATCGTTGGCCTTTTATCTTATAGTGAGTGAGAATGACATGTTGGTATATTCAATATGGCTGATGTTTTAAGGACACGATAAAATGAGGAGTTGAAAACCTTAGGTGACTCATTTGTTATATTGATTCAGAACTTTGAACAAAAAGCCTCACCTTCTAATTAGTTTAAGAATGACTTAATTCATGGTAGAATTTTAGAAGTTGCTCATTATAGGATCAATAGAAAAGTTTTAGAAGTTGCTCATTATAGGATCAATAGAAAAGTAAGGAGATAAGATATAAGTATAAGGGGAAAAAAACAATTTTAGTTCAACTATAATTATAAGTTTTTTTTAATTTCTTTTGTATGTTTTAGGTTGATAAAGGATAAGATTACTATATCATAAAAATAAAAGAATTTATCTCAAATAACATAAATCTGCATACTAATTACAAAAATGTCAGAACTTTTTAAAAATTACTCAAATAGCATAATTATAGTTCAATAAATTATTGAACTATTTTTCATAGGTATTTTTAATGAATTTGTTTGTTTTTTGGTTTTTTAAGTTCGAGTTCAATAATTTATTGAACTATTTGATCATTTATTATTATTATTATCAATGAAATTTGTTAAATTTTTTAGTTCAATAAATTATTGAATTATAGTTCAATAAATTATTGAAGTATAATTATGCTATTTGAGTAATTTTCGGAAATTTCTGACATTTCAGTAATTAATATGCACAAATATACTATTTCTGTACATTGCCCCTAAAAATAATTATTAATATTAGGAGAATTTGAGCCTTACTAGTACTGCCGTTATGAGCAACACCTTCCAATCTATTTTTTACAAGTTTTTGGAAACTAATTTAAAATTTATTATATTGTGATAATTTTAAAAATAAATCGAACCAAACCCCTCTAATTTTGTCAGATTTAGTTATTGAATATAATTTTTTTTATATCTTTCAATAAATTTATTATTATAAAAATTAAATATTCAAAATTAAATTTTATATCAATTATAAGAAAAATGCTCAATTAATGAAATAAGATATTTTTGCATACTTATGTCTTAATATTTTTAAAATTACCTAAATAACAGTTCAAATAAAAGGCTAAAAACAAACTAAAAAATGCCAAAAATAATAAATTGAATAAAAAATAACAAAATATTTCATTGAACTGCTATTTGGGTAAATTTTAAAATATTCTAATATTAATTCAACAACTAGTATGCAGAAATATGCAATTAGAAACACCTTTTTTAATAAAGAAATTAAAACATTAGGTATGATTGAGGTAGTAAACCCTTTATTTAATGATGATTTTGATGTTTTGAAGTAATCATAGCGCAGAGCTTCAAACAAGGATTCGAAAACATTTTGAATCGTCCAAATCGAAGTTCCAACGAATAAATTATGGCTAAAAGAAAGTTAATTACGTTGGAGGGGAGGGATCTCTCGTTGACATATTTTGAATTACGTGTGTCTAGTTTGCCAATTTTTTTAATACAGATGGTGTTCATGCATTTGATCAAAACCACATGAGTGTTATTTGTAGTTTACCCTCATAAATATTATAATTACAGTTTTATCCAACTTTATTTAAATTGATAAATTTCATTTGGAAATATAATTTTATATAGTATTAAAAATATATCATTGTTTAAAACTATTTACAAATGTAATAATTTTTTAATGTGTTAATAAATTATTAACATTGAATATTGTTAATCAATGATTCTCCCTAAGTGAATTAATAATTAACTTATTCTAAAAATATGTAATTCAATGTGAATCACTGATTGACTCGTTAAAACTTTGTTATATTTATAAATATTTTTTAAAAAAATGTTATTTTTATAAATATTACGTAAAAGTTTGCTAGATTTTCAGTCATCGCACTTATTTATTTATTCAATAACCACATCAATTGAATAAATATCCGAAGTTTTCTTTAATACTTGATATAATTAGATGAATTGTTATAAATTCATAAAAAATGTCACTAATAATGAGTAGGGGTGAAAGTTGGTTTGGTTTGGTTCGGTTTTAAACCAAACCTAAAAAACCGATTGGTTTGGTTATATATTTTTTTAGAACCGAACCAAACCAAACATAAAGTAAAACCAAACCAAACCAATTTGGTTTGGATTGGTTTGGATCAATTGGTTTCAATCGGTTTTGTTTCTCACACATTTTGTTCTTATGAAGAGAGTTTAGTTATAAAAAAAATCAACATTTTCATGCAAATCCAACAATTAAATAATTCCAAAGCATAAATTTAAATTTTAAAGTTAATCTAAAGTTATAAACATCGAAAGTATGAAGTTTAAATGTAAAATTCTCTAATGTCTATTCACTCTCATAAAAGACTTTGCCTAATTGGTATGGATCGGTTAAAAACCGACTAGAGTATTTCCAACCGAACCAAACCAACCTATTATTGGTTTGGTTGTTTATCAAGAGGGAAACCGAACCAAACCGGTTTGGTTTGGTTCGGTTTGGTTTGGCGGTTCGTCGGTTTTTATTTCACCCCTGGGGGGGGGACAATTAGAGTGTGGTCCAGATTCTAGACTATCTCTAATCCGTGAAGCATTAATGATTAAAATATCTCTCCATTTGTTGTTCCAAATGAGTTTATAAAAAATAAAAAATAAAAAAAGTGTAATTAGCTTCTAAGGATTAATCAAACATTTAGATAAAATGAACTGAAATAATAATGATTTTATAATTTAGAAAAAGGAAAAAAAAAAAAAAACCTTGAGGCTTGATAGAAACGGAGGAAAGGAGAGCCATGGGAGAGGTAAGAAATGATGTCATCTTAAGAAAACCTAATATGAAAGAAAATAATAGGAAATTACATAATAAGATTCAAAATAATGAACTAACTCAAGAAAAGCAAAAGAAGATGGTAACCTGTTTTAGAGAGAGAGAGAGAGAGAGAGAGAGAGAGAGAGAGAGAAAGAAGAAAAGGGGGGGGGGGGGGGGGGGGGGGGGGGGAGAGAGAGAGAGAGAGAGAGATAGAAGTTTTATACAATTCAGTTGAGTAAGGTTCATAACATGGAGGATGTCATTATTTAATGGCTGGGCTTACCTATCCCATCCCTATTCCCTCAATAATCTACATATAATCAATAATCAATAATGATCTAGCTATATAATTTATAATCTACATGTCCTAAATAATATATTATCATTTGTCTATACTCTATAGGTTCGGTTAGTTTTAATTTTACCTCAAACATTTTGAAAGTTTCAATTCTACCCAACCTTTTAATTTATTTATAAAAAAATCATTGGATGAAAAAATTACTCTTTCAAAAATTTCTTTCTTTGGGGAATTACACTTTTGTTTCAAAAATATAGTTTAAAAAAATACTCTAAAATCTTTTATTTCCGTTAAACTTAACCGAAATTGTACACAAACAATATTTTCCCCAATGTAAGGTATTTTTTAAATAAATTTAAAAATTTAGGGTAGAATTGAAACTTTTAAAACGTTCAAGGTAAAATTGAAATCAATCTCATAGATTAAAGGTATTTTTTGTATAATTTAAACTACTATATATAATCTATCTATGTTGTTATTATTTTTTTATATAAACTATATCTATCTATCTATTTATATTTATGCTATATTTACTAGAAGTGGAGAATATTCCACTTCCAAATTGACTCTCAAAATTATTCTTTTACGCATATACTAACCTTGAGTTTTTCATTTGCTCTTAATTTAAATTTTTGTATACCTATTCAAAAAGTAACTATACCATAAATGTAAGATTGTTTGGTATCTGAATAATATATATCTAGATTCCTAGGCATGTAATATTACAATTCTTCAAATTAAAAAAAAAAAATATCCAATTTCTACCCATGAACTTTAGAGGTGTTATCAACCTAAACTCAAATTTTAAATGTGACGACCCGACACTTTTAAATAATTTAAAATCAGATTGACAGCGGGAGACTTATTATTTAATAAAATTTGGCGTGGATATGTTTAAAACTTGGACTATCCACAACCTGTATACATTTTTCACAATCAGAGAAATTAAAAGTAAGGAAATACAATTCCTTTTTCAAAATTAAAAGAAGATTATAACCATAAAACTTAAGACAAAAAGCTCTTAAGAGCTTATAAACAAATTTACTTCTCAAAGACCGAAATCAAAACAAAATAAGATAAGCTTAGCCCTGGGACTTTTAAATGACATCTAGTCCATCTCAGCGTCATCATCATCTTGATCAAGCTGCACCAGCTCCTTTCTCATGACCCCGAACACCTGAAAATGTTTGTAATATCATAAGCTAACAACTAAGCTCAGTGAGAATACACAGAATAAAAAGTAAAGTTAGGCTCCAAACCCGCATCCGGATTTGTGTCCAAGTAAACTCACATTCTCTTACCTTTCAACCACAAAATGGTTTTACATTAATGTTTCACTTTTACTTACCAATTCTCCTAAATAATTGAGGAAATATCTTTCAACCATTAGGAGGATATGTTTCATAACATATATATATAACATTTGTATCTCATTATATTTAATACCTTATACTATACATAAGGTTTACATCAAATCTTATTCTCCAATTACGAGATCTTCCAATTTATTGAGAAACTAGTTCTCTTACATGTCTATCACATGATAATTATACAAGGTTCAATACACCCTTGTATTCTCTCATTATCCAATTCAATCTCATTCCTTTTTCCTATAGCACTTGGCTATACATCAATTTCATTTATTTTCTCTCTAGAAATGTACGTCTTACATAATCTTTTCTTTAGTCCTCTAAACTCTTAGAAAACTAACTTTCATAATCATAATCTCTATAGGATGATAATACTAGGACACGTAGTCTAATTCTCATCCATTAACTCGTTAAAACACATATAAGAAAAGTAAATAAACTTTGCATAAATATAATATCTCGATTCTTTATCCATGATATATGTTTCCATCAATAATATGCATGAAGGTAATGAGGACATCCCGTAGGATTCGCATTCGCCCTTTATGCATGAATGAAGGCAATGAGGACATTCATGAATGAAGATGGTAATGAGGACATTCCTCGTAGGGTCCACCATTTTCCCTTCTTTTCTTTCTCACTTTCTTTTCTTTTTCTCTGAAGGTGATGCGGACATTCCCCGTAGGGTCCAACATTCTCCCTTCTTTTCTTTCTCACTTTCTTTCTTTTTCAATGATGCGAGATGTTATGCATATGCTTGCAAAAGTAAATAAACGTAAGTGTGGATATTAAAGTAGCCGAAACAAGCATAAAGTAAAGGGGCATAAAGTAAAAGTGTAACGACCTGATTTTTTGTAAAATCCATTAAAACAAATGCGCAAAGGAAAAACTAGATTTTACAGAAAAACGGCATGGGTTCGTTTAAAATTCGGATAAACCAAAACCTGTTTACAACCCAATTTTCCAGAAAAAGCAGTAAACCGGAATTTCATATTCCATAATGTGATGAAAATGCTAAAGGAAGCTTAAAGTTCGAAAAACAGATACAAATTATACAAATGCTCCATTGAGCTCAAAATGAACATAATATAATATGAAAAGTTCAAGAGCATTCAAAATGCTTCACCCAAAACCACAAACATTCTTGTCCATTCATCGTCCTGATAGGTCACGCGGCGCCACCTCCTCTACCTCGTCCTCTACCACGAGTCTTACCTGAAAAATTGTAATTGTAGCAACATTAGCATAAAAATGCTAGTGAGAGTAAAATGAAAGCAAGTAATCCTATGAACAACATTCCATGTCAGAAATCGTGTCCAAAGGCCTAGATTTCACTTTTACTACCCATTCCACATTCCAAAGTCCACATATAATCAACATACATAATAAACTTTCTCAACTACGTGGCTCAAGAAGCTTTATAAGTCATGGATTTCCTCGAAATCATTCTAACCTCATAGAAAATAAAATACTCATACCATGATACAAGTAAAAGAATGTGATATACTAAGTGCTAATAATGTCGCAACCACACACGCTCAAATCTTTGAATGCCACCCTTACCACAGCGTGTATAGTACTATAATAATGATAACAATAATAACGCATCCATACACGCTCAAATCTTCGAATGCCACCCTTACCACAGCGTGTATAGTGCCATATCACAAATCATCGCACCATGATACCGTATGGAACGTATCACATACTATCATGTGCCATATCACAAATCATCGCACCATGATACCGTATGGAACGTATCACATACTATCATGTGCCATATCACATAACCTCGCACCATGATACCGTATGGAGCGTATCACATACTATCATGTGCCATATCACATAACCTCGCACCATGATGCCGTATGGAGCGTATCACATACTATCATGTGCCATATCACATAACCTCGCACCATGATGCTATGGCGTATCACATACATCATGTGCCATATCACATAACCTCGCACCATGATACCGTATGGAGCGTATCACATACTATCATGTGCCATATCACATAACCTCACACCATGATACCGTATGGAGCGTATCACATACTATCATGTGCCATATCACATAACCTCGTAGAATCCGTCAAGCTCCCTACTAAGTTAGATAAAGTTCCACTAAACTACTAAGAACATAAACCGCTTGAATTACACGAGTCAATACTCAAGTGTAATTCTAAGCTACTTTGACTCCCGAATCACTTAAAGTTCCTTAGTCATTCACTTTCATCTAAAGTCTCCAAATCACCTTACAAGACTTCCAAACCACTCATAATTCCTCTTTTACTTCCAAAACCATAAATACATCAAAATCACTCCACTCACATCCGAGTTAAAGTCTCCAACCAAGTGTAACTTCCGAAAGTTAGTTTCCCTCTTAACCTCGATAAACAATAACGTAATGAAACATAATTCATAAAATTACTAACTTCCATTTTAAACTCACCTTAGATGTGAAATCCAAGCTTCCAAGGTGCCGGAGTCAAAGTCAAACAATCGATCACCAACCTACAAATCAAATACACCTAACAACCATTAATTATCCGAAAATTGAGCAAACGATATCTAAACACATAAAACGACGAAAACCCCGGATTTAACCCCTAAGGGACCCACGGCCCAACAAGGAAGAGAGGGTTCGGGTTAGGTTTTCCGTCTTTTATGCACTTTTGAGATGATTTGGGTTGATCAAAGACACTTTGAAAGTCGAGATAACAGTGGGTCACGATATTTTAGGGTTTTACATAATAATCGATTTCCGAAAAATTAAGTAAAACGTAAAATCATAGCAAACCAAACACCCTAATCTTGATCAAGTGGGAGAAATTAACACGGGACGGGTTTTCAACTCAAACTTGATTTTAGGGTTTAGGGAAGTTTCTAAAACTTGCTAAAACGACTTCCTCGATTGAAATCTTCAAGCTTCAGGGTGTGAATTTGAAGATTTCAATTCAAAACCTCCATTAAAACACTATTCACAACAAGTTTTAGAAAGTTTGTCATACCTTAAGGTTTCAAGAAAATTGACGAAAACCTCGATTGTTAGGTTAGAAATGATCCTCGGGATGAGAGCTTTTCAACGGTACTAGACTTACGGCGATCTACCGAGCAAATAAGAAAAGCCAAAAGAGGGGGGGTGGGTAAGCCACGGCCAAAGGAGGAGGAAGAGAAAAGGAGAAAATGAAGATTTTGACCAATAGTTGACTATTTAAGGATGAGGATGGTGAATAGTGATTTTTTAAGAAATTGGAAAATGACGTATACGTCCCTTTTAAAAGATTCGATTAAAAATACGAAACCCGATGGTCTTAAAATAATCTAAAGGTGATTAATAATTATTAATTGGCCCGTTAATAATTATTAATGTCACCGAAACTAATTTAAAGTAGTAAAAGGTTTAAAAGTTTAAAAAGGGTTTCGAACGAAAATAACTACTAAAATCGAAATTACTAAGTTTAAACTAACTTAAATACTTTATTTAAAATAAAATAATAAAAAAAAATTACCTCCAAAAGTAACGGGACGTTACAAAAAGGCATAAAATAAATAGATAGGAAATTTTGGAAGAACATTAAGTAGTTCGAACTTCCGATACTTTAAATAAAGTAGATCTTATCTTAAATAAGTAATCTACACTTCCAAGGAATCCCAACTTCCAACTAAAATCCAAAGTTCTATTATCGAATTCCTTTACCCATCCTATCTAAAAGTTTGGATCTTTTAACTTCCAATGATCCATTTAATCTCCGGAACAATTCTAACTTAGAACTTTCAAAAGTTCCACGTTCCCTTGAGAAATTCCAAAGTTTTCACTCAAAGAACTAGCTCCTAATCCTAAGGGCACTAGCTCACTTTCTTTTACTCTTAGAATCGAATCTTAATCTCAACTTCCGATTCTACAAACCGTTCAACTTATTCGGTTTCTAAATCTACTTTAAATCCTATTTATTCTCACCTTGGCCCATTTGGTTTTGCTCCAAATCTCTGATTCCCACGAATCAACAATCGAGCAAACGAACCTACAATTCATCAATTGCACAACATATTACAACTCATAACTAAGATGAGAACAAGTTTGAATTTTCGGATGAATAGTGATTTTGGATGAATAGTGATTTTGGATGAATAGTGATTTTGGATGAATAGTAATTTCGGATGAATAGTGTTTTCGGGTGAATAGTGTTTTTCAAAAATCCGGGCTCAAAATCGTCAAATTCCATGATAGAAATTCATGATTTCAACTTCAAAACTCATTTATAATAAAAAGCGAACAAATCCATATAAAAAATTTTAAAACTTACTTTTTGGGACTTCCCTAGAGAATGGGAAACTCCGAAAAGGTAGGTTGGATAGGTAGCCCTCGTCCCTACCAATCCAATGCAACCAAAATCAAGCCGATCAGCCGAGAAACGAAGAAAACCAAAACCACATCCATGGAAGATGATAGCCACGACAATGAGAGAAGAAGAAGAAGAGGAAATGTAATTTTTGGTCAAATTTGTGATTTTTAAAGATGAGTGAATAGTGATTTTAGATATTTTAAGAAATTGGAAATGACGGTTGCGTCCTTTAATGACTTTTGACTTATAAATCGAAACCCGAAGCTCTTAAATTAATCTAAAGGTGATTTATAATTATTAATTGGCCTATTAATAATTATTAATGTCACCGAAACGTATTTAAAGTATTAAAACAATTAAAAAGAATTTCGGGCGAAATTAACTACTAAATTCTAAATTACAAAAATAATAATTAAACTAAATACTTAAATTGAAATAAATAAATAACATTAAATAAAATAAAATAAAAAATTCACTTCAAAATAACAGGACATTACATTAAATGTCATTAATTTTAATCTTAAACTATACAAGTAGTTTCAATTTTAACCTTTTGTTAACATCTTCGTAATTATTTACCCTAAATTTCACTCATTTTCTGAAATTAAAGAAAGTTTAGACTATAAAACCATAAAAACAATTTTCTAATACAAACCTGGTGAGATACATGATCACACACCCTCATTCTTACTAATCACCATTCCTTTTATCAAAATCTCATTCCAGGCTTCAATGTACCTTTTTACTACTTATATAGTTTACGAAGCTCTTAAATTAATCTAAAGGTGATTAATAATTATTAATTGGCCTATTAATAATTATTAATGTCACCGAAACGTATTTAAAGTATTAAAACAATTAAAAAGAATTTCGGGCGAAATTAACTACTAAATTCTAAATTACAAAAATAATAATTAAACTAAATACTTAAATTGAAATAAATAAATAACATTAAATAAAATAAAATAAAAAATTCACTTCAAAATAACAGGACATTACATTAAATGTCATCAATTTTAATCTTAAACTATACAAGTAGTTTCAATTTTAACCTTTTGTTAACATCTTCGTAATTATTTACCCTAAATTTCACTCATTTTCTGAAATTAAAGAAAGTTTAGACTATAAAACCATAAAAACAATTTTCTAATACAAACCTGGTGAGATACATGATCACACACCCTCATTCTTACTAATCACCATTCCTTTTATCAAAATCTCATTCCAGGCTTCAATGTACCTTTTTACTACTTATATAGTTTACGATTGAATTTGATAACATTTAAACTTTAACATTTAAGAATTAAGATTTAAGTTAAATAATATCACTTAAGTTTAAGGGTAAAATTGTTTTTACAGTAATTATGTAAAGACCCGACTCTTTAAAATAGAATTAAATAAATAACGGAAGCGGAAGACTTGAAATAATAATGGAAAACTCATAAAATCGATAAAACATCCTTTCATTTCAAAATGAAACTCAAAATCCTTAACATTCAAATAAAGTTTCAAACCCATAATAAGTTAAGTTCATAAAATTCAGAAATCCATGGAAATCAAATAACGAAAATAATAATGCTCGAAGGAGCTCAACAACCCAAATGTAATAAAACAGGTAATATAAAATAGAGTGTCATGACACAAGCAGTCTATGGACTACACAAACTCTAGTCTATCCATCGTTATCATCCAGAATCATGTCGCACCAGCTCCACGGCCACAACTGCGACACGTCCCGTACCTGAAATTGTAATATTATAAACAGGAGACCCAATGAAGATAAATTGAATATAAAGTAACTTTAGATCCCAAATCCAAATCCGGATTTGGTGTCCAACGAAACCTATTATCTCCTGACTACCCAAACCGACTTTTGAATGCAAAATCATGTAATTCTCCCAAGATCAAGAACAAAGAACAAGAATAAAGATCTTGCAAGTAGTCAAGTCTCCCAAGCTCATAAATAATCAAAACACGTAATCTTATGTTAAATATTTCAGGAATATAACTAGAACAAGTTAATCTCACGCAGTCTTGATAAAGAATAAGAACAAGAACAAAGAACATAGAACAAAGATCATGTGAATAATGCCAGTTGATGCAAGCTCACGTAGTCAATACACAATCCCATTATGACGACCCGACTCTTTTAAAATAATTTAAATATAAAACACAGCGGAAGTCTTTGTATTTAAAAAAAAATGGCGTGGTTATGTTTTAAAATTGGCTAGCCAAAACCTGTTACATTTTAAATTCAGAAATTTAAACACAAGGAATTTCAAATTCCTATTTCAGGAGTTCAAAAGAATACATCATAAAAGTAAACCAAAAGCTCTAAAGAGCTATATACAAATTTACATAACATAAGATACAAATTAACAAAATGAGACCAAGGTCTTCTAAAAGAATGTCTAGTCCATCTCTGTGTCATCATCCTCTCGATCAAGCGCGCACCAGCTCCTCTCCCACGACCCCAAACATTACTTGAAATGTTTGTAATATCATGAGCTAACAACTAAGCCCAGTGAGAATAAACAAATTAAAAGGTAAAGTTAGACCCCAAGCCCGCATCCGGATTTGTGTCCAAGTAAAACTCACTTACTCTTTCCTATCAAACCATTCAAAGAGTTTTATATCAAGTGTTCCACTTTTAATTACCAATTCTCCAATATATAATTGTGGAACTACATTCCAAACATTTCTGGGTATGGTTTCGTAATGCATTTAACATTTATATCTCATTTTCTTATATACCTTATACTATGTACAAGGTTTACATCAAATCTTATTCTCCCAAATATTTGAGGAACCATCTTCCAACCATTAGGAGGATATGTTTCATAACATATATATATAACATTTGAATCTCGTTCTCTTTAATACCTTATACTATACATAAGGTTTACATCAAGTCTTAATCTCCAATTACGAAATCTTCCAAGTTATTGAGAAACTAGTTCTCTTACAACTTTCTCACTATAACTTCCAAACTAGAGAATAATAACTCCCAAAGTTTAGAAGAAAGTGGTCATACCAAATTTCTCCTTACAACCTTCATCGAGGTATATGGTTATAATCCTTTGACCATAAAAACTTATATAATCTTCTCTTGATATAAACATATTTAAATAAAAACAATTTTGTGATGAATGACAATAATAATAGCTCCCGCAGGCTATGTGTAAGCTCTCGCGGCTTGTGATGGCTCCCACAGGCCATGTGTCAGCTCTCAGGCCGTGCAATAGCTCCCGCAGGCTATGTGGTAGCTCCCGCAGGCTACGTGAAAGCTCTCAGGCTATGTAGTATGAATTTGAAAATCTTGTGATTTCAAGTAAAATAAAAGTAAAGTGCATAAAGTGACGTTCATAAAGTAACGTTCATAAAGTGCATTGCATAAAGTAAAGTGCATAAAGTGCGTAAAGTGCATTAAATAAAGTAAAGTGCATAAAGTAAAGTACATAAAGTAAAATGCATAAAGTAAATAAACAGAAATTTCGGATTTACAATAAGTAAACCGAACTCCCGATAATTTAAACAAAGTAGATTCTTTCTTAATTAAGTAATCTACACTTCCAAGGATTCTAAACTTCCAAATAAAATCCAAGGTTCTATTTTCGAAAGCCTTTAACCATTCTATCTAAAAGTTTGGATCCTTTAACTTCCAATGATCCATTTTTAATGTCCTATACGATTCTAACTTAGAACTTCCTAAAGTTCAATGTTTCCTTCGAGAAACTCCAAAGTTTTCACTCAAAGAACTAGTTCCTAATCCTAAGAGAGCTAGCTCACTTTCTTTTACTCTTAGATTCGAATCCTATTCTTAACTTCCAATTTTACAAACCATTCTACTTATTCGGTTTCTAAAGTTACTTTAAATCCTATTTATTCTCACCTTAGAAGATGTGACTTCGCTCCAAACCTCCGGAAGAGCGATCAAGCAAGGAAATCAATAAACACCTACAAATAATTACATCTAACAATTAATAAATAAACATACATCAATCGATTGACAACTAAAGGCATAAAACGACGAAAAACCCTGAATATCCCAAAGGATGCTCTCTGCCATGCTAGGGAAAAATAGGCCTCGAGTTTGGTTTTCCGGCTTTTAGGCAATTTAGAGGTGTTTTGGATTGATTTCAAGTACTTTGGAAGTTCCGGTTTTCAATGGGTAACGAAAAACCGGGTTTTTGGACAATATGTAATTTCCCGAATTTAATTACAATAAACATCATATCAATAAAAGTAAACCCCAAAACAACCCCCACGATGTAAAATTCAAACGGGAAGGGCTTCGATTGAAACTCCGTTTTAGGGTTTAGGGAAAGTTGTCAAAATCACTAAAAACAACTCCCGTAATAAAAGTCATCGAGCTTAACGGCAAGAAATCGATGATTCAAAATAAAAACTCCATTAAAACACTATTTGGAGCTTAAGGTTTGAACTTTAACTTACCGAGAAGTCCGTAGAAGATGGAAGGCACGATTGTTAGGTGGAAAGGAATCCTAGACTCGAGGGCTTTCCGATGCAACCAAAATCGAGTCGATCCGCCGAGAAACGAAGAAAAACCAAAAATCCCCTAATCGCCCATGAGAGCTACGGTTTTGAGGAAGAAGGAGGAAGAAAAAATGAAGACTTTGGTCAACTTTGGGATTTTTAAAGATGAGTGAATAGTGTTTTGATATTTTTTAAGAAATCAGAAATGACGGTTGCGTCCTTTTATGACTTTTAACTTATAAATCGAAACCCGAAGCTCTTAAATTAATCTAAAGGTGGTTAATAATTATTAATTGGCCTATTAATAATTATTAATGTCACCGAAGCGAATTTAAAGTATTAAAACGATTAAAAAGAATTTCGAGCGAAATTAACTACTAAAATTAAAATAACTACTTTTAAATTGATCTTAAATACTTTAATTAAAATAAATAAATAAAAAATCACTTCAAAATAACGGGACGTTACACCCATTATCTCACTCCAATATCAAGTAAAGCTCATGAAGCCTTTACTTTCTTATCAAGAACAAATTCAAGGCTTACATAGTCTTTACATTATAGAACCAGAACAAGAACCTCCCCGGTGATTAATCGTAAGATGATGTAAGCACATGCAGTCAATACTTGATCCCGTTACTCACCAATGACATGCAAAGCTCACACAATCTAAGTAGTCTAGAACATATATGTATCATAGCAATTATGAATAATACTAGATAATGCTAGCCCACACAACTAAACATTATCTCCTTATTCATCTCCTCCATTCATGCAGCTCACGTAGTCTATGCATTCCTTATGATACATATATCGAACCATGAATAATATCAAACAATGCAAGCACACGTAGTCTATGCATTATCTCATTATTCATCTCTATGCAAACAAGTGTGATAATAAAGAACCAGAAATTCAAGAATCGAAATATAAACAAAGAACCAATTTCAAAACATCTCATCAGAGTAAACATTAATCAAGAACATTAGAACGTATAGGCTTATAAGCCCATACTTTTATCTATCACAACAATCCTACAAAATCGAATAACTTATGTACTAAAGACCCAATGTTGGAAAGGCCCGATCTTAGTAAAAGTCCAAAGTAATCAGATAATCTTTTTATCATAAATAAATCTCCAAGAACATAAGATAATCATACTTTAAGCATAAACATACTTAAACCTAATAATTCCATACTTTAACTTCCAAGAATATGTAAAATCCATAATTTCCCAATATCGATTCTATACTCCTGATTCCTAATAAATCATAAAATTATCATGCTCAATCACTTAATTTCAATTTTAACTTAACTCCCGAATCATACAAATCGTTCAAGTATTTAGTTCCTAAATTTAATGTAAATTCTATCTATCCTCACCTTTTAGCAAAAAGCTTGAAATCGAATCCCCAAGTGAACAATCGAGCGAGCAAACAAGCGAGTGATCAAGTAAAACCTAATTACATTAATTACCAAACAAACAACAATCGACGCATAAAACGAAACGAACGAAGAAAAGCCCGATTTTTCCTCCAACAAGTCGGATGATAACTTTTTCCAAATAATTTTGATGGCTATGAAATTAGAGTCAAAAGATATATCTCAGAAAAGCGAGAGTTTGATATCTTATGGGTTTAAAACGGAGTTCGGACGAAGAAGTTATGACAAAACTATTTTAAAATTTAACTACACTCCAAGAAAAGAAAAGAAAAAGAAGAGGATTTTGGTCAAATCTACATTCAAGGGTTTGGGTTTTTCAATGAGGCTCGGGATTTTGCAATTTCCTTTAGAGTTTAGGCCGAGAATGCCAAGAACAAACTTAAACAACACTTTGATTTGAAATCTTCAAGTTCCATAGAATGGAATTGAAGATTTCAACTTAAATTTACAAAAATACTAAAAAAGGAAATAAAATCCACAGTAAAAAATGAGTAATCTTACCCTTATGCCCCTTGGGATTTGGATGAATTCTTCCAAGGTTAGTTCAAAAGATAGATTGGGGGCCAATCTATCTAACGCACCCAAAAATAAGAGAATCGGAGAAGAGATGAGAAAATCCTAGGCCTTGGGTATGTAAGGAGGGCGGCGGCCAATAGAGGGTTTGGGAGAGAGTGATTTCTATTTTTTTCCTTCTTTTGCCTCAAATGAAAGAGGAAGAAGAAGACCTCTAAAAATTAGATGAGTAGGAATTCATTTGCTAAAAAAAACCCTCCAATTTGCCTTGAACCTTTAAAATAAACCTCATGCTCTTAAAAACATAAACTATCCCTTAAAATTAATCAACACAATTAATCTAGGATAGAAGGTAATTAATTATTATTAATTGGTCTATTAATGCACCTAGTACAAATAATTACTTGAAATCTAAAATTATCGAATAAAGATTAAAACTTCTAAATTCTAAATTACTGGAATTAAACTAATTAAACTTAAATTAAATTAATAAAGGAATAATAAATAAATAATTCTACCTCAAAATAACGGGACGTTACAAATCATAAATGAGATTCCCATGATAATGATTAGAAATGAAATATTATAGTGTTTGCTTTGAAGTCATTGACTTAATTAGATTCTTTTAAAATTTTATCTTTATGTTAAGTTAAATTCATGTTCTACAAGTCAACCTAAGTATGACTCAACTAGTTAGAGCATCTCTACACAGGGTCAGGCCCAATGCAAATTTGAGATTTTAGACCCCTTATTATCACTACAAGAAAATTGCGAATTAGCGACGACGATTAGCGACACAAACGGGGTCGATTCCATCGTTAGGTACCCCTTAACGACGGAATCAGCGACGAAACGCTCTGACATTGATTTTGTCATCGTTACCTCATATTAACGATGCATTTCGTCGTGAAGCAGCGAGGGAAAACTACTCCATCACTGGAGAGTGTTGACCAGAATAAGGACGACAAAATGCGTCACTAGATAAGTCAAAGTTGTACTTTGACTATAACGACGCAATGTGTTGCTATATAAGTCAAAGTTTACTTTAACAATAACGACGGATTGCGCCGTCTATGAGCCAAATAATAGTTTTGACATTAACGTTGGAATGCATCACTAAGTAAAAAACATATTTTGGTATGAACGACGCATTCCATCAAGCTTATTTTATTTATTTATTTTTTAAATTAAATTATTAATTAATTATGTGAAAAGGAAAAATTTGGAGTCGCCACCAACCAAATTCGGGTGTGTTTGGTCACCTAATTACTAAAAATTGTCTACAAAAAACCAGATTGGGTTCGGGAGTCATTTATGCATATGGAAGGTACTAGCACCCTACAACATCCATTTAAAAAAAACGGTTACCCTAATCTTATCTTATACTATTGGTGAAAATTGATTTTAATTTATGAAAACAAATATCTCATTTAAATCTTCTCTTAACATCAAGAATGATGTAAGTTCAAAGATTAATTGAGCGGGGGTTATGACCGTTAATTGAACAAATATCGGAATTGGGGGTTCCTCACCTAGAGACATTGAGAGTGGTTACTTCTCAAAATCCCATAATCGGGCTTGTATTTATATTTTAAAACATTTTATTAATTTTTCTTATTTAAAATATACTTATTTTTTGATTTTAAAATCTATTAAGAAAGGTTAATGTTATATAACTTAAATAAAAAAAATAAAAATCTAGGAAATAACTTTATTTTTCAGAATCGATATTTTATTTAAAATAAACTAAACATACCGAAAGTAATATGTAAAATGGAATTAAAAAGGAAAAGAAAAAAAATTTTATATATGCTTTAAACGAAAAAGAAAGGAAACATAAAAAATAAAAACATTTATATATAATAACAACAGCAAACATGTAAAAACAATAACTTGTGTATGATATATGCAGTTTCGTCTTCTAGTCATAATACTAAGTTTTTTTTTAGACATATATATATATATATATATATATATGTAATACATATTTAACCATTTACATTAATCATATTGAATTAACTACATGTTGAATATTAAATGAAAAAAGTAAGGTAAATACCACAGATTGAAAGGAATATTCAACGAATATGAGTTAGAGAATGAGACATTCAAATGAAAAATTTCGTATTCTGCCGGTTGACACCCTCCAAATGGATGAAAGTCATATTTGTAGTGTCAGCGAAATTTTGTTTGGGAGATAGTTTTTGGCTACTTCGGATGAAAACTTAAACTCTAATGAAATTGAAAATCTCTAACGACGTTCCCACTTTTCTTTCGTTATTTTTTTGTGTTTCTACCGTAACCTATTCTAAGAGTGAGGGGTCCTATTTATAGTCAAAATTAAAGTGATTTAAAATAGGTTGAGATAAGCTTATGATAATAGCAGATAGTTTTTAAAGATTAACTCAATCTAAATCAAATAATATCTCTACAAATTTATTTAAATCTATCCCAAATCATATTTATTTTTGACCATTTCAAATTAATTTAAATTAACTACCTTATCTCTACACTAATTTAAAATAACAACTTTTAAAATAAATAAAATCGAAAATTATTTTATATTTAAAATTAAAAGCCAATTTTATTTTTGAAATAAAAATCGTCTTTATCATTTAAATTTAAAACAAAATTAAAATCTAATTATTTTTAAAATATAAGGATCAATTTTATTTTTGAGAATAAAATTATCTTTATTTTTAAAACAATAAAATTTATTTTTTTTATTTCAATTTTCTTTATTTTAAAAATAAAAAATTAATAAATTTGGCCTAGAAAAAATACGGTATCTACATCGAATATGCACTAGAAGACTATCCATCGTAGCTTTCATGGACCTCTCGGAGCCCACTCGGACTCATCGAGACGAGTAAGAACCCTCGTCAGCTCAGCCTTGAGCAACTCGTTACTCTCCTGAAGCTGTGCAGTCTCATCCCTAAGCGACTGGTTGCTCTTGCGAAGCTCTATAGTTTCTCTAGTCGAATGAGTTGTCTGTGACGGGCGAGACTACTCAGCGTAAAGGATGGGCCCGAGGTTGTCGAGTCCAGGAACCGTACCGTCTGGAC
Source organism: Gynostemma pentaphyllum (assembly GCA_028015215.1). Taxonomy (NCBI): domain Eukaryota; kingdom Viridiplantae; phylum Streptophyta; class Magnoliopsida; order Cucurbitales; family Cucurbitaceae; genus Gynostemma; species Gynostemma pentaphyllum. The sequence goes on from CM051346.1 coordinate 30,336,762, forward strand.
GTTGGCCTCCAGCTGCCTCGAGATATGCCGACTCGATATCCTCCTTAGTCGGTAGAGTGTTGGAACTCGATAACCGCTCAGCAAGGATGTCGTTGTAACGAGCCTAAAAAAAGAAAATAAAGAGTTTCGTTAGTTAAAATATATAGATAAATAAATTTAAAACTGTAATAAATACCAATTAAACACTTACCGCTCTCTCTCTTCCCTTATCATCGACAAATGTCTACTTATCTACACCCTTGGTGTGGAGAATGAGAAACATCTTGGCAGCATTAACCGGACGGCCAAGTTTTTGTTCCTGGGAAACTTAATAATTAATAAATCATGAAACTTAAAATAAAGTAAATTAAGTTGGATAATGGAAAAGAACTTACAAGTCTTTTTTGGTGCTCGTAGGCCGAGAGCGACCATCCAGTGTGCTTCAACTGGTTTGAGATCCTGTTAGCACTGTTGATCACAGAAATGCGCTGGGCCTCTGCAGTATGAGTACGACCCAAGATTTCTGCCAAGTCCTCTGCAGAAATATACGCCGACCTTTTATCGACAGGGGCATGGTGAATATTGTAGCCATTGTGCCTGTACCGAACACTGGCCTACCGATTCCAGGGAGCGTATATGACTTCGTCGGTCAACTCAGCTGAGAATATCAAAATATTGCTGAAAAAGAATTACGTTAATTTTATAAAAATTTTAAATAAATAAATGAATAACGAATAAAAAATTATTAAGTTATTTACTTTCAAGCTTTGAACATGCGCATCTTGTGCGCAGTAGAGATGCCTTGCCAGCGAGGGTGTCCTGGTACTGGAAGCATCTTCAGCACATCAATAACCTTTGGTGAGACGCTCCGTGATGGTTGTAACCTATTTAAATGAATGAAAAAAATTAAGAAAAAGTTAGATTTTGTAATGATAACTAATGAATAAAAATAAACTATTAAAAACACTTACTTCCCGGCCCCCAACGTCAGGCGAATCTTCCCTGTGATCGAAAGCTCCTCGGGCTCAATCACCTGATCAAGGTCATCCTTCCACTCAACGGGCGTGTCTAGGGTATCCCCGAGGAGGAAATCCTTAAGAGGGGGCTGACTCCTAGAGCTACTGGCCCCCGGGGTATCAGATGGTACTGGATGACGCCTACGAGGAGGCATGACCTTAAATATAACAAATGTTATTTACTAATTCATTAAATATACTAATTAACTTGCTAATTTAATTGAAATTTAACTAATTACATACTAATTACATAATAATTAACTAATAACATAATTTAATTGAAATTAACTAATTACTAATTACTAATTACATAATAATTAACTAATTAAATACTAATTACATACTAATTAACTAATTAAATACTAATTACATACTAATTAACTAATTAAATACTAATTACATAATTTAATTGAAATTAACTAATTACTAATTACATAATAATTAACTAATTAAATACTAATTACATAAATTAATTTAAAATAACTAATTGCATACTAATTACATATAATTAAATTGAAATTAACTAATTACTAATTACATAATTGAAAATTGTCAAATTACATAAGATTTTTTTTAAAAAATGAAACGGAACTTGCTCAGAATCGTTTCAAGGTTGGAGGGATTGAGAGAGGGGAATGAATTTAGAGGAATGGGAAAGAATTGAGTGAGGGAATGGAAATGAGAGAATATGGAGTTGAGAGAAAAGAAGAAAAAGTGAGAAAGAAATGGGTGAAAATGGCAGCCACGGTGCTATTTTATACGTGTTTTAGTGACGGATTGCATCGTTAATCGCTTAAATTTTCGTTGTCCGTACTTTTGTAACGAAGAAGGCATCGTTCATGTAATGAAGAACGTCGTCTGTGTTCTTATGGAGATGAACTAGGTGACGTAAAGGAACGTTGGTCTTATGCAGACGACAGATTGTGTCGTCCCTTCGCGCCACAATTTTCGTGAAATGTTTTAGCTTCTCGCCTTATTGATTACTATTAGCGATGAGCTTCGTCGTCCAAGAAGATGAACAGTTGCCAAAATTCTATCTTACATAATTCTTAGCGACAAAGTGCGTCGTTATTCTCAGTGCAACACTTATAAAAAATTTCAAGCACCCTTCGTTCAGTGAGGTTAACGACGCAGTGCGTCGTTAAACTCACTTGCACACTTAGAGACATTTCCACCCACCTTGTGTATTGTGAGGTTAACGATGCAGTATTATATTATGACGTCCTCCGTAGTTAATATAAGTTTTTTTTCTTCTGTTTCCATTAAATTATTTCCCCGTTACAAATAAACACTTCAATCATCGTCATCAGAATCATTAGTTTTCCTTGAGTCAATACTGTCTTCTTCATTTTCTTCTTCGCTTGTTTCATCTAGAGAAGATTCTTTGTCATTTTCCGGTGGAACATACACATTTGTGTCATCAAAAAGTGACTTTGTTGAATCATTCACTGGACGGGTCGTGTCAGAATTAATACCTTCATCGATTTCACGATGTTGCACTTCATCCTCTTGGAATGCAACATAATTCTCACTATCTTTATCAAGAAGGCTGTCATCTATTATCATCAGTCTTACTTTACAGACAACTAACTAATCAGATAAATCTCTACGATTAGCGAGATAATTTAAATAGTAAACCTACTGCTTGTTGTGCCAAAATAAAACGATCTTGGGTGTGCATGTGTTTTGTTCGATTTACCTTAACAATTATAGGATTGGTATGATTGCGAATCCCACCATTTCGCATTGTTTCAAAACATGTGCAGTTAAAAACGATTGTACGTTTAAGACTCGGGCCTGTAAATTGAAGCTCAATAATCTCATTAATGATTCCATAGAAAATCTTCTGCATTATTCTCGAACACTTGACATTTTATGCATACACCACTGTTGTTTGTTGCTCGGTTCACTAAATGAGCTTTGGTTGAAATCTGTAACCTTGAACAAGATAACCGGTGTAAGATCTTATGATTCTTAATGGACCTTTTGCGATCCATATTATGCATGGATCAGAGATCGACAGTGTGGGAGAATCAACATAATTGTAAATCCAGGAACGAAAATCTTTATCGATGATGTTCCCTTCTTCTGATTCAGTAATACTGGGGTGCGATGGTTGTACAAATAAATTCACAAATAATCTACAGAAAATGCAGGAATGAATGAAGTTATAAAACAAAATTAAATTTTTACATAAAACAAAACTTCATAAATTAGAAAAACTTACTCAATATACGACTCTACTTCTTCACAATTACATATTAAATAAGTTTGGACGACATGGTACTCCTCATCACTTAAGGATCTCTGCATAGATTTTCCTAAAGCTTTGCCTGGTACGGTAAACATATCCATGTCGTTCAAGTCTACACCTTCTGGAAGATTGTTAACCATGTTACGATTCACTGGGCGAAACTGGTCGGTGATATGTTGATCGAAGTAATATGAACAGAACGTAGTTGTCTCGTGTACCAAGTAAGCATTACAAATAAATCCTTCCACTCTTGCTTTATTTCCAATAGTTTTCTTCAATCTATGCAAGTATCTGAGAATTGTACAGATGAAATATATATATATATATATATGCATCACATCATATATTAAATATAATAAAAGGTAAATAATATATTATATTTTACCTTTCAAACGGATACATCCATCTCTATTGAACAAGACTGCCTAGTAGTGTCTCATATGGTAGATGAACAGAAAGATGCTCCATAGAATCGAAAAAACCAGGTGGAAACATTCGTTCTAGTTTGCATATTATAATTGGAATCTCCCGGTTTAATGATTCGATTGTTTTTCGTGTTGAATCTGCGCATGTCAAATATCTGAAGAACACACTTAACTGCGCCAACGTTTCTGAATATTTCTGTTCGAGGAATGGTCTGAATGCAACAGGCATCAATCGTTGCATGAAAACATGACAATCATGACTTTTCATTCCAAACATAGGATAACTCTGCACGTCAATACATCTAGAGAGATTAGAAACGTAACTATCAGGAAACTTAATCGATCGCATCCAATCAAACAGTAATTTTTTCTCTTCTGTATTTAACATGTATTTGGCCTTGGCGTAGTGTCCACTTTCATCCGGCTGTAACTCAGGGCGACGACATAATTTCTGGATGTCATACCGTGCCTTCAGGTTGTCTTTCGTCTTATTTGACACATTTAAAATTGTATTGAAGAAATTGTTGAACACGTTCTTTTCGATATGCATGACATCCAAGTTGTGCCTGATCAGTAAATCTCCTCAATATGGTAAATCCCGAAAAATACTTTGTTTCTTCCAACCACTGTTTTTACCAGCGGCTTTGTTTGCAACCTCAACCCAATCTCAGTAATTTTTTTCATGCCAATAGAATCCAACCCGTGTAATATTTCGATTCCACTAAAAACTCGAGGATGGCCTTGGTTGCGTCCCTTATACCAATTTGTCTTATTTGTTAGAAACGAATGGTCTATGGGTAAAAATATTCTATGAAAATCAAACCAACTAGTTTTCCGTCCATGTTTCAATGAGAAAGCTTCAGTGTCAATCATGCAATGAGGACAAGCAAACTTTCCGGATGTGTTTCAACCTACCAGTAAGTTTAAATTAATTATACGTATTATTATATGCAATTACCTAAAAATAAAAATAATTTATAATAAGCTACCGTTCTTACCAGATAACGTTGAATATGCCGAGAAGTCATTGATCATCCAAATTACTGTGGCTCTCATACATAAATTTTGTTTTCTCGATACATCATAAGTTAATGCTCTATTATTCCATAAATTAATCAATTCAGCAATAAGAGGTTGAAGATAGACATCTAACCTTTGTTTCGGACTCTTTGGACTTGATATGATAACTGTTAAGAATATAACATGATCTTTCATACACATTGATGGAGGCAGATTATACGGTGTCAACATAACAGGCCACAAAGAGTATTGTGCACCAGAAGCACCAAACAGGTTAAAACCGTCAGTACATAACCTCAATCTCACATTTCTAACCTCCCTTGTAAATTCTGGATGACAACGATTCAAATTCTACCACGCGTCAGTATCAGATGGATGTTTCATATGACCATCCTCTTGGGAAAGCTCGTAATGTCATCACATGTGAGAAGCCGTGACTTCCAATGCATACAATCATTGAAGACGATGAGTTATCGGTAAATAAAACATACGAGTATGTAGAATGAGAGTGCGTTTACCTTGTTTATATCTCGGATGCAAATCGAAATTATAATTATGAAGACTCGAATCTCCATCCCCCCTAGAATATCATGCATTCGTTCAGGCAACAATCAATCTTCTTAACAGGCAATCCGAGACCCTCCACTAATTTTTTCATGTAGTATAACCTTTTTGGCAACATGTTGTTCGCAGGGGCGCAACGATGAAACTATTGTACAATCGAATTAAAACCTCTCTCTGGGATATGATATGGCACTTTCATATTTAGAAGCTCCGTAGTTGCAGCTAGTTGACTAACAACCGTGGTACAGTGACATACTTTCTGATTCGAGCATATGGTACATTCATTATGCTTCTGGATTCATTTCCTCCTCCTCTAGAATAGCACGACTATCGTGTTCAGTATGATTAAACGTACCTTCAAATATTATATTTTGTATTTGTCCATACTCTTGTTTTCTATCATCACGACAATCTTCCACAATAGGCACTGCATTCGAGCTGCAGCCTTGGTAGAACACACTCGCTCCAACGCCGCATTATACTGATCGTTAGATTACCCTTAATAAATGGACTTGTAATAATTCTCCACAAACCCATGATTATACATGTGTTTCTTCACATCAAATGAAGAAAATAACTTTTTATTTTTACACTTTTCGTATCATTTTTTCATTACTATCAAAATCATCAGTAGTTTCACAAACTCCATGAATTCTTCAACCCTTGCTATGAACTGATCGTTCAAATATCTTTCTAAGAGACGAACATACATTCATTCACGCATTTTTTTAGACAATAGAACAAATAAAATTGCAAAAAGAAGGAACAAAGTTTTTTTTTACAAAGTTTTTTTTACGATGAATATATCTGATTGTTCAGCACATCTATTTATAAACTGTAAATGTAGCGACGAAATGCGTCGTTAGTCAATACGAGGACGACAGATTCTGTCGTCTATATGGCGGGAAGATTTCCTGCCATATTTGGGGGCGACGCATTTCGTTGTCCCGTTTCGCGCCATATTAAACAACGCATTGCATCGTTCATATTTTGCGCTGGAATTTTTGGCGCCAATTATAGCGACAGAAAACATGCTGAAATTCAACTCTTGCTTGGGCGATGCATTGCGTCGTTACCTAGGGACACATTACTTTCCATCGCTATTCCAATAGTTTTTTGTAGTGTATATAATTTTAAATATATAATAATGTTTAAAAAGATACATAAAAAATAACATTATTAACTTAATGAATATTAACAGAGATAATGCAATTCAAAATTTCATTTAAAAAGTGACATTCTTGAATTTTTTGATGTAAAATGATCTACTAAATTTTTTATATCAATGTCATCTAAAGTTTCACTCTCAATTGATAGCAAGGCCGATCCATTGAGTCTCTTTTGTGACATGCTTGACCGTAAATAAAGATGTCAATAACTTCAACTATTAAAACTCCTTTTTAATGAACTATTTTTATAATATGAATTCTTAATTAAAAGCTTTTTTTTAATTAAAAAACTGTAAAAATATTGCTGATATAAATTTATATTTAATACAAATCGTTAGAACACAAGAAATTTAATTTTATAATGGTGAAAATTGAGTTCTAAATCAATATAAAAAAGGAGCTAATAAAAAACAATTAAGTTGATACAAAGAAATTGTAAAGACCCGACACTTATTTTACATTTAAAATCCATGAAATGCACAGCGAAAGCCTATATTCAATAAAACTTATTAAACAATTATGGAATTACTCCATAATTTTGCAAACCGGGTTGCACAATCCTTTTTCATTCATATTCAAATAAAAGTCTAAGTATTTTCAAAGTTCGAATGTAAATCAAAACATGAATAAATCCAAATTCAAGTTCTAAACAACCATGTAGACATAGTTTTTCAAAATAGAATAAATCCAATAGAAGTCTTAAATCATATGTAGACAAGGATTCAATAAATGTTATAACTAAGTCCATTCACATCACCGCTCCTCTAGTCAAGCGACACCAGCTTCTCTACCACGTGGAGCACCTGAAAAACAGTAAGTATAGCACCATTAACATAAAAATACTAGTGAGAGTAAAATGGAAGTAAGTAATCGTATGAACCGAATGCCATATCAGAAATTGTATCCAAAGGTTTAACATGCTCTGTACTTGCCAACTATACTCCCAAAGCATCCTAAACGTACTAAAAAACACGTACACATCCCATAAGTGTCAAAACCATACAAGGTATCACATTCCACTACTAACAGGTTATAATAAAAAGATAAACATGCCATTTCAATCTCATAAACAAACAAGTTGTGACACACATGTCATGTACTCAATTTATTAACAAAAGTATTATGGCCTCGACCATGAATCCGATGTATTGGTGAGCTAAGACCTCTTTCATCCAAGGGTTCGTTATGTCCATAAATCACACGATATACTGGTGAACTAAGTCCTCTTTCATCCAAGGACCCAGTATATACATAAATCACTAGATGTAATGGAGAGCTAAGGCCTCTTTCATCCAAGGGCCCATTATATCCATAAATCGGTACATGACCTTCTTGTATCACAACATTAAGCAATCACATCACAATCACAATACAAAACAACAATTAGTCACATGTTTATCATTTGTACATCTCAGATCATTACAACTATCAGAGTCTCATATACATCACCATATAAAATATCAGAAAATTTCAGAGTTCCATAAACTAACTTTTAAGATAAAAGAGTTCACACAATTAATAAGCTTTCACCATAACTACTAATTTCACTATAAACATCAAGATTACTAAGTTAGTCAAATTCCAAAGTAGCTTACTTTAATTCCAAAAGACATAAGGACATCTTAAATAACATGTATAACATCCTAGAAACTCGTCCAAGTTACATTAGTCCAATAATCCACCCATAGTTCTTTCTGAAGGAACTATTTACTAAATTAGCGGAATTTTTTAGTAAATTAATTAACTATTAATTACAGATCCGTTAATAGCATGCAAGTGTGATCAATCCTCAAACTGACAAATTTGAGGTTTTCGAAAACTTTCATTGTAGATTTAATGGAGAATATGGTTGGAGGTTTCTTTCCTGCATCAAGCCTTCTATGCTATGACCCGATCACAAACCAACCCGACTTGTGGGAATCAAACTGAAAGAACAAAAGAAGAAGAAGAAGAATTCTTCTTGATGATGCCAAAAATCGGCAAAGGGTGTAAAAGGGAGAGAGATTTTCAGAAATTGCAACTTATGTCAAATAATGAGCTCCATATGGTCCTATTTATTAGAAAAAATTAGGTATATTAATTTCATTAATATTTCTATTTATCTTTAAGCAAATAAATAGAAAATTAAAAAAATCTCACCTCCCAATAAGGCCATGTTGCCGATTTTACATAGTAAAACTAGGGAGATAATTTTTCAATTTATCTTTTACCATTTAGATATTTATCTCATTATTTTATGTATTTATAATTAAGAAAAATTCAAATAATGTTTTCTAATTATATATATTGTTGAAAATGATATTATTAATTAATATTGAAATCAAATTCATTTAATTAATTATTTTGGGTAAAATATTAATTTGTTTCATAAAACAAATATATTTAATTATCTCATTTTATTATTAAATTAAATTAACTCATTATTTAATTAATAATATTAATTATTAATTTCTAATTAAATAAACTCATTATTTAAATAATTAATAACATTAATATCAATTTCCATTTAAATAAACCTTTAATTTAAACAATTAATATCTCCCTTTATTTAAGTAATTTAATTACTTAAATATAATTCTTTCTTCCAAGTTAAATTAATAACTTGGTTAGTTGCTATGATATGTGGGTTTGTATAGGGACCTGACGAACCTATAGATCATAGGCTCCAATAATTATTGATTTATTAATTAAAATCATTAATTAATTAATCATACGTCTTAACTTAGGGTAATTTCACTATAAACTCTAAGTTGAACTCCCCTCACTATAGATGGGTTATTTCCATTTGTTATTAAGTTTATTTTGAGATATCTTTCACGTGGTAATCCCATAATTACAACTGGGTCAAATTACCGTTTTACCCTTGTAATTATCTCTTTTATCCTTGTGTACCCGATGATTCTCTAAAGAACAATTTTCTATAATTTTCAAGTATAAAACTAATCCTTCCTTGGACCAATGAGAAGGTGAGGCCTCATGTTTATGTACTGAATCATTACAACAAGGGAGATACCTAAAGTTTTTAGGAAATTGTTGCACTAACACTTTCATTTGTTTTAGAAAAGTTATGAATTTCATCTTGTATAGAAACGTTCCTAAGCACTAACTTAGTCATTTCCCCAAAACAGGAGTTTATCGAGTGTATCATAAGATCACCCTCAACCATGTGAATCAAAGGAAAAGACTTTATTAATGTGAGTTCATAACACACGTAGGATTGAGATGTATCAATCTTAATAACTAAATTTGATATTTTAAATCATTTTCTATTAACGGTGTTATTTAGGAATTGACACTACAAGAAAAAACTCTCATAGAGAAAGAAGTCTAGCGATGAAATACAACGCGTCACTAATCAGCGACGAATTTCGTCACCCAGACGAGTGTTGAATATTAGCGACGCAGTCAGTTGGCTATTTGGAAGGAAATGTTTGGCCCAAGAAAGTGCTCCAGTTTTACCAACGTAATTCGTTGCTACAAATGGCGCCAACTTTCTCGCTAAAATAATGAATAGCCAAATACGACTTTATGAATAGCGTGAAGGTTCCCGCCCTATTTAGCGACGGAATCAATCGATCATTGATATAGTGAGAAGATTTCCCATCATATGGACAACAAATTTCATCGCTAAAGTTGCAGTTTATAAATAGAAGTGTTAAGCAGTAAGATATGATCATCATAAAAAACACTACTTACTTACGTTTTGTGATTTTTCATTTCAAGAGAATCAAAGTTGTATTTTTTTATTTTAAATTTCGTATAAAAAATGTGTGAATAGATGTATCTTCGTTTATTGGAAGGTTATTTGAATGATCAGTTTGTAACAAGGGTTGAATAGCTCGTAGAGTTTTGTCAAAGTACTGATTTTCTTATCACAATAGAAAGATGATACGATGTTCATGCAGAAACTACAAAAATAAGAATATATTTTTTTCCAGTTGATATCAAGAAACACTTGTATAGTCTTGGGTTTGTGGAAAATTCTTACTGGTGGGTATATCAAGAAGAAACTGACAATCAGTATAATGCGACATTGGAGCAGTCTATGTTGCAGTAGCTCAAATGTAGTGCCAATTGTGAAAAAACCATGTGATGACATACAACAAAAGTATGGACAAATGTAGCTGATGATATTTGAAGGTACGTTTAATCATACCTAAGACGATAGTCATAATATTCTGGAGGAGGAAATGAATCCAAAAGCACAACGAATGTACCATACGCTCGAATCAGGAAGTAGGCCACAAAACTCAGGTTCTGACGTCAATCAATTGGCTACATCTATGGAGCTTCTTAATATAAAAGTGTCATATCATATCCCACAGAGAGGCTTCAACTCAATTTCACAGTGGTTTCATTATTGTGCCCCTGCAAACAATACGTTGCCTTAATGTTTATACGACACGAAAAAATTAGTTGAGGGTCTCGGATTTCCTGTTGAGAAGATTGATTGCTGCACGAATGAATTGCGTTGTTCATATGTTGGTCAACATTTTCTAGCGATGAAAAATTGTTTCATCGCTCATGAACGACGTAATTCGCCATTAATATCTAATAACGATGCCCAAAATAACGTCAGGCCTTGTCGTCGTTAATTATGTCGCTAATTAGTAATTAGCAATGGAACCATATCTATTCTGTCAATATTTCTCCGTAGCTAAACTGCTATTTTCTTATCGTGTGATTTATTATCCTAGTCCAGTCTTATATAAACTCATTATATATGATCTTTCCACTTGCATCTACATAATGCTAATGATTTGGATTGAATCAGTGAACAACATCAACAGTGCTACTTGAATAAGGTTTCCTTACTATATTCATTTACTGTAGACTATTCGAGTTACTTAAAGTTTGAATATTTGAAGAATATCAACATATTACAAATTGCACAAAATTCACAAAATAAAACTTTTATTCCTTCATAAAATATTCTATTACAAATTACGAATTTTAGGGTAGAAATCCCAACACCTTCAACTCTAATAAATCATCCAAAACTCACCAAAACCTACAAAAGCACCCATAAGCATACTAAAGGTCACAAGTCGCCCAAGAACATAATAGAACTCAAACACTCCTAAAAATATATTAGAACTAATAAATCAACATTTATTCTCCAAAAGACATCATCCAACATTTATTATCTTATAACATCAATAAAATGCTTATAATCATTCAAACAACCCATCATGGCAATCCAATACATAAAACTATCAACAACCACCTTAAACCCACCTTTTACAAATTAAAATAGCTAATTACATGTTTAAACGGCAAGCACGATCCCAACCTACAAATAATTATAACTTGCCATCTTTAATACTTTAAACACCAACAAATAGCATGAAATAAATAAAAACGGAGGCTCAAGGCTAGGGGCATGGTTTGGCCAAAAATACAAAGGGGGGGGGTGTTACTGCTTTGGTGGCTCTTTGCGATGTTTGTGAGCTTGATTTTCCGAGTTTAGGCCAATACGTTGATTTAGGTTTTTAGAAAGGTTTGGTTTGGATAAACAACTAAAAATCACACAAAACCAAGGCTTCTTACATCATGCTAAGAGGGAATTTTCCAGGCTGGTGTTGGGTTTGATTTCTAAATACGGGCTATGGATGAGCGTGTAGGTTGAGGAAAATCTAGGGTAAGTGGAGAAATCAATGTGTAAAGTAAACTCAAGTTGAAATTTCAAGTTCTAATTCAACTTCAAAACTAAAGAAACTTGAATCTAAAATCCATTTTTCTAAATCTTACCTTGAACTCTAGGAGAGTTTATAGGTGCTCAAATCGTTTAGAAAAACCTTCAAAATTCCTTAAGTTTATGTCTCTTCAAGAAATATCAAGACTCATTTCAAGATTGGAGAGAATTGGGGAGAGGAAAAATCAAATGAGATGAAGGAAAAGAGGTGGGGGAGAAGAGTTGTGGTTTTTCTATTTTTTGTCAAATGAGAGTGAGGGGAGCACCCTAACCCCTTTCCCTTTAAAATTAGTTTCTACAAATTACAAAAGGTACCCTCGGGATGTGTAACGACCCAACTTTTCAGAGACAATTAAAACAGCGGAAGACTCAATAAGTATTCTTTATTGAAATATAAAATTAGCATCGTCTCAAATAATCATTTAAAATAAACTAGTAATTCCGAAATTACTAAGTTTAAATAAAAACTATATGAAATCAAATAACATTGTCTCAGATAAGAAATCGAAACAAATAAAGAACATCAAATCTCAATGTTTAAAATAACCCAAAGTATAAATTAGGTAAGACTCGACATAATATTCATAAATAGTTATGAATGACAAGGGTGGCCAACAATCGACATGAACCCCTCATCTTTGCCACTTCATCAACCGCCACCTCTCGGTCCATTATTACCTGGAAAAAAAAAAAGATAGCACTGTGAGGATAAAGGCAGTGAGAAAACAGTCTAATTAACAGGTAAGATTTTCAATAATCTCTAAAAGAATCATGCCGAGTCCCAAGCACTCCAACACTCTCCAATAGCTTCAAAGGCACAAAATACACTTAAACTTCAAGTCTCACTCGCTTACATGAATATGCAATTCTTACTAATTCCATATTCAAGACCTTTAACAATCAATCACACTTAGATCATCAATCCTTTTGTTCTCACAACCATAACAAATGTCCACCACTCCTCATAACCTTAATCTCATGCATAAAACCCATCCAGATTGCATAATTAACATTATTAACGATAAACAAGAAAATACATGCAACACTAGAAATGCGGTCTCTCGAGACTACTAACACTTTCTAGTACCTGGTTATAGACGCATCTATAACTGAACCTCTAATAATATATTCTTACGAGCAATGTATATTAGCACCTGGTTATGGACTCATCCATAATTGAAATATGATTAGTTTTTAAGCTCGTAGCCTTAACACTAATTCTCATAAATCAACCGCCCTCAAACCATAACCTTCCCTTCATAAAAAACACATAATAATACATTATAAAATCAGAAACACGACAGCCCAATTAATTACACTCATAATAAAAAACTGCCAAAAACCCAAAAACTCAATTTTACGCTTCCTAAATCCATTCTCGTATCAAATGATCATCTTAAACTTCCAAAAATTTCAAGAATTATCATTCATAACATTCAGAATCGAAACTATTTAATGCAAATTACTTTCTACCAAAAATTGTCTAATTCAGCTCTAACTGAAAATCTAATTCTCCCAAAATTAAAATCGAATTCTCCTAAAGTCTAAATTTATCCAAACGTTTGCTGGCACTTTAACCCTCTCCCTTCACATTGCTCAAACTTCCTCTTTTACCCTTACTGGTTTCAGTGATGCTGATTGAGCCTCATGTCTTGATGATCGTCGCTCAACTGCTGGCTATTGTGTGTATCTTAGAATTTCACTCATTTCCTGTTATCGTAAAAAGTAGTTAAGTGTTTCCCTTTCTAGTACAGAATCAGAATATCAAGCTCTTGCACTTATTTCTGTCAATATTCTTTAGCTTCGAATGCTTCTTTGTGAACTTGGCTCTTTCATTTACATAGCCACTGTTCTTTGGTATGACAACTTGAGTGCTTGTTCTCTTGCCTTCAACCCTGTTCTCCATGCTCACTCGAAGCTTTGTCAGAGATCAGGTTCTTGCTAATAAACTTGACATACGGTTCACCCCCTTCTGCTGATCAGACTACTGACAGTTTCACAAAATCACTGTCCACATCTTGCTTTTTGTGCTTGCGTGACAAGCTCGGGCTGTTTTCGCTACCCACTTATTTGAGGGAGGATGTTAAGACATGAACGTTGTACCTGATTTATTATACTGTTCATACCTACTCTTATTTAATTTACTTTGTACTTCCATATCTTGTGGAGATCTTCTCGTCTCATTTTATCCTCTTTTCTAGGCTATTTATACTTAGTCTCTTGTAAGATATTTTACATTGAATACACAGTACACAAAACTTAGTTTGATCGTCTTCCTCCAAACTTTAACTTATACTTCACACTCTATGCAAAATTAAATATGAAGTCAAAAACAAATTTGTAACACCTTAATTAATAATTTTTTACTAAAGTTTTAATGTTTATGCATATGTACCCACTTTACAAGTCTCATTTTCAAAATTAACCAAAGTGTTTCAAAATTTTAAAAATATCCAAAACTCACTACAAAAAAATTGGGCAAAGGCGGCGAAATTTTTTGTCGCCTTTGCCCTTTTTTTGCCAACATAGCCTTTCCTGGCGAAATTATTTCACTGAGACATTTCGTGGTAAAAGGACCGTCGAAAAAGGATATGTCGGCGAAAATTGGTTTTCGCCGGCATAGCCCTTGTTAAAATTGCTATTATTAGAAAGACTATGCCAGGGAATTTTGCTGGCATAGCCGCTGGAATTTTTTTATACAAACTTCTCATATTGAAGCTATTCACTACGAATGTTTAATTTCCTGATTTTCCTGTTCAATACAGCAAATTCTACATATAAAATAATCTTCATATATCTAAATCAAAATTGAAGATTATAATCTAAATAAAATAGTCTTCATATATCTAAAAGAAAAGGAGAATACATTGTGTTAGACAAAAGTTGGTTCCAAAAAGTAACATACTACTGAGGTTGAGTCAGCGTAGATGACATAAAATAATTCTTCATATGTTGGCGACATCACTGGAAAGCTCGTCATACTTTCCCTTGAGCTCTTGGTAATTACTTTTAAGCTCTTTGTTCTCTTCCATAAGCTGAGTCACAACCCGGATCTTGTGTTGCACATGACTGACCTGGGTCCCACCCCTAGTCCTTTGATATATCCGGATCGATAGCCACGTACTTTTTCAATGATCTCAGCTTCGGTTAGGCGCAGTTCAACAATTCCATCCACTTCCTCATCAGAGGCGACGAAGATATCACACATAAATTTCTGCATGTATTACAATAACACCATGTTTTAAACAAATTGCCTAAAACCATAACATTACTATTACATATGTGAAGGTTATAAAATACTTACATAATCTTCCTTAGCCGCGTCATTTATCCAATCACCTTTATCATTAGTGTGCGTGACTCGATATAGATCAATTTCGTTGAAGTCAACTTCATGATCTTCGTCTAACGCTTGCTAGAAGAACAAAACAAATACAACTTATTATAAAGAATCTAATACTAAAAGATATGTTTTTATTTAACTAACACAACATACTTACATGATCTTTCATGACTCGTACATGTGACCTTGAGCCCGTCTTGTGATTATACTTCATTTTTTTCCCGAGTTTCAATATTAGCCTCTGCGATGGCCTACATTACACTAAAATCGTTAACTTATTGTATTAAGTGAGAAACAAGAAAGTCATATGAATTATGTGTTTACCTTGAACTTCAATGTCTCCCATCTATCACACAAGTACACCAAATCGTCGATGTCCTCCACTTGTACGTGGTTTGATGCACGGGCTACTTGAATACCATTTTTATCTCTGATCTTCTTATAATGTCTGTGCAACTTCCCGTGAAATTCATTCAAAGCGTCGGACATTCTATTATTAAGGTAAGCTTGGACCCCCTTTCGACTAGGGTCAATAATGAAGTTATCCTATATGCCAATATACAAATAATAAAAAACTAGTAAGCATTATAACATTTCATAATTATCAAGAAAGTGTAATAAGCTTGCACTTACCAATAGCCTATGGATCACATTGTTTTTGTCCTTTGATGTAACGAGCTTCCACTTTACAATATGTCTGATTGGAATATATGTTCGACAAAGAATCCCAACTTCATTGATGAACAAAGTAGTATACTGGCCAATCGGAACACATAAGTTGTCAGAAATTTCTACCGGTAGTGGCCCTTTACTGTCTCGAACCACCTGCGTAAGGGTTAGACTTTTGGATGGCCCTCTGCGATTTATTGCTTGTGAACCTGTTACAAATATTTTATAGATTGATATATATTATAAAATGCTTATGTATGTAATTATATACGTGCTATTAACATCATCTAAATTTTTCAAAACGTACTTGAAGCAAGATTACTACCCCCCCTGTCTTTGGACCTGGTGTAGTAACAATAGGGGTCCTACCTGGACCAAGTGGAGGTTTGCATATGTAATGAATCGATATGTCACAATATGTACATTTTAGAATCTAATAAGTATGGTTACACTAATAGTATATAAAAGACAACGCCTAAACATTAACTAGTCACTTAAATTGAATTCAGATGATAATGTTTCACCGAGTTCTTCCTCGTCTGAATCCTCATTCTTTTCATTATCATTATCTTCAATGAAATCATCTAATCGACTACTAAAACCAATGCCAACGGAATATTAAGTTTGTTGGCATTGGCTTAGAAAAGGTCAGTGAAAATCGCCGACCTTTCCTATCTCATACAACAATGCCAGCGAATTCTTAATTTTCGCCGGTATTTCTCCGTCAATGGCGGCGAATTGAATTTCACCGCCTTTGCCCATCTTTTTTGTAGTGATTGTATTTATTGGCACAATTTTCTACCCTTTTTATATTTGTATTTAATTGATTTAAATTTTTTATATATTTGTATGTTTTCATTTATTTATCTGATTTTTTTAAAATTTTGCTTTGGGAAAAAGATACTTTTAATCCCTGAGTTTTCAATTTGTTTAACATTTAGTCCCTGAGTTTTTAAAACTGACATTTTAGCCCGTGAGTTTTCGTTTTGTTTACCATTTGGTCCCTACAGTCAAATATCTGTTAAATATTAACAGAATGCTGACGTGACACTATATTATTAATTTAATATATATTATATTGAACTATGTGGTAAATTTCAAATGATGTGACATATTTAATTAGTTTTATATTAATATTTTATATTTTCATATATTTAAATAATTATCCCTAATCAAAAATGAAAGAAAAACTTCAGTTTTGTAAAATGTTAAAGAAAAAAATAACCCAGATTTACTCAACAGTTCATCTGTTCTTCTTCAACCGAAAAGCCGCAAGAATAGCCTCAGCAAAACAAAGCCGCTTCTGCTTCGATCTCTAAGGAAAAGGGAAACGTAAACGGAAAGGGCAATGGAACCACCAATTACCCTCGATAAGATTCGTGTCATGAACAATACTCCTTCACCTCATGAATCGATCGATGCTATCGAAAAATCTAATTGAGAATTTGTGGTGTAGATTGATTCATACAAAATTTATCTTAGAAGAGCTCTTGCTTTGTAGATCTCGAACTTGTATTGCCCCCAAAATAAATAAATAAATTAGTGTTGGAGATGATTGGTGTAGATCTGAGATTTTAGAAAGTGAGATGAGGGAGAGAAATATGAGATTTTAGAAAGTGAGAGAGATCTGAGATGATAGAGTGATAGGTGAGATTTGAGTAAAAGAATTTTTTTTGGGTTTTTTGTTTGAGGAAGATGACGATGAAGATCCAATATTTCTTTGTAGACACTACAAGAAATTGACTTTTTACTAGCGAACCTATGCCGGCGAATTAAAATTCGCCGGTATATATTACTTTAAACCAGCGAAATTTGAAATTTCGCTGGAAAATATAAAAAATAAAGCAAAGTCGGCGAAAATATAACATTTCGCCGGCTTTGCTTGACAATATGCCAATTTCGCTGGCCTTTAATTTTTTTTTTTTTTTTTTTTTAAAATAAAGTCATAAAGCCGGCGAAATTCGCCGGCTTTATGAATTAAACGAGACCCGCGTCTCTTAAACGAGACGCGTGTCTCGTTGGGGCAAAGCCAGCGAAATTAATTTCGCTGGCCTTGCCCCTGGGATTAAATCCCAAACACTCGCGCCAATGAGTTGTTTCCCCTCTCCCTCACAAAATACCCCCACTCTCCCTCTCCCTCTCTCTCTTCGGTCGGTCGCCGGCGAGGAGGTTTCCTGGAGATTTCTTCCAATTTCTGGTTAGTTTTCTTCCAATTTCCTTCCTATATTTCATTTTAGGATAGTATTATATAGGTTAGGGTTATTTTTTTGAAGTTTTCTCTCCAATTTCAAAAGTTAGGGCTTGAATTTATTTTTGAGTTTTTGTAATTTTTAACTAAATGTATGATTACAAAGAATAATTATTGTTCAAATGATTAAAATTTCATTGTATTGATGTGTTTATTTTGAGTTATTCATTTTCCATATTTGTTCAAGTTCATAGTTTTGAAAATAAATGTTCTATTTTTTTTAATTCCATGACATTTATGCTATCTTTGTTGAGTTCAATATTGTTGATCAATTCATTTTATTACATGTTCTTTATCTTGTGTTTTTTCATTGTTATGATTAACCATAATGTTTGTTTATTTATATTTTACATTTGTAGTTGAAGAAACTAAGTATATTTGGGCAAACAACGAACATGGCGAGCAATGATAGGTAAATTTTCAAGTAACCAGTAGACCTAATTATAATAGACTATTACATTATGTTTGTTATTTCTATATAGATAATTTAGAATTGTTATATTTTACTTGTTTTACTTTAATTCATTGTTCATGCATAACCCTTGTGTGTGGCTAACCTGCAGCAAAGTTAGCCACACATAATTTATTATACTTTATTTCATTGTTCATGCATAACCCTTGTGTGTGGTTAACCTGCAGCAAAGTTAGCCACACATAATTTGTTATTCTTTATTTCATTGTTTATGCATAAACCTTGGGTGTGGCTAACCTGCAGCAAAGTTAGCCACAAATAATGTCTTATACTCTATTTCATTGTTCATGCATAAAGTTAGTAACAAATAAACTTCTACACTATTATTTTTAAGAATCTATTTTCTTATTTATCATAGTCATAGTTTAGATTTATAGTTTATTATGCCACGTTAATTAAGTAGCATACCTAACTTTATTACCTCCTCGGTTATGGATCAGGAGTTGGATAGTACTTAGAGACAGATTTTGTGCGAAATACGTTAAGGGGATTAAGTGTTTTTTAGAGGTAGCGAGGACTGTTGTCAATGAAAATGGGAGGGTTCGTTGTCCTTGTATGAAATGTGTGAACACTGTATTTGGGGAAATTGATAGCATAGAGAGACATCTCTATATTAATGGAATGTCTCCGACATACGCTCGGTGGGTATTGCACGGAGAGCAAGCAGATATTAGGGGGTGCACGAGCTATGTCGGAAGTACATCACACGCTGATGAGAATTTAGGGGTGATGGGAGAGTAAGTGAAATGTATGAAGTTATTCAGGATATACGAGGTCCTTTACATGAGAATGTTGAGAATGATAGTTCCACAGACAATGATTTCTCACATTTATTAGGTGAAGCTGGAAAAGAATTATACCCCGGTTGCACAAGGTTTTCTGCTCTTAATTTTTTGGTGAAACAGATGCATATAAAAGTATTGAACAAATGGAGCAACAAGTCTTTTGATATGCTTCTCAAACTATTGAAAGAGACATTGCAAAATGCCAAACGCATTGAACGAGTTTCGTGGAAAGTTGCATAGACATTATGAGGATAATAAAGACAAAGACGGCATTCAAGTAGCCCGAGTAAAGAAGCACGCACAAGTGGAGAACTTAGATGATTGGATTTTTTTATGTGATATGTGGGAGACTCCTAAGTTTAAGGTAAGCACATAAATATTA
Organism: Gynostemma pentaphyllum; assembly: GCA_028015215.1. Classification (NCBI taxonomy): domain Eukaryota; kingdom Viridiplantae; phylum Streptophyta; class Magnoliopsida; order Cucurbitales; family Cucurbitaceae; genus Gynostemma; species Gynostemma pentaphyllum. The sequence goes on from CM051346.1 coordinate 30,356,783, forward strand.
GCATTTTCATTATTATCGTTTATATCACAAAACACATATCGTAACCTTACTTTGATTGTGTTGTAGGCCACGCCTCGAGGCTAATGTTGAAAACCGGGGAAAATGAAATATAATCACAAAACGGGCTCGAGATCACATGTGCGAGTCATGACGGATCATGTAAGTTAAGTTTTATATTACTTAATAATTAAACATTGCTTAAGTTATGTTATCTAATATAACTTGTATTGTTTTGATTTTAGCAAGCGGAAGATGAAGATCATGAAGAAGAGTTCAATCAAATTGATCTCTTTCGAGTCACGCATACAAATGATAAGGGTGATTGGATCAATGATGCGGCGAAGGAAGATTATGTAAGTTTCACGAGACTTGTACAATATATTTGTAACGTCCCGTATTTTGAGGTGATTTTACTTATTTTATTATAAAGTTTTCCTTTGATTTTTATTTTACTAAGATAAGTAGTTTTGGTTAATATAATGTAATTAGCCTTTGCTAGAGAACTTTAGAAACGGAATTAACGAGCTCGGGACGGTCTTCCTTAAGAACATAGCATAGAGGGCATTTAAGACTTTTCCATTTCTCTCATTTAAGTTCATTTTCCCTCATTTAGCAAAGAAATGGATTAGGCGCCTACTAGTTTTTTTTAGCCTTTTTGATTTGTACATATTATGGTTGTGTCCGGTCCTCGAAAGAGCTAGTCTTTTGGTATTTAAACTTGTGTTTGGTGGTTGTGAATTGTGAAAATACTTATGCTTGCGTGTTTTATATCTTTCTCTGTTATGGGACTTGTAAACAGGTTTTGGTTTGTTCTAAATACAAATGGATCCACGCGAATTTTCCGTAAAAACTTTGAGTTTCCGTTGCGAATTGCTTTATGTGTTTTAAATGGAGTCGGGTTGTCACAATATTATAAAGTGTTCGTTTCATTGTTTAAAGAACGTGTTATGTAAATTGTAAAGAATGTGTGTAATTAGCTTTTAAAGTATTGGTTGTATTCTAAAGTATTGTTTTTATTGTGCAGGGCAAGATGTGTGATTTGCTTGTTGCCCCTGAGGTGGAGGTGGACGGAGTTGTCCAACCTCGCCTAACTGAAGATGAGATCATTGAGAGAGTTCGAGGATATCGTTCGGGATATATAAAAGGTTTAAGGGCGGGACCTGCACATCATAGGGTGTCTTCTCATTCACGTGGGGGCCGATCACGCTTTGTTGAAGATCCGAGGGTCGATCAGCTCGTGTTAAAGAACAAAGAACTTACAAGCAAATACAACGAGATGAAAGATAATTATTTAGAGCTTAGACGTGATCTTTTAGAGATGAGAAACAACTTTTCTACATTTACGCAGACTCCGCCTAGCTAGGATATTGTGATATGTTTTGGAGATTATGACTCAAAACACTTGTATATATTTGTTTTGTGCTTTAGAGATTATGTCTTAGTACTTTATGGATTATTTTATTATATATGTTTTAATATTTTTCAATTTTGATGTCTTTAACTTTCGTATGATTTTTTTTTATTGAATAAAGTGCAATGAACAGGAAAAATTGTAATTTTGTAACAAAAACATTTTGAATATTGAACAGGGGCTATGCCGGCGAATTTCGCCAGCATAGATAATACATATATTTTTTTTTTATATACCTATGCCAGTGAAATTAATTTCGCTGGCATAGCCTTGATGGGCTGCCCCAATTATGGGGCTATGCCAGCGAAATTTTGTGTTTCGCTGGCATAGCCTATACCAGCGAAATTTGTATTTCGCTGGTATAGGCTTTTTCGATGGGGTTTTTCCAGCGAAAAATCCCAGCGAATGTTTTTCGCCGCTAAATCCTAAAGCTGTGAAATTCAGGGCAAAGGCGGCGAAAAGTTTCGCCGCCTTTGCTCAATTTTTTTGTGGTGAGATCTGGATCGTTTGAAGACCTTTTTTTGTAAATCTGAACAATGTAGATAAAAATTGAGCAGTATAAAGGGTGCAATATAGATCAAAATCGAGCAGCATAAAGGGTGCAATGTAGATCAAAATTGTTTCATCTTCAATTTTTTCTGAGCAATTTTTATCGTTTCATCTTCTTCTGACCCTTCAAATCTGGGGAAATGTTTTTACGTTTTTTATGCACAGTAAAAGGAGGAAGAAGATTTTTTTTTATTTGATTTTTAAATGGAGATAGCAAAAATAAGATCATGACAAAAATATGAATTTTAAAAATAAGAAAGAAAAATAAATACTGATTTTAGTAATCTTAAGATAAAATTTGTTTAATATCGATATATAGTGTTTAATAAAATTTGTTTAGTTAAATTTGTAAAAAAAAAATTAATTAATTTTTTTCCACGTCATAAACATAGAATAATACCCAATCACACTCAAAATTAATAGTTTAATCCATGTCAGATTTTTTTTTAATTATTTGACAGAAATTTAAAATTAATAAAATAATTAAAGAGTGCCACATCAGCATTCTGTTAAATATTTAACAGTTCTTTGACTGTAGGGACCAAATGATAAACAACACGAAAACTCAGGGGCTAAAATGTCGGTTTTGAAAACTTAGGGACCAAATGGCAAACAAATTGAAAACTCAAGGACTAAAAGTGTCTTTTTCCCTTTTGCTTTTCTTTTCAAAATTAAAAAATGTAAATAGATTTTTTTCCTTGTGCCACATTTTGCAGTCATGTTTTAAAATGTATATCAGCTCAATACAACATACCAAATAATATATCAATTATATACGTTTAAAATGTACTTCTTATAAGTCTGCTTGTTGATATGCTTGAACAAAGAAATTTGAACTTTTTTAGATTCTTTATATTTTAAACAAAAAATACAATTTATTATTTCCAATGAACATATTACTGCCAACTTTAAAAATGTATATCGATTATATACTTTTCAATATGTATGTATCTCAATTTCAAATATTAAAAATCTTTTGTATGTAACTTTGTTCATTCAAATGTTTATTATTGATAAAAATTAATAGTACGAGTATATATATGATGCACAATCGTAAAAAATTACAATAAAAATTATAAATGTATATCAATCACAAAAAAATAAATATCAAATTTATATAATTGATTAAACAAACACAATTCCAGATCTAGTTCCTGCACATATTACTAAAAAAAATCCATATCTGGTTCTTGACACAAATTTTTAAGAAGAATAATTCTCATTTCTGGACACCATCTTCCCACAATTTTTTTAAAAAAAATCATAATTACAAATCTTGCATTTTCTTTCTCTTCATCTTCACAACGTCATACACACCGCCTCAACTCACGACCATAATTGTATTTAGGTCATGTTTACTTTGAAGGAATGAGAATGAATGAATGTGAATGAGATAATCTCATTCCCATTGTTTTTGTTTACCTAAAACTTGGAATGGGAATGTGAGTATGGGACCCACACATTTTGGCGATCTCATTCCCAATTTTCAATCAATTTCATTCCCTCATACAACTTCATCAATTCCATTCTCATTCATTATTTTCTGGGTCCCACCAACTTTTATATTTTATTAATTTTCTTTTCTCTCTACTTTTTGTGGGTCCCATATGAATTAATACTTCATTCTCATTTCAAGATTTAAACAACATCAATGGTAATTGTTTTCATTCCGATTCCGATTCAAATTTTTTTTAGTAAACATAATCAAAGAAATTTTATTTTCATTCCATAATTTTTCATTCCAATTCTTTCTCATTCTCATTCCCTCTAAGTAAACGGGCCTTAAAAGATAGAAATGTAAAATTAACTAATTGCATTTAATTCACACCGCCTCAACTCACGACCACCAATTGGAATATAATTGGATGCATGAATGGGTGGAATTTAATTGGATGTGTGAGTAGGTAAAATTTAATTGGATGGATGAGTGAGAGAAATTATTATTTTATAATTATCAATATATAATTTCATTTAAAGAATAGAAATGAAAAATCAACTAGTAGGTCCCACTAACATTTCTAAAAATTGAACCAAATAAATGTAGAATTGGGATTTTTTTTTTTAAATTTAGAAACACATTGGTTATTTTTTAAAATGGGAGTTGAAAAATGGGTTCCAATGACAATTCCTCAGTTTTAATTATAAATCAAGTCTATAATTTGTATTATGTTTCGATTTGGTCTTACTGGTTTTAAAAGTTTCAATTTAATCTTTATGGTTTGAGATATGTGCCCATTTAGTCCCGATGGTTTTTGAAGTTATAATTAGGTCCTTATGGTCTGATAAAAACTCATGAAAAGTCCCCATTATTTTTTTTTTTAAAAATTAACATGTTTCTTATGTGCCTAATATTTTTGAATGTGGCAACCACGTGATTAAGATAAATCTCAGTATAATATTAACTAATGTGTTAATGTGGTCAAATCATAGAGATTAAATTGAAACTTTTAAAACCATGAGGATGACATTGACACAACTCTAAACCATAGGGACCAAATGGAAACTTTTCAAACTATAAGGACCAAATTGAAACTTTTCAAACCATAAAGACTAAATTGAAACAAACCGCAAACCCTAGGGACTTAATTAGTTTTTAAAATTAAATTTCATGAAGGGGTCTTGAACATGTATCAGAATCAGGCCCAGTATTTATAAAAAATAGCAGGCTCAAAAACTTATTTGTAATTAAATATAGAGTATAAAACTCAAATTGATAAATATAATATATAAAATTGTCACTAATTCCGTGCTTGTGTAATCAATGATTCACCTCATACATAATCACTAATTTTACTTATTCACAACATTAATTGATAAATCCATGATTCAACATAAACTTAAATTACTGATTTTACCGGTTCATGGATGAGAGTTTTTTTAAAAAGCTATATTTACAAATAAGTTTTTGACTTAATATATTTGTAAATATTAGGTAAATAGGCCCTTAATGCTTCCCGTTGAAGATTCTTATAAATGAATTGCATTTATTTATTTATTTTCTTGTCTGAGAAATAATAAGTTTCTTGGTATTTTTGTTTCATTATTTATTTATAAATTATTAAGTATAACATGTATAAAAGAAAGCATATATATTTAAATGACGTGCAACACACGTTGTTCTATACGAGTAAGTAGTATAGTATATCCACTTCTACCCTACTCTAATAATTATAATTAACTTGAATTATTTAATAGGTGGCATTTTGATTTTGCTTTAAATACATATATTATTTATTTATTTATTGATAAACGCAATGAAATTCTTGAATTAATTAAATAATTTATGTCAATCAGGGCATAGTTTATTGGTTAAACTATGTAGTTCCACACAACGTGATTCAATCTCTACCCTCAACACTTTGTATAAAAAAAAAAGTTAAACACATTTCTTGATAAACACAATGAAACTCTTGAATTAATTAAATAATTTATGTCAATCAGGGTATAGTTTATTGGTTAAACCATATAGTTCCACCCTCAACCCTTTGTATAAAAAAAGAAACAATTTATTTTAAAAAAAAATCAATTTTAAACAATTTATTATACACTTAATATAAAAATTGAATTTTGTACTTCAAAATTGAAACTTAAATTATATTTATTCGTAAATTGAAACTTTGCATGGAAATCGGAGATTTAATTCATAAATTGAATGTACTTTCTATATTATTGACGTTTCTTCCATTTTATTTTGTATCTGTCCCTTTTTATCAATTTTTTAGTTTGTCTTAAACTCAATTTTATTTTATTTTTTTAAGTTACAAGATTGGATTCCTGTAAATAGGGGCTTTTTTGCGGGATTATTGGCAAAAATAAAACACTTTCCAACTCAATTGTGTTGTTGAAAGTATTTCTAAAAATATGGTAAATTGTGGGTAGGCAGAACTAAATTTTTTTAAAATAAAGTAATGCAATACATACTATGAAACGATGTGATTCTTTTTTAACTTTAATATTATCAAATAATACCACATTACATATTAACTCAATATAAAATAAGATATAAAACCAAGATAGCATATATAAAAATGGAATTATAAAAAAAAAAGTCTGAATATCTAATGGGATTGCTATTTTGTTGTGGTTGAAGTCTCTGTTGGTGTGTCAGTTGAGAAGGATATCATTTGATTACCTACTTAATGTAAGATTTGGGAGTCAACACTAAGAAATCCACGTAGAAGGTCCTAAATCACGGGGAGGACTAACAAGAGACGTCATGCCAACTAAGGTATAAGGTGATAGGATGCGGGTTAAACTAAGAGTCAAAGTCATTTGATAGTTTATTCTCTCACCGAAAAATGGAAGGTGTGTGTCTCAACACGTCATCTCTCTACCAGTGCATAAGATCCCAGTCTAAACATATAAAATCAAGACCAGGTACCCAATAAAATTCAGCTGCACATAAATTGAAATTTGAGTTTAGATAAGTGGTGGCATTAATATTTAGTTTGCAAATTTAGATTAATTTAATTGTGTCTCACATGTAATTTCACCTCCACCATAATCCTTTATTCCTACTAGAAATCCAATTTTGTCAATTCAAAAGTTTGTATCACATGATAGATAGACTAATTTCTATTTATTTAATATAAATGATTTATTTTTTATCAAATAAATAAAATAGAAAACATATCTGAGATATTAGTTTTTAATGGTTATGGTGATAGAAACATATAAAATCGCCAAGTTCGTTGTCTAAACGGAAATCGTAGAGTTCGTTGTCTGAACGGAAATCGCATGAGACGTATGTCATGGGTACAATCCACGAGATTAAAAAATGATTTGTCATTTTTCTCACTAAATTGTGGGTAGAACACACGATTTTTAGTCCACCATAATTCCAACTCAATCAATCAACGCCCAATCATTAGAACATCAATATTTTTGGAAATAGTTTTAAAGTATAAATATTTTTATCAAACTAGTCTTTTACCACGTGTTTCACATGTGATATTCTTTCTAACATAAAAATATTTAAAGTTTTTTTGTTTGTTTGATTTTTCTATGGTTTATAAATCTTTTTCAAAATGATTTTTGTTTTATTAATTTTTAAATTATTAAACATATTATTATATTCTATTTAAAATTTAAATTATCTTATAGTTTACTGATTTAAAGAATTGACAATTTTTTTAACTTCTTTATTCTCAAAATTTATAATATCAAATAAAAAATAAACTATTTGTTCTATATATATATATATATATATATTTATATATAAAATTAATTTTTATTATAGATTATTTATTTCTAATTTTAATTAAAATTTAAGTAATTATATATTTTTTCTATTTTATTTTTAAATATTTATATATTTCTAATTAAAATTTTTAAAATTTATTTAAATATTATAAAATACTAACCATTACTAATTCAATAAATTATATTTTGTCATAGTTATTTTTTTCTTTTAACTGTTTTTTTTAAAAACAATTTAATTTTTTTAATATATATTTTACAATTAAATCACCATCACCTTTATTAAATCCTATAATATTTGAATACTTAAATATAATTTATTTTTCATAAATTAGTGATAAATCTAAAAAATGAATAGTCATTCATTTTAATATCACATTCATTTTCATATGTTGTACTTGATTTTTCAATTATCTTATAATTTGATGTTGTGAATGCTATAAAAAGCCAAAGAAATCATTAAAAAAAATTGAGAATGTAAATCCCAAAAAAGGACGAAGGAAAAAGAACATGGGTGCAAAGTTTCTCTCTAGGATTCTCTGAGAGTTTTGGGTAGCTGGTACTGCTACTGAACAGAAGACCTTCTAGTCTTTCTGGTTTTGGTGTGACATCTACTACTATATGATGTCAAATCCAGATGAATTGCTTGGGAAGTGGAAAAACTTGAATTTGTCGGATGTTGAGGAACTTACAATTGCTTTAGAGGATGATGAAGTTGATGAAGAGAATAAACGATTAGAATATGGAGTGGTAAGGAAGGTACTGACAAATAAAATGGTGAACACTGAGGCATTCAGAATGGTGATGCCCAAAATATGGAACTTGGAAAATCGAGTGGTCATAAAAGTAGTTGGCTCTAATCTTTTTCTATGTACCTTTTCTACAGAAATAGAGAAGAAAAGAACCATTCTCTGAGGACCTTGGTATAGAGAGAGAATACAAGAGAGAGAGAGAGAGAGAAATGTAATAATGAATCTCATTTATTCAATAGAAGAGTAATTGAATATTTATACATCATTTGTACAGTAACTAATTTACTAACTCTCTAACAAACTTAGTTAGAATACACCTCCTCAAACTAAAGACAAAAAAGAAAGAGAAGTCATTAGTTTGTCACGAAATAGAGTAAACAATGAAACCGCAAGGGGCTTTGTAAACAAGTCAGCAACTTGATCTTTGGTGGAAACAAATTGAACACTTAAATCCTTTCGAACAACCTTTTCACGGACAAAGTGATAATCGATTTCAATATGCTTTGTTAGAGCATGGAAAACAAGATTACTAGCAAGTGAAATAGCAGATATGTTATCAGTCCATAATACTGGAGGATTAGCCAAAAAAAGATGTAAATCACATAGTAATTGGCGTAACCAATATAATTCAGCGAAAGTGGAAGCAAGAGATCGATATTCGGCTTCAGTCGAAGAACGAGAAACAGTATTTTGTTTCTTAGCAGCCCATGAAATAGGACTAGAACCCAAAAGAGAGACAAAACCCGATGTAGATCGTCTATCAACTTGATCACCGGCCCAATCAGCATCGCAATAGGCAGTTAATGACAAGTGACCACAATTCAGAGTAATACCTAAGTCCTTTGTTCCACCAAGATACCGTAGGATGTGTTTCACGGCTGAATAGTGCAAAACAGTGGGAGCTTGCATAAACTGACTTACCCTGTTTACAGCAAATGTGATATCGGGGCGAGTAAAAGTAAGATATTGTAATGAACCAACAAGTTGTCTATAAAGAGAAGCATCAATGAATGAAGGAGAAGCAGCATAAAGATCAACTTTGACAGACATTGGTGTTTTACAGGATTTTACATCAGTCATACCAGATTTCTTGAGTAAATCTGTGAGATATTTGGCTTGATTCACAAAAATGCCAGATGTAGTGTAATGAATTTCAATACCCAAAAAATAATGAAGCTTTCCAAGATCTGTTATTTGAAATTCGGTGCCCAAAGTCTTCTTTAATTGATCAATATATAAGACATCATCCCCAGTGATGATAATGCCATCAACATAAAGAAGTAAGTATGTTTTTGAGCCATGAAACTCTCTAACAAACAAAGAAGAATCAGCAGAAGAGGCAATGAATCCAAGAGTAAGAAGATAAGAAGTGAATCGCTCAAACCAAGTTCTTGGTGCTTGCCTTAAATCATATAAACTCTTATGAAGTTTACATACAAAATCTGGATATGTCTTGTCATTGAAACCAAGAGGTTGGGACATATAAACATCCTCCTTCAAATGACCATGTAAAAAAGTATTTTTAACATCCAATTGATGTAAATTCCAGCCAAAATGAGAAGCCAAAGATAAAATGACTCGAATAGTCGGCTTTTTGACAACAGGGCTAAAAGTCTCCTCAAAATCAAACCCTTCTTTATGATGATATCCCTTAGTGACAAGACATGCTTTATACCGGGAAATAGAGCCATCAGGATTATATTTCGTTCTAAGCACCCATTTACAGCCTACAACATTCATATCAGAAGATAATGGAACAAGAGACCAAGTTCCCTGTTCTTGAAGAGCTTGAAACTCATCAGCCATTGCCTTTCTCCATTCTGGAAATTTAGAAGCCATTGTATAAGTGCATGGGTCTGTGGGAATAACAGCAGATATTGAAGGCCGAAGTTGTGTAGTTGCACAGTAAACTTTCTTTTTAACAATTCTAGATTTGGATCTAGTTTGCATAGGATGAAAAATCACTCTGCTAGCAGATGGCTCAATAGGATTTGAAGACTCAGTAGTAGAATGAGAAGAATTAGAACTAATAGAAGGTAAAGTAGTTGATGAAAGACGTTCAATAGAAGGAAAATTAGAAGAGGGATGAGTAGTTTGGGTAGAAAAAGATTTAGAGAATTGAGACATGAGAAAAGGAGAAAAACTGAAATTGGAATTAAAATTGGAATTAGAAGGAGGAGTAGGTGAAGAGACTGAAAAAGGAAATATGGTTTCATGAAATAGAATATGCCTAGAGATAATAATTTTCTTTGTTATGGGATTATAACAGTAATATCCCTTATAATCCAAAGGATAACCAAGAAAAACATGTTGAGAGGTCTTTGGTTCAAGTTTGTGATGATTGTAAGGTTTGAGAAGAGGGTAACAAGCACAACCAAACACTTTAAGGTGATTTAAATCCGGAGGATGACCAAAAAGTAATTCAAAAGGAGATAATGAATTGGATTTAGGCATTCTATTGATTAAGAAAACAGTAGTGGAGAAAGCATGAAACCAGAATTCAAGAGGAACAGAGGAATGGAAAAGAAGAGCAAGGGTTGTTTCTACAATGTGTCTATGCTTTCGTTCAGCTATACCATTTTGCTCAGGAGTATAAAGACATGATTTTTTATGCAAGATGCCCTTAGATCTAAAAAAGGTTTGTAAAGTGGAGTTAATGAACTCACCACCACCATCTGACCTAAATACTTTTAATTTGGAAGAAAGTAAATATTCAGCAAATGGTATAAAAGTAGATATGACATAAGCAACCTCAGATTTATAGCATAGAGGAAAAATACATGTATAGCAACTGAAATCATCAACAAAATTGACATAATATCTTGAACCAGAAATTGAATTAATAGGGGAAGGACCCCAAACATCACTGTGCAGTAGTAATAATGGTTGCACAGAAACTGATTTTGACAATGGAAAAGACAGCTTTGACATTTTAGCTTGTAAACAGCTAACACATTGAGTAATAGGAATTGAATAAGTAGAAGAAATACCAGTTGTGCTAAGGCCTTATTTAAAACAGAAGAAGTAGTATGGTCTAGCCTATAATGCCAAAGAGAGTTGCAATTGGTAGCTAAAGAAGCAGTGTATTTGTGATTTGATGAAGATAGTGAGGAGATAGGATAAAGACCATTTTTATTCGGGCTTTGGTGTAGAATTTTGCTCGTGATCTTGTCTTAGATTAAAAACCAGTCAACATCAAAAACAAAAACACAATTATTGTCCTTAAAAAAACGATGAACAGAGAGTAGATTGGAAGACAAATCAGAGGAATGAAGGATATTAGAAAGGGAGAATGTGTGAGAATAAGTAGGAAGAGTACCACAGCCAGCATGAATGATATTCAGAGCCTGACCATTTCCAACAGTAACTGAATCTTCACCATTGTAATTATTCATAAGATTCATATTAGCAAATTCATTTGTGAGATGAGCATTGCAACCATTATCACTTAACCATGTATGGCCAGAACCGAAACCAAAAGTAGGACCAGAAATTGTACTTCCAGAATTGTGACCAGAAGTAGGTGAAGAATTCGCAGCCATTGCAGCCAATTGTGTTGTTGGATGACGATCTTAATATGAAAAATTCATCTGATTGTAACAATCAAGAGCATTGTGGCCTGGCTTATCACAGATTTGGTAATGGACTCGTCCACTAGAAGTAGATTGATTTGAACCAGAAGATGAAAATCGACCAAAAGAATTACCATTTGAATGTCCATGAGAACGGCCATACTGTTGAAAATTTCCACGAGAATTTGCAGAACGTCCTCCCTGATTTCCTCCAGAAAATTGAAATCCTCCACGATTAGAGAAATGTCCTCCATTATTGTTTCCACGATTAGTATTCTGATAACCTCTATTCGGAAATTTTCCTCCAAAATTTCCACGAGAGGCCGCAAGAGCAGTAAGATCAACAACACGGTGTTGTCTTTCAAGTGATTTTTCTTCAATACGAAGCATAGCCTGAAGATCCTCAAGATCAACACGATCAGTACGAGTACGAATAGCAGTCTGAAAGACATTGTAAATTGCAGGCAAGCCGTTTAAAGTATGAAGAAAGAGTTCTTCATCCTCAATTTCAATAGAAGCAAGAGTCAAGGAATCAACAATTTCTTTAATCCGTTGTAGATATTGATCTATCGATTCACCGGTCTTCATCTTGACAGAATACAAGGCAGACTTCATTTCAAGAACAGATGTTCGAGTTTTTGGGGAAAACTTCTTCGTAAGAACAATCCAGAAAGTCTTAGAAGTTTTAGATCCAACGGCAAAGGCAAGAGCCGAGGGAGAAAGAGTAGCATTGATCAAAGTGATCAAGGCCTTATCACGACTCTTCCATACAATGAACGCTGGATTGGCAGTAGAACCAGCAAGAAATTGCTCAGGACGTGGTGTAGATCCATCAACATGGCCAAACAGAGAGTGAGCTTCAAGAATGGATTAAACCTGAAACATCCATGGCGCAAAATTCGTGGAATCGAGACGTAAGGGAACAAGATTGCAGATGTTTGACAATAGAAAAATTGGGGAAGATTGAATCTGAGAAGAAATATCAGTCAGATGTGATTGAGAGGAAGAAGAATTTTGACAATTTGGTTCAAACGGAGGAATCGAGGAAGAAGAAGCCATGAAAATTGACGTGTGTCTTTCACGGTTCTGATACCATATAGAAAGGGAGAGAGAGAGAGAAATGTAATAATGAATCTCATTTATTTAATAGAAGAGTAATTGAATATCTATACATCATTTGTACAGTAACTAATTTACTAACTCTCTAACAAACTTAGTTAGAATACAACTAACTATAATACTTGGTTCTTTGATAAGGCTATGATTTTATTTGAAGATCCACGGGGGATTACACGCTTTTCGACTATGAAATTCAAATGGATATCTTTCTGGATCCACCTCCATGACCCTCTATTAGTTTGCTTTTCAAAAAGTACGGCCATGAGACTCGGTAGCGATAGAAAATATGGAGGATATTGAATTGTCTGACTTAGGGAACTGTTGGGGAAAAACCATTAAAATTTGAGTGCAAATAAATGTTCATGAACCTCTTCGTCAGGGTATCAAAGTCAAGGTGGGTGCCATGGCAGTCGAAGAATGGATCCCTATTTCCTATGAAAAGCTACCTGACTTTTGTTATGCGTGTGGAAGGTTGGGCCATATTATTAAAGATTGTGATATGATAAAGGATAATCACACAGCATACTCCTTACAATTTGGCCCTTGGTTGAGAAGGGGGTTCTCAAATCAAAAGAGTAGAGAACAACAGCAAGGAAGAGAATCTCATGGTGGTATTAGACGACGAGAGGGAAAAGCTGAGGGACGGGAGCCTTTTTCAGAAACTTTTTCAAAACCTGCAATAAAACAGCCGCCGGTACCGGTGAACAATTCACCGGAGTTGAGAGTGGGAGTTATAGAAGGAAGTTGCAAAAATCATGGAGCAAACGTGGAGGCTGACTGCGTGAATCATGGTCCCTTGTTGGAGGGAGAAATTATAGGGGCTGATTCGAAATTTGTAAATAGGATCCCTGTCATAACTACCCCTCCTGATAAGGATGTTTAAAAAAAAAGCACGATGGATAATTTGAATTTAGATGGGCCTATTAATCAAATTGGACCATCTACTAAAGAGAAAGAAGCCACGAAGCTACCAGAGACAAGGGGTTTAGGGGAAATGAAGAAATAAAATAGAAAATGGAAGAGGCAAGCCCGTGAAGCACATGATAATGATAAACCATCTGTTGAATTGAGCAACAACAATACAATCCTATCTCAGGGTAGGGTATTTTGTGTTAAACAAAGCATTGGTCACAATATTTCTGAAGGACCTCGAAAACGTCAGATTTTGGACGACCAGACAACAATTGAGATGAAAGTGGCGAAGGCTGTAGGACAGCCTCACCAATCGCCATGAAAATATTATGTTGGAATGTCCGTGGATTGGGGAATCCACGAACATTCTGAGCTTTGCATCATTTGATGCAAACTGAAAATCCTCAGATAATGTTGTTATCCGAAACAAAATGTGGTAGAAACATGGAGTCACAAGTTAAACGTAATTCGAATATGGATTGTTGTCTTATAGTGCCAAGTAAAGGAAAAAGTGGAGGCTTAATGTTACTATGGAAAGAGAATGTCAATTTTCTTATAAGATCCCTCATTAGGCCATATTGATGCCATCAAAAGACTGGAGATTTACTGGATTCTATGGGAATCCAGATTCAACTAAAAGAAAACACTCTTGGGAATTATTGAGGAGACTTAGCAGCCACTCTTCTTTACCGTGGATTATAGGGGGCGATTTTAATGAAGTTTTGGAGAGATGCTCTTGATCACTGTAACCTCCATGATGATGGTTATGTTGGAGATAATTTTACTTGGACAAACAAGAATTTTGATAGGATGCTTATATGGGAAAGAATTGACAGGTTTGTTTGGAATGAAGAGTTTGAGGCCATTTTTAATGAAAGCATAGTCCATCACCTTGAATTTCTAGCTTCGGATCACCGACCCATTCTCTTAAAACTGTTTGAAAGAAAGACCAAAACCAATCGATTTCCTTCAGGAAATCTTTTGAAGTTTGAGGAAAGCTGGACCAGATTTGATGAAAGCAAAGAGATTATAGGCAAAGTATAGAGGCGAACCAAGGTGTTGTTGATTTTAAAATTGCCAAAAGCCTTGAAGATCTTTCTAGATGGAACAAAAAACGACTGGGAGGTAGTCTTGAATTTGCTATAACTGCGAAGAAGAAAAATATTGAGTCTTTTATTCGAGCAAGAGACCCTATGAAAATATCCCAACTTCTTCAGCTGGAAAAAGAACTTGATTTTCTTCTTGAAGAGGAGGAAATTTATTGGCGGATCCGCTCCAGAGAATGTTGGTTGAATTGGGGCGATCGAAATTCCAAATGGTTTCATAGGAAAGCATCTCAGAGGAAAAGAAAGAACCATATAGATGGGCTTTATGACAAGAATAATTTGTGGAAAAATGGGGAGGAAGCCATAGAAGAGATTGTTGTAGATTATTTTGAACAATTATTCTCTTCTTCTTCCCCAACCAATGATGACATACAAAGAATTCTTGATTGTGTTGCTACCTCTATTTCAGCAGCTCAGAATGATATTCTTCTCCGGCCGTTTACAAGACAAGAGATTGAGGCATCTTTAAAGTTGATGCATCCAACGAAAGCTCCAAGTCCTGATGGAGTTCATGCTTTTTTTGCCAGAAATATTGGGATCTTGTAGGTGATGATACAACCAAAGCTTGCCTGGAAATCCTGAATGACAGAAAAGATCTTGGAAATTTGAATAACACTCTCATAGCCCTCATTACTAAGATTAATAATCCGAAGAAGATGACTGATTTCCGCCCAATTAGTTTATGTAATGTGGTTTATAAGCTGGTAGCCAAGACAATAGCTAACCGGCTAAAGTATACTCTGGATACTATCATATCCCCATCTCAAAGTGCATTTGTTCCTGGAAGACAAATCATAGATAATGCTATTATAGGCTTCGAATACATCTATGTCCTTAACAATAAACGAAGTGGGAAAGATGGAGTTGTTGAAATGAAACTCGACATGAGTAAAGCCTATGATCGAGTAGAATGGCGCTATTTGAAACAGATGATGTTGAAAATGGGTTTCCACACTTCTTGGGTTTCTCTTGTTATGCATTGTGTAGAATCTGTGTCCTTTTCCATCCTTATTAATAGGACCCCAAGAGGTTTTGTTGCTCCCAGCTGAGGACTCCGTCAAGGAGATCCCCTCTCGCCTTATCTGTTTCTGATTTGTGCAGAAGGGTTTTCAGCATTGATCCGTGATGGAGAAAGCAAAGGTCTCATCTCTAGCTTGAAAATTAACCATCATTGTCCTTCTATTTCTCATCTCTTTTTTTGCAGATGATAGTCTCATATTTTTGAAAGCTACAAAGAATGAATGCTAAGTGCTAAAATAGATCCTGCACTCTTATAAAGTGGCCTCGGGACAGGTAATCAATTTTAACAAATCAGTATTTATGGCAAGCAAGAACATAGAAGCAGAAATTTTGAATTTTTTTTCAAGTCATCTTCATCTTAAAGTGGCCCATTCATACCTTGGCCTCCCTTCACAAAATGCTAGAGACAAAACTTGGGTTTTTAAAGACATCAAAGACAAAGTTTGGAGGAAAATGCAAGGATGGAAAGAAAAAATGTTCTCTATGGGAGGAAAAGAAGTGCTTATAAAAGCAATTGTTCAAGCAATCCCCATTTACACCATGAGTTGTTTCAGATTTCCAGCTTCTTTATGTGATGATCTTCATATGCCGGCTGCTAAGTTTTAGTGGGGAACAAGTAGCACTCAAAGGAAGATACATTGGATGAGTTGGAAAAAAATGTGCCTTAACAAGCAGGATGGAGGAATGGGCTTTAGGGATATTAGTATCTTTAATCAAGCTCTCTTGGTTAAACAGGGATGGAGGCTCATCAGGAATCCGCAAAGTTTGGTGGCTCAGATTCTGAAAGGAAGATATTATAAATACTCGAATTTCATGGATGCCAAAGTTGGAAGCAACCCATCATTTGTTTGGAGGAGTATTTGTTGGGGCAGGGATCTACTGAAGCAGGGTTCAAGGTGGAAAATTGGTAATGGATGTGCGGTAACAATTGATTTTGACTTTTGGCTCCCCTCTTTTTCTTCTGGTAAGGTCTTATGGACTCCCCCTGATCTTCAAGGTTGTTGTGTAGCAACTCTTTTTCTTGATGACGGATCCTGGAATGAAACTCTTATTAGAGAAAATTTTCTCCCACATGATGCTTCCCAAATTGTCCAAGTTCCAATTGATCCCCAAAGACGAAAAGACTCCCTTATTTGGCGTTTTGATAAGAATGGTATTTTTTCTATTAGAAGTGCTTTTAAAGTAGGAATGGAAGCTCAAAATGCTAGCCTTGTCTCTGTTGCGGATAGAAGCAAAACTCAGTCCTGGTGGAAGGATTTTTGGCAAGCCCATGTTCCAGAAAAAATAAAAATAGCAAGCTGGAAAATCTACCATGATATAATCCCTTCCTTGGTTAACTGAACAAGAAAGGTATTCAGATGGAAGATTGGTGTGGGCTTTGTAAGAAGCAGAGGGAGACTACAACCCATATTATATGGACTTGTCCTTTTGCTAAAAAGTTATGGCGATCTCTACTTCCCAACTCTATCTTATCCATTGATCACAACTGGAGTCCTTCGAGCTGTTTGTGGGAATTAATCTCTGAAAATCCTTCCAATTTGGAACGGATTCTTATCACGGCCTGACATCTCTGGAGCTCTCGCAACAATCGATTACATAATGCAATTGTTCCTGATCTAAAGAGTTCAATCGACAAAATCATCAATTGGGAAAAGGAATTTGTGAAATCTCCCCCTCTTGCTAATACCACGTTCCAACATACAAGTCACCTTCAAACTTCTCATCCTTGGATTCCTCCTCCGATAGTACTGTGAAATTAAATGTTGATGCTTCTTCCACGCCTCAAAACGAATCGGTTGGTCTTGGATGGGTTCTTCACAATCACTCAGGGCAGATCTTGTTTGCTGCATGAAAAATGGTAACAAATTTTCATTCTATCAAGTTTCTTGAAGCGCTGGCAATTTGTGAAGGGTTGAAGAGCTTAGTGAAATTTGATTGCTGACCCTTTGCTGATTGAATCAGATAGTTTAGAAGTGATTCAGATTTTGAAAGGTGATAGTTTTAATCTTACTGAGGTGGATCTCCCAATTTCTGAGGTGCTGAGACTTACCGACCAGATGGATTCTTGTGATTTTATCCACACTCGACGTTTTAGAAATGGGATGGCTCATGCCCTGGCTTCAAGAGCTTCTAGCTCTATTCTTTCTGCTACTTGGATAGAGTCTTTCCCCATGTGGCTTTACTGTCTTAATGAGAGGCCGTAGTCCTCTTTTTGTTTTGTTTTGCCGTAGCTTTGTAATGTAAAAAAAATAAAATTGAGAATGTCTTATTCATTAAAGAGAAG
Organism: Gynostemma pentaphyllum; assembly: GCA_028015215.1. NCBI lineage: Eukaryota > Viridiplantae > Streptophyta > Magnoliopsida > Cucurbitales > Cucurbitaceae > Gynostemma > Gynostemma pentaphyllum. Next base: position 30,374,707 of record CM051346.1, read on the forward strand.
TATTTTACTTAACTAAAAAACAAGAGAAATATTTTACTTAACTAAAAAAAAAGGGGAAATGTTTTACTAAAAATGTAAATAGTCATTTAATAGAAAGTGGAATATAAATAACAATGACATATTTAGTAAGTTGTATATTTTAAAAGGGTATAATGACATGTTAGTAATTTTAAGATTTTCAAAAGAGTATAGTAGTAAAAAATATTTCTCAAACATCCCTCCATTTATATATTAAGGATGTTTAAAAATAAGTAATATTTAAATAAATAAATAAAATCTAAGTTGAAACGTTATACTATTATTTCATTCTACATTTCACACTAATAATTATAGGTTGAATTTCGCTAACCAAACGCAACTTTTTAGTCATTATTCCACTATATTCGATCTCATAATATGTTGACAAATGAAGCTCATTGTTTTCATATAAACGACTCAAGTATCAAAACTCCTTGGTGGTGTTCCATTTTCTAGAGGTCTTTGTCAACTGTTCATATGATTAATTTGGAGAAACCATGCTGGGTTGGTGGGTGTAATGATCAAAGGAGGTAAATAAGGGTCCATTTAGGATCACTTTTGAAAATGTTTAAAAATATTTTTTTAGTGGTTATCAAATACACTTTCTTTATTTAAAAACCCATTTAAATACTTCCAAAAGTTATTCAAAATGTGTATTAAGAAGAACTACTTGTCATTTATTTATGCCCGTTTGGTAACCTTCCTAATTTATGTCTCTTAATTATATTTCTCATTTTCTTAAGAAATGAAGTTATTTGGTAACTCTTCTTGTTTCTTTTTTTTTTTGGAAAAACTTCCCAAAATTGTGTAAAATTTATAGAAATAACAAATTCTAGTTTCTTATTTATTTTTGGTTTCCAAAATTTTCAACACATTGATAAATTATTACGTTATCCTGTTAACTTATAAAATAGATTATAAATATCCAAAAAATATTGATATAATATGTTTAAATATATCATTTAAAATTAAAATATTTTCAAAATATTTTTATTTTTTTTAAATGAGAAAAAGAAACAAGAAATAGTTGCCAGACACATTTCTGTTTCTTTTTTCTTCCAGAAACAAGAAATAAGAAACAATTACCAAACATGTTTCTATTTTTCTTTTTAAAAAAACAGGAACAAGAAACTAGAAATGGAAACGAGGAAGGTTACCAAACAAGCTCTTAGTTTCTTGGTTTTTATTAATCTTTTTGTGTGCCAAGGTCAATTCCTCATGTGCTATATCGCCAAAATGCACATATAGCTCCTATATTGTATCCAAGGTTTAAAATGTTGCCGGTGTCAGCGACATTGTCGCCGATATGTCGGAAAATTCGAGGTTCCGACACTGAGGGGGGGGTTCTTCCTTGGTGTCGACGACATATCGCCGGAGTCGCCGAAATGTCACCAGTATCATTGAGATGTCACCGGTATCTTTGGGATGACACCGGAAAATTTTGAGATGGAGCGGCAACTTTGGAGAAGATGAGTTATGAAATAAAAAAAAGTAGGCTAGTGTTTCTTTTTCCAACTCAGAATCTGGAAATTGGGCTTTGCTAAGTGGGCCTTTTTTATTTTTTTTAAAGGGTGGACCTGGATATTTTTTAAATTTTAAGTTAGATAAGTATTATCTTAATGAGTTAGATGGAAAACTTCAAATATTGAAATTTTTTTAAAAATGAAATAAAATTATAATTTATAAAGGTAATTTAGTCTTTTTTTTTTTTAATTACTATTAAATTTGATATAAAATTTAAACAATTATATAAAAATATTGAATTGTTGATGTTTTTATTTGTATAAAATTATATTAGATAATAAAAAAAAATCGACATCAACCTCGACACTTCCCAATATCCGTCAACATCGACATCGATATCTCTGTAAAATTGACTTGTCGACATCAACATAGACATTTTTATCCTTGATTGTGTCTTAATTTAGTCTCTGACATGATAATTTATTACAACTTTGGTCCACTGAAAATCATCTCCCTCCCCGGAAACTAAAATGGACTCTAAATTTTGGGGAGAGACTGGCTGATAGATGTAAGTGAACTTTTTACATAATCTATTAATAGAAAGACTAAAATTATAATAAACAATGGTGCAAAGAATGTTACCACAATAGTCATGTAAGAAACTAGACCCAAAATATAAGGGTGGTTTTTATGTATTTTTACTCTAAATCTCTCCTTTAGAGAGCATGATGAGTAGCAGCTTACGAGTGTTAATTTTAAGAAGATACATGTGAAAGATGGTTTTAAGGCGTGAATCAATTTGTCCACGGTTATTACTCTAGAGAGACGGACAATCACCTCTGTATACAACATATACCCAAAAAACATAGGAGTAAAATAGTATATTACAAAAAGTAGAGAGGATGAAATCATACCAAAAACTTTACTTATCCGCTTCTTTAAAACAGTGAAAAGCCACAACTTATGGTCATGCTTGTTCAGAATAATCGAGAATAATCACGATTATCGGTAACAGTCATCACATTTGAGAAGCATCATATCTCTCATCATGGACACCATATAAAGTTAATTGCACTCGTCCTAAAATTTTTTATTTCAATCCATCTTCATTAGTTCATACAAATTATATTACAGATTGTAGGCTGTATACACAGGCTTGAGATTTAGCAACAGTAGTCATCCCCTTTACCACAAATTAGAACTGTTTATATTCCAGTTCCAAAAAGATAATAAAAGTAACAATTTATTATTATATTGGAAGAGAGTTTTTTCTAAATTAAATATGATACAGTAATAGTAATAGTATTTTTCATTTTTATTTCTTTACCCCGATAGATGGAAAATGAGAAGTACGAAACAGCTATGTCCTTTGTGAGAAGACCAATTTAGATCACAGCATGGAACGTCTCGCTCTTGCAGTTGGCCTGCAAAATAATTACTTCGCTTATGATACTAAAACTTGAGTTTCCCCCCTCAAATATGAAATATAATTAGTGTAGTAAAACAAAAACAAATTACAAAGCATGAAGTTTTCCAACCAGACTTCATAGAGAACAAAACCTTAAACTGTTCATAAATTTTTCCTCTATTAGAGGCCCACAAGGAAGCTGCAAAAAGTATTCTACTCCATGTATTAACTACTAAAACTTAGCAATAATTAAATCTCATCCACTCATATCTAAAACAATGTTGTCAAGGAAAACAGGATAATGTTTGCTGCATCGACCACCACTTATCTTTATCATCACGCGTTTGGATCAACCAAATTATTAAAAGGGCAGACTAAGATATGAATTGTCATCAAGGCGAATATGCATATTATGGTGGTTACTTATTTGAGATATAAATATCCTTTAAATTTTCAACTTCAAGTGTACCTAAACTAGCCCAAACACCACAACAAGTATCAAGAAGAAGAAGAAAACTAGAACGCCTTTCAAAAGTCATCCACACTTGAACTTAGACAATTTACTTGGTACTATAATAAAAAGGATAGTACTTTCTCTAAAAAAGAAACATTTCTTTCCAAGTGCAGATAGCTTACATGAGTTCAAGCACAAGAGCAGAAGCCCCTCCTCCACCATTGCAGATAGCACCAATCCCATATTTCCCATTTTTTTGTCTCAGTACCTTCATAAAAAGTGCTCCTCAAGTAAGAATGTAAGTTATGTAACCATAAGATATAGAGGAGAGCAATAAAAATCAGTCAAGGTACTCCCTCTCCAATTCACAATGGTCCTCTGTCTCTCAAAGATTATAGCTATTTAAGAGAGACGTGATTATAGAAATATTGAAGAGAGAGAAAGTGATGGAGATCAACAAATTATCTTCAACAATGTGACCAACAAATAAAAACTCCATTACAACCCAACAGGTGGAGATAGAGAGAGAGAAAGAGATATTACTCCCAACAATGTGACCAAGATTCGAGCTCCACTACAGCCCAATGGATGACCCAAAGATACAGCTCCCCCATGAACATTAACTCTGTCCTGCATTCAACAAGTGCAAAGATAAAGCAGTAAGAAACCAAACGGATTTTTACTTATTTGTCTAAAAAGATACTCTTGTAAATATAGATATGGGTGCACAAACAGTTGTTCCCAAAAAAAAAAGGAATGTAAAGCCAAACCAAATCGGAACTCTTTTTAAATTTAATCAAAATAAATGCATGGGGAGACTAGCAAAGACTGACTGCATGAGAATGAGATGACTGCCTGCCATGTGGTAAAAAAAGACTTTTTCCAACATACTACTTTCTAACTTCATCAACCACTGGATTGGTAACCAGATTAAAGTGCACAATCAGTTCAACTTTGACAAATAGCGAATGTACGACCAATTTTGTAAATGACACTTCAAGACTCACAGGATTTAGATGGAGCAGCTTTTGATTGGCAAGAGCCACAACCTGACGAGAAAAATTACAGCTAGTTAACAACAAAATCGTGCAAGACAATTAAGAAATGTGGCAGCAATGAAAAAAAGCACAAATTCTTACAGAAAAGGCTTCATTTATTTCATAATAATCAATTTGAGAAGCAACTAAACCAGAATTTGAAATGGCTTTGGGAATAGCAAGGGCTGGAGCTGTTGTGAACAATTCAGGCGCCTGTTAGTCATTTTTCTCAGTAAGCCACAAGACTTCACTCCAGAAGTGAGACAGTAACATACAACTTTAAATTACCTGAGCTGCATCAGCATAGCCTTTAATTAAGCCAATTACTTCCAAACCAAGTTCTAGTGCCTTCTTTCCACTCACCAGCACTAAAGCAGCAGCACCGTCGCTATCCAAGATAACAAAAAACTTATGAAACAAAAAGAACATGCTCTATTTTAATAATATATGAGAAAGTCATAAGGGAATAGTGTCATCATAGCTCCAGTTCAAGGGTGTCTACTGTCCCTCATTTGACTCATATATAATGCAGCTAAAAATGTAATCTCTTTGACTAAGTAAATTTCTGACCTTAGGTGCTTCACAAAACAATTGCTAGAGAAAAAAAATGCATAGAAACAACCATGTCATTCATTCCATAGACTTCCTAATATGAACAAGTTTCTCATGCTCTTGAAAAAAAAATTAAACATTAATAAATAAATAAAATAACAAAATCCAGGGAATGCGTATTCATGGGAAAATGTCAAAACATGACTTGTAAAAAGGTATTTGCATCAATAACCAAATATAACTACAAGAGAGAGGACCTTATGATAGAAGCATTTCCAGCAGTGACAGTACCACCCTCCTTAAAACTCGGCCTGAGCTTTCTTAGTTTTGCAGCATCAAACTACCGAGACACCAAGAAATTTGGATAACAATAAAAAATAAAATTTAGCTCCAAAACAATGTTCATAATCACAATAAAGGAAGTTTTCAATTTTACATTAATCTGACCTTTCCAAAATTAAGGAGTTCTAGTTTTTTTTTCAAAGCAAGCTCAAAAGCGCATTTAATTAAGATAATTAAAGGGAAATAAGGAGGGTCACAAAAGCCTTGAAAACCAACACCTAATTGCAGCGATCATGTACAAAAGTAGGCTCACACAACAAATCAAAAAAGGTGAGTAGCAGAATTGTTTTAAAAAAAAAAAAAAAAAACTCACAAAGCTTTAGAAACTGACACCCAAAGCAAGGTATTTATATGTACCAACTCCCACACAGATTCCTGTGGACTCTCAACCCCCCGTTAATACCCCAAAAAATAGCCAAAAAACCAGCTTTCCAGAGACAAACTCCTTTCTCATGAAAGATGGGGATAAGACAACTCTCCATTGTAAGCAGACAGAAACTATTATTAAACCTATAAAATACCAAACGTAGTGAGCATTTTCCACCAAAAGTTCCCCAATAAGTGCAAGACCAAAGTATGAGGTTGCAATCTCGGGTAACATATGAAGTGTTAAAAAGACCCAACAATAAACTATAAAAAGAATGGGAGAAATAGACACACATAGTTATGTGATAATTCCTATTAGGAAAAAAAACACAGGTAGAAGAGAGGAATTTCTCTATGAAGAAAATTGGTCAAGAATGATCAAGAGGCGGCTGTCACCTCTTAAAAGTCAATGTCAAAGGAAATATAAAGAAATTTCTCGAAATTCAAGATTAAATTGTTTACACTGCATTTTAAATTCATCAAAATACTGATAATATTTTCTTTGACCTATATAATAATTTTTTTTTTAATTGAAAGATGAACTTTCATTAATTAAGGGGAGAAAAACAAAACAAAGAGGATGGGAATCCTCAAAACAAAAAAGAAAAAAGAAATAAAAGCTAAAGTTAAAGTTAAAGTTAAATAAAAGGATTCCATTTATAGAATGTGGAATGAATGTATAATAAAAAATTCTAACATGTGCAAGTATAAAATATATAATTCAATGTCTTCTACTGTTATCAGAGACTACCTACTTTTCCCAAGCTCTCATCCTTGTCAACAATTGTGGATGGCTTTCCTCTTCCCAAAGAAACTTTAACCTGAAATGTCAAACAATTAGAAGTGCAGGCTTTATAGAATATATTTCAGAATGCATCTTTAAAGTGGAATGTAGACGCACCGGAACTATTTCCCAGGATAACAGTCCATTATTTTGTGCAGCTAGCCCTCGCTCAAAGCTTTGAATGGCAAATGCATCCTATAGAGGAAGCATAAGAGAACATAAAAGAGAGTCAGAAAAAAAAGATAACCGAGTTGTGACACATTTTGTTGACCAAATGGTCAAAGAACACAGCTATAAAAAAACATAATTTTAGCTGAAAACCTGAGCATTTCAAATTATCATATTACTAAATGTTTTTAATTGGCTTGTTTAATCCCAAAAAAAAAAAAAAAAAAAATCAATTGGAGAAAATAACCTCAGAATATGGATCCTGATACAATTATTATCTAAAAACTTATATGAGAAAAAAGTACCATCTTAAACAAATTAGTAAGAACTTATAACACTGAGCTAAACTCTACCTGCTCTTCTCTTGTAATAGAATGCTGGCTAGCACATATCTCAGCACAAACACCCATTCCAAAGTCATTGTAAACATCCCAAAGACCGTCTTTGAGCATGCCATCAACAATAGTATCGTGTCCAAATCGAGAACCTTTTCTGTTCATAACTTCGAGTCAGAATGAAAAGTAGTTATTCCCCCCTTCGAATATATAAGAGCAATTGCACTACAGCATAGGGTAATGACAAAGTTATTGGCTCCAATGGATGTGGAGAAACAAGTATAATTAGTTAATTAGCTTTAACAGATGAAGACAAAACTAATGTAAAAATTAAAACAAGAATAAATATATAATAGAACACAGCAATATGGAAACTAACACATACATCAAGCATTCACATTAACTCACTCATCCAATTAAATTGAACCTTCACATAATCAAATTTTATATTTCAAGGACAAAGGGAGAGAATTATCATTTATTTTCTAATCTCAAGTGGACTTGTTTACCGATATTAAAGTAAAAATGACAAGTTTATGAAGTGTTCCAGCTATAGTAAGATCAAAAATAAAAAAGTTGATGTCAGCATCAATGTCGAGAAATCAAAATTTACAAAGATGTCGATGTCGATATTGACAGATATTTCAGGGAAATGTCAATGTTGATGCCAATAAAGATTTTTTTTTTATTAAATAGTATTGCCTTCAATTATTAAAACAACATGATTTTTTTAAAACAAGGGACAAAGTTTTATTATTATTATTTTTTTTTTTGGATAAAAGATATTTCATTGATAAATGAAAGAAGTAGAACAAGAAAACACCCCTAGATTACAAAAAAACTCCTCCAATTGGGAGCAATAAGAGAGGGGGGATAATTACAAAAAGTAATAGAGTTCCCAGACCGTAAAGAAGTAAATCTAATCAATAAATCTCAAATGTCTTGAACTTCCAAAAAATCACTTGAAAGATCCTCTTGTTCCGCTCCCACCAAATGAACCAAAGGAGGCTTCTAATACCATTTCGCCAAAGAACGAGGGCTATATCCTTCAAAACCACACCACAAAGGAAACCATGGATGATAGGCTGCAGCTTAGAGGGGCCCCCGATCATAGAAATATCAAACAGCTTAATCCAAAGTTTAGAAGCAAAAGGACAATTCCAAAAGAGGTGGGTCAGATTTTCACCATTGGCACTGGCAGAACATAAAACGCAAACGATTCGAATTCAAGGCCATTGAAGGGAATCTGTTTTGAAGCTTATCACTCGTGTTAAGCCCACCATGAAGAGTCCTAGTAAAAACTTTAACTCTTTTCAGATAACGGTCCTTCCAAATAGCAGTAGTAAGATCCTAGGGAAGAGAGGCACCATCCTTAGCAAGGGAGCTAAAAGCATTTTTGCAAGAGAAAGAATCACCACAGCCCCCAATCCAAATCCTGACATCCTGTGAGGACTCGCGTTTAAAGGAACTGATCACATTCATCAGGCTAGCAAACTTCTCAACCTCATCATCTTTGAGATTTGTTCTAAGGGCTATGTTCCACGAGTGACACACTTGGTCCCATAACTCAAAGTCAAAGACAGAAGCCGTGGGGAGACGAGCAAGCCGGAAAATAGAGGGGAAAGCCACAACAAGAGGCCTATTAATGTCGGTCCAGACATATTCCCAGAATCTGATGTTCAAGCCATTAACAAGCTTAAAACTCATGACAGAGGCCAAGATGATATCAAGGATCTTCATAACCCCAAAGGAATTACAAAAAGGCACCCCAATTAGTTTTAATACGTCTATGGAATAATTACCACAAAAAAAAAGGTTAAGGCACACCAAGAAGATCCTTGATATCAAGCAAAATCCAGCACCTCAAACCAAGCCAAACTCTTGTTTTTAAAGATTCTCTGATTCACCATTGTTAATGATTAATGTTGTCTTTGGCCGAGAAAGAAATTGTCCAAGAGCAATCAAACCAACCAAACAAATGGGAAACAAAGATGGTCTGGTTCTCTTCTTCCATCAAACAAAGAGGGTAAGCATTCAATCTTAAAGCCATTGAGGACCACTTTCTCTGAATTTGTCAATTATTGGTGAGGATTATTATTAACTTAGTTAAGTTAGAAAATTAATAGTAATTTTTGTGTTGGGTAAGTTTTGATTTGAGAGAGTTCATTAGAAAGTGCACCTTGCCTTATCTCTTCCTTCTTTCTTGGGTGTTTAACCATTGGGCAAGGTTTTGTTCAAAGGAAAATTTAATAAAAAGTACGGTCTCTCTCTCCTCTATCTCTCACCCTCATTGTCGGCTAAAGAGGGAGGGGACCAAGGGGTGTTTTTTTTTTTCCTTTACATCCTTCTTCTTGCTTGTGGTTTTCCTTTGGGCTCTAAGACTCAAAGCCAAAAAAGGGGGGGGGAAGAGATCCCCTTCCTAATTGCTCCACCGCCGACCCTAGCTGCTCTAAGAGAAGAGAACAAAAAAATGTTTACGCTCCCCTTCCCATTGCTCCACCGCCAGCCCCACTTGTATGCAAGAGATACTTCATTGCTTTCACCTTTCTCTTTTTGCATTGAAGAACAGCCTCGTTCAAGAAACAAAGGAAGGTAAGAATGACTTCTCTCTCACTCCTCTAAACCCTCACCACTGCCGGCCAAAGGGGCTCCTTCCCATTTCGATGTTTGTTCCTTTTTTTTGTGTGCGTTTTGATGTTGGTATTAGGATCTTCTCTCAAGCCCTTGGAAGGAGGAACCCACCAAACTCCATTGAAGCTTTAAGGTAAAGCTTGGCCATTGTTGTAACGTTTAGAGTTATTGTATTCTTTGCTAAAAGCCTCTATGATCCATGAGTAAGCTTGAAGATTTAGTCTAGAAATGTCCCCTCATTGCCATAGATTTATCATCCCCTTCATATTCCCATCAAAAGCAAAAATACTCAAAACTATGCAAGAAAAGCCCCTACCCGAGATTACTGTTCATAGCCACCTTCTCTTATATTTTTCCGGCGAACCGGGTCCATCCACCACCCTTGTCTACTTTCCAATTGCCTTCAATTTGTGGCCACCGTCTGAATTTATCTTTTTTTTTTGGCCTTATTGTGTGTGTGTGTGAAATAGAGCTTTTGGACTTGGCCACGCCTGAAGCCATATTTGTTCATCTCTGCCTTTTGGGCTTTCTCTTGGTTTTAATGTTATGTTATATGTAACATGTTTATAAATAACAGCAGCTTTTGACTATGATTTTTGTATCAAAAAATATATATAAAATGTATTTTTTCCCTTGATCAATGAAAGTTTATCTTTCTATCAAAAAAAAAAAAATATATATATATATATATAAGCTTTTGGCTTTGAATTTTGTTTTATTATATATAAAAATTATATAAGCTTTGACTTATTAAAATCATAATATCAATTTTTTATTTGAATTTCACTCCTCTCGCTTATTTTAGCCAGGACGCCGTTGGTTTTGTGTCAAATATTTTTGTCAATTGGTATGATTTAAATGGATTTTAATTGTACTTAAATTGACTTTGTGTAGGTGGTGTTTGATTCGGTAATCTAGAAATTTCACATTTGTACTAAAGTGAGTCAGATTTGAGAAGGTGAGAATAGGGTATTAAATGGAAAGGGAAAATGGAGATTTAATTGGTGTTTTTGATGGTTTGTTTTTCATGATTGTTGATGTGTTTGATGTGTGATATCAAGTATGTGCATATTTAAAATTTCATGAAAATTCACTTTAACTAGGTTGTACTTTCTTCTGTGGGAAGAGCATCTCATAATGTTTTCACTTGCATTTAGATTTCAACCCGGGTTGTCGTGCCCCAAATGATTACGATCACTTTCTCTATGTTGGGCTGCCAGTAAGTATATTAGGTTGTATTTGTGTTTTTATGGGTTGATTGTTTAATTGATTGTTTTGGGATGAGATGTAAAATGTTAAAGAATGGAAATTATGGAAGGAAAGGATTCTCAATATACCATATGGATTGCGAGACGTTATGGCAACATTGAGAAATCCAGCATGTGTTGCCAAGAATGAAATGAGAAATGCATGTGGTTGGAAATGTAGGGTTTGTAGCTCTTCCTTGTCGCTATGATCGAAGAGCGTAGTTATGGTCCCTGGATAAAGTGAGGCTATGAATGTGTACCATGCTAGGATGTATTCCGTTCACTAACAAAATCCTAGGATATAAATAATAATTTAATAATAAAAAAATCCCTCAACCACTATCCCAATCCACAACTCCTTCAAATAGTTATAATAAAAAAAAGACCAATGATTCCCAAAGCCCATCCACTCCTCCTTCCTACTTGTCGATGAAGAAGATGGATTTTCTCTACTTCTCCCCATTTTCTTTATAATTCCTTGGACGATGATGGTTGGAAATTGGATCCCACTCGAAAATAATTGAAAGATAAGTCTGCAACATCATCAACATCTAAGCCGAAATTGCCTTAAAATTGTCAATTTTCAACATTTCCAGGAACATTCTTGATATTTCCCAACTTATTAACAATACTTGGGCAGAATGAAATACCCGGACCCCTCCTCTTATCGGTGTCCACATGTTTCATTTTTCTGACATTTCGGCAACAATGTCACTAACTCTGGCGATATTTCCTTCCTTGAGTGAGATACTTTCGATAATATCAAAATAAAGTCAACCAGGTAACTAAATTCATTACAGTAATCATGGATTCTTAAACTTATAACCTTAGATTAAACTTGATAATGGTAACTCTAACGAGATAGAAATAGTGGCAACCATGGCAACTACATAGCACTTTTCTAATTCAAGTTATCTAGAGGCCCAGAAACATTAAAAAAAAAAAAAAAAAAAACCAACCTTGCTTCTTGGAGATATTTGGGCGCATTAGACATACTCTCCATACCACCCGCAACAACAACATCATTGAGACCTAACTGAATTGTGTGTGCCGCAATCATTGTAGCTGTGTCATGTCAAAAAAACAAAGCAAAAAAATATCACTCATTTTCATTTACAATATAAGACGCAAGTTTTTGACGGATGAAGAAACACCTTTCATGCCTGAAGCACAAACTTTGTTAATAGTAGTACAAATAACAGAGTTAGGTATGCCAGCGCCAAGGGCAGCTTGCCTAGCAGGAGCTTGCCCCAAATTTGCACTAAGAACATTTCCAAAGAACACCTCTTCCACAAGTGATGGATCAATATTTGCCCTCTTAAGGGCACCTATAAAAATCATAACAATCAAAATAAAATCTTAAAATATAAGTAGGAAAAGAAAAGAAAAGAAAAAAAAAAGGGAGAAATAGAAATCTTGAAGAACAATGAATATGGAAAGATTTACATTCAATAGCTATAGAGCCAAGCTGAGTAGCAGAAAAAGATGAAAGTGAACCAAGGAAACCACCCATTGGAGTACGGGCAACACCGACAATACAAACATCTGTTTCAACAAAAACACCATTAAATTTCTTGTTAAACTGACCAAAGGAGCATAATGCAAAAATATTTGCAGCCTAAAGTGACCGGATTTTTGCTTTTAAAATAAATGAAATTACAAATAAAAGTAAAGAGACCGCCTCATCTCATTTCCAATTATCAACCAAATAAAAATATTGAATTCAAATCTATCACATTCCAAACAAGATTATAGATTCTAAATCATGAAATGAACCTGTGGGCTTGACAGAATCGGAGGAAAGGGGAGCCATGGGAGAGGCAGGAAGAAAACCTATATGAACAAAAAAGAATAGAGAAAAACACAATAGGATGGTCAGAATTCAGATTGAACTTGATGAAAATAGCTACAAAATAAAAGAAGAAGCTGATTACCGGTTAGAATGATCTTGATGCTTGATTCTAGAGAGAGAAAGCGATGGAAAATGGAAGTTGTAGAGATTTAATATAGTTGGTGAGTGGGGTAAGCTACAAGGCAGTGAAGCTGGCGTCATTATCCGAATTTCATTTTGCAAATTTGTCGTATTAGGCGTTCGTTCAATCCTACATCGGAAATTGAAAATTCCTATCCTAATTGGGGCGGTTGCACTTCCCAAAAAGCAAAAATCTCAAATTCACGTATAAAATATTATAAAATTATCAGTGATTTGTGTAAATAATCATTGATTCTGTGCATAGGTAATCACTGATTTTACTAATTCAATATATAAAATGATATTTCGTGCATGTAATCAATAATTAGTTGATAAGTTATCACTGGTTACCTCAAAGTTATCACTGGTTTCTTTGATTCACTTCAATGAACGTTTTTTAAAAACTGCTATATTTGCAAATACTTTTTAAAACTGCTAGATTTATAAATATTGAAGAAAATTATGCTATCCAAGGAAATTTCCCTATTTATTATCAGTAATATTAAATGGCATTGGCAAATCTAGCAATTTTTTTAATATTATTTGTAAAAATAATAGCTTTAAAAAATATTTGTAAATATAGCAAATTTTTATCAGTGATAAACATTGAATTACATATTAATCACTCTTAATTATATTGTTTCTTGTTAGTTATTTATTTTAAAAGAAAATCATTATTTGAAAACCACCAAGTGAACTAATTATTATTAATAGCCAATTAGTAATATTTAGATTCACCTCTAGCTAGTTAAGTGTTACTTAATGAATTTAATTAGGGGTGTTCAAAAAACCCGACGAACCCAGCCTACCCAACCCAAACCGAGTGGGTTGGGTTGGGTCCATTTTTGTTTCGGGTCTCCTCGGGTCATATTTTAGTGGAACCGAATTTTCGGTTCGGGTCTCGGGTCCAAAATTTTAAGGGTCAGTTCAACCCAAACCGACCCAAACTTTAAATATTATATAATTTTTAGAATTTTTTTTACTTTGCTATTTTTCTTTTAATTTTTATTCAATAGGCCAACCTTCTTTTCTTTTTTTACTTTTTTAGTTTTACTTTGCTAAAAAAAAAATGATTTTACAAGTTTTTGCTTTTTTTTTTTTTAATGTTTTTACAAAAAAAATGTTCATATGGCCAACCCGAAGACCCAACCCTACCTTCATAGGGTCGGATTGGGTTGGGTAATCTCTTGAATTCGGGTTGTTCGGGTTAGGCATCTGAATAACCCGAAAAATCGATTTGGTCCAAAAATTAGATGAAAACCGACCAAATCGGCCCGTGAACACCCCCAATTTTAATAGTAAGCTTATTGTCATGACCCTCCATGTTACAATACCTATCTAGAGAGGTTCTCTACAATCTTCTAGCCATGTCTTGTAAACATTATATTTCTCTAAAATATTCTAGGATACACCATAGAACATTCTTTATTAAAGATGTAGGTGGGAAAGATCTAGAAAATGATCTCCACCATTGGATCAAATCGATCCTAGCCATCCACTGAGGTGGTGGCGGCCTATACAAAGAGAAGCCCTCCATCCTCATAGACCAACTAAGAAATCTAGCAACCAACCTAGCAACCTGGACACCCAAAATCTCTAGGCACATACTGTTAGAAATGGTGTCCTAGAACTTGTAATTATTTAATAATAATAATTTATTAAGAATAAATTAAATAAATAAACATAAGTTCTTTATATTATCTAGATTGATTCAATTAATGATATTAGGAATATATGGAAATATATAAATATCAAACATTCAAATAGTAAACCCTAAGTTACTCTTATGAAATCACGACTTAGTATGTGAGTCATACGAGAGGATTAAAGTCGAGATGAGTAACTTAAAAGTGTCTGATAAAAATGGATAACGTTTGGGAACCTTATCCTGGTAACACTGTTGATAGCTTCGCATTTTGTTTATAGACAAATGATCTAATCCTGATCATTCATATGGGAGACATGAAATGGAAGTATCATATGCAATGTTGATTGTATAAGACAGGACCATGATGTTCGATCAAATTTCTCATTAGTACCGTTTACGAGAAATGATCGAATATCAAACTAAGTTTATCAACCGTGATAGATCTCAATCCTGAGTGAAATGCGGACTCCTATTTGTGGAGTTATGTTCTTTGATTCACATAGTTGAAAGCGATCTGTAAGAACGCTCAATACACTCCTGTTTTGGGAACATGACTAGATAAGTAGCTGGGAACTCATTTTCACGAGATGAAATTCATAACTTTCCTATAAGTTAACGGTATCAATGCGATACCTAAACATTTTAGGAACTTTAGGAAACTCCCTTGATGTACTGATTCGAGACATGAACAAGTGGCGCCACGACTTCTATTGATCACAGAAGTACCTTATCTCTAGTTCGACTAAAGATAAAGTTCATTGGAGAATCAATGGGAACACAAGGATAAAGCGGTAATTACAGGGGGCAAAACGGTAAATTTATCCTCTGTAATTATGAGGGTCCCACGTGAAGGATTATATCACAGATATAAATAAAGATAAACTAAATGGACATAACTCATCTATAGTGAGGGGAGTTCAGCTATGAATCTATAGTGGAATTATTCATAGTTAGATAATAAGTAATTAACTGATTATGAGTTAATCAATTAATTGACTAATTATTAAGCCCATGATCTATAGGTCCATCGGGTCCCTATGCTAGCCCAAATATCGTAGTCGCAAAATCAAGTAGAAGAAATGGAAATTTTTAAGTAAAGTGAATTACTTAAAATAGACAATATTAATTGTTTAAATATTGAGTATATTTAAACGGTAATTAATATGAACATTATTAGTTGTTTAAATAATGAGTTTATTTAAACATGAAATTAATAATGAAATATTATTAATTAGATATTATTAATTATTTAAATATTGAGTATATTTAAATGGTAATTAATAATTTGAAATTAATTAACAATTATTAATTGTTTAAATAATAAATTTTATTTGAACGGAATTAATAATTAATAATTAATTAATTAATAATAAAATGTTATCAATAAAATTATTAATTAAATAATGAGTTTATTTAATGGAAATTAATAATTAAAATATTTATTATTAATTATTTAAATAATGAAAATTATTTAAATGGAAATTAATAATTAAATATAATTTGATAATATTTAGTCGGGAGAAAATATTAATATTATTAATTGTTTAAATAAAATATTTTATTTAAATGGTAATTAATAAATAAATTAATTAAGTTGGACTTATTAATTTAAGAGAGAGTTTCAAGCCCAATTGGATTAATGAACCCAATTGAAATTGGCCCAAAATAATTAATTAAATAAATTTGATTTATTAATTATTTATTATTAATTTTGGCCTTCATAGATAATTTGTAGGAGATAATTATTTGAATTATATCCTATAATAATTATATAGATTTATTTACCCAAGATAAATAAAATAAAGAAAAGAAAATAATCTCCTATTTATCTATGGCATTTTCGAAATTGCAAGATAAAGGAAAGAGATAATCTTTTTTCTTTTTGTATTTATCTCTATAGATTAATTCTAATGTGATTAGGATTCCTATTTTCCTATAAATAGGAGGCTTGGGTCATTCATAAATCATACAATTAAATTCCTTAGAAATTCGGAATTCTCTCTTCCTCCTCTCCCCCCTTGAGTGCCGATTTTCCCTATTCAAAATTGGGAAGAAAATATTTTTCTTCTTCCCAATTTCTTCTATAGTTCGATCCCACAATCGGATTTCGTTTGATCGATCGGGATATAGCGTAGAAGATCCGGTGTTGCTGAGGATTTGATGCTGTAAAGAAACCTCCAACCGATTCTCCATTTATTACTCAATGTAAGTTTTGATTTTAATTTTCGAAATTTAAAACATGAATCTACATGTTTTTTCACAAATTGCATGATATTAATAGATCCATAATTAAATGTTAATTAGTTTACTAAATCAAATTCCGCTAGTTTAGTAAATCATCCCTTCACATACTTGCTCTCTTAAGAGCTCTTCTTTGTAGAACCTTTTTTGTGCAATACAAGTGTTCTTCCAAATAACATTGTCTTTATTTGCACACTAACCCTCTACAATCAAACACTCTCCAATGAGTGATCTTTAAGGATTGCTTAAGAACTTTGCCTCATAAGTCCCCTAAGTGTCGCACGAGTGTGTCATCAAAAATCACCTCGTGACATTTGGTATTAGAGCCTTGTTGATAACACCACCGCTACTCTGTCAACCTCATAAGCCTAAACCATGGGCAACCCATTAGAGTCTAGCACCTTAGAAATTTCCATCCAAGACAAAAGGAGCTTCGTACACAGCCACTACTCACTCGTTCAAAGTCCAACGCTATCACAGAAGATGCCTTGGAGGAACGTTTATCCCGAATTGAACCCGCTCTAGTCACCATGGGTTCTTTGGTAAGTAACATTACTAAAAGCTTTCATGCCTTAGAGATGGAGTATGCCTCTATTATTCCAGTCATCAAAGCCAACATCCTTCAACTTGGCAATGCTTTGCGTAGTGAAATGCAAACTATGCACCAAGAACTTATGGGTGATATTTAAAATCTACGTGACCACTTCGAGGAGAAACTTGATGTATTATGTGCCCAAGTAGAAGACTTGAAAGGTGATGTAGTACTATGGCGAGCATTGGTGTTCACTCAAAACAAAATTACCCCTGTTGCCAACAATAACACTCATCACATTAAAATCCCTAGGCTCAAAACTTATGTCGAAGATCATAATGCTCGAGAACTTGAAAACTTTCTATGGAGTGTAGAGCAGTACTTAAGTGGCATGAACATCACAGATGAGCACGCCAAGGTACGCACAACTGCACTATACCTTACTAACACTGCCATACTAAGGTGGTGACGTAGGCATGCAGCTATTGAACGTGGACAATGTGCCATTAGAACTTGGGACGAATTTAAAGTAGACATCAAGTTACAATTATGTCCCGAGAATGCTTAGAATGAAGCTCGCAGACATCTACGCAGACTCAAACATGAAGGCGACATGCAAAACTATGTCAAAGAGTTCACCTCGCTCATCCTCGAGATTCCTGACATGTCTAATGGTGATTTATTGTTCTACTTCATGGTTGGCTTACAACAACTGGCCAAAATATAGCTCAAAAGAAATGGAGTCACTGATCTGGCCACCGCTATTACTGAGGCTGAGTCACTTGTTGACTTTACCCCCACACAATGACAATAACTCTCGGTCATCATCAACTAAGAGCAACGCCAATGGTGGGGGAGACTCATCTAAAGCACAAAAATCACGTTCAAATTTGCCATAACGACGCAACAACTCACGTAAAAGCTCACCCCAAAGAAACCGAAGACATGATGCCCAAACATCCAAAATCTACAATAAAGGTAAACATCTTGACACATTTAAAACCCCTCCAAGTCCTTGTTACATCTGTGACGAGAGCCATTGGGTGAAAGAATCCCTCATGCGTCGAGTCCTCCATGCCCTTGCTACTCAGTATGAAGAAACACAAATAGACGAATAAGCGCACATGGGTTCCATCAGATTGTTGGGTTGCATGAGCCATCAGCCTAACCTGCTTTCCAAAGTGAGTCTCATGTTTGTCAAGACATGCATCAATGGAAAAACCGCCATTACTGTTGTCGATACAGATGCCACTGATATACCATCATGAAGCAAAGCGCCTTGGATTAACCACCAAGTCAACTGGTACAGTTATCAAATCACTGCATGCATCGGTCAAGGCTGTCCAAGGTGTAGCAGAAAAGATCAACACATCCATAGGCAAGTGGAAAGGTGAACTTAACTTCATCGTAGCCCCTTTGGATGATTATGAAGTTGTGCTTGGCATGGACTTTTGTCTACAGGTTAATGCCTTCCCTATGCCAGCTACCAACACCCTTTGCATCATGGACGATACCAAAACATGCATCGTGCTCATTGGATGTCAAACATCCACCAAGGCAGTCAACACAATCAAAGTTGTCACGCTGAGAACGTCGAGAGAATAGGTGGGGGAGAATGTCATGACCCGCCATGTTACAGTACTTATCTAGTGTAACGACCCGGACTTTTCAGGTATATTAAAATGATTTGATAATGAAATTCTTTTAGAAATTTGGAGTATTTGAGTTAAAATAAGACTTAAATATTTTAAATGAATTAAGAATTTTCTTAATGAAAATGTTTATTTTGGTGTTGGGTTATTCAAGAGGAAGAGTATTTTATTTTATTTTTTAAAAAAATGAACTTGCTAATTTAGTTAATTATGAGGAAAATGAAGTTTAATTATAATGGCTTTGTTTTAGCATTTGTTTTAGGAGAGACTTTAGAAGGTGGGCCCATTCCTTCTACCTACCCTTATCTCTTCCCTTTTTTTAGGGTCATTGCAAAAATTTGGAACTATTCATCTCATTTTTCATTCCTTGACCACGCCGTCGACACCAAGAAGCTCACCACTCCACTTTGATCTTTTCTTTTTGGATTGGTTCTCCATTCTTGCCATTTTTCTTTCGTGTGGTCTTCTTATTGGTCAAATGAAAGACAAAGAAAGCAAATCTCTCCTCCTTCTCCAAAGCTCAGCCAACCGTGGGAGGAATTTTTGAGCTACTTTTTGATTCCTCAATTTCTGAATCCAAGCTCACTTTTCCTATGATTCTGTTCGTGTGATTTTAGTATTTCTAGCTTGGAGAGGAGAAGAAGGGAGTCTCACCATTGTTGAACATTAAAGGTAAATGATTAGAATGTTTCTTTTCTTTTTGGGTTTTAAGAGCTGTACCTTTTGATTGATGCTTCCAGCTCCATGCGTTTTAGTTGGAGTTTAAACCCAATAAGAGAAAAATAAAAATAAAAATAAAAGAAGGGTTTTGGGTTGTTCTTGGATTTACTGATCTTTCAACTCTGTTTTGATAAACATCCCCTATGTTTAAATCTTAAACTTTTGTCTTGTCCACCGTTTGGGGCCATTTGGCTTAATCCATTGTTTTAATTATTAGTGTGTTTGATTGAATTGTATGCTCTTGTTGATTATTGTTGTTATGAACTTGAGATGTGAATTTTTAAAGTAATGGTAAATTGAAAGAGGAAACCGGCATGTGTTGCCAATAATGAATTGAGATATCCATGTGATTGGAAATGTAGGGTTTGTACATCTTTCTTGTCGCTACGATTACCGGGCGTAGTTATGGTCCTTGATATAAGTGAGGCAACGGTTGTGTACCAAAGGTAGGCGGCAATTGTGTATCAAAGCTAAGTTCACTAGTAAGATCTAAGGCTATCTCAGTCAAAGACTTGCTCTATTATTATTGGACCACTTCATTACTTGTGTAGTTTTGATTGATGGACCAAGCAAGAAAGGTTGCAAATACCGCATTTCATTGTTTTGTTTGTTGATGTTGCTTCAACGATGAGGTGACTTGTTTGTTTAAAGGCTTAAAGAAAAGATAATTAAAAGAAGAAAAGTTAATATGCGTTTTATTTTTCCCAAGTAAAGATTGTAGTTGTTTACAAGTTTTCTTTCGTTTAACATTCTTTTCTCACTTAGCGAGTTTAGCTAATGGTGTTTACACCAAAAACATTTCAGGTATTGAACGGAGAACTAGGCCTTGATGATTAGTGGCGTGGCGAGTCGATGGACTATTATGACACATGTTGTTTTAGGAGGTTTACTTTGTTTAGACTTTACATCCTTACATTCATTTTTATGAATCTTTGTAAAAACCTCTTAATTCCTTTGGATAATTTTACTATGTTTTGATTGGGGTTTTATCTAAATTTTATGAATCCCGGGATTCTTTTGAAATGAATTTGAATGATGAACTATTTGAAAATAGAGTCTTTCACTGCTTTATTTATGCTTTAGCATATTTATTATTGAATTTGGGTCGGGTCGTCACATCTAGAGAGGTTCACATGGCGGAAAGGTCTTGAATGCTCTAGGATTCTCCACACAAGTCTCCATGCTTCTACATATTCAAGACATATCTAGATTCTTCTAAGGTTGTCTAGAGTATTCTAGTCATATTTTGTAATTATCTTGTAAACATTAGACTTCTCTAGAGTATTCTAGGATACTCCACACACTTAGTATCTAGATCATTCCTTATTAATGATGTAGGTAAGAAAGATCTAGAAAATGATCTTCACCATTGGATCAAATCGATCCTAGCCATCCACTAAGGAGGTGGGGGCCTATATAAAGAGAAGCCCTCCATCCTCATAGGCCAACCAAGAAATCTAGCAACCTAGACACCCAAAATCTCTAGGCACCTACTTGTTCTCTCAAGAACTCTTCTCTGTAAAACATTCTTTGTGCATTACAAGTGTAAGGCCCCGGGTGTTTAAAAATGAGGTTAATTAAATTTTTATTTTTACATTGTTTGTTTGTATGTTAAGCAAATGAGAAATTCTATTCTCATTTTTATTATTTGTTGGCTAACTGTAGTTAAAACGTAACCGTGGGTAGAAAATGACTTAGAAGGGAAGTTGTAACCATGATTAAGTAAAGGGAGAGGGCTAGTTAGCAAGGGATTAGAGCAAGGGTAGAATAGCAAAGGAAAGTTTAATAATGGCTTAATATTAATATTAGGAGGTGGAAGGATTTGGAGTTAAAATGAAGAGGTGGAGGGACTTACTTGCAATTTGATTATTTTGATTTTAGAAATTAAAAGTATATAAGGAAATTAAAAAGAAAAACAAAAATTCATTTTTCACTCTTCTTTTTCCTCCCCAAAACCGTGACCCCCCTCTTCCCTTTCCCCTTCATTTTGTTCAAATTTCCTTCATCCAATCTTGGTGTTTGAGTGTTGATTCAAGAGGGTTTTTGTTGATTCATGATAGACTCATCATCCTAGGAAGGTTCAAGCAAACATTCTTAAGTTCCAACAAGATTCAAGTAAGATTTCAAATTTTGATTTAAGCTTTTTCTAGGTTTTCTTCCATGGAAGTTATGGGATGTTTTAGTTGGTGTTCTAAATAACTTTGGGTATTGTTTTCTTTCATTTTCAATTTCTAGAAATCTATATTAAATTGGTGATTACAAGCTTTAGGTTTCATTGTTCATGAGGTCTTTAAGGGAGGTAAGCCATGTATGCAATTAAGCTTTCAAAAACTCCATTTATTGTAGTTTCTTAAGCTTCTAGCTTTTACAAAATTTGAGTTTTCTTGACTTTTATTGAAAGGTTTCCAATTCTGAAATTTTTGAGTGTTTATGTTTATATTTTACACATGAAAAACATCTTCGGGAGACAACCCAATGAAACTATGATAGTTCTCCATTTGGCCGAAATTTTAACTTTTAAATTTGCTAGTTTTAGGTGTTTTCTGACTTAATTTTAAAGGATATAAAATCTGGAAATTGTGGATGGTGATATGCATATTTTCTACATGGGAAACACCTTGGAAGTGTAAGCTACTGAAATATTGATAAACACCTTTTTTGGGCCGAAAATTATCCATTTTGATTAGTTTTTGGACTTTTCACCACTAACCGGGTTTGGGTTGTATTTTGACTATTTTGGACTGAGTTAAATATGTTACCTTAACTCTAAATGTGTGTGGAATGTTTCATGTAGGATAAGGGGCAAGAACGAGCCATCGAGAGCCTTTCATAAAGATGAGAACACAAGAATTGGGCGGTGTTGGTGGTTTGGTGTGACTATCGGTGATGTGGTTGTGGTTGTTTGTGAATGGTGTGAAGTGGTTTTAGAATTGTTATGGCTGGTAGTTGGGATTTTGATGTTGGAATACAAAGAGGGAACGAGTATTGCGAAGGAGACGAGCTAGACCTGACAAGTTGTCGAGTTTACGGAACAAAATGACTATTATCTTGCACCTATTTATGACTTGTGTTTTTCTCTTACAATATTTTAATTGCATATTCACATGGTCAATTTAAAGATCGAGTCATATACTTAATTGGGTCATAATTATGCATACTTGTCATGTTTACGGGCTATTCTCGATGGTTGTTATGGAAAAGCTTAGTAAGGAAATTGCTTGAAATGTGCACTAAGGATTATGTGATTTTGAGCTTAACATGTATAGGTATTCAGATTTTGATATACGTTGTTTACCAAAATCAAGCATGTCAATCTCATTTCATCTCATAACATATCACTCATGCATATCATGCTATCAGTTTGTGGCCATGGGGTCGTAAACCATGTAACAGTGTGTTGGTTGTTGGACGTTACACGTGGTTATCGTGGCGAATATGGTGTAGCTCCGAGGCACTGTGTGGTGAATGTCCTGGATGCTAGAGTGGTTATTACGATAACCTAGAAGATTATGTGGAGCTACGACTCGAGTGATGAATGTGATAGTATATGTAAAGTGCGTAGTGAGACGCGAAAATGGTAACTGAAAGAGTGTGTTGTTTGAAAGATTGTGTGGAAAAGAAACGTGAAATGGTTATGCTTACTTGATACGGTTATGAGAATGGAACATTCACGGGTTGTACAACATACATGTTTAAGTTTTCCATGGCACATCTTATACATTCATTGATAATTGATTTCTTGCACATAACATCTCAAGCATCACATCTCATCGTTTCAATTCTTTGTTTCCACTGAGTGTCATGCTCAAAGGTGCTCTGTATCACCTTTCAGGTACTCGGAGAGGACGTGGTCGAGGAGCGGGAGATGGTGCTCTGTAACAACCCGAATTTTCGCTTAAGGGTATTTTAGTCTTTTCACCAATTTTGATCCAATAAACTTTATTTTTGGTTTTCCCGAATCGTCGTGTCGTTACGATTTCAACGAAATTGACTACGCTCAATTTCGAGTCCTGAGTAAAAAGATATGGCCTGAATACCGTTTATGTCCTTTAGTTTTATTTTCTTAATAAGGGCATTATAGTCTTTTGGTAGTCTTCATGCATTAATATTATACAAAACCCTAAACCTAAATTCTTTAAGACTCACGCTCACGCTCTCTCCCTCTGCCTCTCTACCGTCAACGTGCACACGCCGAAATCGTTTCAAAAACTCACCATTCTTCATCGTTTAGTTTGGTTCTTCATCGGATTCTATCGAGCCTCGCCGGAAAACAAAAGGGAATTCATCATTTACCTCCGATTTCCTTGGTATTTTAAGTTGTTTATGTCTTCTCTTTGGTTGTTTATTGTTCTTAAGCTAGTTTCATGCCAAATGATTGAGATTTTAGTTGAATTTCCGTTCGAATATAGCCTCGTCGGACTGCTATTCTCCTCGCCGGATTCTGGGTTTTTAAACCCCCGGTTTTTGGTTGATCTTCGCGTATCTAAGGTTGTTACGGATCGGGTTCGTTGTAGCGCTCGTAATCGGATACTTTTGAGTCGTTTCCAGTTAATCTCCAGCCTCGGATCAACATCAGAAGGCGAGCAAAGGTGAGCTGCTTCCGTTTTTCTTTTTTTTTTATTTTTCCTTCATCGTTCAGCGCTGCAGACTTGAGGAAGGAGAACCGGTCCAATTGGACCGGCTGAGCTTGGTCCATTTGGACCGGTTCAGCTGGTCCAGACAAATTCAGTGGCTATTTTTGGTCAATTCGAACCGGTTTTTGTCCCGTTAGTCCGGTTCTCGTAAAATTGACTTGATATTAATATTATTTCAGGTCTTGAGCATCGTTAGGAGTTTATTTGGATTTATTTCGAAGTCGTTTGCTTGCTCAATTTGCGAATAAGGTAGGTTAATTCCTACTTAGAAGTTAAATTAAATTCATTGCGCTTGCTTGTGTATTGTGTGATACTTAGGATATTTTTGGGTGATGAGATTATTTATTTTAATATTATTATATGCTCGTTTGATTTGTAAATATGGTATTTATTTAATTTATAATCGTTAATTAGTTTTAATTATAATTAGAGCTTTTAGAATATTTAACTACAAAAAATATTAAATCTAATATTTTTCTATCCTTGGGTTAGCGATTGATTAATTTTTTTTATTATTATTATTACTTAGTTAATTTGATGTTACTAATAAAATTAAACTCATAAACATTAAATTATTATGAAATTGGTGATCGAATGTTTATTAATAAAATTTGATGTTCTAATTAATTAAATACTAATAATTAACAACTATTTAATAATTAGTTTTTAAATGTTCTATTAATGGTTATGATAAATTTTAGAGGCGTTTATGAGATGATGACGTAGTTGATTTATAAAATTAAATAATATCTTAATGATTTTCTTGTTGTGACTTAATTGTGTTATTTCTTTCTTTTAGTTATTTGCGAATTGATTGTTGAGTGGTTATAAATATTTGTTCTTTGTTGCTATTGCACTATTGTGTGTTAATATGTAGTTTTTATATTATTTATTTATTATATACTTTATTTCGATAAGTGGTTTAGTTAGAGCCTTTAGATTTTTCAATTTGAGTTGAATTTAATAATAAACTTCTATTAAATTTGTAGAGCTGCATGCTTAGCATGGCACGTATCATGAGTGGCCATATACCCTACTATGATACATATATGCAAATTTAATAGTGAGTTGAGCATAGTAAGCATATATTAAATTTGTAGAGCTGCATGCATAGCATGGCACGTATCATGAGTGGTCCTATACCCCACTATGTAGAGCTGCATGCTTAGCATGGCACGTATCATGAGTGGCTCTATACCCCACTATGATACATATATGCAAATTTAATAGTAAGTTGAATAATAATAAACCTCTATTAAATTTGTAGAGGTGCATGCTTAGCATGGCACGTATCATGAGTGGCCATATACCCTACTATGATACATATATGCAAATTTAATAGTGAGTTGAGCATAGTAAGCATCTATTAAATTTGTAGAGCTGCATGCATAGCATGGCACGTATCATGAGTGGTTCTATACCCCACTATGATACATATATGCAAATTTAATAGTAACAAAGAGATGACGTTGGCCAAGTACCTACATAGTGGATATGGTCTTTGTAGGCTAAGTACCTAGTAGTTATTGATGGATGGTGGAAATGGACGAGTATCCATAAGTTATTATAATTATATGATTAAGTGTTGAAATTAATTTGCTTATTTGAGTATGGATTTAATCTACTGAGCTAAAAACTCACGGTATTCGAATGCTCTGCAAACTTTTATTTTGCAGGAAACACTGATAAGAATGGAAACCATGGCGATTGACGAGGATGGCGCTACATTGAGGGCCCTTAGGACTTATCATTTATTTATTTCATTTCATTTTCGAATATTTCATTTCATTGACTATTTCTTTTGTCTTTATTTTTGTAGAATTTCATTTTCACTCGTTTAATTTGTTTTAATTATTTAAAATGGCGCCAAAATAAATGTTTTTATCTTTTGGTTATTGAATAAACGCTTCCGCTATTATTTGGTTTTACTCTGATTTAATTATATTTTCAAATGAGTATTGTATATATATATTTATCTAGTTATTTTGGGTCGGGTCGTTACATGCTCGTTGACGCTAGAGACGAAGATTTTTGGATATGCCTCCGGTCACGCGAGCCATGCTTTCTAGGGGTGTTGTCGTTTCTTTTGGGTTGTTGTGTTTTTTGTATAGGGTCGAGACTTAAATTTTATGTATATATATTATGTTTGTATAACAGTTTTACTCTGGTGCACCATACTTTGTTTTGATTTTGCACTTATATAATAGTTTGATACGGTCGATGAGCTGAGTTTATTTGATAAACAGGTTTCATGATTTAATGTGTGTTTATTGAATTTACGTATACATCATGCCGAAATTTCAAATGTTTTGCAAAGTCATTTGGTTTATGTTTTAAAATCTTTGCTTCTGTTTGTGTATTAACGTCCCGGACTTGAATCTCGAGTCGGTTCGTCATAGTTGGTATCAGAGCCACTTGACTCTAAATCGTGTCTAGTGTATGAGTTGGTTGGTTGAGCCTAATCCAAAAGTCAGCTCGAAAGTCAACGGTACCAGGTATGCCGATAAACCTCAGTTGTTAATTTTTTTTATAACTTTTTATTAGTTATTTATGTTATTTTGATAAAGATTAGTTATGGAAGTTTCATTTGAATTACTCACGGGTTGAGTGGCTGTTTGATGTTTAGGATGCCTCAAGGAGTTGTAACAGGTCGGGGAAGTGGTGTAAACCTTGCAAGGGGTCGTGGAAGAGGCAATGGGAGGAACTATGCTGGAGTTCCTAAGCCACCACCGCCGCCACCACTGTCGACAGAGGGAGTTTATAAGGCAGGTTTTGTGAATTCTGGAAACCCTGTTAACCTTCAAGCGAATGTACCACCCGCAGGAGGGGTGATACCTCCGACTAGGCGTGTTATGGAAGATGGTTATGGTATCACTAATGTAGCCAAGATATTGAAAGAATTCAAGAAGCATGACTCGAAGGAATTTGATGGCACATCGACTGACCCGGGGGTGGCGGAGAGATGGATAGCAAAGGTCGAAAAGGCTTTTGGTTACATTGTTTACCCAGAGGAGCTGAAGGTCAACTGTGAGACCTATTTGCTGACTGATGATGCTATGAACTGGTGGGACTCTACCTCGAGTCCTTGGCCCAGACTGGGCAAGTGATGTGGGAGAGATTTTACGAGAAATTTTTTGAGAAATATTACCCGGAGGATACCCGCGACCAGTTAAAGGTAGAATTTTTCTCTCTTAAGTAGGGGGATAGATTTGTAGTGGAGTATGAGCGGGAATTTGACAGGTTGTCTCGGTTTGTCACAGGGCACGTAGCCACCCCTGAGAGTAAGAAAAAGCGGTTTATAATGGGCTTGAGGGCTGAAATACGGGGGCAAGTTCAAACTTTGCGCTCAGCTACGTATGCAGATGCTTTAGATTTTGCCTTGACCCTGGATACCGCCTCGGCTGACAAGAAGGTGAAACAAGTATCAGTGGGGCAGTCTTCTTCAAGGAAGAGGAAAGTAGACGAGTTTGCTCAAGGATGTGATTACCCACAGCAGACCTGTAACCTTTCTAACAGGGGTGGGGGCCAAATTTTCCAACCGAGAAATTCAGTCAATGCTTTACCTTTTTGTCAGTTGTGTACTCAGTACCACTCGGGGGAGTGTTATAAACTGATGAGATGTTATAAGTGTGGTCAGCCGGGACACATTACAAACCGGTGTCAGGCTACGCAATTACCACCGCAGCGGGGGAAGCAGACTCAAGGTCAGGGATAGGATCATGGTCGAGGCCAGACTAGGCCTGCCCAGCAACAACAACAGAGACCTCCACCCGCTTCTCAGCCATAGCATGCTCGGCAACAGGAAGGGCGGGTCTATGTCACGACTTGTAAGGGTGCCGAGAATGCAGGTACTATGGTTACGGGTACTTTATATGTATTTGGGCATTCTATTAATGTATTATTCGACTCGGGGGCTAGTCACTCTTTCATTTCTGCGGATTTTGTGGAGCAAGCTGCTTTGGAGACAGACCCATTGGGTGTCAACTCTAATTGGACGATCTTTGGTTGTTAATCGGGTTGTGTATACTAGGGAACTTGGCATATCAGGTTTTGATACTTGGACTATGTTGATTTTGTTGCCCATAACTGATTACGATGTGATTCTTGGGATGGATTGGTTGTCGGCCAATCATGCTACGATTTATTGTGAGAAAATGAAAGTAGAGTTTGTGAGCCCAGAGGGAGATCGAGCGTGTTATCAGGGCTCCGGTGACGCCAGTCTTGATATCGTTCTTGCAAGCAAATTCCTTGATGCAAGAATGCGCTTGGGGTTATCTGGCGAGTATGGTGGATACCTCGGTTGAAGAGATAAGAATGAGTACGGTGCCCATTGTGGGGGATTTTTTGGATGTATTTCCCGATGAGTTACCGGGTATACCTCCGGTACGGGAGATGGATTTTTGAATTGAATTGCTTCCGGGAACGACGTCGCTATCTAAGGCACCTTACCGAATGGCACTGGCGAAGTTGAAGGAACTTAAGGTGCAGCTTCAGGGGTTGCTTGACTTGGGATTTATTCGACCCAGTGTTTCACCTTGGGGTGCACCGGTGTTGTTTGTCAAGAAGAAAGACGGGACTTTGCGGTTATGTATAGACTATCGCGAGTTGAATCGGGTAACAGTGAAGAATAAATACCCTTTACCTCGCATAGGAGATTTATTTGACCAGCTAAGAGGGGCTACGGTATTTTCCAAGATTAACCTTCGGTCTGGATACCATCAGTTGAGGATTGCCGATGAGGATATTTCGAATACGGCTTTTCGTACTCAATATGACCATTATAAGTTCGTGGTTATGTCGTTTGGCCTGACGAATGCACCTGTTGCATTCATGGATCTTATGCATACGATGTTCCGGAAGTTCTTAGACCTTTTTGTCATTGTCTTCATTGATAACATCCTGGTCTATTCTAAGAATGAGGAGATGCACGCGATTCACCTTGAGAAGGTTTTAGCGACATTGAGAGCCGAAAAACTTTACTCAAAATTTTCAAAATGTGAATTTTGGGTAAAGTAGATTTCCTTTTTGGGGCATGTGGTGTCAAATGAAGGCAGCGGTTTCAAAAGAAGAAGCAGTTAGTAGTTGGCCTCGACCGACCAGTGTACCTAAGATTCGAAGTTTTCTGGGATTAGCTGGGTATTACCGGAGATTCATACAAGACTTCTCCAAGATTGCAGCCCCGTTAACCCAGTTGACCAGGAAGGGTGTGAAGTATGTGTGGTCGGAAGAGAGCAGCGGTGGTGCACGCTTTGAAGATTTGGCATCATTACCTGTATGGGGAGAAAGTGACAATTTATAGTGATCATAAAAGTTTAAAATACTTCTTCACTCAGAAGGAGTTGAATATGAGGCAATGACTGTGGGTGAAACTGGTGAAAGATTATGATTGTGATATCCAGTACCACCTGACAGAGCTAATGTGGTTGCTAACGCTCTTAGTAGGAAGACAACTCATACCGCGACACTTTTGTCGCGTTAGGTACGCCTTCGGTGGGAGATGGATCGGGTTGAGATTGCATACCTCACCACTGAAGTTGTAGCGAGCCTAGGCAGCCTCACGATGGGCCCTACCCTTAGACAGAGGATTATTGAGGCTCAGCGTGGTGAACCTCATTTGACTACGAGATTCACGGAGACAGAGTCTAGTTTACCCAGACATTTCACATTCTCCTCAGATAACGCCTTATTGTATCGTAGGCATTTGTGTGTGCCCCTGAGCTCCACTTTTCGACATGAATTGTTGGATAAAGCTCATAATTTTATATTTTCAGTACATCCAGGCGGAAACAAGATGTATCAGGACTTGCGACAACATTACTGGTGGCCAGGGATAAAGCCAGAGGTGGCGGGATATGTTAACAAGTATCTTTTTTGTCAACAGGTTAAGGCTTTTAAGCGGTGTCCGCCAAGGTTGTTTCAGCCTCTAAGCGTTCTTGAATGGAAGTGGGAGGATATATCGGTGGATTTCATTATCGGCTTGCCAAGAACACTCAAAGTGGATTGGTTGACCAAGACTGCTCACTTCGTGTACCAGGGAAGATCACGTACTCAGTGGAGGCTTGGGTTCAGCTCTACTTGAGGGAGATTGTGCAACTCCATGGTGTGCCGGTTAGGATTTATCTTATCGGGATATACGTTTTGTTTCCATGTTTTTGCAGACATTGCATGAGGCGATGAAGACCCGACTAGAGTTTAGTACAGCTTTTCACCTTCAGACTGATGGCCAAACCGAGCGGGTTAGTAAGATTCTGGAAGACATGTTGAGGGCCTATATTATGTATTTCGAGGGTAGCTGGGATACTCATTTGTATCTCGTGGAATTCGTATATAATAATAGCTACCAATCTTCTATTGAAATGGCTCCTTTTAAAGCACTGTATGGTAGGAAACGTCGTTCACCAGTACATTGGGATGAAGTGGGCGAGCGTAGGTTGTTGGGACCCGAACTTGTGCAAACAACTTGTGAGAAGATTAGCCTGATTCGTGAGCGAATACGAGTCGCTCAAAGCCGAAAAAAGAGTTATGCCAATGTCCGGCGTAGTGCACTAGAGTTCGTTGTGGGAGATCATGTATTCCTCAAGGTTGCACCTATGAAGGGTGTAATGAGATTCGGGAAAAGAAGAATGCTTAGCTCGAGATTTATCGGGCCATTAGAGATTTTAGATCGAGTTGGGAAGCTGGCTTATCGGTTGGCTTTACCGTCTGCCCTTTCTGCGGTTCATAACGTATTTTATGTGTCTATGCTTCGGAAGTACATAGCCGACCCATCTCATGTCATTGATTTCCAGCCCATAGTGTTCGATGAGAATTTAACGTATGAGGAAACACCAGTGGCAATCTTGGCTAGCGAGCAAAAGGTTCTGAGGAACAAGACGGTCAACCTTGTTCAGGTTTTATGGCGGAATCAGTTGACGGAAGAAGCTACTTGGGAACTCGAAGATCGGATGAGGGTTAGATATCTGTTCTTGTTTTCTGAAGCATGACGTTTTGCGAGGACGCAAAATTCTTAGGTGGGGAGACTGTAAGGCCCCGGGTGTTTAAAAACGAGGTTAATTAAATTCTTATTTTACATTGTTTGTTTGTGTGTTAAGCAAATGAGAAATTCTTTTCTCATTTTTATTATTTGTTGGCTAACTGTAGTTAAAACATAATCGTGGGTAGAAAATGACCCAGAAGGGAAGTTGTAACCATGATTAAGTAAAGGGAGAGGGCTAGTTAACAGAGCAAGGGTAGAATAGCAAAGGAAAGTTTAAAAAGGGCTTAATATTAATATTAGGAGGTGGAAGGATTTGGAGTTAAAATGAAGGGGTAGAGTGACTTACTTGCAATTTTATTATTTTGATTTTAGAAATTAAAAGTATCTAAGGAAATTAAAAAGGAAAAGAAAAGAAAAACAAAAATTCATTTTTCACTCTTCTTTTTCCTCCCCAAAGCCGTGACCCCCCTCTTCCCTTTCCCCTTCATTTTGTTCAAATTTCCTTCATCCAATCTTGGTGTTTGAGTGTTGATTCAAGAGGATTTTTGTTGATTCATGATAGACTCATCATCCTAGGAAGGTTCAAGCAAACATTCTTAAGTTCCAACAAGATTCGAGTAAGATTTCAAATTTTGATTTAAGCTTTTTCTAGGTTTTCTTCCATTGAAGTTGTGGGATGTTTTAGTTGGTGTCTTAAATCACTTTGGGTATTTTTTTATTTCATTTTAAATTTCTGGAAATCTATAATAAATTGGTGATTACAAGCTTTAGGTTTCATTGCTCATGAGGTCTTTAGGGGAGGTAAGCCATGGATGCAATTAAGCTTTCAAAAACTCCATTAATGGTGGTTTCCTAAGCTTCTAGCTTTTACAAAATTTGAGTTTTCTTGACTTTTATTGAAAGGTTTCCAATTCTAGAATTTTTGAGTGTTTATGTTTATATTTTACACATGAAAAACATTTTAGGGAGACAACCCAATGAAATTATGATAGTTCTCTATTTGGCCGAAATTTTCACTTTTAAATTGGCCAGTTTTGGGTGTTTTCTAACTTAATTTTAAAGGAATATTAAATATGAAAATTTTGGGTGGTGGTATGTATATTTTCTCCATGGGAAACACCTTGGAAGTGTAAGCTATTGAAATATTGATAAATACCCTTTTTGGGCCGAAAATTATACCCATTTTGACTAGTTTTTGGACTTTTCACCACTAACCAGGTTTGGGTTGTATTTTGATTGTTTTGGATTGAGTTAAATATGTTACCTTAACTCTAAATATGCGTGGAATGTTTCATGTAGGATAAGGGGCAAGAATGAGCCATCGAGAGCCTTTCATAAAGGTGAGAACACAAGAATTGGGCGGTGTTGGTGGTTTGGTGTGACTATCGGTGATGTGGTTGTGGTTGCTTGTGAATGGTGCGAAGTGGTTTTAGAATTGTTATGGCTGGTATTTGGGACTTTGATGTTGGAATACAAAGACGGAACGAGTATTGCGAATGAGACGAGTTAGACTTGACAAGTTGTCGAGTTTACGGAACAAAATGACTATTATCTTGCACCTATTTGTGACTTGTGTTTTTCTCTTACAATATTTTAATTGCATATTCACATGGTCAAGTTTAAGATCGAGCTATGTACTGAATTGGGCCATAATTATGCATACTTTTCATGTTTCGATGGTTGTTATGGAAAAGCTTAGTAAGGAAATTGCACTAAGGATTATGTGATTTTGAGCTTAACATGTATAGTAATTGAGATTTTGATATACGTTGTTTACCAAAAGCAAGCATCCTAATCTCATTTCATCTCATAACATATCACTCATGCATATCATGCTATAGGTTTGTGGCCATGGGGTCGTAAACCATGTAACGGTGTGTTGGTTGTTGGACGTTACATGTGGTTATCGTGGCGAATGTGGTGTATCTCCGAGGCTCTGTGTGGTTGATGGCCAAATGTTTTGCAAAGTCATTTGGTTTATATTTTAAAATCTTTGCTTCTGTTTGTGTACTCGCATCCTGGACTTGAATCTCTAGTCGGGTCGTCACAACAAGTGTTCTTCCAAATAACATTGTCTTTATTTGCACACTAAACCCTCTACAATCAAACACTCTCCAACGAGTGATCTCTAAGGCTTACTTAGGAACTTTGCCTCATAAGTTCCCCCGAGTGTCGCACGAGCGTGGCATCAAAAATCACCTCATGACATTATGGTCTAGTTTTGCAAGGAGTTCTTTTTTAAAACTAGAAAGAATTTGGAGGGTCTATTGCAAGAAGTTTCTTCCCCTCTTCAAATTTGGGCTCCTTTCCTCTGCTCCTTTTTGAGAACATAGAAAAAGAAGTCTCCTCTCTTCCTCTCATAGTGTCGCCGCCTCTACTCCTTACTAAGGGTGGTTTTTTGTTTCTCCTCTGATTCGAATGATTTATTTTGCCTTGGTATGACCTTACTACGAGGATTCAAGATCTCTAACTTTAGCATTATTTCCCCACCTTCAAGAAACTTCAAGAGTGAGTTTCTTTTCTATTTTCCTATGGGTTTTCTTCCTTGTCTAGAAATTCAAAATTTTGATTTGAAGATTTTAAGTTAAAACTCTTGGAACTTGAAATCTCAAATTAAACTTTGATTTCTAAGTATTCTTCAATGCCCTAATTTAATCCTCCATAAAAACCCAAAATCCTCTCTCCCTCCTTTCGAAAATCATGAGCATCAATGTGGTTTTGCCCTTGAATTTTGTGTTTTTCCTTTGAATTTAATGATCAAAACTTGTCTAAATGCTCTAAAATCTTTACCCGTAGACCAAATCATCCAAAAAATAACTAACCCAAACGAACCCGCATTGTCCTTAAAATACCCCAAAAGCTGAGACACCCCCTTATTTTTGGGCTGTTTTGCCATGACCATTACCTGATTGTTTTGTGTTTTCATTTGATTTAGTAGTTAATCATTGTTTGTACGATTAAATTAAATTGTTTTAAGTGTAATAAATTGCAGGTGGTGCTTGACAATGTCATTATAAAAGCATTCTTGATTGTTATTTTATTTTATTGCTTAAAGGTGAGAATGAATAGAAATTACTGTAAACTTAAGGGCTAAATCTAATGAACGATTAGTATGTTTTGGGTGATAAGAAAACATTGGAAAGAAGTGGGAAAAAGCATGCTTAGCAACTTTAATTAGGATTTGGGAGTTTAGTATCGATTCTTGATTTATGGGTAATTATGGATTTTAAGGAATGTTTATGGAAATGGATTTATTAGTATGCTTTATGTTATTATTTCTCTAATATATTTGTGTGACTATAATTCGGAGTGGGATTCTGTTCATTATTGATGTTTGACTATGGAAGTTTGGAGTGGCCTTGTTATTATGGAATTGTTAAATGGTTTGGAGTGGTTATGCTAATCTATGATTCTGATAATGGTTTGGAGTGGTTCTACTAGTTTATGATTCTGAAAATGGTTTGAAGTGGTTCTGCTTGATTATTTCTATTTTGTTACTTTGATAATGATTTGATCGTTCCATTGTTGATAAGAGTATCTGATTCTCGTTCTAATCGAAATATGCAAAGACTGAGTGTACTTAGCATATTAATGGGAGAAATAAAGAGATAATGCATAGACTACGTGTGTTTGCATTGTTTTGTATTATTCATTTGCGTTTAATACACATGTATTATGAGGAATGTAAAAGCTGTGTGTACTTTGCATAAACAAGGGGATGAATAATGATATAATGTTTAGACTGTGTTGATTGTATTATTTGGTATTATTCATGATTGTTATTGTGACAACCCGACTCAAAAATAAATAAATAATAAAAGAAACTCATTTAAAACATAAAATAAATCAGAGTTAAACAATAAATTACGGAAGCTATACTCGATAACTGAACTATTCAAAACAAAACGTTTATTTTGGCGCCAAAGTTAAATCAAGAAATCAAATATAATTTAATGAAAATGTTTAATAAACTGAACATCTGAAATTCAAATAATAAATGAAGTCATAAAATAAAATCCGACGATAAATAAATGATAAATAAAATGATAACTCCTAAGGACCATCAAGTGTAGCTCCATCCTCGTCACGCGCCCATCTAGCCAAAACCATTACCGTGAAATACCGTGAGTTTTTAGCTTAGTAGATTAAACAATCACATAAAAATTAAATCAAATAATAATACACTCCCAACAACAACATATGGATACTCGTCCACTTCCAAACCTCAACATTAATTAAGTAGGTACGTAGCTTACTAAATAACAATATGACTCAATCTAGATAGATCATAACAACAGTGTTCAACTTTATAATATAGTGTCATAGTGGCCACTACGATACGTGTCACACTATCCATCGTGGTAATCACATATTCGAATATAATCATTCCATCTCATTTCAACTACTTAGATGTACCATAATCACAGTGTTCAGCTTTATAATATAGTATTATAGTGGCCACTATGATATGTGCCACACTATCCATCGTGATTATCACATATCTGAGTATAACCAACTTAACTAAGTCATGACCAAAGTCTCAAATAAAATAGCAAAAAAGAGAAAATATCTAAAACAACTCAACAATCATATCACAAATAACTAAAAAAAAGGATTCACACTTATCAAGTCACAACAAAGAAACCATTGAGTAATTATTTACATTTATTAATTAACTAAGTTTATCATGTCATAATCGTCTCTAAAAAAATTATCCTTAAGCATTAATAAATCATTTAAAACTATTTATTAAATGGTTATTAATTATTATTGATAAAATTTTATTAATAAACATTCAAACATCAAATTATAACATTTAATGTCTAATATGTATAATTTTATTAATAACATTCAAACATCAAATTATAACATTTAATGTCTAATATGTATAATTTTATTAATAACATCAAAATAGTTATCAAGACAACCCAATAATATTAATACATTAAATCAATCAATAAGCTAATCACAAAATATCAAATTTAAATCTTTAAGTAGGGATTTAACCTACCTTAAGTTCAAATTGAGCTAACAAATGGCTCCAAAATACTCCTAACGATGCCCCGAGACCTATAATAATATTAATTTGAAGTTAATTAAGCGAGAACTGAGCTAACGGCTCAAATTAGGCCCAAATTTGCCGTGAACCGATCTGGACGAGTTGAACCTATTCTTCTCCAACAAATCAGCGCTGAACGAACGAGAAAGAAAAGAAAGTGGATAACGCGCAACTCACCTCCCAGCGACGGCGACGACGATTCTTGGCGTTTCAGGCGAGATTCCATGATGATTTGAAGACCACCCTTTTGGTTTCGAAGCAATAACTCAATTCCAAAACTCCAAGAACTTCAAAATAGAATAAATGGTTAAAACCCGGTGAAAAAGCTTGAAATCCGACGAATCCTTTTTCAAAAATCGGCAAGGCTGAAATTCAGACGAAACCCACAATTACAAGGACGATTCAGAACAGGTTTGATGCAAAATTTGATAAAATAACGAAAGAAAAAAAAAGGGTCATAAACCTCAAAGAATTATCAAACACTACAAAAAAAACTGTCAAAATGCGACCAGAAATTTGCGACCAAGAAAAAGTGGTAGTTTTCTGGTGACCACCTGGTCACTTTCTTTGAAGGTTGACTCTAAGTGACCATCTGGTCACTTTTTTTGCGACCAGATTGCGACCAAAAGTAGAAGTAGTCATAAAAAATGGCGCGAAATTATGGCGCAAAAGAAGCGACCACTTGGTCACCTAACAAAACGACCAGCTGGTCGCATTTTTGTGACTAAAATATGCCTTGGTAACAAAAAATGGCGCGTAATTTTGGAGGGAAAAAAGCTACCAAGTGGTCACAATTAAAAGTGACTACCTGGTCGCAATTTTTGTGACCTTTATTGAGCAGTGGTAACTTAAAATTGGAGGAAAAAAAGCTACCAAGTGGTCACAATTAAAAGTGACTACCTGGTCGCAATTTTGTGACCTTTATTGAGCAGTGGTAGCTTAAAA
Source organism: Gynostemma pentaphyllum (assembly GCA_028015215.1). Taxonomy (NCBI): domain Eukaryota; kingdom Viridiplantae; phylum Streptophyta; class Magnoliopsida; order Cucurbitales; family Cucurbitaceae; genus Gynostemma; species Gynostemma pentaphyllum. Next base: position 30,411,892 of record CM051346.1, read on the forward strand.
TTGGAGGGAAAAAAGCTACCAAGTGGTCACAATTAAAAGTGACTACCTGGTCGTAATTTTTGTGACCTTTATTGAACAGTGGTAGCTTAAAATTTTGGCGGGAATTAAGCTACCACATGGTCACATTAGAAAGTGACCGGATGGTCGCAAATTCTGTGATTTTATATGACTAATAATTTATAAATAACTAGTTTTTTAACACGTGCGATGCACGTGGAATTTTTAGTCTTATTTTACAATTCAATTTTATATTTTAAGAGTTTTATGTGTATTAGTTAAATGTTTGTTAATCAATTTTTAAATTATATTTATTTTATGAACAAATAAAATCTTTAATGATTGTTGATTTTTTCCCACTGTATTTATGGGGTAAAATAGATAAAGTAAAAGGAAAATTACATTATAAACTTATGAAAGAAAAAATAAAAATAAGAATAGATGATTGAAAAAATTACCAATAATTCTAAAATTTCAAGATGTGGTTAATTTTATTGATTACATTTCTTAACAATAATAATAATGTCAATTAAATAAAAATTATTCACTTTCAATTAATATAAAACTCTTCAAGATCAAGAAGCTATCTAAACGCCTTTAGATTTTTCTAAAATTTGTGTAGAGTAAATAATAATATTTAACCTCGTCTTGAAATATTTGAATTTCATACAAAGAGAGAACAATAATATTGTACAGAGAAGAATTATATTTTCCTTAAACCTCTAGTTGAATCTAGTCCACTACAAAAAAACTGTCAAAATGCGACCAAAAATTTGCGACAAAAAAAAAGTGGTAGTTTTAAAGTGACCACTTGGTCACTTTCTTTGAAGGTTGACTTTAAGTGACCATCTGGTCACTTTTTTTGCGACCAGATTGTGACCAAAAGTAGATGTAGTCATAAAAAATGGCGCGAAATTATGGCGCAAAAGAAGCGACCACTTGGTCACCTATAAAAACGACCATTTGGTCGCATTTTTGTGACTAAAATATGCTTTGGTAGCAAAAAATGGCGCGCAATTTTGGAGGGAAAAAAAGCTACCAAGTGGTCACAATTAAAAGTGACCACCTGGTCGCAATTTTTGTGACCTTTTTTGGGGAGTGGTAGCTTAAAATTGGAGGGAAAATAGCTACCAAGTGGTCACAATTAAAAGTGACCACCTGGTCGCAATTTTTGTGACTAAAATATGTCTTGGTAGCAAAAAATGGCGCGTAATTTTGGAGATAAAAAAGCTACCAAGTGGTCACAATTGAAAGTGACCACCTGATCGCAATTTTTGTGACCTTTATTGGGCAGTGGTAGCTTAAAATTTTGGCGGGAATTAAGCTACCATATGGTCACATTAGAAAGTGACCGGATGGTCGCAAATTATGTGATTTTATATGACCAATAATTTATAAATAACTATTTTTTAACACGTGCGATGCACGTGGAATTTTTTGTCTTATTTTACAATTCAATAATTGTATACTTAAGAGTTTTATGTGTATTAGTTAAAATGTTTGTTAATCAATTTTTAAATTATATTTATTTTATGAACAAATAAAATATTTAATATTTTTGATTTTTTCCCACTTGTATTTATGGGGTAATTTCCTTTTACTTTATCTATTTTACCCCATAAATACAAATAAAAAAAATCAACAAATATTAAATATTTTATTTGTTCATAAAATAAAATTACATTATAAGCTTAGAAAGAAAAAATAAAAATAAGAATAGATGATTGAAAAAATTACCAATAATTCCAAAATTTCAAGATGTGGTTAATTTTATTGATTGCATTTCTTAACAATAATAATAATGTCAATTAAATAAAAATTATTCACTTTCAATTAATATAAAAACTCTTCAAGATCAATAAGCCGCTATCTAAACGCCTTTAGATTTTTCTAAAATTTGTGTAGAGTAAATAATAATATTTAACCTCGTCTTGAAAATATCCGAATTTCATACAAAGAGAGAACAATAATATTGTACAGAGAAGAATTATATTTTCCTTAAACCTCTAGTTGAATCTAGTCGTTTGACTCTTTTTTGTTCAAGAAAAGCATTTACAATTATGAATAAAGCAATAGACCAAACTTAAAATCAAAAGATGATGAAATACGATGAAAATGAAATTAACTTTTTTTTTTATTATAAGAAAGATTCCTCTTGATTTGAACTTTGACATGTTTATATCGAATTCCAGTTGGAATTGCTTCAAATGAATATGTGGATGCAAATTAATTATATATAAATATGTACATCTTCAATAGTCTATTTGGTTCCCTTCTAGCACTTTCTATCTTGAAAAACAAGAATAAAATTATCTATATCTATTAAAAAAAACTCTTAAATAGAATCAAATAGTTCCAAATCAAGAATTACAAAAATTTATCTCGAAAATCATGAAGAAACATATCAATGAATATAACAACATGGAAACAAGAGTTCCCGTCATATGTAAATATCAGAAAGTAACCAGTATACAAAAAAAAAAGTATATACATATTAATATTTGCGACCAGGTGGTCGCAATTTCACAAAAAATGTGACCACATGGTAGTAATTTAGAAGGGAAAGGCGACCAAATGGTCGCATTTTAGGATTTAGGGTTTAGGATTTAGGGTTTAGGATTTAGGGTATAGGGTTTAGGGTTTATTTAGGGTTTAGGGTTTTGGAGAGAAATGCGACCAAATGGTCGCATTTTTGCAAAAGTATAATAATATTTTTTAAAAAATACAAGTAGAATTGCGACCATTTGGTCGCAATTATGGGCGGTAACTTTAAATTTTCATGAAATTAATGACGGTGAATTTAAGTAATGCGACCATATGGTCGCAATATTTGGTGGTGAATCTCATAATTGCGACCATCTGGTCGCAATAGTTGATGGGACTAGTGAAATGACAGCTGTTCTTGGTAATGGTAATTGGGCGACCAGCTGGTCGCTTTTTCAATAAATGCGACCATATGGTCGCATATGTATCTGAAAATGCGACCATATGGTCGCATTTTCCCCAGCTCGCGTGACTGTTCATTTCCTGTCATAATTACATATTTGCGACCATTTGGTCGCAAATTATGATTTAAATTCCCTTCCTTTTCCTTTCCCCCGTTTCTTTTCTTTTCTCCGTTTTTCTTTCTCTTCTTTTCTGCTTTTCTCTTCTTTCTTTGCCCTTCTCTTTTTCTTCCTCTCTTTTTGTTCTTTTCTCTCTTTCCCCTATCCCGTTCCCCATTATTTCTTCCCGTTCCGTTCCCATTCTTACTCTAAACCGAAAACCCTCAACCCCCAATCCCGTTTCGATTACACGAGGTTAGTTTTCGTAACAAATTGAAGTTTAGTTTAAGAATTTAGTTTACTTAGTTTTAGTTTTTAGTTTTGTTAATTTAATTAGTTTTAGTTTAATTTAGTTTTGTTAATTTAATTAGTTTTAGTTTAATTTAGTTTTGTTAATTTAATTAGTTTTAGTTTTAGTTTAAGTAGTTTAATTTAATTAGTTTAATTTAATTAGTTTAGTTTACATTAACTAATTAATTAGTTTACTTTAATTTTATTACTTTAAGTAATTTTAGTTTAATTAATCTATAGTTTAATTAATCTAACTTAGTTTACTTTAATTCAATTTAAGTAGTAATTAATTTAATTACTTAATCTAATTTAGTTTAATTACTTATTTAGTTTATTTAAGATAGTTTACTTTAATTTAATAAAATTAAACTAAATTAATTTATAATTACACTAGTTTAACTTTTAATTTTAGTTTAATTGATGTAATTTAGATTACTTTAATTAAATCAATTAATTTAAAGTAGGGTAATTAATTCAAATAGTTTAACTTCAATTATACTTAAGTAGTTTAAATTAATGAGTTACACTAATTTAATTAATTAATTTTAGTTTAATTATTAAATAAAAATTGTTTAATTACTTAATTTTAGTTACATTTGATTAAAGTAAAGTACAATTAGGTTAATTGAACTAAAATTAATTCAATTAAACTTAAGATTAATTAATTAAAACTAAAATTAACTAATCAATTACTTGGAATTAAAGTAAATATAAATTAGCTTAATTGAACTAAAATTAATTCAATTAAACTTAAGATTAATTAATTAAAACTAAAAGTAACTAATCAATTAATTTGAATTAAAGTAAATTAAAATTAGATTAATTGAAACTAAAATTAATTTAATTTCTGTTTAATTCAATTAATTTTAGTTCAATTAATCTAATTTTACTTTACTTTATTTCGAACTAAATGATTAGTTTATTTTAGTTTTACTTAATTTTAGTTTAATTAATGTAATTTAGATTACTTTAATTAAATCAATTAATTTAAAGTAGGGTAATTAATTCAAATAGTTTAACTTCAATTATACTTAAGTAGTTTAAATTAATGAGTTACACTAATTTAATTAATTAATTTTAGTTTAATTATTAAATAAAAATTGTTTAATTACTTAATTTTAGTTACATTTGATTAAAGTAAAGTACAATTAGGTTAATTTAACTAAAATTAATTCAATTAAACTTAAGATTAATTAATTAAAACTAAAATTAACTAACTTGGAATTAAAGTAAATATAAATTAGCTTAATTGAACTAAAATTAATTCAATTAAACTTACGATTAATTAATTAAAACTAAAATTAACTAATCAATTACTTTGAATTAAAGTAAATTAAAATTAGATTAATTGAAACTAAAATTAATTGAATTTTAGTTTAATTCAATTAATTTTAGTTCAATTAATCTAATTTTACTTTACTTTATTTCAAACTAAATGATTAGTTTATTTTAGTTTTACTTAATTTTAGTTTAATTAATGTAATTTAGATTACTTTAATTAAATCAATTAATTTAAAGTAGGGTAATTAATTCAAATAGTTTAACTTCAATTATACTTAAGTAGTTTAAATTAATGAGTTACACTAATTTAATTAATTAATTTTAGTTTAATTATTAAATAAAAATTGTTTAATTACTTAATTTTAGTTACATTTGATTAAATTAAAGTACAATTAGGTTAATTGAACTAAAATTAATTCAATTAAACTTAAGATTAATTAATTAAAACTAAAATTAACTAATCAATTAATTTTAGTTTTAATTAATTAATCTTAAGTTTAATTGAATTAATTTTAGTTTAATTGAATTAATTAAGTTTAATTGAATTGATTAGTTATAACTAATCAATTAATTTGAATTAAAGTAAATATAAATTAGATTAATTGAACTAAAATTAATTCAATTAAACATAAGATTAATTAATTAAAACTAAAATTAACTAATCAATTAATTTGAATTAAAGTAAATTAAAATTAGATTAATTGAAACTAAAATTAATTGAATTTTAGTTTAATTCAATTAATTTTAGTTCAATTAATCTAATTTTACTTTACTTTATTTCAAATTAAATGATTAGTTTATTTTAGTTTTACTTAATTAATCTTAAGTTTAATTGAATTACTTTTAGTTCAATTAATCTAATTTTAATTTACTTTTATTCAAATTAATTTGATTAGTTTATTTTAAATTATTTACTTAATTTATGTTAGTTTAATTTACATTATTTCATTAATTAATTAAATAAACTAATCAATATTTTACTTACGTAATTAGTATTAAATTAGTTTATTTTGGTTGTAGGATTATGACGAGGCACGACGCCGTCCTCCCCAGGTCGAGGCGAGCCTGGCGACGACGCGGTGACGAGGGGTCTCCGCAGACGCCCTCGGCGTTGCCCCCGATGCGGACCGACTACGGAGGAGTTGGACATCCTCTTCGATTCACGACACGCGACTTGCTGCCACGCTCGATGATGGAGTCTCTGAGACCGAGTCTGCGACACCACGGCTGCCGCAGGACTCCCTTGCCACGCCTCCGGGCTTAGCATCAGGGTATGCGTCCGGGTCAGCGTCCGGGTCTGCATCAGGGTCGGATCCAGCTGGCCCCTCGACTTCATGCACGCAGCCGTCTCGGGCCGCAGACTCTACCCTTCGGATTGAAGGGGATACGTAAATAATTTTGTTTACTATTTTTCAAAAAGTTTTTTATTCTTTTTAACTAATAGTTTCTAATATATAGCACAATAATTTTTTTTGATTTTGCAGAGTACAGCCGCATACGACCGTTTCAAAACGGTTTCGCGAGGTCCTCCAGAGCATGCCTCTACCCAGCGACCTTCGCTGGATGAAGATTCCGACGACGGAGAAACGTCGGATGTATGACAATTGGAAGGTAAAAACATCATTTATTTTCATAATTAATTAATTTTGAAATTTATAGAAATAAATTTATTACTTTAACAATTTTTTATTTCAATTTTTTCAGGGCAAGTTTCCTGTTATCGATCCCGATATCATCGACGGTAGATTGTTCCCCCTATGGGACAGTCACGTCCGGGATCGATTCAAGGACCTCATGTTCCGGGCGCGCAGAAAACAAGCAGCAAACCGCCCCGTGTGGATGAGCCCGGAGGACCACACGTGGCTTCTCGCGAGCTTGAGCACTCCTGAGGGCAAGGCAGTGTCAAGCAGGAATAAGTAAAACCGCGCGAAGAATCCCACCAAACACACAGCGGGGGCGCGGACCCACGACGAGCACCATCGTCGATTGGTATGTTTTTTTTTCCGTCGTTTTCTTACTTACGTACTTTTTTCTCGTTTTCTTTTTTCAATTACTTATTAATTTATTATGTTTTATTCTTCACTCTTTAATTTTTTAGGAAGCGAAGCACGGGCGCCCCGTCCCTCCCGATGAGCTGCACCGAGTTCTTCACACGAAGAAGGACGGGACGTTCGTCGATGATAAGGCGAAAGCAGTTCAGGTATTTAATAATTTTTTCAATTATTATTTTTTCTTTAAAATTTTTCCTACCTTATTTAAAAATTTTCCACACCAGACTCGCAACCGACTCAGGAGGACCGTAGAGAGGCGTTCTTGGAGGTTGCTGGAGGGGTTCGGCCTGATGGTCAGTTCCTGGGCTCGGCTCGTACGGGCGACGCCTTTATGCATATGTGCCCCGGCCTCAGCGGAGCGAGCACTAGCTCCGGCCCTTCTCCGGTTGAGCAGCAGCTGCGCGCGGACATGGAGGCTATGCTCGAGGACTTCGTTACTCGAGTCGCTGCTATTGAGGCCGACATGCAAGCACGAGTCGAGGTCCAGGTCGCGGCCGCTTGGCCGCGTACTTGATCTCTCTAGGCGGCGGCCCTTCATCATCGACGCCTCCTCCCCTACCCCGCCCCTCCGCAGATAGTTCTAGGATTCTTTCGACTGTATAAAACGTTTTTTTAATATTTGATATATATATTTTTTATTTTAATTCCAATTTTTTTTTATGAAATTTTAATATTAATTAAATAAATAATTAATAATTAATAATTAATAAATAATTAATAATTAATAAATAATTAATAATTAATAATTAATTAACTAATTATTGAAATTTAAATTTAAAAAAAAAATTCTTAAATGCGACCATCTGGTCGTATTTTTACTTAGTCTAAAAGTGACCATTTGGTTTACTTTTTTATGTGACCAATTGGTCACTTATCTTTCACATAAATTACGACCAGATGGTCACTTTTTAGGCGACCATCTGGTCGTATTTTAACTGAGTCTAAAAGTGACCATTTGTTCACATAAAATACGACCATTTGGTCACTTTTTTATGTGACCAAATGGTCACTTCTCTTGAAGATAAATTACGACCATATGGTCACTTTTAAGGTGACCATCTGGTCGTATTTTTAAAAGATTGACTTTTTTGCGACCAAAAATTTTTGGTCGTATATTTGTGACTATCCAGTCGCACAAATTCCGGACCGACCAGCTTTTTGGCCACCACTTATTTGGTCGCATTTTTGGTCGCATTTTAGGTAAAAAAAAGACCATTTGGTCGCAATTTCGTGGTCGCAAATTGACAGTTTTTTTTGTAGTGAAAGAAAATCGACTCTTTTACTTGATTTCTCGGAGGCTCGAGCGTGAACTCCGACGAACCATTAAATTTGGCGAAAAACAGTGGCAACTTGGCTCGTAAACAATGGAAAACGAAGGAGAAAAGAAAGAATATGAATGAGATATGATTACCTAACAAATTCGATGTAGATTGGTGATGTTTTCCAGCAAATTTCCGGAGAGGGTATACGGACGATGTCAAGGTTGGGAGAGAGAGTCAAAAGAGAGTTGTGATAGTTTTGACCTAGGTTTTTGTGAAGCATTAAATACAAAGGATTGGCTGTAAAGGAAAAAAAGACTTAAATACCCTTAGGAACAAATATAAAGAATAAGGGCACATCCGGTATTTAGGCTATAACTCTTTACATGGAACTCGGATTAATGAATGGTCAATTGCGTTGAAATCATAGCGTCACGAATGTTAAATTGAACTAGAAAATAAAGTTGCTTAAATTGAAATTGGTGAAATGGCTAAAATACCCTTAAGCGAAAAATTGGGTTATTACAGCTATGAAAAATGCATGTACTTTGCATACTATTGAGTGAGATAATGAGGTAATGTTGAGACCGCGTCTACTTGCATTATTTATCATTATTCACATGTGGAAATGTTATTTATGAGAATTGTAAAGACTACGTGTACTTTGCATACTATTGGGTGAGATAACGAGATAATGTTGAGACTGCGTGTATTTGCATTATTTGTCTTTATTCACATGTTATGTTAAATAAGTAATGTTGAGACTGTGTACTTAATGTTAGGAATGGTGTCCTAGAACTTGTAATTATTTAATAATAATAATTTATTAAGAATAAATTAAATAAATAAACATAAGTTCTTTATATTATCTAGATTGATTCAATTAATGATATTAGGAATATATGGAAATATATAAATATCAAACATTCAAATAGTAAACCCTAAGTTACTCTTATGAAATCACGACTTAGTATGTGAGTCATACGAGAGGATTAAAGTCGAGATGAGTAACTTAAAAGTGTCTCTGATAAATGGATAACGTTTGGGAACCTTATCCTGGTAACACCGTTGATAGCTTCACATTTTGTTTATAGACAAATGATCTAATCCTGATCATTCATGTGGGAGACATGAAATGGAAGTATCATATGCAATGTTGATTGTATAAGACAGGACCACGATGTTCGATCAAACTTCTCATTAGTACCTGGTTTACGAGAAATGATCGAATATCAAACTAAGTTTATCAACCGTGATAGATCTCAATCCTGAGTGAAATGCGGACTCCTATGTGTGGAGTTATGTTCTTTGATTCACATGGTTGAGAGCGATCTGTAAGAACGCTCAATACACTCTGTTTTGGGAACATGACTAGATAAGTAGTGGGGAACTCATTTTCACAAGATGGAATTCATAACTTTCCTATAAATTAACGGTATCGGTGCGATACCTAAATATTTTAGGAACTTTAGGAAACTCCCTTGATGTCCTGATTCGAGACATGAACAAGTGGCGCCACGACTTCTATTGATCACGAAGTATATTATCTCTAGTTCGACTAAAGATAATGTTCATTGGAGAATCGCGGGAACACAAGGATAAAGCGGTAATTACAGGGGCAAAACAAGAAAATTATCCGCTGTAATTATGAGGGTTCCACGTGAAGGATTATATCACGAGATATAAATAAAGATAAACTAAATGGACATAACTCATCTATAGTGAGGGGAGTTCAGCTATGAATCTATAGTGGAATTATTCATAGTTTGATAATAAGTAATTAACTGATTATGAGTTAATCAATTAATTGACTAATTATTAAGCCCATGATCTATAGGTCCATCGGGTCCCTATGCTAGCCCAAATATCATAGTCGCGAAATCAAGTAGAAGAAATGGAAATTTTTAAGTAAAGTGAATTACTTAAAATAGGCAATATTAATTGTTTAAATATTGAGTATATTTAAACGGTAATTAATATGAACATTATTAATTGTTTAAATAATGAGTTTATTTAAACATGAAATTAATAATGAAATATTATTAATTAGATATTATTAATTATTGAGTATATTTAAATGGTAATTAATAATTTGAAATTAATTAACAATTATTAATTGTTTAAATAATAAATTTTATTTGAACGGAATTAATAATTAATAATTAATTAATTAATAATAAAATGTTATCAATAAAATTATTAATTAAATAATGAGTTTATTTAATGGAAATTAATAATTAAAATATTTATTATTAATTATTTAAATAATGAAAATTATTTAAATGAAAATTAATAATTAAATATAATTTGATAATATTTAGTCGGGAGAAAATATTAATATTATTAATTGTTTAAATAAAATATTTTATTTAAATGGTAATTAATAAATAAATTAATTAAGTTGGACTTATTAATTTAAGAGAGAGTTTCAAGCCCAATTGGATTAATGAACCCAGTTGAAGTTGGCCCAAAATAATTAATTAAATAAATTTGATTTATTAATTATTTATTATTAATTTTGGCCTTCATAGATAATTTGTAGGAGATAATTATTTGAATTATATCCTATAATAATTATATAGATTTATTTACCCAAGATAAATAAAATAAAGAAAAGAAAATAATCTCCTATTTATCTATGGCATTTTCGAAATTGCAAGATAAAGGAAAGAGACAATCTTTTTTCCTTTTGTATTTATCTCTATAGATTAATCCTAATGTGATTAGGATTCCTATTTTCCTATAAATAGGAGGCTTGGGTCATTCATAAATCACACAATTCAATTCCTTAGAAATTCGGAATTCTCTCTTCCTCTTCTACTCCCTCCTTAGCCGATTTTCCCACTATCATTGGGAAGAAAATATTTTTTCTTCTTCCCAATTTCTTCTAAAGTTCGATCCCACAATCGGGTTTCGTTTGATCGATCGGGATATAGCATAGAAGATCCGGTGTTGCTGAGGATTTGATGCTGTAAAGAAACCTCCAACCGATTCTCCATATATTACTCAATGTAAGTTTTAGAGTTTTAATTTTCGAAAATTTAAAGCATGAATCTACATGTTTTTTCACAAATTGCATGATATTAATAGATCCGTTATTAAATGTTAATAAGTTTACTAAATAAATTTCCGCTAGTTTAGTAAATCATCATTTCACTTAACATGTTCTTGTAATAGTTTTGGGAGATGTTATGAGAAGTTTATCTTGATGTTATGGTTGGGTAGTCAAGAGTTAGTAGGTTCGTTTTTTACACAAATTCGGATTTGGTTTTGGAACCTAAAGTTACTTTTCTTTATGTTTATCTTCACTGGGTGTTTTTGCTCATGATATTGCACTTCTAGGTGTGAGACGTGGTCATGGAGCTGGTGCTACCTTAACCAAAATGACGACACCTTAACCAAAATGACGACGTGAAGATTGACTATTGTTGTTTGTTTAAGTCCATGGACTATTGTCGTTTATTTTAAGTTCATGGAACTATTGTCGATTTATGATTGAAAAGGGATGCGCATCTCAGTTTATAAAAGATATGGGTTTACCCAAACTTGCTTATCATGTGTTTATTTACTTTAAAAATCTTTCGCTTGCGTGTATTTTGATTTATTTCAAAAATAAAGAGTCGGGTCTTTACAAGTTTAGAACTATGTTTAAAAACAAACTTATGTTTTTAAAAATTAAGAATGATTTTTTATGCAGTAAACTTATTTACCAAGATGATTTTTAAAAACAGTTGTAATACACAAAATAGCAGAAAATGAAAATAATTTTATGTTCTTTTCTTACTGTTGTTTATATTAATTACTTTTATATATTCATTAACTTTATTTTTATGTATAACTTAACTTATATGTTATAATTTTATAGTTGATATATAGAATAAGTAAATGAAAATATAAAAAATTATTTAAAAAAAATAAAAACATATGGATAAAATTTATCTTTCCCAACAGTTTTTAAAATTAAAAAACAATGGAAAACATATTTTTTTTAAAAATAGTCTATTAAATAGTTTTTAAACACGGTTTTTATAAAATTAACCCGAACAGCATGATTCTCTATTTTAACCTAAAATACACAAAATTAAGGCCTTTCATTCCAAATAATGATAAACTAATGGAGCATAAAATGTTGAATTATCTTCAAAAGCCTTTGAAAAGGGTTCAACTTCAATTTTTCTAAAACTAGTTTTTTTTTCTTGCTCTCTCTAAACCACCCCTTTCTTTAATTTTACTACATCATTGAAGAACCTATGTACTTTATTTTGACCTCTATCACTCCAGACTCCACCCCACAAAGTCGCAACCACACATTTTGCACCACCTCTCCATCGATGCAGCTTATTGAGCTTTCCTTAGCCAGACAATTGTCATTGCTTGGCACCATCTTCCTCAACGGGGTCTCACCGCCGGAAACTTGCAGAATCTGCCTCATTCGGGTGGCGGATTGTAATGGTTGAAGCCGGAGAAAGGCGTGACCCATCTCATCATCAGCCTTGAAACAATCTCTATCGTATACTTCCTGCATCCAAAAAGAAAGAAAAAAAATTAGGATGACGAGAAAGTAATATGGTAAATTACTCTTTTTAAGGGGTGACTCGAATTCTATTTTGACCCAAAGTGAGAGTTTGCAATACAAATTTTTAATGCAAACCTACCTAAGATGAGATGATGGTTTGTTGTTGAGATATATAATTAAATTTACCCTCATCTACTGGCTTAGCTTTTAAGTGAATTGGTGATTTAATATATTAAAGTTGTTATCAGAGCAGGAGGTCCTAAGTTCTCGAACCCTGTAATGACGTTTCCTTCCCATTTATATTCCATATGTTTGGATGGTGTATCAAGAAATAGGAAATTGGATTCATGAAATTCCAGATCTCGCGGTCGTAGCCCAAAATATTCCAATCCTAATTTCTTAGAAATGGAATTATTTCCATGTAAATTTAATTTGTGTCATGGAATTATTCCATTATCTTTATTGATTCTTAAATTTAACGAATGGAATTTGGCAGTGAATTGAACTTACAAATTGCAATGGTCCGGCGAATTGTTCGGTATCAATGGTGAAACTGAGTTCTTGATTCCAAACGGGATTAAGACAACTTCTGATAACCCTAGTTTTTGCCTTCTGTATTATCATACACAGATAGAAAAAAAAAGAAACCCATAATCAGAAATGTGAAGGAAAACAAAAAACAAAAACCAAAAACCAAAAAAAAAACGGAGCCAAAGAATCACCTGTTTCCCCAATTTGACGACAACATATGGATCGCTACTCCTGAAATCTCGAATCACAAGACCTTTCCCTTGAAGGATACTCACTTTAAGAAATCGTCTTGATTCCACCATTTTTATTTAATTTATTTGTTTATTTTTCAAAACTTGGAAAATTCTTGTAAGAGAGTTGTGATCTAAAAACTCTCAGATTTATTTATATATTAAATGGAAATGGAAGAAACGAGATCCAAATGTTATAAACTAAATCAGTTTTAGTTTGGTTTTCCTGAAAGCAAACGAAACTATAAATTTACTCTACCAACTGATAAAACTCCGCTTATTAATAACAAAGAAAACAATATCAAAAAACCACAACCTAATTTAGGATGCATGGGTAACCAAAAATCAAAACGGGTGATAAAAAAATAGAAAGATTAATGATTAAATGAAAAAAAATGTACCAAAAAAAGAACTCACGTGTTTAAAAATGAGAAATTATCATGGTGTCAAATTTTTTTATAATATTTACAGATTTACCATTTTTTTTTTTAAATTTACAATTGTATCATGTTTTAAATTTTTTAAATAATTCACTATTGACTATAATAAATAATTTTGATATAGAGTAAACACAAGGTATATTCATCTATTGATTGATGTGTCCAATAAAAATGAAGTTAATATTTTAGATTTTCTTTTTCAATTTATATTTATTTTTAAAAATATATTTCTTTTTAATCAATCATTTTAATAATTAATATGTAAAAATATGTTATTTCAATAATTGTCCTTTTATTTAAGCAGTTTGATTGGCCCTTCTTCTTCTTCATCTTCATCTTCTTATTTTATTTATTAATTTATATTAAATCAAATTGGAGGAGGAAATATTTCAACCTTCAATCTCATACCAAATGAGTAAATGCCTAATCAATTGAATTATGTTCATGTTAGAAATTAGTATTTATTAATGATTATTTAGTTTATTATATTTAATTTTTATTAATTATTTTCTTATTATCTAAATAAATTTCAAAGATATTTTTAATTTATAATTTAATACTTAATATTTAAAATATTTAATTATTTCTCAGCATTTTATTCATTAATTTAGTATTAAAATTACTTATTCAAAAAAAAAAATAGTATTAAAATTACTTTTCATAAATTAATATTAAACAATTAACTAAAATGTCCGTCCGTTAACAATAATAGTTTTTATTTTTTATTTAAAAATATTATGCTGGATTAATAACAAAATTTTAACCGAAATTTAAAAATCTGAACTGAGATTTAAAAACTTAAAAATGTTTCAGATACTCATGTTTTTTTTTTTCTTTTCAAAATTGGTTCAGATATAAAAGAATTTTCAAAAGGTGAAAAATAAGATTAAGAAATTATAAGTAAAACAAATTTAAATTTTAAAAATAGATACCTAAAACGAAATCTTATCAGATAGAGAACTGGATTATTTCGTTTAACTAATTAATTCAACTAAATTAAACAACCTGTTTTATTTAGGGGTATTTTAAAAAATCACATTTTTTAAAAGTTATTTTCAAAACAAATTAAAAATTATAAAAAAATGACACATATTTTAGCATTCATCAATATAAGGAAAGAAAATAAGCATTCATCAATTTAAGGAAAGAAAATCATTAATGGGGCATTTGCAAATCTAGCAAATTTTTTAGCAATATTTGTAAAAATGAAAGCTCAAAAAAATATTTGTAAATATAGCAAATTTTGATTTAGTTTATCATTGATAAACATTGAATTACATATTTTTATACTATGTTTATCACTGATAAACACATAAATCATTGTTTATCATTGATAAACATGATAAAAATTGCTATATTTGCAAATACTTTTTTGAGTTAATATTTTTACAAATATTACATAAAAATCTGCCACCCAATAAAATTTCCCATCATTAATTAATGATTTTGTAAAATTAATAAATATTAATTATCTCAAATAGCAGAGTTTAGATATGCATTTTCATTTATGTTACTACTTTTTTTATTATTTATTTAAATAGTGTAGTGATAATTGTATCAGATATTTACACCAATAATCAAATCGGTAATCATATTTACAAAAAAATTTCCGATACCAATTTATTTACAAAAATAAGCAAATCAGGCCTTATACGGTGGTTATTAAAAAAGATTATAACTAATTTGCCCTTTTTAATATAAAAACGTATATTTCCTTTTATGCTTATAACTGTCTTAATATCTGTCTGATTTTAAATTACAGATTTCATGCCTTGATTTTCGCCTCATATTCCACGTTCGTGCAGTTGTCTTTTTAATTTTTTTTGTAATTAATTTCTTAATGTAATTGTAACAACATTTCCAAGTTCATACGTAATATTCCTAGTTTATTTCCTTCATACGTTCTTCTATGTATATCTGAATTCTTCTGTCATGGGTCGTTTTATTGAATGCAAATTGCTGCAAGATGGAAGATTTGATGATAAGAATGAGTACATGGATTATCAGTCATCTTTGTTTCGTTGTGTCAAAAACATTAATCTATAAATGCTTCATAGGAAACTGTCAAGACTATTTGTTTATGTCCTATGTAATTCTTAAGTTTGTGGCTACTTTAATTATGCATTGTTTATTTTCAACTATTTTCAATTTACTTTTAAGTTGTAAGAATAATGGATGCTTGTGTTAACATAATTTATTTTCGAGTGAATGTTTTGGTTTTCATTTTTATTGTTAGATGTGTGTTATAAATGTTATTTTATTTATTAAATGCATATAAATGTTTACTATAGTTAAATGATATTAAATGAAATATTTATTTGTTGTTATAGTTGTCTGTCGCAAATGATTATTTACTTTCTTAAACGCATATAAATGTTTAATATAGTTAAACGAAATTAAATGCAGCTTTCATAAGTAATCAATATATTTAAGTTAACATTGTAAGTTAAGACTACGTTAATTGGGGGAATGAGTAATGTTGTTAACCATGTTAACAGTTATTTATGGTTTACTCATAGTTTGATTTTTAAATTTATATGGTACGATTTCAACATTTATTATTAGTAAACATTAATAAATAAATATTATACTTATGATAATCAAAACAATGTAAATTCATCCACAAAAAATAGTAAGGTGCAATGGTATATTCATTCTAAACCATATAAAAAAACATTGTAATTTGACATGATTATCAAAAAATATTGAAAAGGTGCAAAACATATCAAAGTCATCCAAACTGTCATAATTTATATATCATATCAAAACACAAACTCTTAACACAGTAAAAAAAACATAAAATTCATTTTTTAAGAACCCCAGGTTGACTTAAACTAAATTTGAACGTTGGTTGCGAGTGATCCGGTTGTGAGCTCCCTCCTTGTATTGTTGTTAATTCGAGCCCGAATCTTGCTGTAGATGACTTTATAGTTGCAGTCTGTTTGTTTTGAATTCTTTGTGATCTTGGTCTAACAGGTTGAAGCTTATCAGGTCTACTCTTTGTAATAAGTTCCACTTTCCCTTTAATTCCTCTTTCTTCTCAACCACAGCTTGAGTCATCCTTGATTTCTTAGAATTCTTTCTCAGAAGCGGAATACCATCCTATTAGTTAAAAAAACATTTAACTATATTTATTAAATATAAATGTTTAAAACTGTTTATACTCAACAATTTACCTCGTCTATTTCTTCTCCTTCATCACTGTTTTTATTCTGTTTTGAATGTTCTGTAACATGTTGTTCAACCATTTCTTTTCTCTTTGCAAATTTCAAATCCACCACATTGCTCTAGAGTCCCCTGCATTGACTAAAATCAAGAATGTGATTTTTTCATCGTCTTTTTTCACTTCTTGCCGTTCATTTCTTCTCTTTTTACAAATTTCTTGTTTTTCATGACCATCCTGTTGAAAAATAACTTAAAATCATATACCAAAATAAACAATATGTAAGACAATAGTATTAGCTTCAGTAGATGTTTAACTTTGTTTACTGAAAATAAGTTTTGATATACAGAATATGAAATAAATATACTGAGGATGTACGTATTACTATTTATTAATGTATAACTTTGTTTATTGAATATAAATATTTATTTCATTAATAAAAAATACAACTCACATCCACGTGAGCATCTTCTTCTTCAACATTACTCTGGTTTTCAACATGAATATCATCATCCATTTCAGAATCCTCAATGCTTTCTTCTTCAAATGAAACTACCTCATTTCTTGATTTTGGTTCTTCTTCCACCTGAATTTCTTCCAAATCAACTTTATTTCTTCTTCTCCACTATTATTCTGATATTTTACAAAAAAATATGAAAAAACTGTTATTGTAAACAGAGGCATGCAATATGAAAAAAAATAAACATTAATGAATGTTGAAAATACGATACCTCATCATTTTTCTGTTCTTCAATTTCTTCATCGACTATTTCATGACTTTTTTTCAATGAAGCTTTCTCCTTATTAATTGCTTCAAGGTACTTCTTGTGTCTTTCCTCCTAAACCTTCTTCTTTGTAAACAATATCACTTTTTTTGGCCTAAACTTTGTTCTTCAATTTTCTGGGTTCGGTAAGCTTCCGGCGAAATTTGTTCTGGTTTTGGTGAAAGTTATTCACAAATGCGGAAATTCCAAATAGGGGGGAAAGTAAAATTCTGGATTTCAAAATTTTCGATTTATGAAACTTAACCGCTAAAAAATTGAAATTAATGCGTAAATCAGATCCCATATTTCACGCCTCTTGTCTTTTCTAACTGACATGACGCCACTTCCATGTGCAGTTGAGCGACATTTTGGGTTTTCAATACATTAGGGGTAAATTTGTCAGAAACCAATATTTTGTGGTGGTGGTTGTTTAAATCTGTAATTAAATTATACATCTTTGTTTTTTTGTAATTAGTGTAAAGGATTTGGTCATATATGAAATTAACCCTAATTGTATATCCTCAAAATGAGGGTGACAATGTTGCAAAACTCATCATTGATCTAGTCATGGTTAGGAAAAGTGTCATAGAACTTGTAATTATTTAATAAAGATAATTTATTTTGAATAAATTAAAAGGAAAAATGAAAAACACACCCATGTGGCTTCGGTAAAAAATAAACACACCCCCTGTAGTTTGAAATGAATATTTATACCCCTATAGTTTCAAAATTGTGCAAATTGACCCCTCCACTCTACGTCGTTGATTTTCTTTTTGTTATAACTTTTTCATTTGAACTCTGATTTGAATGATTCAAGATGTTATGGAATCATCGTTTCGAGCTCTACGTTGTAGTCACTTAGAAACTTAGAAAAAATTAGTGTAAAATAGTTATCATCATCAAAATATTCGATCGAGTTGAAGTCGTAAACACTTTTTTATACTGATGATTTAGAAACTTTTTGTGACTCCAACGTAGAGCGTGAAATGAGAATTCCATAACATCTTGAATCATTCAAATCGAAGTTCAAACGAAAAAGTTATGACTAAAAAAAAATCAACATCGTATAAGGGAAGAGTCAATTTCCACAATTTTAAAACTATAGGGGTATAAATATTCATTTTGAAACTACAGGGGATGTGTTGGTCTTTGGACAAAACCACAGGGGTGTTTTTTTTGCATTTTTACCTAAATTAAATAAATAAATTTTATTTCCTTTTAGGGCATGAACTTAAATGAAATATTTTATAAAGTTAATTCCCCATATATCACCCATTTTCATAATTCCCTAAATGACATTTTTTGTAATATAACAATATTAATTATTTTTTTCAAATTTATATAAAATGTCACTCATTTATTAATTTACTAAATTTGTTCTCTTATTCAATTATTAAATTGAAATTTGAGTTTTTTTTATTATTTCACTAAATTATTCCGTTTTAATTCAATGTTTAATTCAATAATTAATGAATTAAAATCTGAGTTTTATTAATTCAATAAATTATTTCGTTTAATTCAATGATTTATTGAATTAAAATTTTGAGTTTTAGTGTTTGATTTCAATTCAAAAAGTTATTGAATTGAAGATAATAAATTATTGAATCAATAAAACTCATATTTTAATTCAATAATTTATTGAATTAAAATTTTGAGTTTTAGCATTTTGATATATCTATTATTACTGTAAAGGGCAAAAATAGCCCTCTTACGGGCCTCATCCATGCAAGGCCAGTTCACATGGGGCCAGGCTCATCTGAACTACCATTAGAAGGAGCCATTCCTTCATGGGCTGAATGGAAGCCCATTAAACATAGTCCCAGACTAGCCCAGCCAACGAGCCCACAATCAAGGCACTATAAAAGGCAATCTGACCTATCAAATCAGAGAGACAAATCGGTTAGACACTTTTAACCTAACTCTTCCTTGCGACGCAACACATTTTCTCACCTACCACCACCTAACTTGATCGTCGGAGGGTTCTAGGTCGGTACCACACCAGTGCTCTTTTGACCATTGTTCTTTGATCCATTTCAGGTAGCATCGCATGAGGAAGCAACACGTGACACAACGTGTTCAACCGTGTGGAGAAAACCCATTACGAGAAATACCCCACACAGTTTGGGTTTAGCGCCCACCGTGGGGCCGTTCATCTTCGATTTCCCGCTAAATCCAGATACTCACGCGGTACCCTCAAGAGAACGCAGCTAGAGACAAAAGAGTAAACGACGATGCTCAGGAACTTGACATGGTGCCAGGAACCATCACCATCGCACTGTAAGAACATCGAGAGATGATGGATGCGCACAAAGCATTGAGAGAAGAAGTGCGAGAAATGAAAGCCTTACTAGGGGAAGGGTTGGCGGCGGTCCATGCTAACAGCCAAAACATCCTAAACGTAGATGAGGGAGGCCCTTTAAAGCCACGAACTGGAAAATCCCAAGCCAGACGGCGGCGTCGAAGGGCCACCATGTCCGAAAAGGAAAGAATGTGGCTGAAATCGACTTACGGACAAGGCTGACGGCCTGCCGACGAGGGGAAATGCCAACCTGGAGATCTCCTTGTCGAAGGAAAAAAACGCCCCAAGCATGACAGGCCTCGTGCGAGACAACTCTTGCTGACAGACTCAAGGCAAGGTGATTTCTCAGAGAGATGCCGAAAGACATCAGGACTCAAGTTACACAGGAAGCGACGAAGGAAGCTCGACCTCCACGGGTAAGAACAAATACCGGGGAAAGCAGCAGAAGTACACCGACACAAGGCAAATCCTCAAAGAAAAGTTGACAAAATAGGCGTTCGAGAAAAGAGCCAAACCTAACTCCGACGCCCGAGAGCCAGGAGATTCCTCTTTAACAAGAGAAATCATGTCCGTTCCACAACTGAAGCATTTCATCCTCCCCAAGTTCAAAATGTACGACGGAACTGGGGACCCGATGGAACATGTGGCCCACTTCATCAACATGATGGAATCTTCGTGCGTAATCGGCCTGATCTAGACGCCCTAACCTGTAGATTATTTCCCACAATCAAAACTTTTTCAGACCTATCGTTAGCTTTCCTCAGCGAATATAGCGTGAGTCAGAAGTTCGTCAAAACGAATTACGACCTCTCTGATGTGTTGATGGGGGAAAAGGAAGCCCTTCGAGATTTCATTGTTAGGTTCCGACAAGTCAAGCTAGAGGTCAAAAACTACAACGATCTAGAGGCAGTGATCGCATTCTCACGGGCCGTACACCCGAACCATCCCCTATGGAGGTC
Organism: Gynostemma pentaphyllum; assembly: GCA_028015215.1. Taxonomy (NCBI): domain Eukaryota; kingdom Viridiplantae; phylum Streptophyta; class Magnoliopsida; order Cucurbitales; family Cucurbitaceae; genus Gynostemma; species Gynostemma pentaphyllum. The sequence goes on from CM051346.1 coordinate 30,432,717, forward strand.
TTTCAATAAGCGAAGGCCCACAACCATGAAAGAGGCATTAGACAGTGCGATGGCCAAAATATCGCAGGACGAGTTCAAAAGGGTGGCAAGAGAAATGCGAAGAATGAGGTCAAAACCTGAAAAAGTATGGAAGAAGAAGGAACCCTCAATTGAGGAAAGAAGAGGAAGAGAGCACAGACTCTCAGAAAGAAGAGAATAAGAAAAAAGAGATGAGGTGGAAAGAAAATCTGTATGGGGAAGGATCAAAGATCAGAAGAAACGAAGCCCAGAACGGATCCTGTACACGGAAGCGGTGAGAAATTCTTTCCGAAAGGAAGAGAATCTAAAAGAGAAAAGGCCGCGCTATGCCCGGAAAAGTCTGGAGAGAAAGGAACCTTACTACAGGTTCCACAAATCCAACGGGCATGCCATGGAAAACTGTAAAATCCTCGACCGAGAGATAGACCGCGTGTGCGAACAAGGTCCGGCCCGAAGGATCAAGAGGCAGGATGCGAAATACATGGATGAGTTGCTCGCCGCACCAGTGGAAGTTCCATCAATGCCCAAAAAAGGTCTCATCGTGAAGCTAGACTCCCCATCTATCTGGTCGAGCACACTTCCGAGGATCTGATTAAGTATTCCAGGAAAAATCTGAAAGTCGTCCACTTGCCCCACAATGACGTACTGGTGATAGCAATATTCATCGGGTCTCATACAGTCAGCATAGTCCTAGTAGATCCAGGTTCATCCATCAATATACTGTACATGTCTGCATTCCGGAATATGAAGCTGAGAGAATCAGATCTCACCTCGAATTCCCAAGACCTGGTGGGATTCAATGGAACAGTGACAAGATCTTCCAAAACTATCAAACTGCCAGTCCGAGTCGAAGGTGCAAATCCAATGGCTCTTTTTTATGTCATAGATGCCCGCTCAGGGTACAATGCCCTCCTTGGAAGGCCATTGATTCATGACATGGGGGCGCACCCTTCAACTCTCCATCAGAAACTGAAATACCCCACTGAAAAGGGGATCAGGGTTATAAAAGGGGACCAACAGGTCTCAAGATCGTGTTTGGTTGAAATCGTCAAGCTGAAATCTCAATGCCAAGCATAGCACCTACAGGATCGAGGCCCTGAAAGAGGCCCGCCTTTTGTTCGACCAAGAATTGAAGCACCTGAGGACGGATCGATAAAAATCCAGATTCATCCAGAAGACTAAGGGAAAACGACGAGCATTGGGAAAGATTTGAAAGAAAGTCTGAGAGACGGACTGGTTAACCTTCTGAAGAAGAGTTGGAATACGTTTGCATGAGATCACACAGACATGCCCGGTATAGACCCGGATTTCATAACTCACAACCTCAAAGTTGATCCAAACCAACCTCTTGTCAAACAGAAGAGGCGTAAATTTGCACTCGAGCGAAATGAAATCATCAACGAGGTTCAAAAACTTTTGAAGGCGGGTTTCGTCCGAGAGGACAAATACCTTGAGTGGCTGGCCAATGTGGTGGTCATAAAGAAAAAGAATGGGTAATGGAGGGCGTGTATTGACTTCACGGACCTCAACAAAGCTTGCCCAAAGGATTCTTTCCCGCTGCCAAAAATAGATCAACTAGTAGATGCCATGGCCGGCTATGAACTACTCAGTTTCATGGACGCCTTTTGTACAACCAAATCAAGATGAACCCAAAAGATCAAGAAAAATCTTCGTTCATAACCAATGTAGGCACGTATTGCTACACTGGGATGCCCTTTGGTTTAAAGAACGCAGGAGCTATCTATCAGCGCCTGATGAACCGAATGTTCACAAATCTCTTGGGAAAAACAGTGGAAGTGTACATCGATGACATGTTGATCAAGTCACGGAAGGTTGAGGACCACCTAGCCTACATGGAATAAACATCTGAAGTGTTGAACCGATATGGGATGAAACTGAACCCTGATAAATGCACATTCGGAGTCCCAGTGAGCAAATTATTAGGTCACCTGGTGACGAATCTAAGAATCTAGGCTAACCTCGATGAGATTCAAGCGATAATAGACATGCAGGTACCCACGAATCTAAAGAGGGTACAAAAACTAACTGGGTGCTTGGAAGCCTTGAACAGGTTCATATCTCAATCATTAGATAAGTGCCTACCTTTCTTCAAAGCACTGAAAAAGAGCAAAGGGTTCGGCTGGAAAGTTAAGTGCCAGAAAGCATTCGAGGAACTCAAGGTTTACTTGTCTTCGCCCCCACTGTTGGCCAAGCCCTCAAATAACGAAAAGCTATTTCTATACTTAAAGGTGTCTGATGTGGCAATTAGTTCAGCGCTGGTGCGCGAAGACGAGCAAATGCAACACCCAATCTACTACGTGAGTAAAGCGATGGTCGACGCCGAAACACAGTAGTTGAAGATGGAGAAGCTGGCATTAGCCCTGATAGTCGCTTCTTGGAAACAGAAGCACTATTTTCAGGGTCACTAGATAGTAATGAGAACCACCTTCCCACTGAAAGCCATTCTTCACAAATCGGACGTTTTGGGACGTCTGACAAAATGGGAGATAGAGTTGGGAGGATATGACATCACTTATGAACCAGAAACCGCCATCAAAGGACAGGTTCTCGCAGACTTTGTGGCCGAAATGACCTGACAAGCTCGAATGAGACCAAAGTAAGCTCATTGTTACCAACAGACCCTGGAATGGAAGTCTGGACCCTAAGCATTGATGGGTCCTCAAATTCAAGAGGATCCGCAGTGGGGCTAGTCTTGTCAACCTCTGAGGGATACCTCCTATAACAGTCGATTCGTTTTAGATTTGCAGCCTCGAACAACGAAGCAGAATACGAATCGTTGATAGTGGGGCTACAAAGAGCCAAGGAACTGGGAGTTGAGAACCTGAGCGTCAAAAGTGATTCTCAACTTGTAGTGAATCAAGTGAAAGGGTTGTTCAAAGCAAAAGATCCTAGAATGGCGAAATATCTAGAAAAAGAATTGTCTATCCTCTCTGAGTTCACCAAGTATGACATCAGCCAAGTGCCTCAGACTGAGAATGGACATGCTGACACTCTGGCTAACCTCGGGTCTGCAGTCAGTACCGAAATGAGAAGAATGATCCCTATTGATTACCTATCCGAACCCAGCATAATCCTCGATTCGGACAGGGGGAGTAGAGTCGATGAGATTAGGCAATTGATGCCGGTAGAACGAAATCAGGACCCCGAGCCAGACTGGAAGAGCCAAATCCTCGAGTACTTGCGAATCAGACTTCTACCCGAAGGGAAACCAAAGCCGCCAAGTACTCGATCATCCAGGGAGAATTATACAGAAGGTCTTTCGGCGGACCCTATCTGAAGTGCCTGGGAAAGTCAGAAAGCTCTTATGTATTGAAAGAACTGCACCTCGGACACTGCGGGAACCATGTAGGACCAAGGTCCTTATGTCACAGAGCACTGACGCAAGGGTATTACTGGCCGACCATGATCAAGGATGCCAAAGACTTCGTCGCCTGGTGTGACAAATGTTAAAGATTTGCAAAGACGATTCACGCACCGCCAACAGCATTAACGACAATCTCAGCACCTTGGCCCTTCATACAATGGGGTTTAGACCTAGTGGGAAAACTGTCGTTAGCCCCGGGTCAAAAGTGCTATTTGATTGTAGCAACAAACTATTTCTCCAAATTGGAGGTGTTCGAATAGCAGCCAAGGTGCTACACAGTGGGTTGTATTGGCTTACCTTGTTCAAGGATGCAAAAGAATTTGTGCAAAGATGTGATAATTGTCAGCGCACGGGAAATATTTCTCAAAGGCATAAGATGCCTTTAAATAATATTTTGGAGATCGAACGTTTGGGGCATTGATTTTATGGGACCCTTCCAGCTATCATGTGGTAATCAATACATGCAGTTGCATTACCTACAAATGATGCGAAAGTTGTAGTCAAGTTCTTGAAAAAAAATATTTTTTCACGATTCGAACCCCAAGAGCATTGATAAGTGATGAAGGAACGCATTTCTGTAACAATATGCTTGAAAGAATTCTCGTCAAGTACAATATTCGTCATAAAATTGTCACAACATATCATCCACAGAGCAATGGGCAGGCTAAAATTTCAAATCGGGAAATTAAGCATATTATGGAAAAGGTAGTTCATCCAAGCCGGAAAGATTGGTCTGAAAAGCTAGATGAATCTTTATGGGCATATCGTACAACTTTCAAGACAACTTTAGGCATGTCACCCTATCAAGTTGTTTTTGGAAAAGCTTGTCACTTGCCACTAGAGCTGGAGCATAAAGCATTTTGGGCATTGAAAGCCCTTAACTTTAATTTACAATTAGCTAGAGAACGATGTTTGGAATTACTGGAAATGGAAGAATTCAGAGACCAAGTATATGAAAATGCCAAGATATTTAAAGAAAAAACTAAAAGGTGGCATGATAGAAAAAATCATTCGAAGGGAATTCAAGGATGGAGAAATGGTTTTACTTTTTAATTCTCATTGAAGATTGTTTCCAGGCAAGTTAAAATCCAAATGGTCAGAGCCATTCAAAATTGCTAAGGTTTATCCTTCTGGCGCGGTATATCTCATTGGCCATGAACCATCAGATATTTTCAAGGTAAATGCTCAAAGAATTAAGCATTACTGGGGACAAGAGGTGGATAGGCAGAAGTTATCCATCCCTCTTCGTGACCCCTAAGCAAGAACCGTGCCTGGTAGAGCGAGCTTCATGACATTCTCAAGTAATGATTCTGCCAAGCTGAATGCATTCCAACCAGGTTTGCAACATATCTTTTTGTCTTATTCTCTTTCATAACCAATAGGGAAGTTCGTAAATTTTTGTTCATAAATGCATGCACGGACTATGTTTAATTATAATTCTCACGCACGATGCACGTGATTTCTTTCATGGGGAAGGTAGAAAATTTGAAAAGCAAAAGGGTAGTTATGATTTTTTGCGAGCAGACACATAATTACAGTGCAGTAACTCGAGGCGACGCATGTGGTCATTCGAAAGCCACGTTTCATTTCTCTCCCCACTATACTGTTTCGCCTGCCCCACGTCCTTTTAAACCATCTTTTCTTTACCCTTTAGGTTTCACCCATTTCACTCATTCCCCCATTTCTCTCCAAAACCCTAACCCACCATGGTCTACACACGAAAGCAATTGGATGCCTCAACTCCTCAGAAGAGATCTGTTAGGAATGCTGAAGCATCTTCCAGTAGAGGATCAAAAGGGAATGGTGTTGCATGTGATGATCCTATCCACATTGATGGTATTCACAAAGCAAATGAGTCGGAGGAAGATATCAAGGTGTTTAAGTGTTGTTCAAGCCATGGGAGAATGTTTGGAGGCTGTGCGGTTCAGTTCCCCAGCAGCAAATAAAGCATATCGCAAGGTGTTTAAGTGTTGTGAGATCCTGTTTGAACGGGGTTTGAGATGACTAGCGCAGTAGCTTGGGGACTTCCTATATATGTCTCTGGACTTATGAGACACTTCAGATGGAGTCTTTAGTTCGTCACCCTGAAATGAACCCCGTTCTCACTATTGTGAGGGAGTTTAACGTGAACTTTGCAGAGAGAGTAGACTATGTTGTTCGAGTCCGTGGAAGAAAGGTCAATTTTTCACCAGATGCGATTAACCAGTATTATGGAATACCTGACCATGGAGATTTATTTGGAGACTATATGGAAGAACTGCACCCTGAATTTTTGGAAGAAATATTGCAGCATGCAGGCCATCCAAGGGCCCAGTGGTCCATATCTGCATAAAAGATCTACACCGTTAAGAAAGCTTATTTGAAACCTACTGCCAGAATTTGGTTAATTTGTCTTCTCACCCGTGTCATTCCCACCTCACATAAAACAACTGTAAGTGCTGAAAGAATGTTGCTTCTCTATAGTGTCATGTTAGGAAAGCCAGTTAATTTTGGGAGGATTATATCTCGAAAAATGGAAAAATGTGCTGAGAGTGCAACGTCAGGGGTTTGTCTAGTCTTTCCCAGTTTGATAACCGGGTTATGTGAGAAGGCAGGAGTGCAATTTTAAAATAGGGATGAGGTGAAAAACCTAAGTGGCATCATTGTTAGAGATTGCATGGCCAGAGTCTTTAGTCTTCGAAGTCCCATTCCTCCACCAATAATTAGTCGACCGGAGCCTGAACCTACCTTGTCTATCTTGCCTATGTTAGAAACCCTTCAAAGCATGATACTCAAACTCCAGAGTGATCTCTCTAGCTTTACCCAGAAAACCCAACTCATGTGGACCTACCAGAAAATTCATAATAGTGTGCTTGAAGACACTTTAGTGGCCCACTAAATCCATCCTCCTAGGACTTTCCCTAAGTTCCCTTCTTCCATCTTAGGCGATTTTAATTTCTTCCCAGACGACCCTGCCCCACAAGAGCAATGTACTCCATCCCATAACAAGGAACCTTCAGTGACTCTGGAAGAAATAGAAGAATCTGCGAAGGAAGAAGAAGATCTACATTATGAGCCAGAAAGAGAAGCCATTGAGAGGTGTTTGAATGAGCTAGGAGTGATTGACGAATGTGACTAGGACAATGACCATGAATCCGATGTGGACTATGAATACGACAGTTTGGAAGAGGAACTGGAGAATGCTCGCATTGATGACTACGACAAGGATGTGTCTCATGAAGAACTTATTTGCAAATAATCTATACTTGAGTGGTCTCTTTTCTTTTCCTGCTTTTATCTGAAATGTTTAATCTGTGAATAGATGCATAGATGATTGGTTGTGAGAGCACAACCTTGTTTAAGTTTTGGGGGGGGGGAGGATTGATAGTCCCCATATTATTTTGTCTGTAGTTACTTTTGAAGCACTTTACTTTTGTTGCTCCCACAGGAAAATCCAAATGGTTAATGTACTTATTTTTTTATTTCTACTTGTCTCTTTAGTTAATTAGAGTAATTTTAATTCGATGTTTCCATTGACAGTAGTTTATAAAAAAAAATAGAATAAAAAGTTTTGTAGCTTAGCAAGGATCCCTTAGATGAGGTAGTATAACTCCTAAGACGCAAGGCAAGACAAGAACATTTCATAAAACTAAAAGCACTTTGAAAAGGAAACTCTTTTACACGATCTCAGTTGATTGACATTTCTTTGTACAGTCCGAACAGTTAAGAAAGAACTTGAGAGCCACTTACTTAAGTATAAGCTAATCTGGAAAGCACTTCTTCCTATGGTGATCCAAAGCAAAATCCTTTCTTTCCCTTGTATAGAGCAAACTGAATAAAAGCAATAAGTTTAGGGGTGGCATAGCCACCAACCCTTTTACAAATCCAATGTTTCCAATTCCCTTAGAAAAGCAAAAGCTTGTTACCAAAGTGCACATAATGCACCAAATAAAAAAAAAGAAAAAAAAAAATCAGAAAATGAGTTGGAAAAATTAGTCACTCCTCTTCCATAGGAATGAGTGAGCCCTTAGGGCAAGCTTCTAGGTGGAGGTGACTAGGAAGTCACACCATTTAGCTGTTTCTATCGCAAAAACATATGACAAAGAGAATGTGCCAAAGGCAATAAAAGCTCTTAGTATTACAAAGGGGAATAAATTAAGTTTTTTTGCGCATGAAAATCCAAAAGAAGGAAGCAAGTTGGAAAAGTGAATCCCAAGAAAAAGAACTTGAGGATAAACTTTATTAGCTGGGAAGAATTGAAAAGAGAAGCTTGAAATTGAGCTCCACACAAACACTGCCGAGAGTTGTTATCTCTTTGTGTCTTTAGAAAAGTTTTGTTCTTGCTCTTGCTGAATAGGAGGTATTGATACTGGAACCTTGCCCGAACTATTGTAAATAATGAGTTAGATTAGTAATTTTAAATTCTTTTATTTTTAGTTAGAAAAGAATTACTCGAGGACGAGCAATGATTCAAGTTTGGGGGTGTGATAAGTCCTTAGAAAAGGGTATTCACATAGTTAAACTTGGATAAATCTAGGTTAAAAGACCAAGCAATTGAGTAGAATGTTGAGCTTCTGCACTTATCTAAGTCACTTTTGTAATTTCAAATTCGAAATGAGCCATATGATTCACTTTGGCTTTTTTTTTTTTTATCAATTTTTCTCTTATTATTTGATTACTTTTTTAGCGTTCTAATATTGCCCTTGCGAGCATAGTTTCTAGTGGGTGCTCTTGGCAATTCTTTACTGATGCAGGGCAAAGTGTGAAGAAGAATACACTGTAAAGTTGCTGAAGCAAAGCACTCAGAAGACAAAGATATATTATCTTCCTTGATGAGCTGTTCGATGGGACAAGCGGCAGTCAGTTCATGCTATAGTTCCCTAACCACGTGAGCTTCCCGATATACTTTACCAACTACATTTTTGGCGAGAAAAAGTAAAAATGATGAATCAAAGAGAAAGAAGTGGGAGATATAAAAAAAAGGAAAAAAAATGAAAGAGAGAGACGGTGAAGAAGAGAGCAGAAAGGAAAGAAGAAAGCAACAAGCAAGGAAGTGTTGTTAACAGGTTATTTTGTAGTTCAGCGTTTAGCATTTTCAGTCTTATATTTATTATGAATTCTAGCTTTAGGACTATGTTTATTTTCATGTTGTTGAAAGCCATGAGAGGCTAAACCCTTTTGTGCTGAAGTGTTAGTAGAGATGGACGGACATGAACCATTATTTTGAAACTCATCTATTTATGGAGATTGTGATGTAATATTCTTATCGTTCATATCCTTCTTTAATGCTGCATGAAAATATAGTCAGAAGAGTGTATGCAAATATTGGAAGATAATTTGTATGCCAATTTCATATAGGATATTACTTGTTCATTTTAATCACAACTTAGAAATATGGGAAATGTTAAGAGGACCAAAGAGCAGTATAAGAGGATTCAAAAGAAGCAGACTTTATTTAAGGTTTTAGAGATAAGATCTAGGGTAAAGTGATGCATCAGGGTAGTTTGAGAAAACTCATCATTGCTCTTGTTTTCCTATGTATTGATTGTCTCACGACTCCATCCATACACTACAAAAAAAAGTCAATTTGTGACAAGAAATTTGCGACCAAAAGGTTGTTTTTATTGTAGAATGCGACCAAAAAAGCGACCAACATGGTGGTGGAAAAAAAGCTGGTCGGTCCTGAATTTGTGCGACTGGATAGTCACAAAAATACGACCAAGCATGTTTGGTCGCAAAAAAGTCAACATTTTGAAAAACCGACCAAATGGTCGCTTAAAAAAGTGACCATCTGGTCGTAATTTAAGTTGAAGACAGGTGACCAGTTGGTCACATGCAACAGTGACCACGTGGTCATTTTTATAAGCGACCAAATGGTCACTTTTGGACTCATCCAAAATGCGACTAGATGGTCATTTTTTTAGGGATAAAATACAACCATCTTGTCGTAATGTAACTTGAAAAAAAGTGACCAGTTGGTCACATGAAGCAGTGACCATGTGGTCTTTTATAAGCGACCAAGTAGTCACTTTTGTACTCAGACAAAATGCGACCAGATGGTCATTTATCTTAGGATAAATGCGACCATCTGGTCGTATTTAATAAATATTTTATTTATTTATTTAAATTACAATAATTAAAATTTAATATTAATTAAATTAATTAGTTAATTAATTATTATTTATTTATTTAATTAATATTAAAATTTAATAACAAAAAATTGGAATGAAAATAAAAAATATATAAATCAAATATTCAAAAAATGTTTTATACAGAAGAAAACATACTAGAACTACTGCGGGGGGGCGGGGGGTGGCGGAGGAGGCGTCGATGATGAATGGCCGCTGTCTAGGGATCTGAAGTACGCTGCCAAAGATGCTGTGACCTGGGCCTCGACCCGTGCCTGCATCTCCGCCTCAATAGTAGCGACTCGAGAAACGAAGTCGTCGCGTATAGCGTCCATGTCAGTGTGAAGCTGCTGAACCTCCGCGCGCAGCTGCTGCTTAACTAGAGAAGGCCCGGAGCTAGTGCTCGCTCCTCTCCGCTGAGGTCGGGGCACATCCGCCTAAAGGCGTCGCCCGTACGAGCCGAGCCCAGGAACTGATCCATCAGGCCGAACCCCTCCAGCAGCCTCCAAGAACGCCTCTCTACGGTCGTCCTGAGTTGGTTGCGAGTCTGGTGTGGGCAACCGCTGACTCAACGACTCCGTGAAACGTTCCTAAATATTTAAAATTCAGACGATAAAATAGTTAATATATAAGTTAGGAAAAATTTTAAAGAAAAAAAAAATTGAAAAAATTAGTAAATACCTGAACTTCTTTCGCCTTATCGTCGACGAACGTCCCGTTCTTCTTCGTGTGAAGAATGCGGTGCAGCTCATCGGACGGGACAGGACGACCGTGCTTCGCTTCCTAAAAATATTAGAGATTGAAGAAGAAAAAATAATAAATTAATAACTAATTGAAAAAAAAAACTTACTAATCGATGATGGTGCTCGTCGTGGGTCCGGACCCCAGCTGTGTGTTTGGTGGGATTCTTCGCGCGGTTGGCCTTATTCCTCCTTAACACTGACATGCCCTCGGGAGTGCTCAAGCTTGCGATAAGCCGCGCATGGTCCTCCGAGCTCATCCACATGGGACGGTTTGCTGCTTGCTTTCTGCGTGCCCAGTACATGAGGTCCTTGAATCGATCCCGGATGTGATTGTCTCATAGGGGGAACAATCTACCGTCTATGATATCGGGATCGATAACAGGAAACTTGCCCTGAAAAAATTGAAATAAAAAATTGTTAAAGTAATCAATTTATTTCTATAAATTTCAAAATTAATTAATTATAAAAATAAATGATGTTTTTTACCTTCCAATTGTCGTACATCCGACGTTTCTCCGTCGTTGGAATCTTCTGCCAGCGAAGGTCGCTGGGTAGAGGCATGCTCTGGAGGACCTCGTGAAACCGTTTTGAAACGGTTGTATGCGGCTATACTCTGCAAAAACATAAAATTATTTTGATATTAGAAACTATTAGGTAACAGGAAAAAAAAAGCGCTTTTAAAAATGTTTAAAGATTTAAAAAATAAGTAATTAAAACAATAAACAAAATTACGAGTCTGCGGCCCGAGGAGGCTGTATGCCTGAAGTGGAGGGTCCCGCTGGATCAGACCCTGATGCAGACCCTGATGCTCCCCCGGGAGTCGTGGCCTGGGAGTCCTGCGTCAATCGTGGTGTCGCAGGCTGGGTCTCAGGGACTGCAACATTGAGAGGGCCAGCAAGTCCCGGCTCGTAACCGAAGAGGATGCTGTCCAACTCCTCTGTAGTCAGGTCCGCATCAGGGGCAGCGGCAGTAGGCGTCTGCGGAGTCGCCTCGTCAATCGTGTCGTTAGGCTCGTCTGACTGGGGAGGACGTCGTCTGCCCGTCATAATCCTACAACTAAACTAAATTAATTTAATACTAATTAAGTAATTAAAATAATGAAATAAATTAAATTAATTAATTAATGAAATAATCTGAATTAAATTAATTAATGAAATAATCTAAAGTAAAGTGATTAAATAATGTAAATTAAAATAACATAAATTAATTAACTAATTTAAAATAAACTAATTAATTAATTTGAATTAAAATTAGATTAATTGAACTAAAATGAAGTAATTAAAGTAAACTAAGTACTGAAGAATTAAACTAAAATTAATTAAATTAAAGTAAATTAAGTAATGAAGAATTAAACTAAATTAGATTAATTGAACTAAAATTAATTAAATTAAACTAACATTAATTAATTAAAACTAAAATAAACTAAACTAATTAATTAAATTAAAGTAAACTAAAATTAGCTTAAGTGAACCAAGTAATTAATTAAAGTAAACTAAGTAATGAAGATTTCAACTATTAGATTAAATTAAACTAAAATTAATTAAATTTAACTAACATTAATTAATAAAAACTAAACTAATTAATTAAGTTAAACTAAATTAAAATTAGATTAATTGAACTAAAATTTATTAATTAATTAAAGTAAACGAAATTAGATTATCTAACCTTAAGTAAACTAAGTTAAATTAAACTAAATTACATTAATTAAACTAAAATGAATTAAATTAACAACATTAAACTAAACTAATTAAATAATTAATTAAAGTAAACTAAAATTAGATGAATTAAACTAAAGTAAACTAAGTAATTAATTACACTAAATTAGATTCAATAAACTACAATTAATGAAATTAACAAAATTAAACTAAACTAATTAATTAAAACTAAGTAAACTAAATTTAAAGTTAAACTAAAACTAACTAAAAACTAAAACTAAAACTAACTAAAAACTAAAACTAAAACTAACTTAAAAACTTAAAATCTATACGAAAACTAACCTCGTAATAGAAACCGGGATTGGAGGTTTAGGGTTTTTAGGTTTAGAGTAGGAACGGGGAATGGGAACGGGGAAAAAATAACGGGGAACGGAACGGGGGAAAGAGAGAAAAGAAAGAAAAAAGAGAAAGAAAAGGAAAAGGGAAACGGGGGAAAGGAAAACTGTGGGGATTTTAAATCAGATTTTGCGACCAAATGGTCGCAAATATGTAATCATGACCAAAAACGAAAGGTCGCGCGTGCTGGGGAAATTACGACCAGGTGGTCGCATTTTCATACGTATTTGCGACCACTTGGTAGCATTTATTGAAAAAGCGACCAACTGGTCGCCACGTTGCCATTATCCAGAACAGTTGTCATATCACGAGTCCCATCAAAAATTGCGACCAGATGGTCGCAATCGTGAAATTCATCACCAAAAATTGCGACCAGAAGGTTGTAATATTTAAATTCACCGCCATAAATTTCATGAAAATTTAAATTTACCACTCAGATTTGCGACCATATGGTCGTAATTTCACTTATGTTTTTTGAAAAATATAATTCTACTTTTCCACAAATGCGACCAACTGGTCGCCTTTACTTTCTAAATTACTACCATGTGGTCACCGTTTCTGTTAAATTGCGACCACATGGTTGCAAATCTTAATATATATATATTTTTTATCATTCATTAAATAAATAGTTGGTAAAGTACCCCTTTAGTCCCTGAGTTTTGGAGGTCGTGTCTATTTGGTCCCTGCGTTTTCAATTTGTGTCTAAGCGGTCCCTGAGTTTTGGATGTTGTGTCTATTTGGTCCCTGCGTTTTCAATTTGTGTCTAAGTGGTCCCTGAGTTTTGGATACTGTGTCTATTTGGTCCCTAGATTTTTAAGAACTATTAGAAATAATTTTAATTGGTCTTTAATTTAACGTATTCATTAACTTCTTACCAGATTATTGACTTAACGCTGACATAACATGTTTAATTGGTCAAAACACAAAGATATGATTAAATCTTTCATCAATTTAGCCCTAAAATTTGACATAATTATTAATCTCATGTCAGTATTTTGATCAATTAAACATTTTATGTCACCGTTAAGTCGATATTATGTTAATGAGTTAACAAATTAAGGAAAAATTAAACTTGTTTCTAATTATCCAGGGGCCATTTAGACAAAACTTGAAAACTCAGGGACTAAACGGACACAATATTTAAAACTCAGGGACCAAATAAACACAAATTGAAACGCAGGGACCAAATAGACACAATATCAAAAACTCAGGGACCACTTAGACACAAATTGAAAACGTAGGGACCAAATAGACACAACCTCTAAAACTCAGGGACCAAATGAGTACTTTACCCTAAATAGTTTTAATAAATAAACACATACACAGTGAATAATAAAGTTATGAAATGTCTCATTCATCATCCTCAGTTTCTTCGGTCGCCGCTTCTTCTTCTATTTCTTCGTCGGATTCATCGTCTCAAAGAAGTCTGTCACATAAAGACTTCTTCTTCTTCTTCTTCTTCTTCTTCTGTTTCTTCATCGGATTCATCGTCTCGAATAAATTCAGCATCAATGTCACATGCGTGAGAAGTGGAAGCATTTGTATCATCATCATGCAATGTTATCGTTCCATCGTTCAAAGGACGAACAGTATTTGCATTATGACCATCGTTGATTGCACCACATCTTATTACATCTTCTTGAAAAGCAACAGCTTCCTCTGCACCGTCGTCTTTCTCGGACAAGTTTTCTTCTACCTGCCGTGGTTTAACTTTACAAACAACTAACCAATCTGTCAGATCTCGTCTATTAATCGGATAGTTCAGGTAATAAACTTGAATTGCTTGTGAAGCGAGGACAAACCTATCAGCGGTGCGCATATGCTTAGACTTGTTTACCTCAACGATTTGTAAATGATCAAGCTTACGGACTCCGCCTCGTCTGGTTGTCTCAAACCAAGTGCAGTTGAACAGAACAATGCGTTTTAGCGTCGGACTTGCGTATTGAATCTCAAGAATCTTATCGATTGCTTCGAAGTAATCGTCTTCGTTTGTGCCGAATACATGACCTTTTATGCAAACACCACTGTTGTTTGTTGCCCTGTTAACTAAATGCGCTTTCGTTTGAAATCTGTAACCGTTACCGACGTATCCAATATACGACCTTGCAATCCGTCCAGGTCCCTTTGCCAAAGAAATTATGCGAGGATCATCTACCGGTAATTTAAGTCAACCTGTCATTGTTCACATACAGTAATGTTAGGAAGATAGTAATTTTTTCAACAAATTGCCACGGTTTTTTTGACAATTTAAAATAACTCACGGATGCACTAAACCAAGAACGAAACTCTTTGTCGATTATTGACCCCTCCTCAGCGGCTGTAAGATCAACTCGTGTCATTCGAACGTATAAGTTTAGAAATAATCTGTATGTTACAAAAATAGTTAGCAAATAGTTTGTAATTGTTTATACGATGAAATAATGTTAACTTACGAACTCACTCTATGTAAGGCTCGATCTCTGGGCAGTTGCATAACACGTATGTCTGCATTACGTGAAACTCAGAATCGGTCAACGGCCTACGCACTGATCTTCCAACTGTCATGCTAGGTTCCGTAAAAATCGGCAAGTCGTTTATGTCAACACCTTCAAGTAAATTTTCGACAATGTTTCGTTTCGCTGGTCGAAACTGCTCTGCAATGTGTTGGTCAAAGTAGTATGAACAAAATGTGGTAGTCTCTTGTGTTAGGTACGCACTACAGATAGATCCTTCTACTCTTGCTTTATTTCAAACCGTCTTTTTCAACCGACGTAAGTACCTGTGGGTAGGGTAGAATGTGTAGAAAACATTTACAATCGATATCACTGTACTTTATACGTGTACATTACAAATTAACTGTGCTTACCTTTCAAATGGGTACATCCAGCGATAATGTATCGGACCCCCCTAAGAATGCCTCGTATGGAAGATGCACTGGAAGATGCTCCATGGAGTCAAAAAAGCCAGGTGGGAACATTCGTTCCAACTTACAGATAATAACAGCTATATCTGAACTTATTGAAGCGACAGTAGCTTCAGTCAGCTCTGAACATGTCAAGTCCCTGAAAAAAACACTCAACTGTGCAAGCGGCTCCCAATGTCTATTCTTTAGGAACGATCTGAACGCGATCGGCATCAATCGTTGCATGAACACATGACAGTCATGGCTTTTCATCCCGAACATGATATACTTTTGACTGTCTATACACCGACTCAAATTCGAAACGTATCTGTCCGGGAATTTGATGGATTTGATCCACTCAAATAATGTTTTCTTTTCATCCGTCGTCAACATGTACTTTGCTTTTGTGTAATTATCATTGTCGTCAAGCTCCAACTCAGGACGGTGACATATCTCCCGTATATCATAACGTGCCTTCAGATTGTCCTTCGTTTTTCCCTGAACGTTCAAAATCGTATTGAAAATGTTGTCAAAGAAATTATTATCGATATGCATTACATCCAGATTGTGTCTAATCAGTAGATCTTCCCAATACGGTAGATCCCAAAAAATACTCCGCTTCTTCCAACCCGTGTTTTTCCCAGCCGCATTGTTTGCACTCTCTGCACTGTCCACTGTAATCTTCTGCATCCTTATAGCATCTATACCGCGAAGAATCTCCCTTCCACTATACATTGTCGGGGGGTATCATTTCTTACTCGCCGACCCTTCTTCCAGTCAATGTCGTTTGAACGGAAAGTATGATTCAACTGTAAAAATCGACGGTGACAATCAAACCAACAATTTTTTCGACCGTTTCTGAGATAAAATGCATCTGTGTCTAGCATGTAAAGTGGACATGCGTATTTCCCTGCCGTACTCCATCCTTTAAGAGGAGGAGATTGAGGTTCACACAATTAACTACACCGACTAAGGAAAGCAATAACAAAAGCTAAACACATACTCAAAAATGTATATGAAAGCAATTAAAGATCAACATACCTGACAACATTGAATACGCAGGGAAGTCACTGATCGTCCAGATTAACGCGGCGCGCATCAAGAAATTTTGTTTCTTCGAAATGTCGTACGTCATAACACCGTCAGTCCACAACCTTTTCAACTCTGCAATAAGTGGTTGCAAATACACATCCAGTTTCTATTTTGGACTTTTCGGCCAGTATGATATCACCGTTAGAAAAATCACCGGGTCTCGCATGCACATCGAGGGAGGCAAGTTATACGGGGTTACCATGACTGGCCAAAATGAATATTGTGCCCCGGATGCCCCGAACGGGTTAAAGCCATCCGTGCATAAGCCCAATCGGCGTTTCTGGATCTTGTGCAAAATTCGGATGACAATTATTTAAATGCTTCCATGCCGCGAAGATCCGAGGGATGTCTCATAACACCTTCATCCTGTGAATGCTCGTGATGCCATCTCATGTGCGAGGCTGTCACATCCGATGCATACAATCGTTGCAGACGTGGGGTCAGCGGTAAATAGAACATGCGGGCGTTCGGAATCAGGCTGTGTTTCCCTTGTTTGTATCTTTGAAGAAAACAGAATTTGCAATGATGCAGGTCCTCATCCACATCCCAGTAAATCATGCATCCGTTTTGACACGAATCTATTTTCTCCATGGGTAATCCAAAGTCCCTCCACTAGCTTTTTTGTGTCGTACAAACTGTGGGGCATATTATTTTCTTCTGGAGCGCATCGACGAAACCACGATGCAATCGCATCAAATCCTCTACCAGGTATGTTGTACTGCGCCTTTATATTTAAAAGTTTTGTAGCAGCAACAACTTGACTTACCTCACACCCATTGTACAATGGTCGGCTGGCTGTCTTTAGCATCTCGTGCATCTTTCGTGCTTCCGAGTTCATTTCCTCTTCTACAACCCGTTCATCTTCGTCTACGTTTAAACTTTCATGGAAATTTTTACTGCCCCCATACCCCGCACCATCAAGTATCATTTGCTGCATCTGACTATAATGTTGTTCATCATTCTGTTCTTCGTCAACAACCTCTACATTCCAGCTGCTACCTTCGTATCGTCTCGATTCTTGTAATGCAGCGTTGAACATTTCCTTGGTTTCCCCCTGAAACACCTAGTGATAATAATTCTGCACAAATCCCTGACTATAAAGATGCACCTTCAAATCTGTAACCGGTATGATTCTCCTATTGTCGCATTTCCTGCACGGGCAACGTAGCTTTCCACCATACTTTTCATAATAGACAGTTGTCATGCAAAACTCAACAAACTGTTCAACCCCGGCCAAGAACTCATCGTTCAAATACCCGTCTATCAAACGAACATACATCCACTCTCTCATTTTCTTTTTTCTTAATGCTAACAAACAATGGGTGGAGGGGTTTTTATAATGGACCCCTCTGCTCATTTGCGACAAGATGGTAGTATTTTTGCTACCACCTGGTCGCTTTTTCCAGCCAAAATTTCCCGCCATTTTCCTCACTGCCCCGGGTCACATCAAGTCAGAATTTACAACCACATGGTCACATTTTTTGGTGACCACTTGGTAGCTTTTATCCCACCAAATTATTTATATATTACTGGTTACATAAAATCACAACATTTGCGACCATCTGGTCACTTCTTAATGTGACCACGTGATAGCTTAATTCCCGCCAAATTTTTAAGCTACCACTGCTCATTTAGGTCACCAAAATTGCGACCATTTAGTCACTTTTAATTGTGACCACTTGGTAGCTTTCTTCCCTCCAATTTTAAGCTACCACTGCTCACTAAAGGTCACCATAATTGCGACCATTTAGTCACTTTTAATTGTGACCACTTGGTAGCTTTCTTCCCTCCAAAATTACGCGCCATTTTTTTCTACCAAGTCATATTTTTAGTCACAAACATGCGACCAGTTGGTCGTTTTTGTAGGTGACCAATTGGTCGCTTCTTTCGCGCCATTTTTTATGACTACTTCTGCTTTTGGTCGCAATCTGATCGCAAAAAAAGTGACCAGATGGTCACTTAGAGTCAACCTTCAAAAAAAGTGACCAGGTCACCAAAAAACTACCACTTTTGTTTGGTCGTAAAGTTCTGGTCGCATTTTGACAGTTTTTTTGTAGTGATATATGAGGTATAATAGCAAGTTTATCACTTGTTGATACAATCTGTCTAGATCCTTGACACATCATCACACCTCAATGTGATCCATTTAACCTGCACATAATTTCCTCTAGTTTTATCACTTATTCATATCATTATAGTAGCAATCTTCTTAATTTCTAATTTCAGTTTGAAACAACCATCCTTGTGGGACGCGACACTCACTCACCACTACTATTACTTGTTGACCATGTGCACTTGCATGCCATCCACCACACACCACTTAGTTTGACCACCATTTCATCAAACAATGCCTAAGGAAACTTGGAGTCTATGCTACGCTAGTTGGTCGTGACCAACTATTGACCACTACAATTTTAGAGGGATCTACTTATATACCCTCACTAGACACCACATTCCCTAAAAATGAAACTTGCTTCATCTAGAATTCACACTTAGAAAACATCGTGTAGAGTTTTTCAGCCTTAAACGTCGACAACACCTTCTCAAGATGAATCGCATGCAACTCTTTCATTTCTGAATATACCAATATGTCTTCAATAAAAACAATGACGAAACGGTCCAAAAATCTACTGTGGTATGCATGAGATTTATAAACGTTGCAGGTGCATTCGTCAATCTGTGGCAAAGGATACTTGTTTTTCACCGTCACATGATTTAACTCACGATAATCTATACATAGCCTCATTGACCCATCCTTCTTTTTTATGAAAAAAACTTGTGCATCCCATGCAGAAATGCTAGGACGAATAAACCCCAGGTTCAGAAGTTCCTTAAGCTGCACTTTAAGTTCTTTCAATTCAGCTGGTACCATCCTATACAATCCTTTTGACAAAGGCGCAGTTCTTAGAATTACCTCAATCCTGAAACTCATTTCCTTTATTAGAGGTAATCCTAATAACTCGTTAGGGAATACATCGAAAAAGTCTCAAACTACTGGCACTGTACTTACACTTACTTCATTAAATGTAGTATCAACAACACTAACGAGATGCCCCTATGCTCCTTCTCGCAATAGTACATTAGCTCGTAAAGGTGATATAATAAATGGTGTCACCTTACCCCCTTGGATCCTCAATAATATAACCAATCTCCCACTCGCCTAGTAAACTCTAATTATTTTTCTTCTCACATTCAATCATATCATGATTAGCTGCCAACTAATCTATACCCACGATTACATGATAATCAGTCAAAGGCATCACATCAATGTAGCCTGAAAAGTGCAATAAAAAAGGCTAAGCTCCTTTGTGTGAATAACTCTATTAACCCCTTATTGACTTTCTGATAGGAATTGTCACGCACAAATCGAATCCTAATGGCTCAGATACTAACATAGTAAACACCACAAAATCTACAGTAATAAACAAATGACTTGCTTCAGAATCAAATAACACATAAATTGAATGTCCTAAAACTGATAAAGTATCTGATACCATCGTACGTGTGGCTTCCACGTCCTCCCAAGTAGTAGAAAAGACCCATCTCTACTGTTGTGTAGCTGAATGTGGCTGTGAAGCTATATAAGGCCTCTACTACTGATTAGGTCAAGCCTAACCTCGACTATGGTCATGTCCTCAACCCTAACTCGGAGTGCCACGTTGAGGTGGTGTCTGAGTAGTCAGACATCAAGCTGCTATATGTCATGTCTGACCAAACGTGAAACGTCTCTTAAACTTTCCGCAATCACCCGTATGATAACCATAATAGTGATGGCAAAACGAGAAAGAGTTTCCTTGAGTTCGTTGCTGTAAAATCTGGCCCCCACCTTAGTTGGGAGCTGGACACTGCTGTTGTTGTTGTTGAAATCCCCGACCCTATGGGTAATCCCCACCCTTCCTCTTACCTGAAGAGGATTGTCCTACACTAGTTCGTTTCTCATTGTTTTCAGTTGAGGCAATGTCTAGCATTAAAGCAAACTCAAGAATCTCAACATATGTAGCAGGACGTAAAGTACGGGCCTGATCTCATATATCCGCTCGTAAACCCAAGATGAACCTCTTTTTCTTGCCCTCCAAATCGGCTACGTGTCCTGTGGAAGAAAGAGATAACCGGTCAAACTCTCTCATATTCTAGCACCAATCGATCTCCCTTCTTGAGGGTGAAAAACTCCACCTCTAACTGATCCCAAATGTCCAGATAATATGTGTTGAAAATTTTCCCACGAAACATTTCCCAAGTAACTCTCATCGTTGAGAAATAGAATTCCACCAATATAACACATCATCCATAAGAGAATAGGTTCCGTAGTGAAACTTCAACTCATCCAAAACTGGATGAATACAAAAGCTCTTTCTACATGAGATACTCATTTCTCGGCTAGCTTTGGGTCTGTCAAGGTACCATCAAACTCCACATAGGCCTACTTCCGATACTCTTTCAATGTCTTAGCGTTGTCAATAATACCACAGCCAACTGGCACAACTCGCTCAACTGGAGGTACCACTTCTTCCATAGGCCTTCCGGCATCCCGGAGTAGATCTAAACAATCATCCTCGATTATGGTAACTCTTCGTCTCACCCTAGATGGCACAATCACCTGAGGGTTCTCTTGATTCCCATTATCCTCTAGATCAGACTCATTCTCTCTAACCTCTGGTGGTGGTAGTTCTGAAGCTTTGGCACAATTCCTACCTTGACCTTCAACGCGACTCCGTGTAGGAATTCGACCTCTAGCCCTCTTGGGTAATGCCACTCTAGGCATCCTCTTAACATAATAGTTACACAGTCACAGTGAACGTTTAAGTAAAATATTTTGAAACATCATGCATAACAACACTACAAATATAAACAACAAAGAAGCAAAACAAAAATAAGGGTTACGGGCATACCTGGTACCATTGGTCTTTGATGTGACTTTTGGACTTAGAATTAACAACCGACCGACTCAAATACATAAAACACGCCTACAGAACCAAATGGCTATGATACCAACTTTAACGACCCGACTTAATGAATAAGTCTAAGCTGTAAGAATGCTAAACAGAAGTGTAGACCCTCAAGAATACACTTATAAATTCACTATTTTGAAAGTTTCTTAGGACAATATTTGTAAACAAATCTTCACAATCGTATGTTTAATAAGAAATAGGCACGTCTGCCTCTTTTAATTAAAAACAATAACTAATGAAATCAAATAAAAACTGTGACGACCCGTCACTTTTAAATAATTTTAAATTAGAAAACACAGCGGAAGTCTTTATATTTTAAGAAAATTGGCGTGATTATGTTTGAAAGTTGGCTAGCCAAAAACCTGTTTACATCTTAAATTTAAAATCTAAAACACAAGGAACTTCAAGTTCCTAATCAGGAGTTCAAAAGACGTTTATCATAAAAATAAAGACAATGAGCTCTTATGAGCTAAATACAAATTTTCATAACATAAGATACAAATTAACAAAATAAGACCATGGTCCTTTAAAAGAATATCTAGTCCATCACCGTGTCATCATCTTCTGGATCAAGCGCGCACCAACTCCTCTTCCACGACCCCAAATATTACCTGAAATGTTTGTAATATCATGAGCTAACAACTTAAGCCCAGTGAGAATAATAAGAATAAAAAGTAAGGATAGACCTTAAACTCGTATTCCGATTTGTGTCCAATTTACCTGACACAATCAATCCTAAAGTTCTCCAAACTTTAGGTAATTTCATTCTAAACTTTCCAAAGGATGATATTACTAACACTCGTAGTCAATCCTCATCCATTAACTTGTTACGACATAAATAAGAAAAATAAATAAACTTTGCATAAATATAAAACATCTCGATTCTCTATTTCATCGATCATAAGCATGAATGCATGAGAGCATCTCGTAGGACTTCACATTTGCCCTTTTGTGCGTGAATGAAGGGTAATGAGAACATCCCGTAGGATCCCATTCAGCCTTATGCATGAGGAAGTAATGCGTACATCCTGCAGGATACCATTCAACTCCCTATGTATGAAGAAGTAATGCGTCAATCCTGTAGGATACCATTCACTCCTTTTGAATCTAAAAGTAATGAGAACATCCTGTAGGATACTCATTCAACTCCTTTTCTTTCACATTCTTTCTTTTCTCTAAAGGTGATGTGAACTCCACGTAGGGTTCATCATTCTTCCTTCTTTTCTCTTTCACTTTCTTTTCTTTTTCTCTTTCATTTCTTTTTCACTTTCGTTTCTTTTTCACTAAAGGTGATGTGAACTCCACGTAGGGTTCATCATTCTTCCTTCTTTTCTCTTTCACTTTCTTTTCTTTTTCACTTTCATTTCTTTTTCACTTTCGTTTCTTTTTCATGAATGGTGAGAGAATGGTATGATGCAATATGATATGCATATGCTTGCATATCCTTGTAAAAGTAAATAAATAAAGTGCGGAATTAAAGTAGTTGATGCAAGCATAAGGTAAAGGGGTATAAAGTAGAAGATATAAAGTAAAAGACATAAAGTAAAATAGATAAGCATCTCGGATGAACGATATGTCAATCGAACTCCGTTAACAATAATAAAAGTAAAATCATAACTTAAACGATTAACCTATACCTTCAAGGATTCTAAACTTCCAATATAATCCGAGGTTCTATTAACCGTTCTATCTAAAAATTTGGATCTTTTAACTTCCAATGATCCAACCTAAGCTTCGAAACGAATCAAACTTAGAATCTTCTAAGATTCAATAGTTTCCTCGAGAACTCCTAAGTTCTCACTTAAAGGATTAACTCCTAATCCAAGGGCACTAACTCACTTCCCTCTAATCTTAGATTCGAATTCTAGTCTTAGTTTCCAATTCTACAAACCATCATACTTATTTGCTTTCTATAATTACTTTAAATCCTAACTATTCTCACCTTAGCCAAATAAGATTTCGCTCCCAACCTCCGTTAGAGCGATCAAGCAAAGTTCAAACCACCTACAATTAGAATTATATCTAACAATCAATAAATTAACACATAACGATCAAACAACATCTAAGTGTACAAAACGATGAAAAACTCAACAAACCCCAACATGAGGCTCTCAGCCCCCATGAAAAGTGGGTTTCGGGTTTGGTTTTCCGACTTTTAGGCAATTTAGATGTGTTTCGAGTTGGTTGCAAGCAAATTCGATATTCCCGATTTCAATGGGTATCGATAATTAGGGTTTTTGAACAATATGTAATTTCCCGAATTGAATTACAATAAACATTATTTCAATAATAATTAACCCATAAATAAACCCCAAAAGGTAAATTTCAAACGGGAAGGGTTTCGACTGAAACTCGGTTTTAGGGTTAAGGGAAAGTTTTCAAAAACTCTTAAAACAACTCTCGTATTTACAAACACCGAGTTTCCCGATAAGAAATCGAAGAATCAAAGAGAAAACTCCATTAAAACACTATTTGGAGCTTAGGGTTTGAACTTTAACTTACCAAAAAGTCCTTAGAACTCGAGTGGAAAGCACGATTGTTAGGTGGAAAGGAATCCTGGACTCGAGGGCTTTCCTATGCAACCGAAATCGAGCCGATCCTCCGAGAAACGAAGAAAAACCAAAAATTCCCAAATCCCCAATGATAGCTACGGTTTTGAGGAAGAAGGAGGAAGAAAAAAATGAAGACTTTGGTCAACTTTGTGATTTTTAAAAATGAATGAATAGTGTTTTGATATTTTTTAAGAAATCGGAAATGACGGTTGCGTCCTTTTATGACTTTTGACTTATAAAATGAAACCCGATGCTCTTAAATAGATCTAAAGGAGATTAATAATTATTAATTGGCCTATTAATAATTATTAATGTCACCGAAGCGAATTTAAAATATTAAAATGATTAAAAAGAATTTCGGGCGAAATGAACTACTAAAATCAAAATTACAAAAATAACAATTAAACTAAACACTTAAATTGAAATAAATAAATAATAAAATAAAAAAAAATTGACTTCAAAATAACGGGACGTTACAAAAACTTTGGAAAAGGAACAAATTTTGTATAAACTTCAAAGACGTTTAGGAGTTACATATTGTTACAACCCAAAATACATGTTTAAGTTATTATGTATGAAACATAGACTATATTCAAAAGTATCTAAGGCCACGAGACACTCTTGTCCATCCAAAAGTCTTTCCACAGAGGTTCAACAAGCACCAGCCACCTTGCCTCATCCCTTACCTCTACCAGTACCTGAAAGGTAATAAGTAGTACCTCTAAGTATGATAACTCAGAGAAAATAAAATGAGATTATAATTAAGGGTGAACATGGGGCGGGGTGGGGAGGGGTCAGGGTACCCCGATTACACCCCGACCCCGTTTAAGCCAAAAAATGGCACCCCTACCCCGCCCCAATTATATTTTACCCCGACCTCGACCCCACCCCATTTAATTGTCGGGGTCGGGGTACCCCGAATACACCCCGATTACACCCCATTTTAAAAAAATCACAATATTGTGTTTCTCCAAAGTTTTGAGTTGAGAAAACAAAGAAGAAAAGAAAAATAGAGAGTTGAGAATAGAAATAGAAAAGAAAGAGGGAAAGGAAGAGGAAAAAAAAGAAAGGAAAGAGGATGGGTTAGGTTGGGAGAAAAACAAGAAAAAAAACTTAATCTGGGTCGGGGCCACGATGGGGTACAATTCCATCACCCCGACCCCGCCCCGTTTAATAAACGAGGCATCGCATCCTACCCTGACCCCGACCCTGACCCCGCCCCGACCCCGACCCCGATTACACAATTAAATGGGGTGGGGCGGGGCGGGTTCACGGGGTATCGGGGTGGTTGTTCACCCCTAATTATAATGATATAATGTATTAAGATAAACAAAAAGATCTCAATATTTTAAACAACCGAGCATCAAACAAGTACCATTTCTATCCACATGTCTTACTCAAAGAACCGTCTAACTAGAAGGCTATCACACATAGCTCACTCCAAGACAACACTAAACCTCATTGCTCATTTCCTTACTGTTATCACACATCTCAGAATTGATCAGACTATGAAGCATTCACATATAACACTTCTTAGTCACGATTAAGCTAAATTTGCTTACTTTACACTGTTAACAAGGTCTCGCACGTCACCTTCGAAAAACAGTTGAGTTTTTGGGCCATCAACCATAGAGCGA
Source organism: Gynostemma pentaphyllum (assembly GCA_028015215.1). Taxonomy (NCBI): domain Eukaryota; kingdom Viridiplantae; phylum Streptophyta; class Magnoliopsida; order Cucurbitales; family Cucurbitaceae; genus Gynostemma; species Gynostemma pentaphyllum. Next base: position 30,458,132 of record CM051346.1, read on the forward strand.
AAATGAGCTTCCTCACCCAGCACGACAACCACATGTAATGTAGACCACCTCACACCATTACACATGTTACAACTACATGGAGCTCAAACACAATGTATGAAATACATATATGAAACTTATTATTAGATACAACTTATACTTTAGCTCAATCTCATCGCAGGATAATAGTGTGCATAACCATAACCAGTATATGACTCGATCTTTAACTCAACATAAATTAAAAACATAATTAACCATACATTATTCAAATGAAAATCAGAATAAAAACAAAGGTCTAGAGCCAAGAACAATTTTCAACCCGCTTCCCTTGCAATCGTGTCACAAACCGTTTACCACTCGGTTTGAATGATTTCTCTTTAAACTATCATACACTTTTCTTTCTTACCTCCAAGAGCATAAATATGATCTACAATCAGCCCTTAAGATCTCAAAACAAATACCATAATCACTGACATGCCTATCGATATCCAAGTGCCTCGTACCATTATTTGAACCCTTTTTATTCTTACCTTAGCTAGTCAACTTTAGAGGCTTGGCTTGGCTTGACTTTTATTTCTCCTAAAAATAAAAAAAAATCATAACTTTCAATAAGCTCAAAATATCACAAATAACCAAGCAAGTACAGTTAACTAAAACCCGAAACCCGGTTTAACCAAAAAGTCGCAAGGCCAATTAGGTGGTTTTGGGAAATTATTGGTTTAGTTTTCACACTTTTTTTTCTTATGTAAAATATGTATTTAGACACCCAAAAGTTCTAGAATTGAAAAAAGTTAAGAAAAAATTAAGAAAGCTATAAAGCTTCAAATTGTCAAAATGGAGGTTTTGAGCTTGAGTTTCATCCATGGCTTCTGATAACTCTATAAAATAGAGTTATTTGGTCCTATTTTAATGCCTATGTGATAATTAATTGATTGAACTTTGCTTATATTTTGTGCACTTTGAACTCATTTAGAATCATTCTTTATTAAAGCTTATTTTGGGAAAATTCAGGTTTTTAGCACTTTAAAGTATATTTAGGATTGTTCTTGGCTTTTGGTATTTAATTTTGTCAATTTGAATGAAAGAAAGTCCTAAAAGAATTGCAAATTTCATGCAGGAAATAGGAAAAAAGTGCAGATTTTTGAAAAGTGCTGTGGCAGTGCTGCAGCACACTTGGCAGAATCTGGATAGCAGTGCAGATCACGATTTTTGGCCCTAAAAAGTCTCTTTTTGGGCCCGTTTCAGCTGATTCAAGTGAGAAACAAATAGCCCATCATTGGGGTCCATCTTAGGAGCAATTTGGATGAGATTAAAAGAAAGCCCAAGCCCAAAAACAAGAAAAGAAAGGAAATTAACCTAGATCTAAAAAGAAAGAAGAGGAGGCAGATTTGAAGAGGAGTGGCTGAACGTGAAAAGAGGAAGGGAGGCAAAAACGCAGCAGCTTTTGGAGAGGGAAAAAAGAGCATTCTTCATGGAGATTCGTTTGAATTTCCTTCTCCTTCTTATTTAGATTACTCTTCTTCTTCTTCTTCATTTTTTAGAATTCCATTATCCATTGTTAGTTTATGTTAGGTTTAGGTTTATTTTTGAAGAACACTTTTGTTTATTTGAATTTCATTATGAACTAAATTTCTTAGGTTGGAATTGATAGATGAACCCTAAGGGGAATTAGTTTTCACAAGCTTTAATGAATTCAATTTTTATGCTCAATCAATAGTTCGATAATTTTTATCTCTTTGCTTATGCTTGATCAACCTAAGTAAATTGCTTAGTTTAGTTTTAATTCTGAAAAGGTTAAAATTGAATGGAAGAATATTGATTGATAGGGGTTAACGATTCTTGAAATTGTTTTTGGTAATGCATAGACATATGTAATTACACCTTAAGGCTTAAACCGGAACATTGAAAACATATTTCTTAATCTAATTTTACCTAGACATAGGATTTAAATTGAATTAGGAATTAAAATCATGTTGGGCTTGACAAAGTCACTTGAATAATTGGGTTTGCTTGCATAGAAAGTGTATTTATTAATGCAGTTTGCTGCAGCACAGCCACAGCACTGCTGCAACAATTGTGAATTCTAAGACTTTTTAGGGGGATTTTTGATTTTCCAACCACTCATCTCTACATAGTTTAATCACTTTAATATTTTTGCACATTTTAGGAGTAATTTCAGCCACTTTAACCCATCTTACTTATTTTCCATATTTAATTTAGAATTTTGTCATTTAGTTTTGCATAATTTCACAATTTTAGTTATTTAGTTTCATAAATCAAATCACCCCAATTTATCATTGTTTTTATTTTCTTTAAATTATTTGTTAAACACCATTTTAAATCACTAATCCTCGTGGGAACGATATCTTTCTTATCACTTTATTACTTGTTTGACTGCGTGCACTTGTGTATTACGATTTCTCACAACAAGTTTTTGGCGCCGTTGCCGGGGATTAGTTTAGGTTTAATTGGTGTCATAACATTTAGTTTTCTTTTTGTTACTCTTTAGTTTTTAATTCTATTAATTTTTTTTCTTTTTATATATGGAAAATATGTCAGGATATTTGGCAGTGCATATGGAGGGTTTGGCTAATGCACTGAAAAGATGGACTTTAAATGTAGAAAATCAACAAAGTGCACTTTCTGATTCTTGTGTCTATTGTGAAGGAGGTCATCGTTATGAAAATTGCCCAAGCAATCCTGATTCAATCAATTATGTGGGGTTTAACCAAAGTTTCAATTCATATTCTAATTCTCATAACCATGATTGGAGGTATCATTCAAATTATTCCTGGAGAGATTATTCCTATGAATCCTTTTATACTGAAAATTATCAATTTGAACCTCAATCTCAACCTTACCCAACTCCTCCCTTATCTCAACAACAACAACCAGAAGATGAAGATTCCATAGTCGTCCTTACCAATTTGATGAAAGATTTCATGGGTAGAACTGATGCAATGCTCCAAAATCAAGCCGCTATGCTCCAAAATCAAGCCGCGTCAATAAGGAATTTAGAAACTCAAATGGGACAAATGGCTTCATCTATGATCAATCAAGCTCAAGAAACCTTGCCTAGTGATGCCGAAATTCCTAATTATAATGAAGGCAAGGAAACATATGAAGTGGAGACTTTTCAAAGTGAAGAAGAATTGGAGCCATCCATGGTTAATTTGAATAATCAAGATGTCACTTTGGAACAAAGGGATGAAGAAAAAGAGCTTAAAGAAGATGAGTCAAAGAAGGTGAAGGTTTGTGATCCAAAGATTATTGTAGTAAATCTACAACAATGGGAATTAGAAAAAAGTCTTGAACGGCCTCAACCTATTTTTTCTCAATATTTTCAAGAGAAGACATTCCACATGGAAAAGAAAAAGAAGCATAAGATAGAAAAACCGATGTGGGACAATTTTTCTTCATTAAAAAAAGCTAGGTTATTGAATAAGAAAAGGATGATAAAGAGGAAAAAGAGAGGAAAGGATAGAGGACATGCTTGGCAAGGAGGTCAAAACTCAATTCCATGGAAAGTCCACTAAAGAAAAGTGGCAAAGTTGGGCCGTCGACTTTAAAGAAAAGCGCTAGTTGGGAGGCAACCCATCAAAGCTGAGTAGTTTAATTTTCTTTTATATTTTCCTAGTTAGTTCTTTAATTTTCTTTTGCATTGTTAGGTGTCTTACTTTTTAGGATTTGATACTACTAATTTTTTTTTTCTCTCTATTTTATTTTTATTTTCAGGAAAATTCTAGTAAAAATCAAGGGCCAAGGTTAACAAGAAGTTTGAGAAAAATGATAAAATGGTGTGGAGGAGCATTAATGATCGCAATAAGGGGAGTTCTCTTCTCATCTTTGGCTTTCATGCCCTTTCATTTTATTTTATGCTTATATTTCTCTGTTGGTTTTCTGTTGGGTTGCTCTGTTTATTTGTCTCTTCATGATGAGCTTGTCTTATTCAATTTGATATGCATGGCTTACTTTGCTAGCTTTGTGGTTATTTTTTTTTCCATGTTGTGAGGACACACCATGTTTAAGTTTGGGGGTGTGGTATCTATCTCTAGATACTAATTTTAAATTTCAAGATATTACCCTTTTGTTCTATATTGCTGATAATGGGTGTTGATAATGGATGAATTAATGATTCTTGATGATGTTTAATATGCTTAAAAAAAATGTTATTAAAAAAAAACTGTCTTTTTTCTTGTTTCTTTGGTTAGAATGGTCCAAATGATATAGTTAGCTTTTGCATGATTTTTTTTAGGATAGTTCTAATTTTGGTTAAGTGCGTTTTGGGCTTTAGATTCTTCTACACTTCCCCGTTCATGTTAGTTCATGGTAACCCCATTTAGATAGTTAAGATTCTTGAGGACTACTTCCCTTGGTGAGAATAAAACATTGAATGACCAATCTTGGTGAACCAAAGTAGAAAACTCTTGCATTCCTTCTTAGTGAGCTTCCAAATAAGTGCCTCCATAAGTTTGGGGGTGACATAGTTACCCACCATTCCAAAAAAAAAAAAAACTAAAAAAAAAAAGAGAAGTACTCCAATGTCTTGAGGTAAGTCGGGATAAGAGTATGCTTCGGCGGTTCGAGTTATCTAGTGGCTAAGTAAAAAAAAATGCACTAGGGACACAAGAACTTTCAAAAAAAAAAAAAAAAAAAGAAAAGAAAAGAGAAGAAAAGAGAAGTGTTCCAATGTCACGAGGTAAGTCGGGATAAGAGCATGCTTTTGCGGTTAGAGTTAACTAATGTCTAAGAAATAAAAGGCATTAGGGAAACAATAACTTTCTTGCACATAGTGCCTTTTCACAAAAAAAAAAAAAAAAAAAGTGAAGTCAATTAGTTTGCTAGCCCCATGAAAGAAGTAGTCAAGAGTTCATATGAAGGGGATCTTGGTGAGGTTGTGAGTTGTTGAGTTCAAGCTTAGGAAAAAGAGTCTTAGGATAGCTATCTTTGCTAGCTAGATGGATTTTACCATGAATTGTTTGATTCGGGATGCACACACTTTCACTTGAGAATCTTTTGCCCTTTATGTACTTGGCTAGTTTTAGGATTGTCTTGAAGAGAATTGCAAAAGTCTATGATGGAAAAAGTCCTAACCAAAAGTTGAGAAAAGTGATTTGTTGTAAGCTTGTGTGTCAAAGTTTAAATCTTCATTCAAGTTAAAGTTTTCTTTTTGCATCACTCGAGGACGAGCAATGAGTCAAGTTTGGGGGTTTGATAACTCTATAAAATAGAGTTATTTGGTCCTATTTTAATGCCTATTTGATAATTAATTGATTGAACTTTGCTTATATTTTGTGCACTTTGAACTCATTTAGAATCATTCTTTATTAAAGCTTATTTTGGGAAAATTCGGGTTTTTAGCACTTTAAAGTATATTTAGGATTGTTCTTGGCTCTTGGTATTTAATTTTGTCAATTTGAATGAAAGAAAGTCCTAAAAGAATTGCAAATTTCATGCAGGAAATAGGAAAAAAGTGCAGATTTTTGAAAAGTGCTGTGGCAGTGCTGCAGCTGTGTGCTGCAGCTGTGTGCTGCAGCACACTGAGCAGAATCTGGACAGCAGTGCAGATCGTGATTTTTGGCCCTAAAAAGTCTCTTTTTGGGCCCGTTTCAGCTGATTCAAGTGAGAAACAAATAGCCCATCATTGGGGTCCATCTTAGGAGCAATTTGGATGAGATTAAAAGAAGCCCAAGCCCAAAAACAAGAAAAGAAAGGAAATTAACCTAGATCTAAAAAGAAAGAAGAGGAGGCAGATTTGAAGAGGAGTGGCTGAACGTGAAAAGAGGAAGGGAGGCAAAAACGCAGCAGCTTTTGGAGAGGGAAAAAAGAGCATTCTTCATGGAGATTCGTTTGAATTTCCTTCTCCTTCTTATTTAGATTACTCTTCTTCTTCTTCTTCATTTTTTAGAATTCCATTATCCATTGTTAGTTTATGTTAGGTTTAGGTTTATTTTTGAAGAACACTTTTGTTTATTTGAATTTCATTATGAACTAAATTTCTTAGGTTGGAATTGATAGATGAACCCTAAGGGGAATTAGTTTTCACAAGCTTTAATGAATTCAATTTTTATGCTCAATCAATAGTTCGATAATTTTTATCTCTTTGCTTATGCTTGATCAACCTAAGTAAATTGCTTAGTTTAGTTTTAATTCGAAAAGGTTAAAATTGAATGGAAGAATATTGATTGATAGGGGTTAACGATTCTTGAAATTGTTTTTGGTAATGCATAGACATATGTAATTACACCTTAAGGCTTAAACCGGAACATTGAAAACATATTTCTTAATCTAATTTTACCTAGACATAGGATTTAAATTGAATTAGGAATTAAAATCATGTTGGGCTTGACAAAGTCACTTGAATAATTGGGTTTGCTTGCATAGAAAGTGTATTTATTAATGCGGTTTCTTCGGCCGATGACCACAAAGATCTTCTGCAGACAATTGTGAATTCTAAGACTTTTTAGGGGGATTTTTGATTTTCCAACCACTCATCTCTACATAGTTTAATCACTTTAATATTTTTGCACATTTTAGGAGTAATTTCAGCCACTTTAACCCATCTTACTTATTTTCCATATTTAATTTAGAATTTTGTCATTTAGTTTTACATAATTTCACAATTTTAGTTATTTAGTTTCATAAATCAAATCACCCCAATTTATCATTGTTTTTATTTTCTTTAAATTATTTGTTAAACACCATTTAAATCACTAATCCTCGTGGGAACGATATCTTTCTTATCACTTTATTACTTGTTTGACTGCGTGCACTTGTGTATTACGATTTCTCACAACAGCTTCCTACTTTCAAGAGATTATGAATTAAAAAACTTAGAGTTTGGGATTTGATAGTAATTTCTAAAAATTGAAAATGGATTAAAACTCAAATCAAAGTGATCTTACAACCACCAATAAGAAGAAACCCAAAACCCATAAAACCTAGATGAAAAGCTTGAATTCTTAGAATGAATTCTTACCTTCAATTGCTTATAAAAACTTGTAGAATCTTATTTCTTTATGTTTATCTTACAAAATCCCTCACAAACCCACACTTTTTCCTTTGAATTCAAGCAAGGAGGATGAGAATTTGAAGAAGAAAACTCAACCCTTCATTTGTTTTCTTGAGGTCGATGGTGAAGGAGTGAAAGATGAGAGAATTTTGCCTTTTTTTTCCTTTTTAATTTCACTTAATGAATTGTTAAGGAAAAGATGAGTACATAGTTTTCCATTTGCCAGAAGGTCCTTCCACTTCTTTAATTCATGTTAGATACCTCACCTTTTTACTTTCATGCCCTTATAATTACTTTTCTAACAAACTAACCCTCCCTCACTTAACCAACCATAGTTAAGTTTCTTTCCCAATTCTCCACCTCTAGTTAATTACTAACCATAGTTAACTAATCAAACAATTGAATAAAAGCAAAATCATTTCTAAAATAATTAATATTAATCACACAAACAGCTAAACTCAAGAAATTTTAAATGAACACTCTTTATCAAAACCAACCACAAACCGGGGCCTTATATCTATGAATTTATAGTGGAATTATTCATTGTAAAATAATAGTAATTAATTGGTTATTAGTTAATCAATTAATAAACTTGTTATTAAGCCTATGATAGACCATCGGGTCCCTATGCTAGCCTAAATATCGTAGTAGTAAAATCAAGTCATTAATTTGACTTATGAAGAAATAAACATTTTAAGTAAGTTAAGTTACTTAAATAATAGGAAATATTAATTATTTGAATATTGAGTATATTTAAGGGTAAAATGCAAATAAGACCCCTGTGGTTTTTTCAAAATGCATGAACAACCCCTGTGGTTTGAAAATGACAAATCACACCCCTGTGGTTCCAATTTTTTTCAATCAGACCCCTTCCCTTCAATGTCAATAATTTTCTTTTAGCCATAACTTCTTCGTTTGAACTCCGATTTGGACGATTCAAGATATTTTGGAATCCTCATTTCAGGCTCTATGTAATAGTCATTTCGAAACTTTTAAATAATTAATAAATAAAAGAGTTTATTAACATCAAAATAATAGGTATGATTGCGACTGTTAACTCTTTTATTTATTAATGATTTAGAAGTTTTGAAGTGACCACAGTGTAGAGCCTGAAATGAGAATTCCAAAACATCTTGAATCATCTAAATCGGAGTTCAAACGAAGAAATTATGGCTAAAATAAAATTATTGACATGGAAGGGAAGGGGTCTGATTGAAAAAAATTGGAACCACAGGGGTGTGATTTGACATTTTCAAACCACAGGGGGTATTCATGCATTTGGAAAAAATCACAGGGGTCTCATTTGCATTTTACCCTATATTTAAATGAAAATTAATAAATGCATTATTAATTGTTTAAATAATGAGCTGATTTAAGCAGAAAATTAATAATGAAATATTATTAATTAAACATTATTAATAGTTTAAATATTGAGTATATTTAAATGGTAATTAATAATTAAAATACTATTAATTGGTAAGCATTAATATATTTACATGAAAATTAATAATAAATTAATATTATTAACTAATAATAAAATATTATCAATTAGCATTATTAATTAATGTGTTTATTTAATGAAAATTAATAATTAAAATATTTATAAATATTATTAATTGTTTAAATAATGAATATTATTTAAATGGAAATTAATAATTAAATATTACTTTATGATATTTAATTGGGAGAAAATTTTAATGTTATTAATTATTTAAATAAAGTATTTTATTTAAATGGTAATTAATAGATAAATTAATATTAAAGTTAATAATTACTTAAGTTAGACTTACTTTATTTAATTAAGAGAGAGTTTCTAGCCCAATTGGATGAACCCAAGTTGAAAATGGCCCAAATAATTAATTAAACTTTGTTTAGGAGTGTTTTGTGCAAATTTCCCTTTATTAAATATTCTATTATTTTTTAAAGCAATAATTTGGTAGTATTTTTGTGTACTTATAACTAGTATGCACCATATAGCCATATCTCTTTTTGGTTAGAAAACTTAAATCAAAATGGCATTGAATACTATATGAGTAGCAAGGAAGAAGAATGTAGAGTATTGAAATGCAATTTTATTGATTCTTCATTAACCCACAAAAGTAAAGCAATACTGTGAATATAAAATAGTAACTAGATATTATTATTAAATTGCATCAATGATTGTAGTTTCGAGGTGGAGGCGGAGGCGGAGGATATTCACCATGCCATGGGCTATCATTAGAAGACACATGATTAGGAAGCACTTTGATCTCCATATCCAATATCTTACCTGAAATTTTTTTAAAATAAAACATAGATAATTTGATTTAGATATTGATAGGAAATATTTTCGCTGTTATATTTATATTTTATAAACGATTATCTTTATAAAATAGTCTAAAATTTGATTAGATTTACAATCACCGGATCATACAACACATTTTACAACCAATATATCAGACAACTTATGGCATAAATCAGTAGAATGGATAATTTAGCTAAGAAAGAAAAAACTTACTAGCTTTCACATCAGTATTCTTCTCAATGAGTTCCCTTGCAATAATAGAGAATCCGTTTTCTTAATTAGTACCCATTTATTATTTTTCCTTTTCCGTACATGTGTATCACAATTCATATAACTACATGAATATATCTCTCAATTTATTCTCGCTCTAGTTATAAAAATTCATCTTTTCTTAATTAGTACCCATTTATTTTTCCCATTTTCTGTAAACGTGTAAAAGAATTCATATAATTATTCATCTTTTAAAAAATGATACCTCTTTTTAGAAATATCCTCATAGATAATCCATCTATTCTTTATTTGTACCCATTTATTTTTTCTCTTTTCTGTAAAGGTGCATTGCAATTCATATAATCATACATATATATATTTCAAACGTGCTAATTTATTCTCCTTCCAATAATAGAGAATCCATTTTCTTAATTAGTACCCATTTATTATTTTTCCATTTCCGTACATGTGTATCATGATTCATATAATTACATGAATATATCTCTCAATTTATTCTCGTTCTAGTTATAAAAATTCATCTTTTCTTAATTAGTACCCATTTATTTTTCCCTTTTTCTGTAAACGTGTAAAAGAATTTATATAATTATTCATCTTTTAAAAAATTATACCTCCTTTTAGAAATATCCTTATAGATAATCCATCTATTCTTTATTTGTACCCATTTGTTTTTTCTCTTTTCTGTAAAGGTGCACTGCAATTCATATAATTATTCGTATATATCTTTCAAACGTGCTAATTTATTCTCCTTCCAATAATAGAGAATCCATTTTTCTTAATTAGCACCCATTTATTATTTTTCCTTTTCCGTGTACATGTGTATCACAATTCATATAATAACATGAATATATCTCTCAATTTATTCTCGTTCTAGTTATAAAAATTCATCCTTTCTTAATTAGTACCCATTTATTTTTCCCTTTTTCTGTAAACGTGTAAAAGAATTCATATAATTATTCATCTTTTAAAAAATTATACCTCTTTTTAGAAATATCCTCATAGATAATCCATCTATTCTTTATTTGTACCCATTTATTTTTTCTCTTTTTTTGTAAAGGTGCATTGCAATTCATATAATTATACGTATATATCTTTCAAACGTGCTAATTTATTCTCCTTCCAATAACAGAGAATCCATTTTTCATAATTAGTACCCATTTATTATTTTTTCTTTTCCGTACATGTGTATCACAATTCATATAATTACATGAATATATCTATCAATTTATTCTCGTTCTAGTTATAAAAATTCATCTTTTCTTAATTAGTACCCATTTATTTTTCCCTTTTTCGGTAAACGTTTAAAAGAATTAATATAATTATATATATATATATGTGTGTGTGTGTGTGTGTGTGTGTGTGTGTGTGTGTGTGTGTGTCTTTCCTATGATCGACCCGACTTTTCAGAGTTTAATTTCAAATATAATAAAACAGCGAAAGACTCAATAAGTATTTTTTATTGAAAATCAAAGCTTAGCACCATCTCAAATTGTGACGACCCGACTTATTCTAGAAGCCCGGGACGCGAGTACGCATATGGAAGCAAAGAACTTAAAGCTTAAAACAATTGGTTTGGTAAATTATTGAAAATTTCGGCATGTAGTATTTATAAACTCCACAACTCACATACATTATAAAACCTGTTTATCAGAAACATCGGCTCGTTGGCCGGTTCAGAGTATCACATAAATTCAAACCAAATTAAAATTTGGTGCACCAAGTTTAAAACCGTTATACAAACATAATGTACATACTTTAATTTTTTTTTTAAAAAAATCTCGACCCTAACATAAAAGATGACACAACCAAAAAGAAGACAACCACACTCCCAGAAAACGCGGCTCACATGACCGGAGACCTAATCCCAAAAGCACCATCTCGATGTATCAACGATCACCACCTGCCGCGCCTCGTCCTCGCCTTCGTCCGATACCTGAAAGGTGGTTTAGAACACCTTTGAGCATGACACTCAGTGAAAACAAAAGAATATGAACAGTGATTCGGATATTCACAACATGATGCACAAAATGAAACATATGTATAAGAGTGCAAATTAATGAGTATTGCAAAGTAGATAGATAACATGATCAAACCGTAAACCTTTCAAACCCATACAATCGTCAAGCACATAACAAATTTCACGTATCACATTTACCATTCCTTTAGTCTGCAAATCTTTCCATCACAGCACTCGGCGTTTCTCTAAGCCTTATACGTACATATAGTCATTAATCAGTACCCGAGCCATAGCTCGTAATGTATTACACTCACTGGATTTACATCAAACCTTAGAGAACTATTACCATATTCCATTCATTTTCTAAGTCTCTTTCATTCACCACTACGCATCCACTTCTCATTACACATAATCAAAGCAAAAGAGATAGCAAAACATGGATGTATAAATGATGCTTAAATGTGCTCAACACATAATATGAATGCTTATGCAAGTAATCAACTTTCAAGTTTAAGATTTCACCATACAACAATGCATAAGTCATTTCCACTTTTTCCTTTTCCTTTTAACTATCTTTTTGGTTCCTTACTTATAACCCGCGTCTCACTACGCGTAAATCATGTTGTGCCACATATCTCACTCGAGCCACAACTCATTTTACAACATCCGAGCCGAAGCTCATTTCACATCCTCAAGTTATCTCAACAACCACTAGCATCCGTGCCATTCATCACAGAGCACTCTGGAGCTCCACAGCATCACCGCCACGTAACCACGTGTAACGTCCAACACCCACACACCGGTACACGGGTTAATCACATCTTTGTCACGGTAATCACGTGTAATGTCCAACATCCATACACCGTTACACGGGCTACGACCCCATGGCCACATGACAACCGTATGATATGCATGAATGGAATGATATGCCTGTTGGAGATTGAGGCCTCTAAAAGAGTTCTCAAGCGAAAATCCCATGGATCTTTCCTTGCAGTATAATATTAACAAAATTCTAAATGCATAAAACGAATACTAACCCTTGTCGAGAAGTGTCTGGCTCTTCCTCGTTCTTCGATGGTTACGATCCTGGGACCACCAAAAAGATCTTCCTCGCTAAGGACAAAAGAGAAACTGTGCGTGGGCACTATCCTCTTTGAAAAAAGGAAGAGGGAAGAAAAATATTCTTCCCTTTACCCTAGGGGGGGGGCAGCGGCACTGAGAGAAAGGGAGAGGAATTTTTCTGAGCCTTCTCTTGGTTGCTTAACCACGTGTGTTTTGGGTCACCCCAAAGGTCCTATTTATAGGAAAACCAAGAGCTCAGAAAATCTTTGAATATCTTTTTAATTAATAAATAATTAAATTAGATATTCTAAAATATATTTAAATAATAAAGATATGATATTTTATTCCATAATAAAATATCTCATATCTTTTATTTAAATTAATCAATATTAATTTAAATATATTATTCCATATCTTCCATTTAAATTAATCACATTAATTTAAAATAAGATATTCATATATTTGAAATAAAATAAAATGCAAAACTCTTAGTCAACTTTTGACATAAGTGGCGTGTGACCCCACCATGGGTCACACGCCCCTATCATCATCTTATGATAATATTGGGCATTTTATTTTCCTTTTTATTTAATGGAACAATTTCGTTAAATAATTAAATAAATAAAACTCCTTTTATTTATTTCCTCTTTAATTTGACAATCTCAAATTAAATATTTAAATAGACTCCTCTATTTAAATCCCCATTAATTTTGGACAACTCAAAATTAATTTAATTAAATAGACTCTTCTATTTAATCTCTCATAATTACTTAAATATACTTTCTATTTAATAAATTAAATAGACTCCTCTATTTAATTCCACCATTAATTAAATAATTAAATAGACTCTTCTATTTAATTTCTTTTAATTAATCAAATAGACTCCTCTATTTAATTCCATTTTTCCAAAGAAATTAATCATATTAATTTATGTTTTCAATTACATGCGTTAGCTCGGAGGACTTAATGGACCTATAGGACTAAGCTCCAATGATCCAGAATTACCTTTGATTAAAACTCCTTTTAATCAATTAATTCTCATTCATTAACTCCTAGATAACTCCACTAAATATCTAGAGTTGCACTCTTAGTACTATAGACATAGTTATGTCCATTGGCTATAATCATTAACTACACTTTGATCCTTCACAAGTTAGTTCGTATCCATGGCTAGGTTTTTGCACCTGTAACGACCCGATTTCTGTTAAAGCTTTTAAATTTAAATGCACAACGGAAAATAAGATTTTTACAGAAAAACGACATGGGTTCACTTAAAAATCGGATTATCCAAAACCTGTTTACATCCCAATTTTTTTCAGAAAAAGCAATAAACCTGGAATGCTTATTCCATAATGTGATGAAAATTCTAGAGAAGATTTTAAAGTTCAAAAACATATAAAAATTATACAAATGCTCCATCGAGCTTAAAATGAAACATAATAAAAGTAGTGAAATGTTCAAGAGCATTCAAAAATGCTTCATCCAAAACCCATATATGTTCTTGTCCATTCATTGTCTTGATAGATCACGCGGCGCCACCTCCTCTACCTCGTCCTCTACCACGAGTCTTACCTGAAAAATTGTAATTGTAGCAACATTAGCATAAAAATGCTAGTGAGAGTAAAATGAAAGCAAGTAATCCTATGAACAACATTCCATGTCAGAAATTGTGTCCAAAGATTTCACTTTTACTACCCATTCCACATTCCAAATTCCACATATAATCAACAAACATAATATACTTCCTGAAAAGTAACGATATTAAGACTTAAAGTAAAGGTGCCCGTTATTACTAAGTCTTACTACACAATTCTAGAGATTATGTAATTGTATTACTAACTATCTTTGTTACCAAACAAGTTTCATCGTATCATAAAACCGTATGGACCGAAGTCGACATACCAAGTGCCATATCACAAATCATCACACCATGATACCGTATGGAGCGTATCAACATACTATCACGTGCCGTATCACATATCATGGCACCATGATACAGTATGAAGCGTATCAACATACTATTTGTGCCGTATCACATATCATGGCACCATGATACCGTATGGAGCGTATCAACATACTATCATGTGCTGTATCACATATCATCGCACCATGATACTGTATGGAGCATATCAACATACTATCATGTGCCGTATCAGATATCATTGCACCATGATACCGTATAGAATCCATCAAGCTCCCTAGTAAGTTAGATAAAGTTCCACTAAACCACTAAAGAACATAAACCGCTTGAATTACACGAGTCAATACTCAAGTGTAATTCCTAAGCCACTTTGACTCCCAAATCACTTAAAGTTCCTTATTCATTCACTTTCATCTAAAGTCTCCAAATCATCTTACAAGACTTCCAAACCACTCATATTTCCTCTTTTACTTCCAAAACCATAAGTACACCAAAACCACTCCACTCACATCCGAGTTTAAAATCTCCAACCAAGTATAACTTCCGAAAGTTAGTTCCCCTCTTAACCTCGATAAACAATAACGTAATGAAACATAATTCATAAAATTACTAACTTTCATTTTAAACTCATTAGATGTGAAATCCAAGCTTCCAAAGTGTCGGAGTCAAAGTCACGCAATCGATCACAAACCTACATATCAAATACACCTAACATTCAATAATTATCCGAAAATTGAGCAAAAGACATCTAAACGCATAAAACGACGAAAACACGGCGAAAAAGCCTACGCAAGCTCTCGGCCCTACAAGGAATAAAGGGCTCGAGTTTGGTTTTCCGGCTTTTATGCACTTTAGAGGCGTTTCGGGTTGATTTAGGATACTTTGAAAACCGAGATATCAATGAGTCACCCTATTTTAGGGTTTTACATAATAATCGATTTCCGAAAAATTAAGTAAAACGTAAAATCATAGCAAACTAAACACCCTAATCTTGGTAAAGTGAGAGAAATTAACACGGGACGGGGTTTCAACTCAAACTTGATTTTAGGGTTTAGGGAAGTTTCTAAAATCACATAAAACGACTTCCTCGATTGAAATCTTAGAGTTTCTCGGCAAGAAATCGATGATGTCAATCTTGGACTTCATTAAAACAATATTCAAAGCTTGAATTTAGAAACTTTGTCATACCTTGATGCCTTTAGAAAATGGATTAAAAACCTCTATTGCTAGGTTAGAAATGATCCTTGGACCGAGGGCTTTCCAACGGACATAAAATTACGGCGATCCACCGAGTATTTATGAAAAGCCAAAGAGAAAGGGAGAAGAAGGGAGGCTCTCGGCCCTAAGGAGGAAGAAGAGAAAAGGATGAATGAAATTGTTTGACTTTGGTTGACTATTTAAAGATGAGGGTGATAAATAGTGATTTTTTAAAGAAATTGGAAAATGACGTATACGTCCCTTTTAAATGATTTGATTAAAAATACGAAACCCGAATATCTTAAAATAATCTAAAGGTGATTAATAATTATTAATTGGCCCGTTAATAATTATTAATGTCACCGAAACTAATTTAAAGTAGTAAAAGGTTTAAAAGGTTTAAAAAGGTTTTTGAACGAAAATAACTACTAAAATCGAAATTACTAAGTTTAAACTAACTTAATTACTTTATTTAAAATAAATTTTTTTTTACCTCCAAAAGTAACGGGTTACAGCACCGTATTAACCTCCATGATACATCTTGTTCCTTAAGCCCAACTGATTCTCCAATGAACAACCTTACATAATCTCCATTATGCGTCTTTAATCTTTTCCTTGACCAGAGGAATATGGGGCCCCACTGTTCAAGACCGAATCAGTCCATAAGGGAACTACTTATCTATTTTCCTATATGGAATAGAGTGAATTCCAAATCTTGTGTAATTACGTTCCCAAGTATAAGCAAGATGCAATCCCTAAGGTGGGAGGCATATTGAGCGAACTATTCGAGTCACTCTCATCTATGCAAATCAAAGGCTTGTCTCTTGCGAACAGGAGTTCGTAATCCACTCAAGATTAAGATCAATTGTACATGATCAACCGGTTGATAAACGAAGTGTCTTTCTGTAACGGTTTTACCAGAAAACAGTAAGTTTATCTTAGTTCAGTCTACTACAATCTCTATTGTAGCAACACCCCCACTCACATGTCTCTACATGAGCGGTCCAGATGAGATCACTTGTGCCAATTCACAAGTGGGCCGTGTTTGTGGTGTTACCAGAAATAAGGCACCCAACCTTTATTCATGTACCACAGACTATTTGAGTTACACTTAAGTGAATCTTCCCGCATCACATGCTCACTTTAAGTTATCATAAGTAACTCTGGATCTTATGATGGATTACATTTATTAACCTAATAATAAATGACAATGTAAATATTACTAATTAATAATTCTTTTATTTATTTATAGTTTAATTGGATGACATAAGATTTAGGGCAGAAACCCCAGCAATCTCCCACTTGCACTAAAGCTTTATAAAGATCTATCTAGTAATCCTAAACTACCCATATGACGCTCAAACACCTTAGCCGAAAGCGTCTTTGTAAATGGATCAGCAATATTATCCTCAGAGGCTATCTTTGTCACTACAACATCTCCTCTTTGGACTATCTCCCTTATCAGGTGATACTTTCTCTCTATGTGCTTTCCTCGTTTGTGGCTTCTAGGCTCTTTGAAGTTGGCTACAGCACCACTGTTATCACAGAACAGTGTTATGAGTTTGTCCATGTCTGGTACTACCTCTAGATCGGTTAAGAACTTCCTAAGCCAGACACCCTCTTTAGCAGCTTTGCAAGCTGCTACGTACTCAGCCTCCATTATGGAGTCAGCAACACAACTTTTCTTTATACTCCTCCAAACATTGGCTCCACCACAAAGTGTGAAAACTGATCCAGACGTAGATTTCCTGGAATCCTTATCTGCCTGGAAGTCAAAATCCGTTTACCCCTTGAGAATTAAATCCTCTTTACCGTACACTAGCACATGTTCCTCGTTCTCTGAAGATACTTGAGAATATTCTTGACTGCAACCCAATGTTCATAACCAGGGTTTGATTGGTAACGGCTTACTATCCCTACTGCATAATAGATGTCCGGTCTAGTACACAACATCGAATACATTAGACTTCCAACTGCTGATGCATAAGGATACTGTCTAATACTCTCAACTTCTTGAGGAGTTTTAGGATATTGGTCCTTAGTTAAATAAATCTCATGCCTGAAAGGTAACGCTCCTTTCTTGGATTTATCCATCCATACTTGGCAACTATTTTGTCAATGTAGGATGTCTGAGACAACGTTAATGTCTTGTTCTTTCGGTTCCTTATTATTTAGATACCAAGTACATATTGAGCCTCGCCCAAATCCTTCATTTGGAATTCGTTAGCTAGCCATTTCTTAACGTCCGATAATACCCTTACATTAGTCCCAATAAGTAAGATATCGTCAACGTATAAAATGAGAAAAACCACATCTTTGTTGAGTATCTTCTTGTAGACACAAGACTCATCAACATTCTGTTCAAAGCCATACGATTTGACCGTAGTGTCAAATCTCTTGTTCCAAGACCGTAAAGTTTGCTTTAATCCATAAATAGATTTAAGCAACTTACAAACTTTTTGTCCTTCACCTTGAACAACGAATCCTTCTGGTTGGAGCATATAGATACTCTCGTCAAGATACACATTAAGAAATGCAGTTTTGACGTCCATTTGCCAAATTTCATAATCGAAATGTGTAGCAATGGATAAGAGAGTTCTAATTAGACTTTAACATAGCAACAGGGCAGACGATTTCTTCATAGTCAACCCCTTCCTTTTGGGAATACCCCTTTGCTACAAGTCTAGCCTTGAAAGTCTCCACTTTTCCATTGGCTCCTTATTTCCTCTTATAGATCCACTTGCACCCAATGGGTTTTACCCCAACTGGTTGATCTACAAGTTCCCAAACTGAGTTGGAGTACATGGACTCCATCTCAAGATCCATAGCTTTTAGCCATTTTTCTTTGTCAACATCCACCATTGCTTCCTTATAAGACAATGGATCATCCAGGTCAACTCCGCCATCATTGACCTGAGTTAATCCCAAATATCGTTCGGGAAACTTGGATGCCCTCCCACTACGACGGGAACTTAACTAGATTTGACTAGAATTTCTCTTTTTATTTGAAGAGATAGGTAAGTCAACAACAATTGTTGGCTCATTAGTGGTTTCACTTGGAATCATCTCTTCTAGTACTAGTTTACTAGGAGATTTGTGGTTTCCTATATAGTCCTCTTCCAAGAATGTAGCATTTGTTGACACAAATACTTTATTCTCTTCAGTACTATAAAACAATCCACCACACGTCTCTTTTGGGTAGCCTACGAAGAAGCATACCTTAGACCGTGATTCTAATTTCTTAGGGTTCGTTTTCAGCACGTGTACTGGACATCCCCATACTCGGAAGTGATGCAAGCTTACTTTACTTCCCGACCATAACTCAATAGGTGTTTCTAAAACACTTTTAGAAGGTACCCTATTTAAGATGTATAACGCAGTCTCCAATGCGTAACCCCGAAAAGATTCTGGTAATGATGAGTAGTTCATCATCAATCTCGTCATTTCGAGCAAGGTTCTATTGCTCCTTTCAACTACACCATTCTGCTGAGGTGTCCCAGGGGCTGAAAGTTGGGATGTAATCCCATTTTCTATCAAGTAGTCTTTGAACTCATAGTCCATATACTCCCCACCACGATCTGATCGAAGTGTCTTGATAGATTTACCAAGTTGCTTTTCAACTTCAACTTTAAACTCCTTGAATTTCTCAAGAGTTTCATACTTGAATTACAATAGGTAAATGTACCCATACCTTGAGTAGTCGTCTATAAAAGACACATAGTACTCATATCCACCTCTAGCTTTTACATTCATCGGACCACAAAGGTCTGAATGGATAAGCTCCAGTGGTTCT
Organism: Gynostemma pentaphyllum; assembly: GCA_028015215.1. Classification (NCBI taxonomy): domain Eukaryota; kingdom Viridiplantae; phylum Streptophyta; class Magnoliopsida; order Cucurbitales; family Cucurbitaceae; genus Gynostemma; species Gynostemma pentaphyllum. The sequence goes on from CM051346.1 coordinate 30,477,565, forward strand.
GTGGCTCTATTTCCTTTAGCTGAAAAACGACGCTTGGTCATTTTACCCTCTATACAGGATTCACATATTGGGAGTGTACCAAGCTCTAAGTTATTTAGAGGTCCACTTTTAACCAGTCTTTGAATTCTATTGAGGTTAATATGGCCAATCCTTAGATGCCATAGAAGGGTCTCATCTTTAGAAATTCTACCTTTATTAGTTCTAGACTCTGCAGTCTGGAACAACTCAGTATTATAAAGTGTTGCACATACTAACGGTGTTAGTATATATAAATTGTTATCTTCTATTCCTGAACAAATAAAGATTCCATCTTTAAAAATATCAACTTTATTAATACCGACACCCACGGTATAATGTTGTTTACGAATACAACCCAAAGAAACTATGTTCCGGTTTAAACCAGGAACATAATAAACAGTGTTCAGGAAAAATAAACATTTTATTTAAAGATAATCAACAACTTTATAAATGAACCAATACTTATTTTATTCATAATAAAATAACCAAATGTTTCCATAAACATAATAATAGTAACACTAGTTACTAAATAGTTTCTATAACATAGATACTACTTAATGGATCATAAATGACTAGAAAAGCTTCTTTAAGCTCCAGAGCGCGGACTTCATGAAATCTCTATTTCCTTTCCATTCTTCTACTGTCAAAAGAAAAGATTATAATTTAGAATTATCTCATAATTCATCACTGAAAACAAAGAACAGTAAATCGTATTTACCATTATTGATTTCAATCTTTCTCCTTTTGAAATTATCCTCTGAGCTGAATTCACGAACTTTCGAAAATTCGGTTGTCTGCAAAAAGAAGTTGAGTCAGTGAATTGAATTTCCGTAAATTCAATAGGATCATATCTCCTCATTATCTCTTAATGTCACTAAGTAAATCATATTTACCAGATGTAAGCTCTTATTTTTCTTGCATACTTCAGCCCAGTAAACTTATATTGAGGGTTCTCTCGAGTGTCCTGGATGATGTTTATCATCTCTCGTGCAGTGGCAGCCAATTCTACCATCCTGTACATGTGGAAAGAAAGTCTTTCTAGAATTTACATCTGAGCTATTTCATCGATCTGGATCCATCTCTCATATGGATCCCACACGCCTCAAAGAACTGGGTTTGGACCCTCAGGACAATCAGTGTAAAGAACAAAATGAACGTGCTCATTCACCAGAATATCAAATAGCTCTGATTCCCAAGTGTCATAGTTCTCATCATTCATTGTAGGTTTTTTTTTTCATGTCAATAAATTTTTATTCGACATATTGCTGATAAATAAATAAACACATGCTTAGTAATACAATTTTACATATCCATTCATTCATACTTTTGGCATCTATTAAACATGATGCATGAATGCACATTTAATGAAATTCTAAAACCTTAAAATACAATTTCAATGCCATAGTATATTAGTGAGATAGGAACGATGCCTACGTAGGCAGGTCAAGGTTCCCTCCCACTAAAATGAGACTCCTCTCAACTAATGAACATCCCCAGGGTATCTCATATCCTACAGTTCTATTAGTTACCATGTTTTGGTCAGGCGAAACATCTAGATCACTTAAATATTATTCTTGATGAGTGTCACCGAAGGGAGAGTCAAACATCAAGAGTCTTAAGTATCTTTCTAAATGGATCCCTTTGAGTGTTACCCAAGTTTTAGATCGCTTAAAGTTATCTTGATGAGTGTCACCGAAGGGAGAGTCAAACATCAAGAGCTTTAAAAAAATCCTATCCCAAAGAGAATCACCCGGGTATTGATTCATACGGTTACTTTTCGGAGGGAATGAGTGAAGAGTTACCAACACCATAGAAGCCCTATATGAATCTCACACATTGATTCCAACTTGGAGACCACAGGACATGTTGTCACTTGTCCTTCTCCCACTCAATATAGCTACTAAGGCTTTTAACTTATATATACCCAGGCTACCTCTAATATCTAAGTTCAATCTAAATTATAATAGCTCTTGTAGATTGGTTAGATTGATTTTAATGTGAAAGCCAAGTGATTAATCTCTATTAATCCCAACACATTATGCACCGTCTCAATGAAGAGAATTATTAATAAAATATGACTCCCAAATCGCTCCTAGTTAAAGGGGTCCCGTGTTAATGGAATGATTAAATAACCTCTTATCTTGGGCAGAGCTTTCTCGCCAGAGTTATATTTAAATTAATAAATTCAACTTCATTAATTTTTAATTAACTCTTTAATTAAAAATAATGACACCTCATCTTTTAGGTTTTAGTTTCAATTCCTATTTAAAACTAAACAATTAATTAAAATATTGGTCGCTAAACTCTTTTAGACCATTTTAATTAATACCTAAAACATGCTGCTAGTAATTACTAACTAACCCCTTAATTAAAATTCCAGCACAATAAAAATAACAATTATATTTATACAAGGCATGAGCATAATATCAATAATCTCCATTAATGATGCATGATCATGGCATTTATGCATTTATGATGGGAATAATTATTTATGGCATATTTTATGCATGAATAACTAATATGTATATATATCACATATATAATAAATAAGCAATTTTGGTTGGGATACTATTGGCCAAATCTATGAAAATTAAACATATATTTAATATAGATATAATCTTCATCACGAACATCTCTAGGATCACCAGAAAAATGAAAACCAAAAAAACCGAGGGGAGGCACCGAGGGTTTTAACCCTAGGCTCCCCCGCCCCCCTTTTTTTTCGTTGTACTTGCTACAGCCGCGGCAGCAGCTGTTATGCCGTTGCCGCAGCACCACCGCCGCGGGTCTTCACTACTTGCAGCTCGCGGTACCAACTCCTTCGGTACCTGCAGGGATCCGATTCGCCTTTTTCTTTCCTCCATCGTTTCGATCGATATCTCCATATGACTAAAACGATTACAAATTTTCCTATACCCAATGAAGGGGTTACAAAATTTCTAGGAAAGAAAAACCTAGGCCAATAAATCCTAATTCAACCAAAACGCAAAACTACAATTTTAAAACATCTTTTAAAATAGTTTTGATTCCCATCATATAATTTTGAAAATATTATAAATTCAAGACTGCTCTGATACCAGTTGTTGGAGATTGAGGCCTCTAAAAGAGTTCTCAAGCGGAAATCCCATGGATCTTTCCTTGCGGTATAATATTAACAAAATTCTAAATGCATAAAACAAATACTAATCCTTGTCGAGAAATGTCTGGCTCTTCCTCGTTCTTTGATGGTTACGATCCTGAGACCACCAAAAGGATCTTCCTCGCTAAGCACAAAAACGAAACGGTGCGTGGGCACTATCCTCTTTGGAAAAAGGAAGACGGAAGAAAAATATTCTTCCCTTTACCCTATGGGGCGACGGCGACACTAAGAGAGAGGGAGGGGAATTTTCTGAGCCTTCACTTGGTTGCTTAACCGTGTGTGTTTTGGGGTCACCCCAAAGGCCCTATTTATAGGAAAACCAAGAACTCAGAAAATCTTTGAATATCTTTTTAATTAATAAATAATTAAATAAGATATTCTAAAATATATTTAAATAATAAAGATATGATATTTTATTCCATAATAAAATATCTCATATCTTTTATTTAAATTAATCAATATTAATTTAAATATATTATTCCATATCTTCCATTTAAATTAATCACATTAATTTAAAATAAGATATTCATATATTTTAAATAAAATAAAATGCAAAACTCTTAGTCAACTTTTGACCAAAGTGGCGTGTGACCCCACCATGGGTCACACACCCCTATCATCATCTCATGACAATATTGGGCATTTTATTTTCCTTTTTATTTAATGGAACAATTCCGTTAAATAATTAAATAAATAAAACTCCTTTTATTTATTCCAATAAATAAAACTCCTTTTATTTATTTCCTCTTTAATTTGACAATCTCAAATTAAATATTTAAATAGACCCCTCTATTTAAATCCCCATTAATTTTGGACAACTCAAAATTAATTTAATTAAATAGACTCTTCTATTTAATCTCTCATAATTAATTAAATAGACTTTTCTATTTAATAAATTAAATAGACTCCTCTATTTAATTCCACCATTAATTAAATAATTAAATAGACTATTCTATTTAATTTCTTTTAATTAATCAAATAGACTCCTCTATTTAATTCCATTTTTCCAAAGAAATTAATCATATTAATTTGTGTTTTCAATTACATGCGTTAGCTCGGAGGACTTAATGGACCTATAGGACTAAGCTCCAATGATCCAGAATTACCTTTGATTAAAACTCCTTTTAATCAATTAATTCTCATTCATTAACTCCTAGATAACTCCACTAAATATCTAGAGTTGCACTCTTAGTACTATAGACATAGTTATGTCCATTGGCTATAATCATTAACTACACTTTGATCCTTCACAAGTTAGTTCGTATCCATGGCTAGGTATTTGCACCGTATTAACCTCCATGATACATCTTGTTCCTTTAGCCCATGTGACGACCCGACACTTTTAAATAATTTAAATTAGAAAACACAGCGGAAGTCTTTATATTTTAAGAAAATGGCGTGATTATGTTTGAAAATTGGCTAGCCAAAACCTGTTTACATCTTAATTTCAAAATCTAAAATACACAAGGAACATTTAGTTCCTATCCAGGAGTTCAAAATGAATATAATCATAAACATAAAGACAAAAGCTCTTAAGAGCCATTTACAAATATACAACTCCAAAATATGTGAAATATTCACAAAACATAGTCCATGGACTTTAAATCAACCTAGTCCATCTCAAGGTCGTCATCCCTCGATCATGCAGCACCATCTCCTCTCCCAGGACCTCTAACCAGGGCATTACCTGAAATTTTTGTAATATCATGAGCTAACAACTTAAGCCCAGTGAGAATAATAAGAATAAAAAGTAAGGATAGACCTCAAACTCGTATTCCGATTTGTGTCCAATTTAGCTGACACAATCAATCCTAAAGTTCTCCAAACTTTAGGTAATTTCATTCTAAACTTTCCAAAGGATGATAGTACTAACACTCGTAGTCAATCCTCATCCATTAACTTGTTATGACATAAAATAAGAAAAGTAAATAACTTTGCATAAAATATAACACCTCGATTCTATATTCCATCGATCATATTCAATGTAGGGTTTGCATATACCCTTATGCATGAATGAAGGTAATGCGGACATCCCGTAGGCTCCCATTCAACCTTATGCATGAAGAAGTAATGAGTACATCCTGTAGGCTACCCATTCGTCTTCTTTCTTTGTTTTACTTTCACTGAAGAAGGAATGCGCACAACCCGTAGGCTACCATTCGTCTTCTTCCCTTGTTTTACTTTCTTTTCTTTTCTTTTTCTGAAGGTGATGCGGACACTACCCGTAGGCTCCAACATTCTTCCCTTCCTTTCTTTCTCACTTTAATTTCTTTTCTCTTTTCAATGATGCGGGATGTTATGGTTATGCTTGCATAAGCTTCTAAAAGTAAATAAAGTAAAGTACAATAATAAAGTAACCAAAACAAACATAAAGTAAAAGACATAAAGTAAATAAATAGGAAACTTTGGACGAACGATATGTCAATCGAACTCCGATAACAATAATAAAAGTAAAATCATAACTTAAATGATTAACCTATACCTTCAAGGATTCTAAACTTCCAACATAATCCGAGGTTCTATTACTCGTTGCAAATACAAGCTTGGATCTTTTAACCTCCAATGATCTATCCTAAGCTTCGAAACGAATCTAACTTAGAATTCTCTAAGATTCAATGCTTTCCTCGAGAACTCCTAAGTTCTCACTTAAAGGATTAACTTCTAATCCTAAGGGCACTAGCTCACTTCCCTCTATCTTAGATTCGAATTCTGATCTTAGTTTCCAATTCTACAAACCATTATACTTATTTGCTTTCTATAGTTACTTAAAATCCTAACTATTCTCACCTTTGTAAAAGAAGATTTCAATCCAAACCTTCGATAACGCGGTCAATGCAAAGTTCAAACCACCTACAATTAGAATTACATCTAACAATCAATAAATAATTCAACTAACGATCAAACAACATCTAATCATTTAAAACGACGAAAAACCCAACAACCCCAACTTTGAGGTTCTCGGCCCCCCCCCCTCACAAAAGGGTTTTGGTTTTGGTTTTCCGGCTTTTAGGCAATTTAGATGTGTTTCGAGTTGGTTTCAAGCAATTTCGATATTCCCAATTTCAATGGGTATCGATAATTAGGGTTTTTGAACATTATGCCCTTTCCCGAATTGAATTTAAATAAACAATAATTCATTAATTTACAACCCATAATCAATCTCAAAAAGGTAAATTTCAAACGGGAAGGGTTTCGACTGAAACTCGGTGTTAGGGTTATGGGAAAGTTTCCATAAACACTTAAAACTACTCCCGTATTACAAACACCGAGTTTCACGACAAGAAATCGAAAGAAAACAAAGAAAACTCCATTAAAACACTATTTGGGGCTTAGGGTTTGAAAATTTACTTACCGAGAACTCCGTGGATCTCGAGAGAAAACGATGATGGTTAGGTGGAAAAGGATCCTAGACTCGAGGGCTTTCCGATGCAACCGAAATCGAGTCGATCCGCCGAGAAACGAGCAAAACTCAAAAATTTCTCGCCTCCCATTGATACCCACGGTTTTGGGATGAAAAAGATGAGCAAAAATGAGTCAAACATGGTCAAGATGAGTTTTTAAAGATGGATGAATAGTGTTTTGATATTTTTAAGAAATCGAAAATGACGGTTGCGTCCTTTTATGACTTTTGACTTATAAAACGAAACTCGATGCTCTTAAATAAATCTAAAGGTGATTAATAATTATTAATTGGCCTATTAATAATTATTAATGTCACCGAAACGAAATTTAAAGTATTAAAATGATTAAAAAGAATTTCGGGCGAAATTAACTACTAAAATCGAAATTACAAAAATAATAATTAATCTAAATACTTAAATTGAAATAAATAAATAAATAAATAACATTACATAAATAATATAATAAAATAAATAAATAAAATTTCACTTCAAAATAATGGGACGTTACAGCCCAACTGATTCTCCAATGAACAACCTTATATAATCACCATTATGCGTCTTTAACCTTTTCCTTGATCAGAGGAATATGGGGCCCCGCTGTTCAAGACCGAATCAGTTCATAAGGGAACTACTTATCTATTTTCCTATATGGAAAAAAGTGAATTCCAATTCTTGTGTAATTACGTTCCTAGCTATAAGCAAGATGCAATCCCCAAAGTGGGAGGCATATTGAGCGAACTTGTAACGTCCCGTTACTTTTAGAGGTAAATTTTTTTTTTTTTTTTAATTTATTATTTTTATTTAATTAAAGCTTTTAAAATTAGTTAAAATTAGTAATTTCAGTTTTATTAGTTATTTCCGTCCGAAAATCCTTTTTATCGTTTTAATTCGTTTTGGTGACTCTAATAATTATTAACGGGCCAATTAATAATTATTAGACACCTTTAGATTTATTTAAGACCGTCGGTTTTCGTTTTATAAGCAAAAGGTCGAAAAGGGCAAAACCGTAATTACCCAAACCCTAAAATATCTAGATATTTTTCTTTACTATCTTTTTTAACTTAGCAACTAAGCAAAATCATTTCATCTTCTTCATCCTTCTTCTCCAAGCCGTGGGCATCAATGGGGGATTTGGGTGAGTTTTTCTTTTCTTCGTTTCTCATTCGTTTCTCGATGGATCGGCTTGATTTCGGTTGCGTTGGATTGGTAGGGACGAGGGCTACCTATCCAACCTACCTTTTCGAAGTTTCCCGTTCTCTAAGGGAAGTCCCAAAAAAGTAAGTTTTCAAAACTTTTTATATGGTTTTGTTCGTTTTTTATTGTAAATGAGTTTTGATGTTGAAATCATGAATGGTTATCATGGAATTTGACGATTTTGAACCCGGATTTTCGAAAAACACTATTCATGTGAAAACATTATTCATCCGAAATCACTATTCATCCGAAATCACTATTCATCCGAAAATGCAAACTTGTTCTCATATTAGATATGAGTTGTAATATGTTGTGCAATTGGTGAATTGTAGGTTTGTAATTGTCGTGTGGATTCGACTTCGATTCTTGGATACTCGACTTAAAACCTAAGGTGAGTTTAAAAGGGAAGTTAGTAATTTTATGAATTACGTTTCGATATGATATTGTTTATCGATGTTAAGAGGGAATTAGCTTCTTAGAATTATAGTTTGGTTGGAGACTTTAATTCGGAAGTGTGTGTGGAGAAAGTTGGACTTTTGGTTAGTTTGATGATTAGAGATCATCGGGGAGGTTTGGAAGTATGGTAATGTGATTTGGAGATGTTAGATGAAAGTGGAAATGGAAGTTACTTTGATTGGTTTTGAAGTCACTGGGATGACTTTGGAAGTAAAGTAATTAGAAGATGCACTTGAGTAGTAACTCGTGTATTCTAGCTAGTTAGGTTTCTTTTTAACTTAGTAGACTTCTTCGGAGTTTAGCTAACTTATTGGAGACCTAGGGCACACTGATTCACACATGATAGTATGTTGATTTGATCCATACGTATCATGGTGTGATGAATTTGTGGGAACTTTGAGCACTTAGTAGACTTCTTCGGAGTTTAGCTAACTTATTGGAGACCTAGGGCACAATGATTCACACATGATAGTATGTTGATTTGATCCATACGTATCATGGTGTGATGAATTTGTGGGAACTTTGAGCACTTAGTAACTAGCACATGATAGTATGTTGATTTCGATCCATACGTAGTCATGGTGTGATGTTGGTACTTTGGTTTGTAACTAGCACATGATAGTATGTCGATTTCGATCCATACATATCATGTTGCGATATGGTGAAATTCCTGATACCTATGGTGAAATTCCTGATATCCGGTATGGTGAAACTCCTGATATGCGATGGTTGTGATATGGTAATACCGTACGGGCTTAGTATGCGATATTTATCCATATGGTATACCCAGTACGATGGTTGTGATATGGTAATACCGTACGGGCTTAGTATGCGATATTTATCCATATGGTATACCCAGTACGATGGTTGTGATATGGTAATACCGTACGGGCTTAGTATGCGATATTTATCCATATGGTATACCCGGTACGATGGTTGTGATATGGTACATGGTAGTACGTGGATTCGGATCCGTACGTACCATGGTATTATGATCTATGATACGGCACATGATAGTATGTTGATTCGGATCCATACGTATCATGGTGCGATGGTTGTGACATGGTATGACCGTACGTGGTATGTTGATTTCGATCCATACAATAGCACGATACGATGAAACTTGTTTGGTAATAAAGATAGTTAATGTTATTTTTACCTATTCTTTAGAAACGTGTAGTGAGACTTAGTTGTGAATGTTAATTTTACTTTAAGTCTTTATTTTCCATCTCATGGTATTGAATGACGAATACGGGTAGTATGATACTATCATATGTATACATGGAAATTGGAATGTGGTTATGGGTAATAATGAACATTTAGGCCTTTGGACACGATTTCCGGTATGAGATTTAGTTCATAGGATTACTTGCTTTCATTTTACTCTCACTAGCATTGTTTGCTAATGGTGCTACACCACAATATTTTCAGGTGAACCCCGTCCTAAGAAGCAAGGTAGAGGAAATGGTGTCGCTTGACCGGCCGAGGTGGTGTAAGGACAATATTAAACACTTTTGAAGCATTAGTAGTAATGCTTGTAAATCATATACTTTTTACATACTTGTGTCATTTTGAGCCCGTGAAGGGTGTATGTGTAAAGTATTTTGATGTTTTTATGATTAAACTTTACTTTGGAATGTGCATTCCCGATTTATAGCTTTCTCTGGACTTTGGGTTGTAAAACAGGTTTTGATTATTCGACTTTTAAACGAACCCATGCCGTTTTTCTTTAAAAATTAAGTCTTCCGCTGTGCATTTGAATTTAAAGAATTTAACGGAAAATCGGGTCGTTACAGAACTATTCGAGTCACTCTCACTTATGCAAATCAAAGGCTTGTCTCTTGCGAACAGGAGTTCGTAATCCACTCAGGATTAAGATCAATTGTACATGATCAACCGGTTGATAAACGAAGTGTCTTTCTGTAATGGCTTTACCAGAAGACAGAAAGTTTATCTTAGTCCAGTCTACTACAATCTCTATTGCAACAACACCCCCACTCACATGTCTCTACATGAGCGATCCAGATGAGATCACTTGTGCCAATTCACAAGTAGGCCATGTTTGTGGTGTTACCAAAAATAAGGCACCCAACCTTTATTCATGTACCACAGACTATTTGAGTTACACTTAAGCGAATCTTCCCACATCACATGCTCACTTTAAGTTATCATAAGTAACTTTGGATCTTATGTAAATATTACTAATTAATAATTCCTTTATTTATTTATAGTTTAATTGGATTACATAAGATTTAGGGCAGAAACCCCAACAATGCCATGGAATGGAATTTAGCATGCTTCATCTTAGTCAACAACAAGTAACAAACATCGAGTTAACGAGCATAATTAGGACAATTCCTCCAATCAGAATATGAATCGATCATCGCACACATAATGCTTAAAATTCACATAACCCATAGCTCACATCACACCTTTCTCTATTGCCTCAATCGTAACTAATCTTCGAATCACAAACCGAAAATATGACAAGTATTCATAATCATAGCCCAAATCAGAATATGACTCGTTCATGGACTATAAACACAATTATAAAGCAAATGAGCATGCTTAAATGAACAACTAGTTAAACATAAACTGGTTTTGAGCTAATTAGCACTTCGACCACTTTTAACCAATATCGAGGTCAATATCCGTTTCCATACTTCTCATATGCTCTTAACCTTACCAACCATACTATCAATCACTACCACCTACACCACACTTTTCCCTTTAAAGATAACTGGGGAAAAGCTCGTGACTACACGCCATTCACCCCTCCGATTCTTTATGTTCTCACCTATGAAGTTGGCCCCGTGAATCACTGTAACAACCCAGTTTTTTTTGCAAAAGCACAACCCGGTTTTTTTACATAAGGGTATTTTAGCCTTTTCACCAATTTTGATCCAAATAACATTATCTTTAGTTTTCCTGAAATGTCACGTCGCTACGAGTCCAACGCAATTGACTACGCTCAATTATGAGTTCCGAGTAAAAAGATATGACCTGAATACCGTTTATATCCTTTTAGTTATTTTCCTATAAGGGCATTTAAGTATTTTTAAGCCCATCATTGATATTTAAAGTTCATTGAAATTTAGGTTAAAGAGTTTTCTTTTCTTCTTGGCCGTTCCCTTCACTATTCACTTTCGATATTTCGTAGCCGTTTTCAATTCAACTCTTCAAGGTAATTTGTTCCTTTTATGTATCCATCCTCTCCCACCGGCTAAGATCTTTTTGCCTCGTTGAATTCAAGCTTTTCTCATCTATTTTGAAGTCAGCCTTAAGGAGGTTTTGTGTCGCCGGAAAACAGCCCGTTCTTCGCGAGAAACCAAGGATTTAACGTGTTTTAATCAAGTTTTTCTTAAAGTAATTCATCCTCTTGTCTTTTCCCTTCGAGATTCTATGATTTGTAAGTCAAGTGGACGTTGTTTTTACTGTTTTATCGTTGGGATCAAGGCTCGCCGGAGTTAGGGTTTGTCTCGTCGGGAAAGTCAAGAAACATCATTCAACCCATTGATTCATTAGGTATTGTTTCATGAGATTCATTTTATTTTTAGTTTCATTATTGTTTCGAGTTATTTTACGCTAAATGGACATTAAATATCTTGCCTTTCATCGGAAAATAGATTGTCGGACGTTCGCTGGATTCTGAGTTTGAAAATCCACGGTATCTTGGCTGTTGTCGTGAGTTTGAGGTTGATACGGATCGGGTTCATCGTAGTGCGTGTTATTGGACATTTTTGAGTCGTTTCCAACTATTTCCTGGCCCTAGATCAGCTTCAGATGAATGCACGAAGGTGAGCAGCTTGTTGCCTTTTCTCTTCCTTGCTTTCCACCCGTGCTTGTGGCTGGAGGTTAGGGATGACCGGTCCAACTGGATCGGCTGGGCTGGTCCAATTGGACGGGTTCAGCTGGTCTAGAACCGGTTCAAGGGTCAATTTTGGCTCAATTCGAGTTGGTTTTCGTCCCGTTAGTCCGGTTCCCATGAAATTTACCTTATATTAATATTATTTCAGGTCTTGGGCATCGTTAGGAGTTTATTTGGATTCATTTTGAGCCTGTTTGCTTATTCAATTTACAATTAAGGTAGGTTAAATCCTACTTAGAAATTAAATTAAATTCTTTTTGCTTGCTTGTTTATTGTGTGATTATTAGGATATTTTTGGGAGATGAATTATTGATTTTAAATGTCATTATGTGCTCATTTTGATTTACGATAATTGTTCATATTTGGTTTATGATCGTTAATTGAATTGAATTATAATTAGAGCCTATAGAGTATTTAACTTCAATAAACCCATATTAAATTTGATATTTTTCTATGATTGGTTTAATGATTAATTTATTGTATTATTAGTATTATCTGGTTAATATGATGTTATTAATAAAATTAAACTCATAAACATTAAATATTATAAATTGATGCTTGAATGTTTATTAATAAAATTTAATTTTTTAATTAATTAATACTAATAATTAATAAACGTCTAATAATTAGTTTTAAATGATTTACTACTACTTAGGATAATTTTAGAGATGTTTATGGCTTGATAGACCTATTCAATTAATAAATATAAATAATAATGTGGTATTTTGCTTGTCGTGAATCGATTGTGTTGAATTATTTGTGATGTGAATGTTGTGTTGTTTTAAATATCTTTGTTTGTTGTTATTTTGTTATCCGTGAGTTATGATCGGGGAGTTATTTTTAAGATTAATCGTTGCTTGATATTTATTTAGTTGTTCTTACTTAGATATGTGATAATCACGATGGATAGTGTGGCAAGTATCATAATGGCCATTATGATACTATTCTATAGAGCCGAACACTATGATTATGATATATCTAAGTAGTTGATTGAGTCTGATAAGTGAATACCACGATGGATAGTGTGGCACGTATTATAGTGGCCACTATGATACTATTCTATAGAGCTGAACACTGTGGTTATGATCTTTGTTTTGTAGGCTAAGTACCTACTAGTTGTTGATGAGTGATGAAAATTGACGAATATCCATAGATTATAATAATTATGGGATAAATTGTATTTAATTTATTTATTTGAGTTTGGTTTTAATCTAGTGAGCTAAAAACTTACGGTATTCGGATGCCGTGCAAACTTTATTTTGCAGGTAACATTGTTAATAATGGAAACCATGACGATTGACGAGGATGGCGTTACACTGAGAGCCCTTAGGACTTGTCATTTATTTATTTCATTTCCTTTTTGAACATTTCATTTTATTGACTATTTTGTTAGTCTTTATTTTTATGGAATTTCATTTCCACTTATTTTATTTCTTTTAATTATTTAAAATGGCGTCAAAATAAAGGTTTTATTTGGAATATCTTGAGGTTAATAAATAAACGCTTCCGCTACTATTTGGTTTAACTCTGTTTTAATTATGTTTTAAATGAGTCATTTATTGTTTATTTAATTATATCTTGTTATTTTGGGTCAGGTCATCACAATCACCGCTCGTTCTTGGCCTACAACAAAGTAATCCACCCAAAAATATAAATTAATATTATCATCACAATCAGTTGTAATACTACACCAAAACCCCACACCCGTTAAGAGAAAAAGTTCCAAAAACTAGCCAAAAACGGAATAATTTTGGCTCAACAAGGGTGTCAATCAAAGTTTCGTTATCCAACCCTTCCGTGGTGTTTTTCTTGTAGAAAATATATTACAAACACCCAAAATTTCCAGTGTGATCAATAGAAGTCGTGGCGCCACTTGTTCATGTCTCAAATCAGTACATCAAGGGAGTTTCCTAAAGTTCCTAAAATGTTTAGGTATCGCACTGATACCGTTAATTTATAGGAAAGTTATGAATTCCATCTCGTGAAAATGAGTTCCCAGCTACTTATCTAGTCATGTTCCCAAAACAGAAGTGTATTGAGCGTTCTTACAGATCGCTCTCAACCATGTGAATCAAAGAACATAACTCCACAAATAGGAGTCCGTATTTCACTCAGGATTGAGATCTATCACGGTTGATAAACTTAGTTTGATATTCGATCATTTCTCATAAACTGTACTAATGAGAAATTTGATCGAACATCGTGGTCCTGTCTTATACAATCAACATTGCATATGATACTTCCATTTCATGTCTCCCACATGAATGATCAGGATTAGATCATTTGTCTATAAACAAAATGCGAAGCTATCAACAGTGTTACCAGGATAAGGTTCCCAAACGTTATCCATTTACTGTAGACACTTTTAAGTTACTCATCTCGACTTTAATCCTCTCGTATGACTCACATACTAAGTCGTGATTTCAAAAGAGTAACTTAGGGTTTACTATTTGAATGTTTCATATTAATATATTTCCATATACTCCTAATATTGTCAATTGAATCAATCTAGATAATATAAAGAACTTATGTTTATTTATTTAATTTATTCGAAATAAATTATTATAATTAAATAATTACAATTTCTAGGACACAATTCCTAATATATTGTTTTGTGTAGGTAAAGGCTCAAACCACTTCAAGTTGTGCAAGCTTGATATTTTGTATCTCAAGGTGGGAATAGAAAGAATTTAAAGTATTTTTATGTGTGATTTTATATAATGAAATGTTATATGTTTGGTTGTTTGAGCTTGGTAAGAATTTTCAAATTCTAGTTATGTTCGATTGGTGGTTACATATGGACAATCAATTGGAAGTGTGTGTGACAAAACGGGATATGGGAAGTGTGAGGTTGCTAGGGCGTTGGTTTTACCATAGTAAGCTTAAGTGTGAATAATTGTACTTTGAATGGTTATGAGAAAAAGGTTATGTATTGGAAGTCTTGACTTTTAGACCAAAGAAAGGGTAAGAATCCATGGATGGAACTCAAGTTCAAAACTTCTATTGTTGGCCATTTGAAGGTTTCCTAGTTTTCCTAATTTTGGAGTTTTCTTAGCTTTCTCTTAATGTATTTCAATTCTGGTATGTTTGGCTGTCTAAACACATATTTTACATAAGAAAATCATGTTAGAAAGTCAAACCAATGATTTTTCAAAAAACCCCTCAAATGGCCAAAATTACTACTTTTCTATTTAGCTAGTTTAGGGACCTTTTGGTTCAAACCGGGTTCCGAGGTTTAGTTAATTGTTATTAATGATTTATGTATCAATTAATGATTTATGTATGATATATTAAGTTTTTTTTAAGTTTATTTAAGGTTAGTGTTTGTAGGGAAAAGTAATTTCCAATCGGGCCTCAAAAGCTAACTAGTAAAGGGTGAGAACATAAAGAATCGAAAGGGTGAATGGCGTGCATTCATGAGTTTTTCCCAAGTTTTCTTAAAAGGGAAAGTGTGGTGTAGGTGGTAGTGATTGATAGTATGGTTGGTAAGGTTAAAAGCATAAAAGATATGGAAACGGATATTGACCCCGGTATTGAGATAAAAGGGCCTGAAATGCTAATTAGCTAAAAACCGATTTATGCATAACTAGTTGTTCATTTAAGCAAGCTCATTTGCTTTATAATTGTGTTCATAGTCCGTGAATGAGTCATACTCTGATTTGGGGCTATGATTATACATACTTATCACATGTTTGGTTTATGATTCGATGATTAGTTACGATTGAGACAATAGAGAAATGTGTGAAGTGAGTTATGCACGTTAACTCGATGGTTGTTACCTAATGTTGTCTAAAAGGAAGCATGCTAAATTCCATTCCCTTACAAATATTTCATTCATGCATATCATGCGATTGTCAAACATAACATTTCATTCATGCATATCATGCGATTGTCATGTGGCCATGGGGTCGTAACCCGTGTAACGATGTATGGGTGTTGGACGTTACACGTGGTTACCGTGGCGGAGAGGTGATGAAGCTCTGGTGTGCTATATAATGAATGGCCCAGATGCTAGTGAATGTTGAGATAACTTGAAATTGAGATGAGCTACGGCTCGAATGTTGATTGACCTTGTAACTTGGGCACAGAGAGATGTCGGGTTTGTGTTGGCAAGGCTTGTGAGATCAAAGAGAATGGGAAATTGTGTAATGGAAAATTGGTACCGGATTGAACTTGACCATGCATTGACATTGTTGTTGAACTCTTTTAACATTGTTGTTGAACTCTTTAAACACACATGTTTAAGCTGTCAGTTATTATTTGTGTATTCCTACTTGTTAAGAGCTATTGTGATGGCCTGGAATTGTAAAGTGAGCTACGACTAGAGTGATTATTGAGGAAGTTTTTGAGAAATGCGTGGTAAGACGCGAGTATGTGAAATGTGAAATGGTAAATTGTGAAATGGTAATTGGTACGAATTGAACAACGTTGACACGACTTAACAATGTGCTTGAATGATGTTTAGTTTTGAATTAACATACAATCTCATTGTTTACGTTACTTTGTTTAGCATACATAAATATGCATTTTAGCAATTATACATACATCAATTCATTACACCATTAACTCATTCCGGGATAACCTCCAAGATATCGGTGCATGGGTAAATGTGTGGAAAGTGAAAGTGTGTATTGGTACTCGGTTTACTAAAGTTTGATTACACTTTGCTTATAACTTTCTGAGTTTATCACATTGTTGGCCTTGATGTTTAAATCATCTAGTTCATTTCAAATGCATCAAATCGTTATTTTCTTTTCTTTTAACTTTAAGATGTTTATTTCCCCAATATGTTTTGTATAATTTTTTTTATATAAGTTTGTGAAAAAGTAGAGTACGAGAGGTGAGTTATTGCGTACTATAGGTTTATGAAAGAGTAGAGTACGTGAGATGAGTTATTGTGTATTATGGGTTTGATTGGATTCGAGGATTGAAATAGGGTAAGTATGAGACGAGGATAAGAAAAATGATTGGTTTTGAATCAAGATATGAAATGTGAGTATGGTTGTAGATGAGTGTTTGGTAAGTGCTTTTGGTTATGGCTAGCTTGCAACAGTTTATTAGTTAACTTAGTTGGTAAACGTTTGTTTACATTGGGGATGTGACAACTTTTAGTTTGGCTACGAGATGAGCGATAGAAAGTAGGTGCTATAGTGAAGACATAAGACTCGGAGGAGGGATGAGAGACCCGAGTACTTGAACTCATTTCGGATGATGGAACTCATGCGTAAAATTTCTTTTTATTCTTTTTATTTCCACTGAGTTATCAAACTCAGAGGTGTTTTATATCACCTTTCAGGTTTTGTTACGGTCGAGGTCGTGGTGAGGAAGCTGGTATGCGTTGGAGCTTGGGTGCCAGACTTGGAAATGGACTAGTTGACGTCGTTCCTCGAGCTCGAGTGGTGATAATAGCATAAGAGAAGACTTATGTGATATAAGTATTTTTCGTCGTTTTGTAAATTGTAGATATTGTGTCTTGAGCTCAAGAGAGCTTTCATATACAATTCGTCATGATGTCGTTTTAAACTTCCTTTATTTTAGAATTTTACTTTTCTCGCTTTTTCTGATGGAACCATGTAAAACAGGTTTTGGTTGTTCAATTTATAAATGGCACCACGCGAATTTTTCGTAAAAATGTTACCTTCCATTGCATTTTGTTTTAAAATTTCAACTACTTCAATTTGAAATTCATGTTTTCCGCGCTTCCGCTGAGAGTACTCGCGGCCTAGTCTGTGTCTGAGTCAGGTCGTTACAGTTTAAACAATAATTCCATATTACAAATAATTTGTTTAGTTTCTATTTTAAAATATCTTACCATATCTCCTCCTTTTCTCTCTCCTTGGGCGTGGACCTCATGGATGATGTAGAAAAATTCTCTTCTCTTCCTCCCTTGGTGTAGCCGATTTTATCAATATTGGGTATGGGAAAATTTAAAATTTTTCCTATACCCTGAAATTAGAGTTTACAGATTTTCTACTAAAATTTAAAATCCTAAGTGCCTCAAGAATACCTAAGCAGTCAATTAGCAAACCTCCACAATATAACACCATTTATATAATCATACATAAAACAATTTTTATGCAACCCACCAAAATTTTCGAAAATATCACAATTTTGTACAATCATTAAAACAAGCTCTTATACCAATTGAAGGGATCGCTTTACTAAAATAGCGGAAAATCATTTAGTAAACTAACTCTCAATTAAGGATCTATTAATATCATGCAATTTGTGATAAAAACATGTAGATTCATGCTTTAAATTTCGAAAATTAAAACCTTTACTTACATTGAATAAAATATGGAGAATTGGTTGGAGGTTTTTTTACAGCATCAAATCCACAGCAACACCGGATCTTTTACGCTATATCCCGATCGATCAAACGAAATCCGATTGTGGGATCGAACTTAAGAAGAAATTGGGAAGAAGAAAAATATTCTTCTTCCCAATAATGAAGGGAAAATCGGCACTAAGAGGAAGAGAGAAGGAAGAGAGATTTTCAATTTCTATTAAATTGTATGTTATGTGTGATTTATGAATGACTCAAGCCTCCTATTTATAGACTAATAGAAAATTTAATCTCATTAAAATATTCCATAGAGATAAATACAAAAAGAAAAATATATTCTGTTTCCATTATCTTGGTAATTTCGAAATTGCCATAGATAAATAAGAGAATATTTTCTTTTCTTTTATTTGATTTATCTTGGGTAAATAAATCTATGTAATTATTTTAGAATATAATTCAAACAATTATCTCCCTAAAATTACATCATATAGCTGAAAATACAATAATAAATGATAAATAATAAATAGATTTAATTTATTTAATTAATTATTTTGGGCTAATTTCAATTGGGTTCATTAATCCAATTGGGCTTGAAACTCTCTTTTAAATTAATAAGTCCGACTTAATTAATTTATCTATTAATTTCTATTTAAATAAAAACACTTTATTTAAATAATTAATAATATCAATATTTTCCCCTGACTAAATATTATCAAATGATATTTAATTATTAATTTCTATTTAAATAATTTTCATTATTTAAACAATTAATAAATATTTTAGTTATTAATTTCCATTAAATAAACTCATTATTTAATTAATTAATAATTTTATTGATAATATTTTACTATTAATTATTAATTTTCGTTCAAATTAATTATTTAAACAATTAATAATTGTCAATTAATTTCATATTATTAATTGCCATTTAAATATAGTCAATATTTAAATAATTAATAATGTCTAATTAATAATATTTCATTATTAATTTCCTGTTTAAATAAACTCATTATTTCAACAATTAATAATGTTTATATTAATTACCGTCTAAATATACTTAATATTTAAACAATTAATATTGCCTATTTAAGTAATTTTAACCTTACTTAAAATTTCCATTTCTTCTACTTGATTTCGCGACTATGATATTTGGGCTAGCATAGGGACCCGATGGACCTATAGATCATGGGCATAATAATTAGTCAATTAAGTGATTAACTCATAATCAGTTAATTACTTATTAGGGAAAAAGACACTTTTGGTCCCTCAGTTTTGAGTTTATTGACAATTTGGTCCCTCAGTTTTCAAATCCGACCCTTTTGGTCCCTGAGTTTTCGTTTAGTTTTCTATTTGGTCCCTGCCATCAAAATTCTGTTAAAAAATTAACAGAAATCTGACGTGTTACTAAAAACTTAATTTTATAATTTTATATTGATTATGTGGCATATTTTAAATGATGTGGCAAGTTAAATAATTTTTTATTAGTATTTATATTAAAATTATTTTTCTCTCTTTCTCTTCAGCTCCCTTTCTTTCTCATCTTCACCGCTTGCTCGCTGCTCCCCCTGACTCCATTAAAATCCAGATAGCCCAGTTCTTAAAAAAAACCCAAGAGCTTCATTTTATAATTCTTTTACCGCTCTCAATTTATAAGAAGCACATCAAATAATTTCTTTACTTGTTCTTAGAATTTCATAAAGGGTCATTGGAGTCCAATCGCCTATAATTCCAACTAAATTGAACATATACTCCATATTACGTAGGGAGAATGAGGATCTGAAAATGGAAATGGTGAAAATGAAAATGAAAATGAAAATGAGAGATGTTGAGAAACCAACTATAGGTAGTCCACAACCAATCACACAACCATCTGCTGAAAAACCTCCTCTGCCTAGAAAATCATTTATAAATTCTGTTTCAAATCCTCATTCACAACCATCTATCATTTTCATTTGAATAAAATGTGAAATTAGGGAAGAAATTGAAACTACAACGCATTCTATGGCTCATCTAACTGGTCCTGCATACCAGAAGTCCAAAGAGTGAGGTTGTCCCTTAACAATTGCATGATAAGAATGCTATCCTTGTATGATTCTTCATCTAATGTTTCCAGTTCGGCAATTTCTTCTTCGAATGCCTGTTTGGCCATGCTACATGCTTTATCAGACTGATTCAGAATCTCAAAGTAAAAAACTGTGACGACCCGTCACTTTTAAATAAATTAAAATCAGAGAAAACGGTAGAAGTTTTTTATTTTAAGGAAATTTTGCGTGGTTTTGTTTGAAAGTTGGCATGCCGAAAACCTGTTTACATTCTAATTTTTCAATCTAATAAATTCACATGGACTTTAAGTCCCAAATCAGGAGTTCAAATATTTCATATCATAAAAACCACATCAAAAGCTCTTATGAGCTAAATACAACACCAAAGTCTTGAAATTCACAAAAATATTCACATATACTTTACAAAAACGAGTCCATCTCGAGGTCAGCATCCCTTGATCACACAGCACCATCTCCCCTTCCACGGCCTCTAGCCAGGGCATTACCTGAAATTGGTTGTAATATCATGAGCTAACAAACTAAGCCCAGTGAGAATAATAAGCATAAAAAGTAAAGATAGACCTCAAACTCGCATTTCGATTTGTGTCCAAGTAATCTGACACAATTCACTCCTAAAGTCATCCAAACTCTAGGTGATTTCATTTTATACTTTCTAAGGATAATATTGCTAAAAATTGTAGTCAATACTCATCCATTAACATTGTTATGACATAAGTAGTAAAAGTAAATAAACTTTGCATCAATTAAACATCTCGATTCTCTTTCTCATCTATCATATGCATAAAAGTAATGAGTACATCCCGTAGGATACGCATTCGCCCTTTATCCATGAATGAATGAAGAAGGTGATGCGGACATCCCCCGAAGGGTCCAACATTCTTCCCTCCTTTTCTTTTCTCTCTTTATTTTCTTTTTCTCTGAAGGCGCTGCGGACATTCCCCGAAGGGTCCAACATTCTTTCTTTCTTTTCTTTCTTATTTTTCCTTTCTTTTTCTCGGAAGGCGATGCGGACATTCCCCGAAGGGTCCAACATTCTTTCCTTCTTTTCTTTCTCTCTCTGAAGGCGATGCGGACATCCCCCGAAGGGTCCAACATTCTTTCCTTCTTTCAATGATGTGAGATGTTATGGTGCAATATGTTATGGTGCGAGATATTATGATATGCTCGCAAAAGTAAATAAACGTAAAGTACAATATTAAAGTAGCTGAAACAAGTATGAAGTAAAAGGGCATAAAGTAAATAAATAGTAAACTTCGGATGAACGATATGTCGATCGAACTCCGGTATCAATAATAAAAGTAGAATCATAACTTAAACGATTAACCTATACCTTCAAGGATTCTAACTTCCAATATAATTCGAGGTTCTATTAACCGTTCTAATTACAAGTTGGATCTTTTAACTTCCAATAGTCCAATCTTAGTTCGAATCGAATCTAACTTAGAATCTTCTAAGATTCAATACTTTCCTTGAGAACTCCTAAGTTCTCACTTAAAGGATTAACTCTTAATTCTAAGGGCACTAACTCACAAGCCTCTAATCTTAGGTTCGGATTCTAATCTTAGTTCAAACTCTACAAACCTTCACACTTATTCGATTTCTATAAATACTTTAAATTCTAACTATTCTCACCTTAATTAAAAGATGACTTTGCTCCTAAGTCCGAAGGAGCGATCAAGAGAGCGGTTCAAAAACACCTACAATTGAATTATATCATACAATCAATAATTAACCAACTATCGATCAAACATCAACCAAACGTACAAAACGAAGAAAAACCCAACAAAACCCCACAAGAGGCTCTCGACCCATCACAAGGAAAATAGGCCTCGGGTTTGGTTTTCCGGCTTTTAGGCAATCTAAAAGTGTTTTGAGTTGGTTTTAAGCAAATTCGATATTCCCGATTTCAATGGGTATCGATAATTAGGGTTTTTGAACATTAAGCCCTTTCCCGAAACGAATTTAAATAAACATTTATTCATTAATTTCTAACCCAATTTCAATCCCAAAAGGGTAAATTTCAAACGGGAAGGGTTTCGACTGAAACTCGGTTTTAGGGTTATGGGAAAGTTTCCAAAAACTCTTAAAACTACTCCCGTATTTACAAACACCGAGTTTCACAGCAAGAAATCGAAAGAATTCAAAGAAAACTCCATTAAAACACTATTTGGAGCTTAGGGTTTGAAACTTTACTTAGCGAGATCTCCGCAAAACACGAGTGGCAAGTACGAAGGTTAGGTGGAAAAGGATCGTAGGACCGATACCTTTCCAATGGACCCGGAATCAAGTCGATCGGGCAAGAAACGAACAAAAACCAAATTTGGGAAAAGGGGGGATGAAGCCCACGGCTTTGGGAGGAAGAAATGAAGAAGAAGATGAAATTTTCTTGGTCAATGGAAGTCAAATGGCTTATTTAAAATGAGATGAATAGTGTTTGGATAGTTTTTAAGAAATTGGAAATGACGGTTGCGTCCTTTTATGACTTTTGGCTTAAAAACAAATCCCGAACTTCTCAAACTATCCCAATGGTAATTAATAATTATTAATTGGCCCGTTAATAATTATTAATACCATTAAAACGAAAATAAACTAAAAAGGTCAATTAAAAGATTAAAACCGAAATAAACTGCAAATTCTAAATTACCGATAAATAAATAAAATCTAATTATTTAAATTGAAATAAAATAATTAAATGTTTTTTTTATCACAAAATAACGGGACGTTACAAAAACAGAGAAATTTAGTGCCAGCCCCAGCCTTATTGGATGCGTTGGTGCAAGATCAGCAGGTGCAATATCCTAAGCAGCTTTGTAAGTCACCATCGTATCCTTCATCTTCTTCCCCTTTCACTACAAAAAAACTGTCAATTTGCGACCAGGAAATTGCGACCAAATGGTCGTTTTTTACCTAAATTGCGACCAAAAATGCGACCAACTGAGTGGTTGCTAAAAAGCTGGTCGGATTTCAATTGTGCGACTGCATGGTCACAAAAATTCGACCATATGGTCGCAAAAAATTTTGGTAGCAAAAAAGTCAAACTTTTGAAAATGTGACCAAATGGTCGCATTAAAAGGGACCATTATGGTCGCATTCAATAGAATGACCTTTGGTCACTAAAAGTGACCAAATGGGGCGGATTTTTGCGACCAAATGGTCCTTGGGGGGGGTAAAATGGTCGCGATTAAAAGTGACCATTATGGTCGCATTTTATGTTAAAGATAAGTGACCATTTGGTCACATAAAAAGTGACCAAATGGTCGCATTTTATGCGACCAAATGGTCACTTTTAGGCTCGATTAAAATGCGACCAGGATGGTCACCTAAAAAGTGACCATCCTGGTCGCATTTTATGTGAAAGATAAGTGACCAATTGGTCACATAAAAAAGTGACCAAATGGTCGCATTTTATGCGACCAAATGGTCACTTTTAGGCTCGATTAAAATGCGACCAGGATGGTCGCCAAAAAATGACCATCCTGGTCGCATTTAAGAATTTTTTTTTAAAATTTAAATTTCAATAATTAGTTAATTAATTATTAATTATTAATTATTTATTAATTATTTATTTAATTATATTAATTGAACTAAAATTAATTGAATTAAACTCAAATTAATTTTAGTTTCAATTAATCTAATTTTAATTTACTTTATTTCAAATTAATTGATTAGAATACTTAAACAAAATTATTCTAATTAATTAATCTAATTGAACTTTACTTTAATCAAATTTTAACTAAAATTAAGTAATTAAACAATTTTTATTTATTCATTAAATTAAAATTAATTAATTAAATTAGTGTAATTAATTAATTTAAACTACTTAAGTATAATTGAAGTTAAACTATTTGAATTAATTACCCTACTTTAAATTAATTGATTTAATTAAAGTAATCTAAATTACATTAATTAAACTAAAATTAAAATTTAAACTAGTGTAATTATAAATTAATTTAGTTTAATTTTATTAAATTAAAGTAAACTATCTTAAATAAACTAAATTAGATTAAGTAATTAAATTAATTACTACTTAAATTGAATTAAAGTAAACTAAGTTAGATTAATTAAACTATTAGATTAATTAAACTAAAATTACTTAAAGTAACAAAATTAAACTAAACTAATTAATTAGTTAATGTAAACTAAAATGCTATGAATTAAACAAAAGTAAACTAAGTAATTGATTACACAAATTTAGATTCATTAAACTAAAACTAATTAAATTAACAAAACTAAACTAAACTACTTAATTGAAAACTAAAAACTAAAACTAAGTAAAATAAATTCTTAAACTAAACTTCAATTTTATACGAAAACTAACCTCGTAATAGAAACCGGGATTGGGGTTTGAGGGTTTTAGATTTAGAGTAAGAACTGGGAATGGGAACGGGAAGAAATAACGGGGAACGGGAGAGGGGAAAGAGAGAAAAGAACAAAAAGAGAGGAAGAAAAAGAGAAAGGAAGAAAAGCAGAAACGGGGGGAAAGGAAAACTGATGGGAATTTAAATCAGATTTTGCGACCAAATGGTCGCAAATATGTAATTATGACAAGAAACGAAAGGTCGCGGTCTTTGGGGAAAATGGCGACCAACTGGTCGCATTTCTTGAGATATTTGCGACCATATGGTAGCATTTCATGAAAAGCGACCATATGGTCACCACTTTACCATGATCCATAACAGCTGTCATATCACGAGTCCCATCAATAATTGCGACCATCTGGTCGCAATAATGAAATTCACCGCCAAATATTGCGACCAGATGGTCGTAATCTTTAAATTCACCGCCATAAATTTCATGGAAATTTAAATTTACCGCTTCTTTTTGCGACCATATGGTAGCCCACCGCAAATATTGCGACCAGATGGTCGTAATCTTTAAATTCACCGCCATAAATTTCATGGAAATTTAAATTTACCGCTCATTTTTGCGACCATATGGTAGCCATTTTACTTATATTTTTTAAAAATATAATTATAAAATGCGACCAACTGGTCGCATTTCACTTCTAAATTACTACCATGTGGTCACCTTTTTGTGTGAAATTGCGACCACTTGGTCGCAAATATAATATTTTTTTTTTTTTAATCTTTCCTTAAAAGAAATAGTTTTAATTAATTAAACACATACACACACATTTGAATAATCAAGTTAACGAAATATCTCATTCATCATCGTCTCCAAGAAGTCCGTCACATACAGTCTTCTTCTTCTTCTTCTTCTTCTTCTTCTGTTTCTTCATCAGATTCATCGTCTCGAATAAATTCAACATCAATGTCACGTGCGTGAGAAGTGGAAGCATGTATATCATCATCATCATGCAATGTTATCGTTCCATCGTTCAAAGGACGAACAAGATTTGCATCCTGACCATCGTCGATTGCACGAGATCGTATCTCATCTTCTTGAAAAGCAACGACTTCCTCTGCGTGGTCGTCTTTCTCGGACAAGTTTTCTTCTACCTGGCGTGGTTTAACTTTACAAACAACTAACCAATCGTCTGGATCTCGTCTATTAATCGGATAGTTCAGGGTAATAAACTTGAATCGGTTGTGAAGCCAGGACGAACCTATCAACGGTGCGCATATGCTTAGACTTCTTTACCTCAACGATTTGTAAATGATCAATCTTACGGACTCCCTTGTCCTGGTTGTCTCGAACCAAGTGCGATTGAACGAACAATGCGTTTTAGCGTCGGACTTGCGTATTGAATCTCAAGAATCTCATCGATTACTCAAGTAATCGTCTTCGTTTGTCTTAGAACACGTGACCTTTTATGCAAACACCACCGTTGTTTGTTGCCCTGCTCATCAATGCGCCTTCGTTTGAAATCAGAATCGCTTTCCGACGTATCCACCATACGACCTTGCTATCCGTCCAGGTCCCTTTGCTAAAGAAATGATGCGAGGATCATCCACCTGGTAATGTAGGGGAGTCAACTTTGTGTCATTGTCCACATACGATAATGTTAGGAAGATAGTAATTGTTTCAACATAATGCAACGGTTGTTTGACAATTTAAAATAACTCACGTATGCACCGAACCAAGAACGAAACTCTTTGTCGATTATTGACCCCTCCTCGGCCTCGTAAGACCAACTCGTGTCATTCGAACGTATACGTTTAGAAATAATCAGTATGTTACAAAAATAGTTAGCAAATAGTTTGTACTTGTTTATGCGATGGAATAATGTTAAGTTACAAACTCACTCTATGTAAGGCTCGATCTCTCGCAGAGTTGCATAACACGTATGTCCGCATTACGTGATACTCGGGAATCGGTCAACGGCCTTCTACCGATCTTCCAACTGTCATGCCAGGTTCCGTAAAAATCGGCAAGTCGTTCATGTCAACACCTTCAAGTAAATTATCGACAATGTTTCATTTTGACGGTCGAAACTGCTCTGCAATGTGTTGATCAAAGTAGTATGAACAAAATGTGGTAGTCTATTGCGTCAGTGCGCACTACGAGATAGATCCTTCTACTCGTGATCTATTTCCAACCATCTTTTTCAACCGACGTAAGTACCTCTGGGTACAAAACATTATTAACAGTCGATGATCACTGTACTGATTCATACGCGTACATTAGAAAATAACGGTGCTTACCTTTCAAATGGGTACATCCAGATAATGTACGGGACCCCCTAAGAATGCCTCGTATGGAAGATGCACCTGGAAGATGCTCCATGGAGTCAAAAAAGCCAGGTGGGAACATTCGCTCCAACTTACAAATAATAACGGCGATCTCCAAACTCATTGAAGCGACAGTAGCTTCCGTCGGCTCTGTACATGTCAAGTCCCCAAAAAAAACACTCAACTGGGCAAGCGGCTCCCAATGTCTATTCTCTAGGAACGGTCTAAACGCGACGGGCATCAATCGTTGCATGAATATATGACAGTCGTGGCTTTTCATCCCGAACATGATATGTTTTTGACTGTCTATACACCGACTCAAATTTGAAACGTATCCGTCGGGAATTTGATGGATTTGATCCACTCAAATAATGTTTTCTTTTCATCCGTCGTCAACATGTACTTTGCTTTTGCGTAATTATCATTGTCGTCAGGCTCCAACTCAGGACGGTCACATATCTCCCGTATATCATAACGTGCCTTGATTGTCCTTCGTTTTTCCCGAACGTTCAAAATCGTATTGAAAATGTTGTCAAAGAAATTCTTCTCGATATGCATTACATCAAGATTGTGTCTAATCGGTAGATCTTCCCAATACGGTAGATCCCAAAAAATACTTCGTTTCTTCCAACCCGTGTTTTTTCCAGATGCATTGTTTGCACTCTCGCACCTTCCACAGGTAATCTTCCGCATCCCTATAGTATCTATACCGTGCAGAACTGCCTTCCACTATACATGGTCGGGGGGGTTTGTTTTCTTACTCGTCGACCCTTCTTCCGATCCGCCGTTTGAACGGAAAGTGTGATTCAAAGGCAAGAATCGAAGGTGACAGTCAAACCAACAAGTTTTCCGACCGCTTTTCGAGATAAAATGCATCCGTGTCTAGCATGCAATGCGGACATGCGTATGTCCCCGCCGTACTCCATCCTTTAAGAGGAGGAGATTGAGGTTCACACAATTAACTACAATGACTAAGGAA
The DNA here is from genome assembly GCA_028015215.1 of Gynostemma pentaphyllum. NCBI lineage: Eukaryota > Viridiplantae > Streptophyta > Magnoliopsida > Cucurbitales > Cucurbitaceae > Gynostemma > Gynostemma pentaphyllum. The sequence continues at coordinate 30,505,601 of CM051346.1, forward strand.
AGCAATAACAAAAGCTAAACACCGACTCAAAAATGTATATGAAAGCAATTAAATATCAACATACCTGACAAGATTGAATACGCAGGGAAGTCACCGATCGTCCCGTTAACGCGGCGCGCATCAAGAAATTTTGTTTCTTCGAAATGTCGTACGTCATAACACCGTCACTCCACAACCTTTTCAACTCTGCAATAAGTGGTTGCAAATACACATCCAGTTTCTGTTTTGGACTTTTCGGCCCAGGTACGATCACTGTTAGAAAAATCACCGGGTCTCGCATGCACATCGAGGGAGGCAAGTTATATGGGGTTACCATGACTGGCCAAACTGAATATTGTGCCTCGGATGCCCCGAATGGGTTGAAGACATCTGTGCATAAGCCCAATCTGACGTTTCTCGGATCTTGTGCAAAATCCGGATGACAATTATTTAAATGCTTCCATGCCGCAACATCTGAGGGATGTCTCATAACACCTTCATCCTGAGAATGCTCGTGATGCCATCTCATGTGCGAGGTCATCACATCCGATGCATACAACCGCTGCGGGGCGTGGGGTCACGGTAAATAGAACATGCGGGCATTCGAATCAGCCGCGTTTCCCTTGTTTGTATCTTGGAAGAAAACCGGATTTGCAATGATGCGGTCCTCATCCACATCCCAGGAAATCATGCATCCGTTTTGACACGAATCTATTTTCTCCACGGGTAATCCAAGTCCCTCCACTAGCTTTTTCGTGTCGTACAAACCGTGGGGCATATTATTTTCTTCCTGGAGCGCATCGACGAGACCACGATGCAATCGCATCAAATCCTCTACCCTGTATGTTGTACTGCGCCTTTATATTTAAAAGTTCCAGAGCGGCAGAAGAAGTTGACTTACCTCACACCCATCGTACAATGGTCTACCGGGTCAGTCTTTAGCATCTCGTGCATCTTACGTGCTTCCTGGATTCATTTCCTCTTCTACAACCCGTTCATCTTCGCTTCACGTTTAAACTTTCACGGAAATTTTCATTGCCCCCATACCCCGCACCATCAATTATCATTTGCCGATCCGACAATACCTTGTTCATCATTCCGTTCTTCGTCAACAACCTCTACATTCGAGCTGCTACCTTCGTATCGTCTCGATTCCTGTAATGCAGCGTCGAACATTTCCTGTGTTTCCCCCTGAAACACCCAGTGATAATAATTCTGCACAAACCCCCCAGTATAAAGATGCACCTTCAACTCTGTAACCGGTATGATTCTCCTATTGTCGCATTTCCTGCACGGGCAGCGTAGCTTTCCACCATACTTTTCATAATAGACAGTTGTCATGCAAAACTCAACAAACTGTTCAACCCCAGCCACGAACTCATCGTTCAAATACCCGTCTATCAAACGAACATACATCCACTCTCTCATTTTCTTTTTACTTAATGCTAAGAAACAATGGGTGGAGGGGTTTTTATAATGGACTCCTCTGCTCATTTGCGACCAGATGGTAGTATTTTTGCTACCACCTGGTCGCAGTTTCCCGCCAAATTTTCCCGCTATTTTCCTCACTGCCTGGGTCACATCAAGTCAGAATTTACGACCACATGGTCACTTTTTGGGTGACCACTTGGTAGCTTTTATCCCACCAAATTCTTTATCAATTATTGGTCCCATAAAAATCACATAATTTGCGACCATCTGGTCACTTTTTATTGCGACCATCTGGTCACTTTTTATTGCGACCATTTGGTAGCTTTCTTCCCTCCAATTATAAGCTACCACTGCTCACTTTTGGTCACCAAAATTGCGACCATCTGGTCACTTATAATTGCGACCATTTGGTAGCTTTCTTCCCTCCAATTATAAGCTACCACTGCTCACTTTTGGTCACCAAAATTGCGACCATCTGGTCACTTTTTATTGCGACCATTTGGTAGCTTTCTTCCCTCCAATTATAAGCTACCACTGCTCACTTTTGGTCACAAAAATTGCGACCATCTGGTCACTTTTTATTGCGACCATTTGGTAGCTTTCTTCCCTCCAATTATAAGCTACCACTGCTCACTTTTGGTCACCAAAATTGCGACCATCTGGTCACTTTTTATTGCGACCATTTGGTAGCTTTCTTCCCTCCAATTATAAGCTACCACTACTCACTTTTGGTCACCAAAATTGCGACCATCTGGTCACTTTTTATTGCGACCATTTGGTAGCTTTCTTCCCTCCAATTATAAGCTACCACTGCTCACTTTTGGTCACAAAAATTGCGACCATCTGGTCACTTTTTATTGCGACCATTTGGTAGCTTTCTTCCCTCCAATTATAAGCTACCACTGCTCACTTTTGGTCACCAAAATTGCGACCATCTGGTCACTTTTTATTGCGACCATTTGGTAGCTTTCTTCCCTCCAAAATTACGCGCCATTTTTTGCTACCAAGGAACATTTTAGTCACAAAAATGCGACCATATGGTCGCAAAAAAACACTTTTTATTGTGACCATTTGGTAGCTTTCTTCCCTCCAAAATTACGCGCCATTTTTTGCTACCAAGGAACATTTTAGTCACAAAAATGCGACCATATGGTCGCAAAAAAAGTGACCAAATGGTCACTTAGAGTCAACCTTCAAAGAAAGTGACCAGGTGGTCACCAGAAAGCTACCATATTTTTTTGGTCGCAAATTTCTGGTCGCATTTTGACAGTTTTTTTGTAGTGTTTCTTTATCTTTATCTACCATTTTTATAGCCATAAGAAAACCCAGGTCTAAGTATTATTCAGAAAACCAGGTGGTCGAAAAACTCAAACTCTCACCGGAAAAGAAAACCCAGATCTGAGTATTATTCAGAAATTTTAAACCATGGTTTTATACTTCGAAATTAAAATGAACACGATCCAACGCCTGAACTTACATCCCACAGTTTTAGATCTTTGGAATCGAAAAGAGCCCATGGTTTCACGTTTTGGAGAGATAATGATGGTTTGGGATTTGATGTTCTGAGAATGAAAGAAGCCATTAGAGAAGGATTTGAGGTGAAATGGAAGGTTGATGATGGAGATTGTGAAGAATGTGTAAGATCGAGCGGCGTTTGTGGATTTGATTCGAAGGTTGATGATGGAGATTGAGATAAAAGGGGATCTGTGAGGTGGGATGAAGATGAAGTGATGAGAGAGAGAGGAGGAGAGAGACGGTAGTGAGGGAGAGAGAAATATTATCTAATAAAAAAGAAATTAAAAAATATATATAAATTGCCACATCATTTAAAATAATATTAAAACTAATATTTTAGTGCCACTTCATCTTTTATATTATTAAAATTATGACATATCATCATTCTGTTAACTTTTTAACAAAATTTTGACGGCAGGGACCAAATGGAAAGCTAAACGAAAACTCAGGGACCAAAAAGATCGGATTTGAAAACTGAGGGACCAAATTGTCAATAAACTCAAAATTGAGGGACCAAAAGTGTCTTTTTCCTTACTTATTATCTAACTATGAATAATTCCACTATAGATTCATAGCTGAACTCCGTCATTATAGATGAGTTATGTCCATTTAGTTTATCTTTATTTATATCTGTGATATATCCTTCACGTGGAACCCTCATAATTACAGACAGATTAAATTTATCGTTTTGCCCTCTAATTACCGTTTTATCCTGGTGTTCCCGTGATTCTCCAATGAACTTTATCTTCAGTCGAACTAGAGATAATGTACTTATGTGATCAATAGAAGTTGTGATGTCACTTGTTCATGTCTCGAATCAGTACATCAAAGGAGTTTCCTAAAGTTCCTAAAATATTTAGGTATTGCATTGATACCGTTAATTTATTGGAAAGTAATGAATTCCATCTCGTGAAGATGCGTTCCCAGCTACTTATCTAGTTATGTTCCCAAAGCAGGAGTGTATTGAGCGTTCTTACAGATCGCTCTCAACCATGTGAATCAAAGAACATAACTCCACAAATAGGAGTCCGCATTTCACTCATGATTGAGATCTATCATGGTTGATAAACTTAGTTTGATATTCGATCATTTCTCGCAAACGGTACTAGTGAGAATTTTGATCGAACATCGTGGTCCTGTCTTATACAATCAACATTGCATATGATACTTCCATTTCATGTCACCCACATGAATGATCAGGATTAGATCATTTGTCTATAAACAAAATGTGAAGTTATCAACAGTGTTACCAGGATAAAGTTACCAAACGTTATCCATTTACTGTAGATACTTTTAAGTTACACATCTCGACTTTAATCCTCTCGTATGACTCACATACTAAGTCGTGATTTCATAAGAGTGACTTAGGGTTTTACTATTTGAATGTTTGATATTTATATATTTCCATGTATTCCTAATATCGTTAATTGAATCAATATAGATAATAAAAATATGTCTATTATTTAATTTATTCGAAATAAATTATTTTTATTAAATAATTATAAGTTCTATGACACCATTCCTAACATGTCTCACATGTCGAGTTTAGATTACATTCAAATAACTCGAGGGCATTTACGTAATTTGAACCCAATATTTTATCAAAAGAATATAATTTTTATTTATTTTTAATTTATTCTTAATAAATAATTGTGACGACCCGACTCAATGTAACATAAGTAAATAAATAATAAAAGAACTCATTTAATTTTACAAACAAATCAGAGTAAAATCAATAAATGCGGAAGCCTTTTATTTAAATAACAATTAAAAGATAAAACAAAATGTTTAAATGTGGCGCCAGTTCAAATAATTAAAATCCAAATAAAATGCATGAGTTTAAATCAAATAAATTTAAGATATCCCAAATAACAAAAGAAATGACTAATATGAAAAGTCAAAGGAGAAGATAAAACAAATAAATCCTAAGGCCTCCATGTAGCACCATCCTCGTCATGCGCCTCGAGCTCCAAAATTATTAACGTTACCTGCAAAATTTAAATTTGCAGGGCATTCGAATACCGTGAGTTTTTAGCTTCAGTAGATTAATTTCAACTTATATAAGTAAGCTAAATTGAAATTACACCAAATGTAACAATCATTGGATATTAGTCCAAATCCCCAATTTCTCATTTATAAGTATAGGTACTTAGCCTAATTATTTAGTAGGTACTTAGCCTACAACATTTCCTTTAGTCTTTGTTTTAATTAAATTTGCATATATGTACCATAGTGGGGTATATGGCCACTCATGATACGTGTCATACTATGCGCTTGAAAATATGATCATAGTGGGGTATAGGGCCACTCATGATACGTGCCATAGTATACGCTCTACAAATTTAATATTTTTTTAAGCATAGGTTCAACCTAAGTTGTAAAACCTAAAGGCTCTATTTATCACTTATCGACTATCCAAACATAAATAATAATTAAATGAAAATCGAAAATCATAATAATCACATAATAATTTCTAGCAACTAATAAATCATCTCCCAAGTCATACCATTAATCATAGACAAAACAAACAATCAAAGAAAATTTCAATTAACACTTTAAGTAGGAATTAACCTACCTTAATAGCAATTCAAGCAAGCAAACGAAATCCAAATGATGCGAAAACAAATCCTAGAGGTGCCCCAAACCTGTATTGACATTAATTAAAAGTCAATTCTATGAAAACCGGAAGAACGAAACGAAAACCGGCTCAAATTGACTAAAAATGGCCCCTGAACCGGTCTGGACCAGCTGAACCGGTCCAATTGGACCAGTCCAGCCGGTCCAGCTGGACCGGTCTTCCTCCCTGCTGCACAGTGTGCGTCCATGGAGGAAAAACTCATGCTGTGCGTTTTTCATGCAGCGTAAGTATATATATATATATATATTTTTTTTTCAAATCAAAGCTTACCAAAACGATAGGATCAACTACCACCTCAACTCGGAACCTCGTACGAAGAACACGACGAAAACAACGACCCAAAACCCGAGCAAATCCGAGACCGATTTCCAGATTCCGGCGAAGAAGAGTCGGCTCCGGCGAGGGTCTAAACCGCACTAAAAATGACCCTCGATTAGACTAAAATTAACTCGATAATGATTGGAAACCAACAGAATCGAAAGTAAACAAAACGTACCAAAGAATTTGGAGATAGTTGAAGTTGAATTCTTTGAATTTTCGGTGAAGAACAGGGCTCAAAACTGAGATCGAAAGACAGCCCAGAGGTCGGAGGTTAACTCGGAATTGACGGAAAAGAATCAATGAATCAAAATGAATAAGATCTTACCTTGAGAAACAAAACGAAGGACTCGGCTTGAGACTGATGGCGTGCGGCTGCTTGCGTGAAAGAAAAGAAAGAATAAAGAATTCTAGGGTTTTGTGTCAAGTAATAGCTGAATAAAATACGTTAATGCCCCTGAAATAAATAATAAGAATTAGGGACGTAAACGGTATTCAGGTCATGACTTTTTACTCGGAACACGGAATTGAGCGTAGTCAATTCCGTTGAATTCGTATCGACGCGACGGTCCACAATAACTCAAAATAAAATCATTTAGATCAAAATTGAAGAAAAGACCAAAATGCCCTTACCGAAACTCGGGTTGTTACAATAATATTTACGTTAAATTACAAGTTCTAGAACATTGGTTTCAATAATATAGACATCAATCTTGCAATAATATGTTGCTCTCAAATAGGGGAAAAAAATAAATAAAAAAAAAATAAAAAGCTAGAGTATACCGGAGATCTTTGTTAGGAAGGAGTATACCGAGTAGGTGTGCGGGTTGCTTTAAACTAATTTTTTTCGTTTTTCCCTTATGTTTTTAATTTTTATTCCTTAAAAACATTATTTTATTATTTTCAAATTAAAAAATATGCTAGAAAGTAAGAATATAAGCTGATTTAAAATATTTTAATATTCACAAAAAAAATATTTATGATAATACCTGTGGTATTCAAATGAAAAAAAAATACCAATAAAAATATACAAATGTTAAAAGAAAAATAATAAGAAAAAAGAAAAAAATATAAATCCGAAAAATTAAATGTAAATAAAATTAAAAAAAAGTTTTCCTGTAATATGATGACTTACTATTTTTTTTTTTAAAATACAATTGAGGAATAAATGAGAAAAGTTCGTTTAATACAGGCTACTAGCTGTCTCATGAGATTGTTTTTTTCCTTTATTTTTTCTTTCCATGTGAAATTATAATATGGCTCCCACGATATGATTTTCGGTTTGTTTGATCCAATTAGTTGTCTCTTTCCTATTCATTTCATATTAAGATAGCAATATTTTACAAATATAGAGATCGAATCGAGCAGCTGAATTCTCTAAAACGAGTTATGGTAAAAAATATTTGTATCAAGAAAAGAAGCTTGGCCAGAAATTATGATTGATTATCTTATATCAGGATTTAGGTGTCGTTATCATAATTGCATACTTGAGTTTTACTCATTTCAAGAAGAAACATGAGGTTAATTGTAAAGCAAGAAAATAAATTATAGGATATAGATAATTATGAGAATATTTGTAAATAAGAAAATAATTTCTAACAGTTTTCTAAGTTATATATTTTTTATTTATATTAAAAACTTAAAGTAAAAGATTTAAAAACCTCTGATTTTAACACATTTAAGTTTTAAAATGGTATATATATATATTTTTTGCCAAAGCATTAAAAATATTTGGGTTTTGTTTAAAAATTGAACCCACAGACTCATTAGTTTGTATTATGAACCAATTAAATAAGGGGCTCTTGCAAAATAGTAGAATTATGTCCAATATTTATAAAAATAGCAGTAAAAAAAGTTATTTGCAAAATAGCAAAAATTCAAATTCACTCCTAAAAAATTACAAAATTACCACTAGGTTTGTATGAGTAATCAGTGATTTTCTCACAAGTAATGAGTGATTTCTTCACAAGTAATCACTGATTTTACTGATATCCTGATATTTTATGTATGAATCACTGATTACCTAATAGTTATCACTGATTATCTTACAAGTTATCACTGATATCTCACATGAATAAGGGTTTTTAAAAATCTGCTATATTTACAAATACTTTTTAAAAATGCTATATTCATAAATATTGCAGAAAATTCTGCTACCCAATGAAATTTCCCATTAAATAATGTAAATTTTTTTTAGACCATAATAATGTAAATATTTAAAGTATATCAATTATATTATTTTTAAATATAAGAGTGATTTAATACTAATAATTGATTTATTATATAAATTTAATTTGTTTCTAAATTTAAATCACTCTATGTCGTTTTCACTTTAGTGTGCTTTTTAAAAAATTGTTTGTTTTCTAATTGTTGGATGAAGATTAAGTTTTTATCTTTATATTTAGAATATAAATTTATATTATCATGAAATATAAATTAATAAGAACCTACCACAAGTTGATATAATATATATGTGCGGTTTACAATTTTTCAATTAAATATTAAATAATCAGAATAAGAAATTAACTTCACATATTTAAAACTTCTTGTATGTTAAATTAAAATAAATTTAAAATTCTCCGTGCATCACATGTGGTAATAATCTAGTTAAATTAGAAGAGAGTTTAAAATCGAATGAATCCAATTGGTTTTGGCACAAATAATTATTAAAATGGATGTGTTTCATTAATTAATTTAATATTAATTAATGGATACCATTAATCAGGCAAAGGATGATCGGCTTAATTCTGAAACTACCCAATTAAACCCAAGAATCCTTGATGGGCACAAAACTAAAACTTTTATCAGCCCAAGTAAATAAGAAGGTACTGTGGGTGCCTTGGGGCCCAAAAACAGTTTAGGAAAAAAGTGGAAGGGGATGAAAAATTCCCAACAAACAGTCGGTGCCCAACCCTCTGAAGCTCCCCTTTCTCTCTCAGGTTCCAAACATGATTGCTCTGATTCTCTTAGTGGTCGGCCATGGAAGAAGAACAAAGAAGTTGAAGCTCCATCAACAGAGCTATTGGTGAAAATATTATGTTGGAATGTTCGGGGAGCAGGGAATCCTCGAACATTCAAATCCTTGCATCATTTGATGCAATCAAAACATCCCCAAATTGTCTTTCTCTTGGAAACTCGATGTGGGAAAAACATGGAAACTATAATAAAACAAAGGGTAAAATACCATTTTGGTCCCTTTAGTTTCACTTTGGTTTCATTTTCGTCCCTGTAATTTCAAAACTGACTTTTTTCTTCCCTGCACTTTCCAAAACCCACTTTTTTAGTCATTCTGTTAACTTTTCTGTTAGTTGATTGTTAGTCATTGGTGACATGGTATTTTTAATGACGTGGCAAGTTGACTAGATTTTTTTATCAATATTTTTGATATTATATATTTTAATGCTTAGGTGGCCAATTGTTTTAGTTTCGTCCTCTCTCTCCTGTCTCTACCATTAGGAGTGTTCACGGGGCGGGGCGGGGACGGGGAATGCATTCCCCGTCCCCGTCCCCGCTCCCAATCCCCGTCCCCATCCCCGCAAAATTCCCCGTTCAAAGGGATCGGGGACTGGGACGGGGATTCCCCGCGGGGGAATCACAGGGAACGGGGAATTTAGCGGGGAATTTTCCCCGCTTAAATTTAAAAATAAAATCCCTAATAGAGTTAATTTTTCAATACAATTATCAAAATTCACTAATTTATCTAACTCAAATCCAAAAACAACAAATTACAATAAAAAAACAGCAAGTAAAAACAGCAAAACAGTAAAAACAACAATAAAAACAGCAAACAAAACATATGAAAAACAGTAAAGAAAAACAATTTTTAAAATAACAGTTATAAAAAACAGTTTTAAAACATTAAAGAAAAAAACAGTTTTAAAAAACAGCAAAAACAGTGAATAAAAACAGTTTTTAAAAAACAGTGAATAAAAACAGTTTTTAAAAAACAGTGAATAAAAAACAGTTTTTAAAAAACAGTGAATAAAAAAACAGTTTATAAAAAACAGTAAAAACAGTAAGGAAAAAACAATAAAAAACATAAAAAAAAAGTGAATTATCGGGGATTTAATCGGGGAACGGGGTCGGGGTCGGGGATGCCATTCCCCGTCCCCGTCCCCGTCCCCGAATCCCGAACGGGGATTTTTTTATCCCCATCCCCGTCCCCATCCCCGTCCCCATCCCCGTTGGGAACGGGGATTCCCCGCCACTTTCGGGGCGGGTCCCCGCGGGGAAAATGAACACCCCTATCTACCATCTATCTTCTTCATCACCATTAAAACAGTCCTTCTCAAGCTTCATCTCTTCCCCCTCACAAACCCAAAACCCAGAATTCAACAATATCATGGAAAGAGGGATCTGGTTAAAATTCAAACAATCTGGAAGATATGAAGCCACAATAGTTGCTAAAGATATTTCTAAAGCCAAATAGATCTCAACCCATATCGATTTGGGTTATCATTGGTTCTTAAAGAAATTGATGAAATCAGGAGCTTCTGATGAACCAGATTCTGATTCAGATTCTAGTATGAAACGCTTGTGGGAAACTCTAGTTGGTTTAGGACATTTATCAAACACCATTCTTGCAAACACTTTTACTAAATTGGAAAGTGATTATATCAATTATCTCTCTCTATTGTTAAACAAGAAGGTTCTTCCAATCAGACCTTTAGTTCAGAAACTCCCCCCCCATCACAATCCCAATCCCAAACGACGAGAAAAAACCAGAAACCCTAGAATGACTTGATAAGAAAAACCCTAAATCGACGGTTTACATTTCGTTCGGGAGCAAATGTTAACTTTCGAAAGAAGACATGGAAGAGCTAGCACGAAGCGGGGCGAATTTCAGCCATGGAGCAGGAACAGGAGCCTCAGCAGATTGCGAAATGTAATCCCCTGAAGCGGGGCGAATTTCAGCCATGGCGTACCGATCATCGCTTTGCCGATGCAGCTTGATCAGCCTTGGAGCAGGAGCCTCAGCAGATTGCACAGTAACAATGGAGAAGATGGTGAATAGTACGGCCATAAGAGCCATCAATGAAGATTTGGAAACAGCAGCCATTGTTTGTTAGAGAAAGAGAGATCTGGTTAGAGAGAGATAGAGAGGAAAGAGAAAGTTATGAGAGATAAGTACTAAAATGCAACATCATTTAAAATTTACCATGTCAGCTTGCCACGTCATTAAAAATACCATGTCAGCGAGTGACTGATGTTCAACTAACAGAAAAGTTAACAGAAGGACTAAAAAAGTGGGTTTTGGAAAGTACAGGGACGAAAAAAGTCAGTTTTGAAAGTACAAGGACGAAAATGAAACCAAAGTGAAACTATAGGGACCAAAATGGTATTTTACCCTAAAACAAAGGTTGGAAATGGTGAATTGTTTAACAGTCCCATGCAGAGGAAAAAGTGGGGGTCTGATGTTATTATGAAGGAGGAGATTCAGGTTTAAGTGCTCTCTTTCTCGTTGAGCCATATCGATTCAAAGGTTACTAGCAATGGTTTACTTGGCGTTTTACTGGTTTCTATGGAAATCTGTCTGCTGCTTTAAGGAAGGATTCGTGGGTCCTTTTTTGAAGATTGAGCTCCCTCTCCCAATTATCATGGCTGGTAGGTGGGGATTTCAATGCAATTCTGGAGGATCGTGAAAAATTAGGAGGGGCAGTAAGATCTTCTACTCTTATCACCATCTTACGCGTTGTTTTAGATTTCTGTTCCCTGACAAGCGTGGATTTCCAGGGTGATCCATTTACCTGAACCAATAAAAAACTACAATGGTACCCTTATTTAGGAACGTCTTGATAGGTTCTGCAGGACCAGGGAATTACAAGGCCATTTTAGTGAGTCTGTTGTGGAGCATTGGAATTCTTAGCTTCTGATCATCGTTCAATCCTCATTTCGCTCAGAGTGCCATGGCATTTTCATACCCGGGGTAATCAACCTCGTCCAATTAGATTTGAGGAAAGTTGGACTAGATTTGAGGATAGTAGAAGGATTGTGGAGAACATTTGGGGATTACAAACCATTTCTGCTCTGTCTAAAATTAGATCTTCAGTGAGTAGTTTAGCATCCTGAAATAAGAAAAAGCTGAAAGGTTGTATCAGTGAAGCTATTGAACTGTTGAAGAAAAAAATTTGATCTTCTTTATAACAGTAAGGATCCAAATAATATTCAGAATGTTAAAAATATGGAGTGGGAGCTTGACCAACTCTTTGAGGAAGAAGAAATCTACTAGAAGCATCAGGCAAGAGAAAACTGGCTTAATTGGGGCGATCATAATACTAGTTGGTTTCACCAAAGAGCGAGTTACAGGAAACGGAAAAATCATATCGATAGCATCTTTTATATTCAAGGCAGGATGATGAAGCAAAGATTGCACGTGCGGCTGTGAGTTATTTTGAAAAGTTGTTTTCTTCCTCTAGCCCTTGTGAAGATGCTATCACCAAAGTTCTGGAGTGTATTCCTTGTTCTGTCTCTAGTGATATGAACGCAAGCCTCACAAAGGAGTTCACAAAAGATTAAATCGAATCTGTCTTGCGAGGGATGCATCCGTCTAAGGCCCCAGATTCTGATAGGGCTCACGCAGGCGTTTTCCAGCACTATTGAAGTTTAGTTGGCCACGACACAATTGATGCGTGCTTAAGAATCCTCGATGGAGGGAGTTCTGTTGCTGATCTTAACGATACCTTCATTTTTCTTATTCCAAAGAGTAACAAGCCTCAATACATTACGGGGTTTAGGCCCATCAGCCTCTGTAATGTCATTTACAAATTGGTGGCAAAGATGTTAGCAAATAGACTGAAAAGGGTGCTTGATAAAATTATTTCTCCTTGTCATAGTGCTTTCGTTCCCAATTGGCTGATCACAGACAATGCTATTCTTGGTTTTTAATGTATTCATGCTATAAATAGTAAAAAAGCCTAGAAAGATTAATGATGTTGCTTTGAAGCTAGATATGAGCAAAGCCTATGACCGTGTTGAGTGGATTTTATTAAGCGGGTGATGTCAAAAATGGGCATTGTAAACAGCTGGATTTCCCTTGTTATGGTTGTGTTGAGTCTCCCTCCTTTTCTATTCTGGTAAATTGAACTTCTCATGGGCATATCACCCTTCGTATCAATTAAGGCAAGGGGACCCCATCTCTTCTTACCTGTTTTAGGACTTTTCAGCACTGCTTCAATCACAGAAAGGAAAGGTCACATTTCCGGTCTAAAAATAAACAATCATTGCCCTTCAATATCTCATTTGTTCTTCACGGATGATAGTTTGATATTTGTCAAAGCTTCTGAGAGTGAATGTAGCTCACTTAAAGAGATTCTGGATATTTATGAAAAAGCTTCCGGCCAATCGATTAACTACGAGAAGTCAGTGTTTATTGCGAGCAGAAATACTAAGCCTGAGATGAATGAGTTCTTTGCTGGTCAACTAAAGTTGAATCAAACTGTGTCTTTGGGTCGATATCTCGATCTTCCCTCACAAAATGTAAGAAATAAAAGAGCTGTTTTTAGAGAGGTGAAGGATAGAGTTTGAAAATCACTTCAGGGATGGAAAGAAAAGTTTTTTCGACTGGGGTAAAGAAGTTTTGATAAAAGTAGTCGCCCAAGCTATTCTAACCTACACCATGAGCTGTTTTAAACTGCACTCCACCCTGTGTGATGATCTACATGCTTCTTTTGTAAAATTTTGGTGGGCCTTAATAGAATCTAAAAGGAAAATTCACTGGAAATGCTGGAAAAAAATGTGTATCAACAAATTTGATGGAGGTCTCGGCTTTTGTGTTCTCAGTATTTTTAATCAAGCTCTATTGGCAAAAAAATGTTGGAGAATAACTCGTAATCCCCAAAGTCTTATGGCAAGGGTCTTGAAGAGTAGGTACTTAAGCAACATGAGCTTTTTATAGGCTGGTATCGGCAACAATCCATCCTACATTTGAAGGAGTCTGTTATGGGTCGAGAACTCTTTGTTAAAAGTTATCGCTGGCTTATTGAGAATGGCATTAATATCACCATTGATACTTATCCATGGCTTCCCAAACATGACTTTTTCAAGGTTTCATGGACTCTTCAATATTTGAGAGGTCAATGTGTTGCTAATCTGATGGATGAGTACGCAATTGGAATGAGCAATTTATAAGAAACAACTTCTCAGCTGAAGATTCAAATTTAATTTCAGCATCCTCATTAAAGATAGGCAAATCTCTGATTCCATAATTTGGCGAGGTACTTCCAATGGCATTTTTTCTGTTAAAAGTGCCTACCAGATCGGTTTAGCTGAATCTTTTGCCCAAGATGCTTCTTCTTCATCTTCTACTCCCTCTGATCAATGGTGGAAATCCCTCTTGCAAGCTTCCGTTCCTGCTAAGATTAAAAATTTTGGGTGGAATTTTTTTATGGATATTAAAAATTTGGACCACTTTCCATATTTGTTCCCGAACTTGCCATATATGATGTCCACGAATTTACAATGTATTTGGACATGTTTTAGGCCTTTATTTATCAGCTTTACTGCTTAGAATAGTTTAGGAATGATATAATATCTTCTAGGGTAAAACTTTCATAAAATGCACCAAATGCACTTAAGGAAAGATTTGGCAGATTTTGTACCTCCTTGTAATCCAAATTTTCTTGTTGTTTTTAGGGTTTCTTTGGCTATTTAAAGCCTCATTTGTAACCCTAAATACTAAGAATTAATATGATATAAAATAGCTTTGTTTTGCTTATTGCTTGGTTGATTTTACCTTGCATTTTGTAGCCTTGTTCTAGGTTGCATGTTTTAGAAACATTCAAGCATAATTTGATCTAGTATGTTTGTGAATTGTTTCGATCTTGAAATAAGAACAAGTTCTCTTATTTCAAGATATTAGATCATTAGAATAATCTTCTTCTTCTTGTTTTCCAAGGGTGTTGCCTTATTGTCTTTGGGGTTTTAGGATTTGCATCTAGCAGTTCTTTGTCATCCAAAGGGTTTCTATTTCAATTTTCTAGGGTTTTATATCATAATGCCTATGTCAATTTTCAAGAAACTTGGCATCGGCGAGGCAAGACCGACTACAGTTTCATTACAGTTGGCAGATCATTCCATTACTTATCCTGAAGGGAAAAAAAATTTGCAAAAGAAGGAAAAATTGAAGATGTGCTTGTTCAGGTTGATAAATTTATTTTTCCTACTGACTTCTTGATTTTTCAATTTGATGCAGATAAGGAGGTGCTTATTCTTCTTGGATGACCATTCCTTGCTACGGGAGGAACTTTGATCGATGTTCAAAAAGGAGAACTTACAATGAGAATGGACGGACAAGAGGTAACTTTTAATGTTTTTTATTCTCTTCGTTTTCCTAATGATATAGAAGAATGTTCTTTGGTGCATGTTTTGGATACATTGGTTGATGATGTTTGGAGAAAAGCCGAGGACAAACTTCAGGATGTGTTTGACGAGGTAGAAGTCGAGAATGATAGCGATGAGGACTTGATAGCAAATGTGGAAACCAAGCATGATGTGTTTATTCGGAAAAGGCCCATTGAATCGCTGAATTTGGAAGAAAGAAAATTCAAGGTAGTTAAACCATCAATTGAGGAACCTCCCATTTTGGATCTTAAACCTCTGCCCACACATTTTAAATATGCCTACTTAGGGAGAGAAGATTTCCCTCCTGTTATAATTTCCTCTTCTTTGAGTGTTGAGCATGAAACACTTTTGTTTGAGGCGTTGAAGAATCATCAAAGAGCTCTAGGATGGTCAATATCGGATATCAAAGGAATTAGCCCTACTCTTTGTATGCATAAGATCATTTTGGAGGATAGTTGTAGTAATTCTGTGGAACCGCAAAAAAGATTGAATCCCATGATGAAAGAAGTGGTCAAGAAGGAAATTATCAAGTTGTTATATGCCGGTTTTATCTATCCTATATCTAATAGTTCATGGATTAGTCTTGTTCAATGCGTACCTAAGAAAGGAGGGATGACCGTAGTGACCAATAAGGATAATGAGCTCATACCAACTAGGACCGTTACAGGATGGAGAGTATGCATGGATTACCGAAAATTAAACAAGGAAACTCGAAAGGACCATTTTTCTTTACCTTTCATTGACCAAATATTGGATAGACTCGCTGGCAAAGAATTCTATTGTTTCTTGGATGGGTATTCGGGTTACAACCATATTGCTATAGCTCTTGAGGATCAGTAAAAGACGACCTTCACCTGTCCTTATGGTACTTTTTCTTTTCGACGAATGCCATTTGGGTTGTGTAACGCACCAGCCACATTTCAGAGATGTATGATGGCGATTTTTAGCGATATGGTGGAGAACAAGCTCGAAATCTTTATGGATGATTTCTCCATTTTTGGTGAATCTTTTGACACTTGTTTAATGAATTTGGACAAAGTTATGAAACGTTGTGAAGAAACAAACTTGGTGTTAAATTGGGAGAAATGCCACTTCATGGTTTCAGAGGGCAATGTGTTAGGCCATAAAATCTCAAGAAAAGGAATTGAAGTTGATCAAGCCAAAATGGATGTTATTGATGTTAGGAATGCTGTCCTAGAACTTGTAATTATTTAATAATAATAATTTATTTAGAATCAATTAAATAAATAAACATAAGTTCTTTATATTATCTAGATTGATTCAATTGACGATATTAAGAATACATGAAAATATATTAATCTCAAACATTCAAATAGTAAACCCTAAGTTACTCTTATGAAATCACGACTTAGTATGTGAGTCATACGAGAGGATTAAAGTCGAGATGAGTAACTTAAAAGTGCCTAAAGTAAATGGATAACGTTTGGGAACCTTATCCTGGTAACACTGTTGTTATCTTCGCATTTTGTTTATAGACAAATGATCTAATCCTGATCATTCATGTGAGAGACATGAAATGGAAGTATCATATGCAATGGTGATTGTATAAGACTGGACCACGATGTTTGATCAAATTTCTCATTAGTACCGTTTACGAGAAATGATCGAATATCAAACTAAGTGTATCAACCATGATAGATCTCAATCCTGAGTGAAATGCGGACTTCTATTTGTGGAGTTATGTTCTTTGATTCACATGGTTGAGAGCGATCTGTAACAACGCTCAATACACTCCTGTTTTGGGAACATAGCTAGATAAGTAGCTGGGAACGCATCTTCACGAGATGGAATTCATAACTTTCCTATAAATTAACGGTATTAGTGCGATACCTAAACATTTTAGGAACTTTAGGAAACTCCCTTGATGTACTGATTCGAGACATGAACAAGTGGCGTCACGACTTCTATTGATCACAGAAGTATATTATCTCTAGTTCGACTAAAGATAATGTTCATTGGAGAATCAGCGGGAACACAAAGATAAAGCGGTAATTACAGGGGCAAAACAGTAAATTTATCCGCCTGTAATTATGAGGGTTCCACGTGAAGGATATATCACATATATAAATATAAACTAAATGGACATAACTCATCTATAGTGAGGGGAGTTCAGCTATGAATCTATAGTGGAATTATTCATAGTTAAATAATAAGTAATTAACTGATTATGAGTTAATCACTTAATTGACTAATTATTAAGCCCATGATCTATAGGTCCATCGGGTCCCTATGCTAGCCCAAATATCGTTGTAGCAAAACTAAGTTATTAATTTAACTTAGGAAGAATAAATAATTTAAGTAATTGAATTTACTTAAAATTAGGCAATATTAATTATTTAAATAATGAGATTATTTAAATGATAATTAATATAAATATTATTAATATTGATACAAAATTAATTATTTAAATAAAGAGTTTATTTAAATGGAAATTAATATAACATATTAATTATAATATATTACGGCAAAATTAATTGTTTAAATAAATAAATTATTTAAAAGGAAATTAGTGTTAATATTATTAATTATTTAAATAATGAGTTTATTTAAATGGAAATTAATAATTTGTATTATTAATTAAATAAAGAGTTTATTTAATTTAATAATAAATATTAGAGAGAATTAAATACAATTGGTTTAAGAAACAAATTGGTTTTGGCCCAAAATAATTAATTAATTGAATAAGATTCAATGGTAATTAATATATTAATTTTTGGCTAAATGTATTTTATTAGAAATTATTATTTGAATTTTTTCTAATATTAAATATAAAAGAAAAGTAATTATAAATAGATTAAATAAAAAAAAAGGAAATGTCAAAAGTTAGCGTCAGCGCATGCATTTGCTTTTTCCTTTCAATTTTTTTAATTTTAATTTATATATCTTTTCTATTTTAATTTTAGGAGATAAGGATATCTAATTAGATTAGATATCATATTTTCCTATAAATATGACCATTGGGATTCATAGTTTGTACACTTCACACTTTAATTAAAAAAGTGAAAATTCTCTCTTAAGTTTTTGCCCAATTGCCGATTTTCCTTAGGGAAAAATTTAGAAGAAATTTCTTCTTCTTTTGTTCTTCCGGTTCGATTCCCACAAGTCGGTTTTGCTTTCGATCGGGATATGGCATAGAAGATCCGGTGTTGCTGAGGATTTGATGCTGTAAAGAAACCTCCAACCAATTCTCCATATTTTTCTCAATGTAAGTTCCGGTTTGATTTTAATTTTTGAAAATATGAGCATGAATCTACATGTTTTATCACAAATTGCATAATGTTAATAGATCCGTTATTAAATGTTAATAAGTTTACTAAATAAATTTCCGCTAATTTAGTAAATCATCCCTTCAATTGGTATCAGAGCTAATTTTAATTATCATGCAAATTTGTGTTTTTCGAAAATTTTGGTAGGTTGCATAAAAATCGTTTTATGTATGTTTATATAAATTGTGCTATATAAATTGTGGAGGTTTGCTTATTGACTGTTTAGGTATTCTTGAGGCACTTAGGATTTTAAATTTTAGTAGAAAATTTGTAAACCCTAATTTTAGGGTATAGGAAAAATTTGTAATTTTCCCATACCAAAGGAGGCAAAAATCGGCACTACCAAGGGAGGAAGAGGAGAAAAATTTTCTCCACCATTCCATGATCTCCATGCCCAATGAGGATAAAAGGATAAGATAAGGTAAGATATGGTAAGGTATTTTAACATAATTATCTTGTTATCTCAATTTAAAAATTTAAATATTTAAGATAAGGATAAAATCTTTTTAAAGATTATATCCCTATCTTAAATTATGAATTTAGAAATTGATATAAGATTACATGGAAAATATTTTCTTTATTTTTTCCATTTAATTAAAAGATAATTATTTTAAAACAAGTATTTATGGAAATATTAAGGAGATAATATTTACCTCATAAATACCCATGCCCACGCCTACACCATGGAGAAGAGAGAAAGTTAAAGCCTCAAATTCTACAATGAAAGATTTAAATTAAGTTGTAATTTAATTTTTCATTATAGAAATAGTGCCAAAAATACCGATCAATTTAGCTGTTTATTATTTAAATTGTTTATATGTATGATATAATTGTTTTTAGGGTAAAATACCATTTTGGTCCCTGAACTTTCACTTCAGTTTCGTTTTCGTCCCTGAACTTTCAAAAATGACCGATTTCGTCCCTGAACTTTCCAAATCGTTTCGTTTTCGTCCTTCCGTCCATTTTTCCGTCTGGTCATTAACAGAGGCTGACGTGGCATGCTGACGTGGCTTTTTTAACAATATTTTAATATATTTTTTATTTTATTATAATTTTAACAATATTTTAATATATTTTTTATTCCTCTCTTCCTTTTCTCTCTCCTCCATGGTCATCCCCCCCTCTCTCCTCCTCATTTCTCTCTCTTCTTCTCCATCGTCTTCTCCAATTGATGAAACGTATTGCAAATCATCCATTTCACTTCTTTCAAATCCAACAACTGACTAATTTTACACTCTACGAAGCCAATCACGCCTGGGAATGTAATCGGCAAATCGTCGAACTCAAGAATCGGCAGCGAAGGAAACGAAATCCGATCTTCTTCAGTCCGATCAATCTTGAGATCTCCTCGACGAATAAGCTCGTAAATGTAATTAACAGCGCAAGACTGAGTGAAAAACGGAGCTGCGTCGATTCCAAATCGTTTCGCGACGATCAAAATCCATGGCATTAAGGAATCGTAGATGATGAAATTAGGTTTCCGTTTAGATTCCGATTTGGAAATGTAATCGGCGAAGGCTTTGGCGATTACGGTTCTGAATCGTTCGGAAAGAACATCAGTCTCGTCGGCATGGGAGATTGGAGCGATTTCGATGGAGTCGGAATTTGGAAGAGAGTTAGCGATGGAAGAGGGGATTAGGAGAGTAATGTGAATTCCACGAGAAGCGAGTTGCTTGCTGAATTGAAGAAGAGGATTTATATGGGCTTGTTTGGGAAGTGGAAATGCAAGTATATGAGGTTGTTGAAGTGGAAATGGAACGGAGATTTCTTCTTCATCCGCCATTGTTAAACCTTGAGATGATATTTCATGGGTAATTTTTATTCGATTTTTGACGATGGAGAAGAAGACGATGGAGAAGAAGAGAGAGAAATGAGGAGGAGAGAGGGGGGGATGACCATGGAGGAGAGAGAAAAGGAAGAGAGGAATAAAAAATATATTAAAATATTGTTAAAATTATAATAAAATAAAAAATATATTAAAATATTGTTAAAAAAAGCCACGTCAGCATGCCACGTCAGCCTCTGTTAATGACCAGACGAAAAAATGGACGGAAGGACGAAAACGAAACGATTTGGAAAGTTCAAGGACGAAATCGGTCATTTTTGAAAGTTCAGGGACGAAAACGAAACTGAAGTGAAAGTTCAGGGACCAAAATGGTATTTTACCCTTGTTTTTAAATAATATTCATGCATAAGAGTATGTCATGTAGAAAATCCCACCATAGGTTGTATGATTTTAATTAATTATACATACATGCATCATGATATAATATGTGTTATTATATGCTAATGTATGTGAAGCATGCTATAATTTTATTTTATAAATGTTATTATCAAAAATTATATAATTTTATTCTAATTGGTTTAGAATTAAAAGCATGCTTATTTAGTTAAAATTCAAAAGTTAAATCTAGTTTAAAAGTTGAATAGAAACTAAATGAATTATTTGTAATATGGAATTATTGTTTAAACAATTGGGCCAAAATCCATATAAGATAAACAAATAGAAACTTTTAATTAAGGGTTAATTAAAAATTAATAATTGAGATTAATTGAATTGAATGGATCTCTGGCGAGAAAGCTCTGCCCTAGCGATGAGGTTTCATAAAGTTCCCTTAACACGGAGCACCTCTAACTGGGAGCGATCTGGGAGAAAAGTTCAAATTAATAAATCAAAATTATTAAGACGGCTCATAATGTGATTAGTTTTAATTAGGAAAAACTTGAACAATCATATTTAAAATTAATCTAACCAATTTAAGAGTTAAAGTTGTTTAGGTTAATTAAAACTTGGATTAATGAATTAGCCCGAATTAGTCTAAGTAATGAAACCCTAACTCAAAATATTATGTGGGAGAAGGAAACATGTCAATGTATCCTATGGTCTCCACTAATGGGCTCGAAACGTGAGATTTATACATGGCCTCTGTAACACTGCTGCAGGTGTTCATTCCCATAGGAAGGTTCTATTATATAAATCAATACCAGGTTGAGTCTCCCGAAAGGGATAAAGAATTTTAAATGCTATTGAAGACTGAATCTACACTTCGTAGACACTCTTCAATTTTTATTTAAAAGACTAAATTAGTGGGTTACACTTAAAAATAAATTTGATAAATTTTGTTATCAAAATTCTGGACCAAACACATGGTAAACAATGACATAGGAATATGAGTTATTCTGGAGTTGTCAATTGTTCGAGTGGCATCTCGTTTTAATGATGGTAATTGACCTATCATTCGACGGCACTTCACTGGTATCATTAAAATATCGTGACATAGTAACATGTTTTAGGGCTTTTCTGTTCATTAATATGTTCGCATTCATGCATCATATTTAATTATATGTCAAAATTTTATAATTGAATGTTGAAAGCATGTTAGATTACTAAGATAAGGTTTATTTAAATTTTCAGTAATATGGCATCTGCTTTAGTCACAATCCTTGGAAAGAACAAACTAAATGGAGATAACTACACCTCCTGGAAAAATGAAATGAACACCATTCTCGTGGTAGAAGACCTGAAATTCGTTCTTAGTGAACTTAAACCTGAAACACCTGCTACCAATGCTCCTAAAGCTGTAAAGGATGCATATAAGCGCTGGGTTCGGGCCAATGATAAGGCCCGTGTTTATTTGATGGCTGGGATGAGTGACGTCTTAGCCAAGAAACATGAACCAATGGAAACGGCTTTGGAAATAGCTGATTCTGTGCAGGGCATGTTTGGCTAGCCATCAAAACAAGCACATCATGAGGCTATAAAGTCAATTTATAACACTCAAATGAAAGAAGGCACATCTGTTCGTGATCATGTTTTGACAATGATGAACTACTTTAACGTAGCTGAAACGAACGGGGCCATGATTGATGACGAGTCCCAGATAAGCTTTATATTGGAATCTCTCCCACCGAGTTTTTTCAATTTTAAAAGCAATTTGGTCATGAACAAACTGAGCTACTCCCTTACTCAATTGCTAAACGAACTTCAAACCTTCGAAGCAATGAAAAAGGAAAACAAGAAGTCGGGAGAAGCAAATGTTGTCTTCAATGCTTCTAAGAAGAAAAGGGGCTCTACTGCTAAAAAGACCAAGCTCAATGCTAAGAAGAAAGCATTTAAGGCTGAGACCAAAGAGCCTAAGGGGAAATGTTTTCATTGCAACATAGATGGACATTGGAAGAGAAATTGCCCCAAATATCTCGAAGAAAAAAAAAAGGGGAAAGAAGGTAAATTAGATTTGCATAGTGAAAAATTTGAGAAATTTATTTTGAATGGTTGATTCAATAGTCACTAACGCAAAGTTTTTATCTAAACTTTACAGGTGTAGCTTGATTCTTCAACACTGCTGGTTTGAAGATGACTCAAGATAAAAGTATATTGGATTTACTGTTTTCCGTCTTTAATTTTTCATTTAAATTTCTAGTTTAGTTTAGTTTTTAAATTTTGTTTTAAATTTTAAATTATGTAATAAATATTGATTCTCACCTTATAAGAATCAATTAGGAATATTTTAATAAAAGTCGTTTAGTTAAATATTCCTTTGCAATTTTATTACAATATTCCAAAGTGTGATTGGATGGTTATTCAAAATACTTAGTATAAAACAAATAAATTCCAAAACCAAATTCTAAACTCTGAAATATCTAAACAAGTTATAAAGGTTTAAAAATGTTTAAATACTTAAGTCTAAAATTACTTAAATAAGTTAGAAGGATTAATCTCTTAAAGATGGTTCTCAAGAAATTTGAGATGATAACCATATTAATCCACGAACTTATGGGATAAGTAAAATCGAATATCTTTGATTTATCAAAGATAACTAGACTTAAATATCACTAAAACTTGAACATTCAGATGTTAGAACTTAAGTGATAAATAAACATACAATCAATTTCTTACATTCCAAATATTCAGTTATTTAAAAGGATGTTTTAAAGGAGTACTAACTGATATGGAATAAACAAAATAGAAATTGAAATGCAATAATTAGTGGATAATTGAATTCACAAATTATTAAAGATAAGTTCAGTAAATCAGTGATACTGAAAGCTTTAAACCTTACTTAAGATAGAAAAGAATTACAATGATTTTATTTCACAATAAAAACAAGTAGTTAATTAAAAGTTTAAATTGTTAAACTACTTGTAGAACTTTATTTGAGTGGGAGCGACATAATACGAACCAAAGGACTTTCGAAGTCCAAGTGAAACTCATTGACTTCAAAATCAATGAATAAAGTTCAAAATAAGTGAAATAATAATGACATGAATTTTCAATAGTTAAGTTGAAAATGGTCACTTATACTTATACATTATTTTTGGAAATAATAAGAAGTATAGAATTGTAATCATTAAACGAATGAAAGTAATGGAGAATTACTTGTAGTGGGAGCTTAAGAATTTCGAGAATCCTAGAACCAATGTGACTAAAATAAAATTTACAAATAGTATGTTAGTGCACATAGATAACATGGGAGATTTTATGAGTTGCACGGACTCAAATTCGAACATGAATTTACTTCCATGTAAGAATTCGACAAAAGACCTTTGCGAATTAAACATCAAATGAGTTAAGTATAAGTAAAATGAGTTTTTACTAACTAAACTCTAAATTCGCGTGATTACTAAGTTGTTAGTAAATGAAAGGTGGTTGAACATGATGGTTTCAAAACAATAGTTAATAGAGTTTATTTTATGGCGATAAAATATGGAAACAATTACACTTAATAAAACTAACATCAGACAAAAGAAATACATACTAAACAGATGAAAAACATTATTGATAAAATATTAAAATGACTACCATGGCTAAGTAGTTGATAGTCATCCAGTCTGACTGGAATTACAAGTCAAATCTCCAAAGATCTAGGACAAGTGGGAGATTGTTAAGAATGGTGTCCTAGAACTTGTAATTATTTAATAATAATAATTTATTTAGAATAAATTAAATAAATAAACATAAGTTCTTTATATTATCTAGATTGATTCAATTGACGATATTAAGAATATATGGAAATATATTAATATCAAACATTCAAATAGTAAACCCTAAGTTACTCTTATGAAATCACAACTTCGTATGTGAGTCATATGAGAGGATTAAAGTCGAGATGAGTAACTTAAAAGTGTCTAAAGTAAATGGATAACATTTGGGAACCTTATCCTGGTAACACTGTTGATATCTTCGCATTTTGTTTATAGACAAATGATCTAATCCTGATCATTCATGTGGGAGACATGAAATGGAAGTATCATATGCAATGGTGATTGTATAAGACTGGACCACGATGTTTGATCAAATTTCTCATTAGTACCGTTTATGAGAAATGATCGAATATCAAACTAAGTTTATCAACCGTGATAGATCTCAATCCTGAGTGAAATGCGGACTCCTATTTGTGGAGTTATGTTCTTTGATTCACATGGTTGAGAGCGATCTGTAAGAACGCTCAATACACTCCTGTTTTGGGAACATAGCTAGATAAGTAGCTGGAAACGCATCTTCACGAGATGGAATTCATAACTTTCCTATAAATTAACGGTATCAGTGCGATACCTAAACATTTTAGGAACTTTAGAAAACTCTCTTGATGTACTGATTCGAGACATGAACAAGTGGCGCCACGACTTCTATTGATCACAGAAGTATATTATCTCTAGTTCGACTAAAGATAATGTTCATTGGAGAATCAGCGAGAACACAAGGATAAAGCGGTAATTACAGGGGCAAAACAGTAAATTTATCCGCCTGTAATTATGAGGGTTCCACGTGAAGGATATATCACAGATATAAATAAAGATAAACTAAATGGACATAACTCATCTATAGTGAGGGGAGTTCAGCTATGAATCTATAGTGGAATTATTCATAGTTAGATAATAAGTAATTAACTGATTATGAGTTAATCACTTAATTGACTAATTATTAAGCCCATGATCTATAGGTCCATCGGGTCTCTATGCTAGCCCCAATATTGTTGTAGCAAAACTAAGTTATTAATTTAACTTAGGAAGAATAAATAATTTAAGTAATTGAATTTACTTAAAATTAGGCAATATTAATTATTTAAATAATGAGATTATTTAAATGATAATTAATATAAATATTATTAATATTGATACAAAATTAATTATTTAAATAAAGAGTTTATTTAAATGGAAATTAATATAACATATCAATTATAATATTTTACGGAAAAATTAATTGTTTAAATAAATAAATTATTTAAACGGAAATTAGTGTTAATATTATTAATTATTTAAATAATGAGTTTATTTAAATGGAAATTAATAATTTGTATTATTAATTAAATAATGAGTTTATTTAATTTAATAATAAATATTAGAGAGAATTAAATACAATTGGTTTATGAAACAAATTGGTTTTGGCCCAAAATAATTAATTAATTGAATAAGATTCAATGGTAATTAATATATTAATTTTTGGCTAAATGTATTTAATTAGAAATTATTATTTGAATTTTTTCTAATATTAAATATAAAGGAAAAGTAATTATAAATAGATTAAAAAAAAAAAGGAAATGTCAAAGTTAGCGTCAGTGCATGCATTTGCTTTTTCCTTTCAATTTTTTTAATTTTAATTTATATATCTTTTCTATTTTAATTTTAGGAGATAATGATATCTAATTAGATTAGATATCATATTTTCCTATAAATATGACCATTGGGATTCATATTTTGTACACTTCACACTTTAATTAGAAAAGTGAAAATTCTCTCTCAAGTTTTTGCCCAATTGCCGATTTTCCTTCCTTAGGGAAAAATTTAGAAGAAATTTCTTCTTCTTTTGTTCTTCCGGTTCGATTTCCACAAGTTGGTTTTGCTTTCAATCGGGATATAGCACAGAAGATCCAGTGTTGCTGAGGATTTGATGCTGTGAAGAAACCTCCAACCAATTCTCCATATTTTTCTCAATGTAATTTCTGGTTTGATTTTAATTTTCGAAAATAAGAGCATGAATCTACATGTGTTATCACAAATTGCATGATGTTAATAGATCCGTTATTAAATGTTAATAAGTTTACTAAATAAATTTCCGCTAATTTAGTAAATCATCCCTTCAATTGAGCAAATGTCTCCACCAACTTCTATTAAGGGAATTCGAAGTTTTTTGGGTCATGCTGGATTTTATTGCCGCTTTATTAAGGATTTTTCCTAGATCACCAAACCTATATGCTTACTTTTAGAGCAAAACCAATCTTTTGTGTTTGACAGTGAGTGTGAAAAAACCTTTTTAAAGTTAAAAACATATTTGGTTTCATCCCTCATCATAGTTGCTTCAAATTGGGATTCATCTTTTGAACTTATGTGTGATGCAAGTGACTATGCAGTAGGAGCTGTTTTGGGGCAAAGAAAAAACAAGATTTTTCATTCCATTGATTACGCTAGTAAGACTCTTAATGAAGCACGAGTGAATTACACCACAACGGAAAAAGAGCTTCTAGCAGTCGTCTTTGCCTTTGAGAAATTTCGAGCTTAACTAGTGGGCACAAAAGTAGTCGTTTACACCGATCATTCCGACATTAAGTACTTGATTTCAAAGAAAGATTCTAAACCAAGTTTGATTCGGTGGGTGCTTCTACTTCAAGAATTCGATTTGGAGATTAAAGATAGAAGTGGAACACAAAACAAGGTGGCGGATCACTTATCTTGATTACCGGAAGAAAATGGACAGCAATCACACATACCCATTGGTGAAACATTTCCCGATGAACAACTTTTAGCAGTGCAACACTCATTTATTCCTTGGTATGCAGACTTCGCTAACTATTTGGTAAGTGGCATTCTTCCTCTCGACATGAATAGGCGACAAATCAAGCGATTCTTACATGATATGTGCTTTTATTTGTGGGATGAACCTTTCTTGTACAAGAGAGGTATCGACCAAATTTTAAGGAGATGCGTTTATGAAACTGAGGTTGGTGATATTCTTTTGCAATGCCATATGGCACCTTATGGTGGACACTTTGTAGGAGCAAGAACAGCAGCTAAAGTTTTTCAATCTGGCTATTTTTGGCCTTCCCTCTTTAAGGATGCTCATGAGTTTATGAAAAGTTGTGAACGGTGTCAACGGGTGGGGAATATCTCACAGAAGCATGAAATGCCCTTAAACAATATGTTGGAAGTGGAATTATTTGACGTTTGGGGCATTGACTTCATGGGACCTTTTCCCCCATCATTTGGTAATCTTTACATCTTATTGGCAGTGGATTATGTGTCAAAATGGGTTGAAGCCTGTCGCTTTACCTACAAATGATGTCAAAGTTGTGATCAAATTCCTTAAGGGCATATTTTCACTCGTTTTGGTACGCCGAGGGCACTCATTAGCGATGAAGGTACTCACTTCTGTAACAAAATGCTAGATGGAGTGTTGAGCAAATATGGAGTGCGACATATGGTAGCTACGGCCTATCACCCCCAATCAAATGGCCAAGCGTAAGTGTCAAATAGGGAAGTCATGCAAATCCTTGAAAAAGTAGTGAATCCAAATCGGAAGGATTGGTTGTTAAAGCTTCATAATGCGTTATGGGCATATAGAACGGCGTATAAGACTCCATTGGGTATGTCGCCCTATAAGCTAGTCTTTGGGAAGGCATGTCATTTACCGGTCGAATTAGAACACAAAGCATATTAGGCTTTAAAAGCATTAAATATGAACTTGCAAGATGCCGGAATAGTGAGAAAGTTGCAGCTCAATGAATTGGAAGAGTTGAGATGGTCTTCTTATGAGAATGTAAAGTTGTACAAGGAAAAGACCAAGAAGTGGCATGACCAATGAATTCACAAAAGAGAATTTCATCCTGGCCAACTTGTGTTACTTTTCAATTCTAGACTTAAGCTATTTCCTGGAAAACTCAAGTCTAGATGGTCCGGTCCATTTAAAATTATTGAAGTCTACCCTCATGGTGCAATTGAGTTACTTGATGATCAAACGGTTTCGACATTTAAGGTGAATGATCAGCGTGTTAAAGCCTATTGGGGATCTTCAGTTGAAAGGGAGAAAACCTCAATTAATTTAAATGACAAGTAATTAAGGAGGAAGTCGGTTCGTCGACTTTAAAGCAAAGCGCTTGTTGGGAGGCAACCCTTCGAAGTTAAGCAGTTCAAGTTCGTTTATTCTTTCTCATATTAGTTTCATTTCATTTTTAGTTGTAATTTAATTTTGTTTAGAAATAGGTACTGCTAAGTTTTTCAGGATATATTTGAGCCATTAATAAAATTTGAGTGGAGAAGAGGAAACACTACAGCGCTGGACATGTTAAGGATTCTAGTTGTGAGGAATAGTTTGTTGTAGCAACTTCTCCAGCTTTGAAGGAGGAATAGTTTGCTACAGCTTTGAAGGGCGGTTTCAGTTGATTTAAGTAGTTTAGTTTTTTTCATTAAAAAAAAAAGTTCCACAACCCGCACCCGACTCGCGAGTCGCCCCATCTTATCCCCCCAACCGGCGTGTTTTTCCCCCTTCCCTTCTTCATTCTTTCAATTTATTTTTTTTCCTTTCCTTTTCGTTTTCTTCTCCTCCCTCCTGTAGCCATCGCCCAAACTCCCAACACCAACGCCACAATCATCCAGCCATCACCGCCATCGCCTGAAGCCCCCGCTGCCCCATTGTATTCTTCTCCCATTTCACTACTTGCCCATCCCTAATTTTCTCCATCCATGAGCCGATTTTTATTTTGATTCTAGGGTTTTTAAGTTTGGGGGTTCTTCAAGCTGATTTTGGAATTTAAAGGGTAGTTTGTTCAAATAATTTCCTGAAGATATCACCATTGATCAATTGCTCACCCTCCAGGTTTGGTCTCCATTTGTTTTCTTTTTTTTTCTGTTGTGGACGATTCTGTTTGTGGGTGTTCTCGGCTGCATTTTTGGGTTTTGGGTCCGCGAGGCTGTTTTGCTAAGCTTCATTTTTTTTCTCTGATTCGTAACAACTCTTGCTGGCTGTCGGTTTGAGGTGGTTTAATTCTGATTTTGCTGATTTTGTTTGTTGGGAATTCTGACATCTGGATTGACTGTTCGGAATTTATATTTTTGAATTCAGAACTAAGTTTGGGGTCTGCACACTGTTGGAATTAAGCCTCAGTCACTATTCGTTTCTGTTTTCTGAGTTTGGGTGGTAAGTTCATCTGTTTATTTGGGCTGCCTACTTTCAATTTGAATAAGAATGCCAAGAGTTAAGTCCTTCGCTTGAAATGCTGCCTCTCATCAACTCTATGTGACTAAGGCAGCACGCACTCGTTTTAATGATATATTTTATGTTCGAGAGCTACATATGAAAAAAGGATTTTTGTTAGGACATCAAACTCCATCTTATTTGCCTGCGTTTGTCATACCTGTTATTGAGGAGCGGGGTTGGCAAACTTTTTATCAGCACCCATGTGATGTGAATATCCCTGTGGTTAAGGAATTTTATTCAAATTTCGGAGATCGGGAAGACAATATAGTGACTGTTAGGGAATTTGATGTGGTGTTTTCTACTGAGAATTTTAATTCTTTATTTGGTTTGGCTCATGAGGTGGATCAGTACACGTCGGTTTGTGCACATCTCACTGATTCTATTTTTTATGATGTCCTTTCCACCATTGGTAAGGAGGGTTCGAGTTGATCAATGTCCCCTCATGGAAAACACAGATTACTCAAGTCTTCATTAAATGACCATGCTCGCATTTGGTATCACTTCCTGGCTACCCGTCCTTAGGGATGAGCTCGGTCCGGTTTTGGACAAAATTAGGAACCGAACCGAGACCCTCGGTTTACTAAATGATCGAACCGTTCAGTTCTGATTTTTCTTTAAAACCACTCGGTTCGGTTTTATAAATATTTCGGTTTTATCGGTTCGGTTTTCCGATTTTACTTGCATCATCAGTTTAATCTTAAACAAAAATTACAATCGCAAACCAATTTCTAAGTCCGAATAAATTACAAAATTCTAAATCAATTTTATCAGTTCATCATTAAATAATAAAAAAATTAGAAATTAATGAAAAAATTGAATAATCAAATCAAATAACTATCATCTGAGGTTCTAAAACCTCATATCTGAGTTTTAAAATCTCAGATCTGAGATTAGAAAACTCATATATGAGTTTTAGAACCTTAGATCTGAGAATTAAGAACTCATATTTGAGTTTTCAAACCTTAAATCTAAGTCTATGAATCGAAATGATGAAGGGAGAAAGAAGAAATTAGAGATGATGAAAGAAAAGAGAAGAAATAAGAGATGATGAGTGGCAGAACCGGCGAAAATGACTGGCGGAAGCGGCAGTGGCTTGACTGAGGTGATGAACTTGTAGAGAGAGAGGTGATGGACTGGTGGTGATGGCTTGTGGGGAGAGAGGATCTGAGAGGATTTGTGAGAAAAGGGGTTTGGTGGGTGAGGGAAATATTATTATATTATATTAATTTATTTATAATTTTTATTTAATTTCGGTTCGGTTCAGTTTATTCGGTTTTTTAATATTTTAAACCGAACAAAACCGAAAATAATCGGTTTTTTACATTATTAAACCGAGAGAACCGTAAATAGAGCAAAAAACCGGACCGAACCGGTCGATTCGGTTTGGTCCGGTTCGGTTTTTCGGTTTTTTTCACATCCCTACCCGTCTTATTCCTACATCTCAAAGGAATATGGTTCAGGAAGATCGGGCCATTTTACGTTATTGCATTCTATCTGGGCAGTCAATTAATGTGGGCCATTTGATAGCTAATGAGTTGGAGGCTTGTGTGGGAAAAAGGGCGGGATGACTATTTTTCCCTTCTCTTATTACCTTCCTATGTGAATCTGCTAATGTTCTGACTAGCAGTTTAGATGCGAAGAAGACCAACCCAGCCCCGATGGATCAACATTGCCTTGCCTGCCTTCTAGTTAATGAGGCTATGGCCGATGCCACTGAGGCTCCACCCTCCAGTTCTTCCACTCCTTTAACAGAGGCTACTGTTCGTGACATTGTTGAGTCCTCTATGACCCGTTTTCAAGATGGGCCAAATAGTAAAATGGAGAGTATGTTTGAGGGGTACATGACTGCTCACTCAAAGCATTTTGAGGAGCTTTATCGCCAACTTGGGGCCACTGCTAGTAGGGTCGATGCCAGCAATTTGAGGAGCAGCAGCGCATCAAGAGAAACTGCCATGATAGCGCCTATCAGCGGTTTTTGGCTTAAAATGTGCGGATGATTTCTACCCGCCCATTACTCAAGACTCCTCCTTTTCCACATGATCTCCTTGATTCGTGGAAGCCACCACCTGAGGATGACGACGATGCTCCCGCCAATGCTTAAGGGAGCCCTCTAACCCTCTCTTATTTTTCATGTTTATTTTGCTTCTGGGCTATGCATTTTGTCGCTTTATTGTGCACCTAAGCTACTGATTTTGCACTTTACTTTTATATTATTTTGTCATTGATTTGGGTCTGTTGCTGTCTGTATTTCCTGTACTTTTATGCTCTTTTGCTGTGAGGACACACCAACTTTTAAGTTTAGGGGTGGTTGTTCCTTTTATTTTGTTACCACTGATGTAAAATGTTCACAATCTTGAATGATAAAATCTTGCTGATTAGTTTCAAA
Organism: Gynostemma pentaphyllum; assembly: GCA_028015215.1. Taxonomy (NCBI): domain Eukaryota; kingdom Viridiplantae; phylum Streptophyta; class Magnoliopsida; order Cucurbitales; family Cucurbitaceae; genus Gynostemma; species Gynostemma pentaphyllum. The sequence continues at coordinate 30,537,682 of CM051346.1, forward strand.
TTTCATGTTTTTGTTGCTTGTTTGGTTAGAATGTTCCAAATGATATAGTCGGCTCTTGCATGATTTTCAGGATAGTTCTAATTCGAGTTAAGTGCGTTTTGGGCTTTAGATTCTTTTACAATTCCCCGCTCATGTTAGTTCATGTTAAACCCATTTAGACAGTTAAGATTCTTGAGGACTACTCCCCTAGGTGAGAGTAAAACATTGAATAACTAATCTTAGTGAACCAAAGTAGAAAACTGATATGAATCATGGAACGTCACAAAACGCCCAAGGACAAATCACAACATTAAAGTTCAAGAGAAGCATTGACATCCATTTACAGGCCTACATTAGCAAAGTCAAGACAAGCTTCGAAGATCCGATCATGGAGGCTATGGAAGAGGACGTGATGAACTTCAATCTATGGCAAATACATTTGGAGGAAGAGTATTGAAGACTTGTTCAATCGGAATTGAAGAGAAGAGCTAATTAGGAAAGTTGCATCACTTTTGCAAACTTTCCTTATTTGGACCACTTTCCATATTTGTTCCCAAAGTTTCCATATTTGTTCCCAAAATGGTTCCAACGAATTTATGATGTATTTAGACATGTTTTAGGTCTTTTATATTCATTTTATATGTTTGGAAAGGATTAGGAAAGATATTATTCTCTAGAAAAGATTTTCCACAAAATCTGCCAATTTCACATAAGGCAAGTTTTGGGCAGATTTTGTGCTCCTTGTAATCCGAATTTCATAGCTTATTTTTAGGGTTTCTTTGCCTATTTAAAGGCCTCATTTGTAACCCTAAAGATGAAGAATTAATATGATAGAAAATAGCTTTTTTTTGCTTATTGCTTGGTTGATTTTACCTTGCATTTTGTAGCCTTGTTCTAGGTTGCATGTTTTTAGAAACATTCAAGCATGAATTGATCTATTGTGTTTGTGGATTGTTTCAATCTTGAAATAAGAACAAGTTCTCTTATTTCAAGATCATAGATCATTGGAATAATCTTTCTCTTCTTGTGTTCCAAGGGTTTTACCTTATTGTTCATCGGGGTTTTAGGATTTGCATCTAGGGGTTCTTTGTTCTTTCAAAGGGTTTCTATTTCAATTCTAGGGTTTCATATCAATCTTGCATTCCTTCTTAGTAGGCTTCAATGTATTTGTTTCAATAAGTTTGGGGGTAAAATAGTTACCCACCATTTGCAAGTTAAAAAAAAATAGAAAAGATAAATGTTCCAATGACTCGAGGTAAGTCGGGATAAGAGCATGCTTTTGCGGTTTGAGTTAACTAATGTCTAAGTAATAAAAAGCATTAGGGACACAAGAACTTTCTTCCACATAGTGCCAAAAAAAAAGTAAAAAGGAAAAGAAGAAATGAAACTTCACATCTTTATGTTTCTTTAAGTCCATTGTAAGCCTTTCTTCCATTGTAATCAAGAGTTCATATGGAGGGGATCTTGGTGAGGTTGTGATTTGTTGAGTTTAAGCTTAGGAAAAAGAGTCTTAGGATAGCAGCCGCCATAAGGGAGGTTTTGGTTAGGTTCTCCAAAATCATGAGGGATCTGTCTTAATGGCTGGCTGCAAAGAGGTTTTATCCACTACTCCGAAGATTCTGGAAGCTCTGGCAGTAAGGGAAGGCCTCTGTTCCCTGGATCTCTTCAGTCTCGGTGTCTATATCGAATCTGATTGTCTCAAGGTTATTAATCTGATTAACATGAAGTCTTCTGATGTAACGAAGATTTCTCAAGCCATTGAAGATATTTGAGAGGTGTCAATTGCAAAAATGGTGGTTGGCTTTGCTCATGCTAAGAGCGATTGCAATGTTTGGGCTTACTGATAACTCTATAAAATAGAGTTATTTGGTCCTATTTTAATGCCTATGTGATAATTATTTGATTGAACTTTGCTCATATTTTGCACACTTTGAACTCATTTAGAATCATTCTTTAATAAAGCTTATTTTGAGAAAAACTCGGGTTTTTAGCACTTTAAAGTATATTTAGGATTGTTTTTGGCTTTCGGTATTTAATCTTGTCAATTTGAATGAAAGAGAGTCCTAAAAGAGTTGCAAATTTCATGTAGGAACAAAGAAGAAAGTAGCAGATTTTAGCACAATGTTAAAGCAGTACTGCAGCTGTTCTGCAGCACACTGTAGCAGATTTGACAGTAGCAGCAGATCACGTTTTCAGCCCTAAAAAGTCTGTTTGTTGGGCCCGTTTCAGCAGATCCTTGCGAGATAAATAAGCCCACTACTTGGGGTCCAACTTAGGAGCAATTTTGAGGAGACTAAAAGGAAGCCCAAACCCAAAAACAAGAAAAAGAAAAGAAATTAACCTAAACTAAAGAGGCTGCAACGTGAAAAGACTTGGGACAGAGAGGAGAGACGTATAAAAAAACAGAGGCAGACTGAACGTGAAGAGCAGCAAGAAATACGTGAAGGATCTTTCTTCTTCATCAGAGAATTTCGTTCTACTCTTCATCCTCTATTCTTTATTCTTGATTCTTTTAGAATTTCATTATTGAATTCAAGTTATGTTAGGTTTAGTTTTTATTTTGTTAAACTCTTTTGTTAATTTAGGTTTTGCTATGAACTAAATTTCTTACGTTGGAATTGATGGATGAACCCTAAGGGGGATTAGTTTTCATGGCTTTAATAAATTCAGTTTTTATGCTCAATTAATAGTTCGATATTTTTGTCTCTTTGCTTATGTTTGATCAACCTAAGTGAATTGTTTAGTTTAGTTTTAATTTTGAAAAGGTTAAAATTGAATGGAAAAATATTGATTGATAGGGGTTAATGATTCTGGAATTTGTTTTTAGTAATGCATAGACATATGTGTTTACACCCTCAAGCCTAAACTGGAACACTAAAACATATTTCTTAATCTAATTTTACCTAGACATGGGATTTAAATTGGGTTAGAATTTAGAATCATATTAGGCTTGACGAAGTCACTTGAACAATTGAGTTTACTTGCATAAAAAGTGTATTTATTATTGTAGATTGTTGCAGCACAGCCACAGCACTACTACAGCATTGTGAATTCTAAGGCTTTTTAGGGAGATTCTTGACTTTCCAACCGCTTGTCACTACATAGTTTCATCACTTTAATATTCTTGCATATTTTAGGAGTAATTTCAGCAACTTTATACCATCGTACTTATTTTCCATAATTAATTTAGAATTTATTTATTTAGTTTTGCATAATTTCACAATTTTATTTGTTTAGTTTTATAAACCATATCACCCCAATTTATCATTGTTTTTATTTTCTTTAAATTATTTGTTAAACACCTACTTAATCTACTAATCCTCGTGGGAACGATATCTTACTTATCATTTATTACTTGTTAGACTACGTGCACTTGTGTAACACAATTTCACACAACACTTACAAATTTGCAAATGAGGGTGCTAATGGAGGTTGAAATGGCTGTTGGTGGGACTATTTCCCCTCTAGAATCCAACTTTTATTTTTTTTTGTTTTGTCCTGCTTTATTGTTGCTAAAAAAATCAATCTTCCACCTTATCTCTTAAAAGTGTCGATTTTCCCTTAATAAAGAAGAATTTTTTTTTCTTTCTCTTATTAAATGATAATGTCAAAGTTGCTTTAAGTTAATTGGATATGATGTAACTGCAATGTTGTTTTGTTATATCTTATGTGTGTTTTAAACTGTTTTCAGTATCCCTCCACTTAGTCATGCATGGACGTGGTCGAGAAGGTAAGGGTCGTGGGGCTGACCCCGAGATTAAAAGTGTAACGACCCGACTCCATTACATTCTTTAAATTCAAAGACACTGCGGAAGACTTAGTAATTTAAAAAAAAAAAGGCATGGGAACATTTAAAACTTGAACTAACCAAAAATCTGTAATACATTTTTCACAGCCAGAAAAGTGGAAATGCCCATTTCCTTCTTTAATAAATTCCAAAACGAAAACATATAAACATAAAGAAACAAGATCGAGAGCTCTTATGAGCCAAAAATACAAAACATTTCTAAATAGAAATAAAGTAGAACGATGAAATGTTTAAGTCATGCTTCATATAATGCCCAAAACCAAGTCCATGTTCAAATTGTCATCGCCACTCGATCAAGGGACACCACACCCTCTACCAGGCATTAAACCACATAGAGTATTACAATTGAAATCAAAACACTAGTACAAAGGATAAACATGTTTTTTCATAACAAACAACAAACAAGTTGGGATGCTCAAACTCAATTTATCCACAGATCTCCTCATATAATAACACTCATAACCTGTTTCATCTATGGATCCTTATATTCCAAGATCTCATCACATAAATTTCTCATATTTCATCATATAATAACACTCATAGCCTGTTTCATCTATGGATTCTTATATCCCAAGATCTCATCACAGTATCTCGATCTCCTCATATAACATCACTCATAGTTTGTTTCATCTATGAATCCGTTATATCCTAAGATCACATCACATAGTACATCGATATAATTATCACCCATAGCATGTTTCATTTATGAATCCATTATATCTCGATATAATTGTCACCCGTAGCCTGTTTCATCTACGAATCCATTATATCCCTAAATCAGTTCATGACCATGTTGAATCACAAGACAAACAAACAATCAATACAATCTACAATACATTTTACACTCAATTACATGCTTATCTTTTGTACTTCTCAAGGTGTTGTGTCTTGCAAAAATCCCAAGTGCATCAATCGTATTATCGTTAAAATTCCATAATCCACGGTACTACTGCCATCAACAAAAATCGTATTATCATTAGGATTCCATAATCCACGGTATTACCACCATCAAACCATAACCCTCAATCATTACATAAGGTAACAAGATCGAATAAAACAATCTCTGTAAACACTGCCGATACCAAGTTCCACGAAGTCCATAGTTCCCAAAGTAAGCAAAATCAAGGTTAACACCATAATATCACCAATGACAATAAAACACTTTAAATCAAAAAGAATAAATTCCAAGCCGTTACCAAATTCCACGAGGACCATAGTTTCTAAAGTAAACAATTATTAAGATTTAACACATAAATTCTACCAAAGACAATAGAACACTTTAAATTACATAACAACTCCCCAGTATTCTACTAAGCTACTTTGGTCCAAAATTACTCAAGGTGCCTTCCACTTCCGAGATTCTTCCGAAATCCACCATAGCCTTACAAGACTTCCAAAAACAATACTAAAACGTACTTTTCACCCAAAACTATTAATTAAACTCCAAGTACACTCATAATAAAAAGAGAAGCTCACATCTCACTTCTAAGGTTTATAGTCACCATCCAACTATTTAATAATTCTTAACAACAAGCGAAACTCTTAACCTTAATCAAAAAATATCGTCATGCAACTCAATACATAAAATAACAAACCACCATTTTAAACTCACCTTAACACAGTAGACAAGCTTTCTAAATGTCGAAAGATCGATCACCAAAACCTATAATTAAATTACATCTAACATACATTAATTAACCAAACAACAAACAAATGACACCTAAACAATTGAAAAGCTCAAAATGGCCTGGTAAACCTCTTGAAACTCATGGCAAAAAACAGAGGCTGTTTTAAAGGGGGCTTTTTTTCTAGCTTTCGGGCAATTTAGAGACGATCTGAGTTCGTTTTGGGTATTTTTTAGGTGGTATTTATCAATGGGTAAAATAATTTAGGGCATTTGGAGATGATTTTACCACCTAAAGTTAAAGAAAACACAAATAAAGTATGGTGAAAATACAAGTAGCAACCACGGTTCTAAAGGGAAAGAAATTGACAATTTTGAATAAGATTTTCATTTAAGTTCAAAGAAAGAAAACCCCATAAATAAAATGAGAAAAAGAGTGATTCTCGAGTGAACAGTTATTTCGGTTGAATAGTGTTTTATGAAATTCCGAGCTTGAAATCGTCAAGTTTAATGGAGGAAAATGATGTTTTCAACTTAAAAACTTATTTAGAAGTAAAATAAACAAATCAAAGGAAAAGTTTTTAAAACTCACTTTTTAGGGCTTCCCTTAGAGAACGAGAAACACCACAAGGGTAGGATAGGAAGAATGCTAGTGACGAGAGCTTTCCAACACACTAAGAATCCATGAAAACGGAGTTGAAATGAGAAAAACCTGGAATCCTCTTTCTTCTTCTTGAAGCTTCAGCCATGGGGGTCTTGAGAGCTTGTTCTCTTCTTTTTTTTTTTTTTTACAAAATGAAAGAGAGAGAATAGTTATTTAAAGAGGTAAAGTTTTCTGGTAAAAAGGCCCCTCATCTCTCTTCCAACTTTTAATATGAACCTCATGCTTTTAGTAAATACTATTTACCTCTAATTATTAACTAAGTACAATTAAACTAGCTAAAGAGTGATTGATAATTACTAATTGACCGTTAATAATTATTAATGCACATAATTCTGATTTATGCTTCTAACGGGAAATAAAAGGTTTAAGAATGAATAAAACTTCTAAATTCTAAATTATTAACTCTAAAATTAATTTAAATACTTTAATTAAAAAAATATCTCGAAAAGAAATAACGGGACGTTACAATTGCACAAATTGAAAGTTTAAAGGTTAAGTGTTACAACTCTCATAGTTCATGATTGGTTTATGTAATTTTTTTATTATAAAAAATCATTTTTATAGTCTCTAATAATTAAAGTTATATATAAATTAAACCCTACAATCACTACCATAACTAAAAGGAGAAATCACAGAGGCATGGGGAATCATTTCAAATTGCATTGATCCTGTAAGAAGTCGATTCTTTGTTAAAATAATGTTGTTTGGCCTACTCATAAATAATAAAGCTTTTTGTACTCGGTGTGTAAAATATCCAAACAAACCTCGTTAACTTAATTAAGAAGGAAAGAAGAGAGAGAGTTGAGATTTGAAAATCCTTAAATCATAATGGTGAAGAAAGAGAGGGAATGCGGATTTGAAAAAACATTAAAAAAAAACCTTAGGATCAGAAAAATAAAAAGACACATTATAGTTTTTCTTAAAAAAAAACCCAGATTTTATTTTTGAAAAATGATTTTTTTGAAAAAAAAACGTATAGTGCATAGTATAATGTACAGTATAAGATCGTACAATAATGTGAAAACTTTTAGTAAGAAAAAAAGTAGAAGATGAGGCGAGTTTGTTTGTTTATACAATAAATATATTTATATATTGAAATCAAAAAATAAGTGAAAATGAAAGATATTACACTAGTGTATATATTATGAACAATATATAATTAATGTAATAAAATATATTTATATATTTTGTAAGGTAAAATACATATTGATAAAATGTATCAATACATGCACTATACTTGTTGTGTATAATATGTACATTTTATCAATATGTATTGTACTTTACATAATTCCAAAACGCATAATATTGTCGAATTGCATAAAAATGCAGTAAAAACACCATCTTTTGACTAAGGGATAAACTTGGAATGGATCAAAATCGTTTGGGATCGAGGTAAAACGAGAGAGACAAAAAAGATCCAGAAAACTATGGTTGAAAGACATAAAAGATGCGATCACAAGATTGAGATCTCAATCTATAAATCTAAATGAAATCGATTTGAATCAGAGGACGTGGCTGAGGCTGAGGCTGAGGCTGAGATAGAAGCCATTTAAGGAGTGGAAGATCATTGGAAAACCATCGGAGACTATAAATTGATTGAAAAGCGAAAAAGGAACGCAACGTGAAAAAGAAAGCAAAAAATCTTGAGAAAGTGCCAATGGAGGCGAAGGATGAGGAGGAAGAAGACGTAGGATTATGAAATCCATGTTTAAAAAATCCTAGAGGTAAGTAAACAAGGGATATGAAAATCAAATTTAGAAAAAATTAATTAAAAAAAACAATAAATGCTAAAGAGGGAAAATCAGGTATAAACTTAAAAATCATACTATGAATAGGCCAAAAAGCATTAAAAAATTTAGATGGGTTAAAAAACCATTGCATATAACTTAAATTGGCTATATGCTTGATTATCTCTTTCTAATTGATGGGCCACATACTAAAATGAAAATCACTCATTAATTGATTCCCCTCATTTAGGCGGGTCCCACTCTCATTTATTTATGTCTCACTTTCTCTACATTTTTTTCTGTCCCACATTGATTTATCTTAATTCTCATTCCATTATATGCAATTATATCTTTCATCCCATCTTTAAATCTATAATTGTGAATCTGTAAAGTTTACCCAGCCTTTATTGTAGAAAAGATGCCGTTCCTCGTGTTCACTAGAGTATCGAAAGAGAGCTTTGTTTGGGTGAAAAGGATTCGAAGCGTCCCTTTCGCAAATAACATTTCAGAGAATGTTCAGGATATTGCCCTAAGAGTTGTGGAAGCATTTTCTTGGTAATCCAAAGGTTTTTACAGTTCAATTTTTATTATTCAACAAAAAATAAAATCAAGCAGGAGTAATGAGAGCAAGCAAATTAACTTAAATGGACACTAAAATTCAAGCAAGAATACATTATATTGTGTAACGCGAGAATGAACACTATCTCCCACGTAAACTATACATGTATCACTTTTAACATATAAATCAAAAAGGTCATTAAAGGGCAGCAAAAAACAGCATCCTATGAATATATGCAAAATAAGACCTAATCATCTATCCATCCCCCTACTGCAAAGGCTAATCGGATATTTTCGATCCCCTAAACGTGAGATACTGTGACTTTCTATGTTACATTCTACAGGTAGCTGCTGTGGGGTCAGTATATCTATTTGTCACATTTTTAACTGAATTCAGCATTCATTTGGAACCTACAACTTGGTCAGCAGCTCACTTGAAATTATTAAACAACAACTATACTAGGTGGCCAAGAAACTGTATCCTTGATCATCTTAACCCTCTTTTCCCCGCTCGATGCTTCCATTTGCTCTGCGTGTAACAAAATATTGCAGTATAAGCTTTAACACATTACACAAATTGATTGTAAGGATGGGTAGTAGTAACTTACAAGAGGCTCGTCATCAGAAATTTCATCACCCGTGCCTTTCAAGCTTCTTTCGGACTCATAATCCTCTCTGGGACTACTTTGTTCAACTGTGGTCCCTTGATTCTTTTCGGAATCAGACTCATCGCCATCAACGTCTTCTCTCGAAGTTGATTCATCAGCCTCCCTGTCTTCGATATGAGATTTTTCTCTTTCATTTTCAGTATGTTCTGTGAAACTGTCAGGATCCTCATCAAGTTCATCATCTACATCAGGCTTTTCTTCATCAGATTCCTCGGTAAGAAGCTCTCCTTCACCTCTTCCTATCAAGCCAGACTTGTTTTCCTTATCAGAGTCCTCCCAGTCCGTTAGCTCCTTATCGAGAGATTGTGCCTGTTCCCCTTCAGAATCACCTGGGACATGTACAGGAAACACTCAGAAAAACATAAAAACAAATATTATTCACATAATTGTGGACCAAAATGTTTTCAATAACGTTGTAGAAAACACAGTTCAAAAACTGTATTCATAAAATGTAGTGACTACAATCCTTTCTTCCAAAATAAATGGAACATCGGCTCATTAAATAAATCACGCCACATAAACAAACTAAAAAAATCCATCATTTGAATGGACCTTTCTTACAGGCAATACCAGACATAAATCAAGTGTCACCTTTTTTTTAACAGATACTTTTCTTAAATAAATAGTATGAAAGTGAGAGATTAATTACAGAGGAAGTGTGGTTGCTGAACAACTCGGGGAGTACCAACTTTTTTAAGAAAAATAAAATAAAGAACCTTATGAATATGACTGATTTTGGTATCGCCTCGGTCATCCAAAATGCCGGTTCGTCTATCAATGAACTATATTATAAAGTGACACAACTACAGAACCACCCATCAGTTGCTAGGATAGGCTCCAAAGACCAAAATAAAAATAATAGGTGAACAACCAGCTCCATATGTAAACTTGGTAGTCGAGGATATAAATTTCAGTTATAAATACACAGCATTTTTTACCATATGCTTGACCTGAACAAAATCAAGCTGACAGGCATCCGGATGCAAAATTTGAAATATAAAATTATGTGAGAGTTCTGCAGATTTACCATGCTCTCAAAACACCTGATATGCTTAACTACAAACTAAATTTTCCATTTCAGCATGTATAAACTTGGAAATTACTAAAACAAGAAAACAGTGAAATATAATTTTTTTTACTCAATGTCACTCCTCATGGAGGCAATAAGAACACACACCTCCCACACCTCGAGCCAAGATCTAGCCTTACCCTCAAAGATTCTTCTATTTCACTCAAACCAAACATTCCAAATAATAGCTCTCACCCATTATCCCACAATATTCATTTCTGTTTCTTGTTGAAGAGTGTCGAGCCTCCTAGAAGAGCCTTGGTGTTGGCCTCATGATCCTTGTGGAAGCTCCATGTTGAAGGTCTTCAAAAAGGACACCCAAATGCCTCGAGGAAAACTACAGTCAAACAAGAGATGCTCCGTTGTTTCATGCAAAGACTGCACCAGTTTGGTTGGAGGAAAATCCAAGGATTTCTAGACTGAAATTTTTTATTAGAATTTATGCTTTCATAACCAACCATAAAAACACTTTAATCTTCAAGGGGAACTTCCCTTTCCAAACTAAAAGAATAACACAATCACGAGTAGCGCTATCACCAATCCACAGTGTCTCGAGGGCTGATTTTCTAGTAAAACCATACGTTTTATCCAGGATCCATAGTCTTGTGTCATCCATGTCACATAAACGAAGAGGCTCCAAAAGAGTGAAAAAATTAATCCACTTGGCCACTTCAACATCTTTGAGGTTCCTTTTAAACTCAACCACCCACGAATTGTGCTCCTCCGGCCAAAAGCTGCTTATCGAGTGCTTCTTAAGGACAGCAATGCGGTACAAGTTGGTGAAAAGAGAAGCAAGGGTTTTCTCACCAATCCACACATGCTCCCAAAACAAAATAGAAACGCCTCTGCCACCGAGAACATGCAGTTTGCCTCGTCATTATTAAGCTGGACCTTGGACCTTGAAAAATCTTATGATAGTGTGGATTGAGAGTTTTTGTTCGATATTTTTACTCACAAAGGCTTCAATCATAAGTGTTGTAGATGGATGAAAGGGTGTCTCTAAAGTGCCAATTTCTCTATTCTTATCAATGGAAGAGCCAAGGGAAAATTTGGTGCTCCGAGAGGCGTGAGACAAGGAGGCCCCCTACTTGTTTTTTATGGCGGCGGACACCTTTAGCTGACTCCTCACTAAAAACCAAACTAGAGGCTGGATTCAAGGGTTTATAGTTGATATTCTCAAGGTGTATCACCTATGACACTTTGCTCTTTTCTCACTTCAACAAAGACAACATCAGCAACCTTGTTAACATGGTGCATCAGTTGGAAGAAGGGTCTGGCTTGAGTGTTAATTTACTCAAGTTCTTTGTTGCTGGCATTAACCTTGAGGATGATGAGGTGCAATGCCTCTTGGACAACGGCAGATTTATGGTAGGGGAGCTCCCTTTTTCTTATCTTGGCCTTCCCCTTGGTGGAAACTCTACCATTAAAGCCTTTTGGGACTCAGTTATAAACAAGATACTCAAGCGCATTGCCAAATGGAAAAAAATCATGATCTCTGGGGTGGGAGACTCACTCTTCTCCACTCTATCTTAAATAGTCTTCCTACTTATTTTCTCTCCGTTTTCAAAGCCCCTGCTCTTACTACGACCATTGGTAAGATCCTAAGAACTTTTTTTTGGAAAGGGACCGAGGGAATTGATGGTTGCCACCTTGTTAAATGGGAAAAAATCCCTCTCCCTGGTCTGGCTTTCAGTGGTCTAAGGCATAAAAACAAAGCTCTTCTCCTCAAATGGCTATGACACTTCCCTTTGGAGCCTAACCTTCTATGGCACAAGGTCATCCGGGGGATCCATCGGCTGGAAACATTGGGATGTGTCTGACATCAAGGTAAATTGTAGTAATGGATCTCCCTGGAAGAACATTTACAATATCAATTACACCAACTCATTGGCCACCAAGATTGAATCAATGATCTGTCTACCTCCCACAAAAGCATTTTGAAAAATAGAAATCGTATCCGGAAGCACTACTTTGATTCTTTCCGCAAGGACTTTAGCTATGAACTTGTAAAGGCTGGTAGTGAGACTAATTGGATGAAAATCTTTCACGGCTAGAGCATCCTCTTTCTTGGGAATAGGGGTAATGAAGGATTTGTTCACTCTAGCATTGATGATCCCCTTCTCAAAAAACACATGGAACACCTTCATAACATCAAACTTATGATGTTGCATGTTTTTTTAAAGAATTCAATAGAGAAACCATCCAAGCCAGAAGCTTTGTTCAACCCTAGATCCGAAATAGCCTTGAAGACTTTTTCATCTCTGAAAGGGATGGTAAGCCAGTCACTGTCCCGAGAAGAGATAGGGCTCCAATCAATGTCATCCCATAAGAACCTCCTGCCCATCTTTTTAAAAAAAAGTTTTGAGAAGTAATTCACAAACTCCCCTTCTACAGCATTAGCATTCACAAGGAACTCACCCGATATCGCCAAGATTTGACTAATGAAACTTTTCTTTCTTCTCCCTTTAATGAAGTTGTGGAAGACTTTAGAGTTTGCATCCCTTCCTTTAAGCCAAATAGACTTGCATCTCTGTCTCCAATACACACTTTCTTGTTTGGTTAAGTCCATAATCTCTCTTCTCAATCTAAATCTCTCTTCCCTTTGCTTAGAGCTCAAAGGACCAGCTTCATCCCTCAAATCGAAGGCCTCTATAGCAGATTGTAGCTCGTCTTTTTTAGAGAAAGAATTCCCAAAAACTTCCTTGTTCCAAGCCTTGAGTTTACCTTTCAAGACTTTCCGTTCACACAATGAAAGAATGCCCTGGCCATTGTTCATCTTGCATAGAGGACCACCACGACTCCATCTGCGCCGTGAAAAGCTTGTGTTCTAGCCACATGTTTTCGAATATAAAGGGAGGAGGCCCCCAAACGAAGTTGTCAATAGCTAAAAGCATGGGATAGTGATCAGAGGTAATTCTCTTAAGCCTCCCCAAGCATAGCATCTGGGAAGAGGTTTATCCAATCCTCAGTTACAAAGAAGCAATCAATCCTTGTATGTATTGGGGAGTCTCTAAAGTAGTCAGACCAGGTAAACCTCCCATTCCTCGTGGGAATATCTTCCAGGTTAAGGTCATCCACCAAACGGTTGAAATCTGGCATACTTTTTGTAACCCTGCCTCCATTAGACTTCTCATACGCCCATCTAACAACATTAAAGTCACCAGCCATCACCCACTTACCCGTGCACAAGCCTCCAAGGGCGGCAAGCTCCTGTCAGAAGAGAACTCTATCTCTTTTATGGTTGGGGCCATACACATCAGTAGCCCAGAAAACGGAGAGATTGGGGAGGTTAATTTTGGAAGTGAAGGTAAAAAGACCTCTCTGGAACAAAGAGCATCAAGGGTTACCCAACCAACATACCTACTACTCCATATAGATTTAATAGTACTTCTATCAACAAAAGCCAGTTTAGTCTCCTGCAAGATTGCAAGATCAGGATTACTACAATGAATGACATCCCTCACGAGGCTTCTTTTAAAGGCTGGCCCAAGCCCTTTAACAATCTAGCTAAGAATCCTCATCCACAACATTTGTCTCCCTTTGGAGTGTCAAGTACTTTGATCTCTCATATTTGACATTGCTTCTAAGATTTTCAAGTTCCCTTCTTCCTTTATCACTTTAGAGTTTTGGTCACTTCTGATAGGCACAATGGTGGCAGCCTTACTACAGAGCCAATTGGCCAAGGACACTCTTCTTTCCCCACTCCAATCAACAGGAGCTATAAAAGTGCCAGCTCTTCCAACGATATCTTCTCAAATTTCTTCCATGGAATCATCAGCTTCATACATAGCTAACTGATTTTTCACTCTTCCTTTAGATTCCTTTTTCCTGAGAGGGACAATGTTTGCTTCTGTGACTTGGAGCCATCATCAAGTTTCATTCTCTCATCTCCTAGATTGTCAACAAAAATAATAAAGGTTCCCATTACTTGCCCACCATGATTAGTCTTCACCCCTGAGATAGAATAGAGATCTAGGAAAGCCACTTGAATATATTCTTGGGAATCTGGTACCACCTCAAGCTCCCAGCTAAAGTTAGCCTCTAAGTTGTCCTCTAGGTTTGCCGAGTAGAAAAGGTTAGCCACTCCCCCCAAGCTCAGACGTATGCCCTTCTAAATCTTCAGTAAACCTCCCTTCAACCCTTTCCAAGAATCTGATTTCAAGGGTTTCAACAAGGACATTCTCCTGACTTTCAACATCCTCGCAAGGCCTGGAGTTATAGAAATCTGGATCAACGTCAGTCTGTCCAAAGGAGTGGTATGGTTGGTGGTCTTTCGTTTGAAGAAAACCTGGAATTGGTTTTTTTCTGAGGCCTTCATCTTACTTAGCTTGGAGGGGCTAGAGGCTTGCCTTTTCCAACTTTTCTACTTTGGACCAGTTTTCAACTGGCTACAGGGTATATTGCGCGAAGGGATATTTTCAGCGTGTCTTCTTCTGATTGGTTCATAAAGTGAGCTTCCTCCATAATAGTCCACTCAGTTGTCCCCTCAGCAACATGAGCGGTAGCTTTTTCATTGCTACAGTCACCTAGCTCAAAAGAGCTTTCTTTACCCAAGAACAGTTTTCAGAACAGTCTTGGAAAACTGTTCTTTAAAGGGACATTAGGTATTGTATTGACAAGCAGTGATGGGGGTTGTTGGCATATTTGTTGGCTCGAGTAAAGACCTCAACACACCAAAAGATAAGAGGGAAGTTATGAATTTTTACCCAAGCCCCATGAGACGGTAGAAGATCCAACTTACCATGCTTGAGAGTATTCCAAAACTCGAACTTCAAAGGCACATCCTCCAGGGTACACCATTGTTTCCTAAAGCATAGATACGAGCTACCAGATCATTAGGACATATGAGCAGCGCTTTGTCGGGGTGAAACGGATTGATTTCGAACTTCTCCTCCCCAGTGTAGTTCTTTATGAGATTGAGCAATCTTCCCCAAGTGTCATGAAAACGACTCCTTATCACCACAATCGTGGTTGTAAGGCTTAAGC
The DNA here is from genome assembly GCA_028015215.1 of Gynostemma pentaphyllum. Lineage (NCBI taxonomy): Eukaryota > Viridiplantae > Streptophyta > Magnoliopsida > Cucurbitales > Cucurbitaceae > Gynostemma > Gynostemma pentaphyllum. Next base: position 30,552,765 of record CM051346.1, read on the forward strand.
TGCAGACCTCATCCACCTCCAAAGGTGCCTTGCTCACACTATCTTTGGGGAGGCTAGCCAAAGACTTGTGGATGTCCAGAGAGTTTGATTGCCCAACCAAGGCTCCATCTACCCAAACTCCACTGGTCATAACCTCTTTTCTGTCAGCATTCTTAGCAACATCCATAAAAGAGATGGAATGTCTAACAAAGGCATCTTTCCTCGGCTTCAAATTTACCTTCAATCAACTATATGAACTTTTCACACCCATCTTTCTCCACACCGAAAGGTATGAAAAGGTTTGATATCTTCCCATTTTTCATAACCTTAAAGACATAAGCAAAAGTGCCTCTCCTAGTAGTTACTTTCTGAACCCAACAAATTGACACGGTCCTTTCTCATGAAGAATTTTTGGTTGTTGGGCTATGGATCATCATATCAATTGCATCCCTTACCCAAACAACCATTTGAGGTTCCAGGAACAGAGCATTCCAATTATCCCCTTTTTTCCCCTCAGCAAGGCTCTGCCTCTTTTGTTTATCCAATAGGTCCTAAAAAGAAGACCTTATTTTCAATCTTAACACTACTATCTAGCGAAAAAGCCATAAGGCAGTCTTATAGTTCTACTTCGGAGTACATGGGAAAACAGAGAAGGAAAGGGAGGGGTCGAGAAGACGAATGGAAAACCACCGTAGGAGACGGTGGAAGTCGGAGGGGAAACCCCACCGGTGTAGAAGACACCGGTTGGGGAGGGAGAGTGTAGTCTTGGGAAACGTGTAAGAGAGGGTTGACTTCACCAGGAATATTGCTACTAATCCTTCTCATTTAACTACTATTGTATTTTAAATCACCACTTGAACCAAAAGCTTAAACTATCGGGATAAGGTAAAAGGTATTCCCAACACTCCCCTTACATGAGGGCTTGGAAATTAACAAAGGCCCAACATGTGAACTAATAGTACAAAATGGAGCAAACAACACAAGGTTGTGATACCATGTTAAATCACTACTAGACACAAAATTTTAAACTATAAGGCTAAGGTAAATTTAATCTTTAGATGAATTTGCAACATTATGGTAAAGATATCTTCAAAGATCCTGTTTTCTTTTAAAACACAATGGTGGTGCAACTTGTGTAGGAAAACTCTGAACTGACCGTTTATTGTGGTTCAGTCGGTTTTCCTCTCAGATGTGACAAAGATTGCTTACGACCTTTAGGACATCATAAGTTACAAACAAGGTTTGTCATTCAATAGAGGTAGTTGTTCACCTCGCTTTTCGGCATAGAAGGAGATGCCTTTAGCCGGCAACTTTTTTGCTATTCTTTGAAGTATCTAGGTGGTTAGGAATAACGCTTCCACTTAGTTGGTGGTTTGGGAATTGGTTTAGGAGGTTTCTAACCACCAAAAATGAGAGGGTGCTTCTTGTGTAAAGGAGTCCAGATAATGCCCCATTGTTTTATTCGTTCATTCATCTAAATGTTAGATGACTTTGGCATTGATTTTTTTTTTAAAATAAAAATTACCATCAGTAATTGTTTAGACGACCAACTCCGCTTATTTTTTAAATAAGACAACACAAAAGCTCATTTCATTGAAATAATGAAATGAAAAAAATAAATAAATAAGGGGCAATGAAAACCCCCAATATACAGCCGCCAACTAATTGCATACTCCCCAAATAATTACAAGTATGCGATCAAATTGTTACCTACTTTCACAAACTATGAAACAAATTATTCTTCAAAACGGTCATGGAGAGTATTTTCACACACTGGGATACAAATACTCTCCAAGTCTAGACAAATTATGACGCGTAAACAGCTTTAACTTTTGTTGATGGATAGATACAAAGATAATATAAAAGAATTCCAACCTTCCTGGAAAATAAAACATGTCTCACCTGAGTTTACTTCATCTACATTAGATCTCATGGCAATTTCAGGATTTGAAATATCTGAACTCCCTTTCTCACCAGCGTCTGAAAATCTTATTTTTGATGCACCATTTTGTCCGAGCTTTAAATTTTTCTTGGGGGTTCTTTTCCCTTTCATTCTGGAAAAATACAAGGTCATTCAAGTGTTATATAACAAAACAGAAAACATGCAACTTCACTATCATGGGTCACTTACATTTTAATTGGTTTTATATTTGACCGTGAACCACCTGAGTCTTTATTCCTCTGACCAAATGTCCTGAAAAGAAATTTAGGGAACATCGAGAAAAGATATATCATATAATATAGTAATGAAAGAAACAACAAATTAAAAGTACATATTAATGACAAAAGAATAGCATCCTGAATTGCAATTCCAGGTGTTGCTCCCATTACGTATTATTTGTTCACACACATGTAGGGCCTTTGTAAAAAACTAAGTCCCCATGTGAGGGGAGTGTTGGGAATACCTTAAAAGATTAAAGCTGTCTTAGCCTAATAGCTTAAGCTTTTGAGTCGAATGAAGATTTAACAGCAAACCTTTTGAATACTTTCTCCTTTTAAGTTGGAAAAGACTGAAACTAGGTTAGGAGAAAACTGGTTTTACTATGACTTCCCCCGTCTCTATGCCCTTGCAGATATAGCTATCAAAAGAAAAATCCTAAAATACCTTAGTCATTTTTGGTGTGTGCTCAGTGGAAGTGCAGGGAAATATTAGACCATTTGTTCCTTCGATGCCAGTTCTGTGACAGAACTTGGTGAAAATTTGATAGGGACCTTCAGCCTTAGGAGGTGTGAACTTCTTCAATCTACTGAAAAATTCCTGTTTCACCTAAGTTTTAACACTGATTCAGTGTCAAAGCTTAAAATTTATAGTTTCATTTAATGCCATCCATGATACTTTTCAAGAAATCTGAGGAGGAACCATCGAATATTTTAAGAAAGGAAGAGGAAACTTGGGATTTTGTTTATTTCAAGTTTCTATACAGGGTTTCTTCTCCAAGGATTTTTCCAATGATTCCCCCCTTTTGGGTCCAATTGAATAGTTCTTGGGGCCTCTAAAGTGGTCACTTCCCTATTAAATTAATTTTTCTAATGGAAAGAAAAAAGATATTGTGATATTATAACTTATTTTACAGCTGTTCCCTTTAAATAGTCTTTAGCATGCATCTGTAGTCTGATAAAAAAAAGAAACAAAGGTCTGAAAGATAGAATTTACCATTCAAGGGAAGGAAGACCCTTGGAAAATTTTAATCTCTGCAAATGATAAAATGAAAAAAGCAAAATAGTTTCATTATCTTCTGATGCAGAAATAGTCATATAATTTGATGTCACATGATATAATATGGACTGAAATTCCCAAACCTTGGCAGACTTGCGATCTTTGTCAATGAGCTCCCAGCGCTCCTTTTCTAATTTGAGAACTTCAACATCTCCATCATCATATAGTACCTTGTGCATAACATCATAGAATTAAAAAATATAAGGAACCATGCCAAGGGAGTAAGTAGCAAGTCGAGTTCCAAAAGTCAAATGAAATAAGAAAGATGAGAGGGCAAGAGACTGCAGCTACCACATGTTTCCTTTTTATAGGGTCATAAGACTTCACTGTGCCTTGGTAAAATCTGAAAAATTCAGCAATAACATACATCAGAAATGTAGTGATATCAATAGCTTAATAGAAACTACTGCCAAATAAACCATTATCAGTCATCAAAAAATAATCTTCCAAGGGACTATCCTGTGATTCGTTACAATACTTTGCTCCAGAGAAAATAAATTATTTTTATTTTTTAGAAGGTTGAAAGTTTATTGATAGAATAAAAATTCAAAGGGAGATAAGGTCTCAACCCCACAACACTACTGGAATACATAAAAGCCTTTGAAGTTCTGACTGCATGATCCCACAAAATCTGCCTTGCATCCAAAGGGGGTGACAATATAGGGGCTCAATCTGGTGGATTGTTTGAAATTTCCCTTTTATTAAATGCTTGTCATTAAAAGAGGCAATATTTTTAAGCGTGAGACTAGGAGACAATTAAACATCGAGCTAGAAACCAAAATTGAAAATTAAAAGGAAATGTTTTACACTCTTCATATACAAAGTCCAGAGAGATGCATTCAACGAAATGGAATTCCAAAGGTCATCTAACTCTACCTTTGCACTCTCGAAAAATAATTCTCTTTACTTCTCTAGACTTCATGAAAATGATAATAGCCTCAAAGTATGAAGCACACAACACGGACACTTCACCTTAGGTGATGTGTCCATGTTCAACCTGTATCAAACACTCTGAGACTCTAAGAGAAGCACAGACACGAACGGCATACAAACACAGCGACACGCCATGTACTAAAAAACTATGACAAGGACAAGGCAAGGACACATTGATTACAATATACAATCTTTAGATATATTAGAATACTTTTATGCATTACAATTTATTTATTTTTGAAACACACAACAATTATTTTTACATTATAGTTTGTTTGTTTTAGTGTATGGTTATTAGAAAGACCGTAAGAAAGAAATGATCAAAATAAATAAAGATTTTGATGTTTTTCAAACTCAGATCTTTATCACTTTTCTCAGACACGTGCCAGAGAAGTATCGGAGCATCCGAGTATCCGATACACGTTGGACACAGATACGTCACCCAAGTTGAAGTATTTGTGCCTCATAGCCGACACGTGTTGTAGCCTCGTCAAGTGCATGACCTTGTTCAACATATTGGGGACAAATGTTATGCCAATTAGACGTGTTGGACTCTTGTTGAATGCATAAGGTATGTGTTGAAAGCTTCTGAACATGTTGAATAATTAATGGACACTTCGATCAAAAAAAGATATTAGACACTTGAACTAAAATTTTAAATCTTTTTTTTTAATTTAGTTTTGCGTGGAAAGAACAATGGATGACATAAAATGAAATACAAAGAAGTAATACTTCAGCTTGAAAAACATTAAAAACTTAATTTATTTTGACGACTTCTTTCTAAATGTCTTTCCAATCTCTATACTAAAACAAATTTTACTATGAAAATCTTTGAAATGTAAAAATATTCTAAGATATCAAAAAATTAAGAGGCAATTAGTGAAATAGCATATTTTTACCTACCAATTCCTGAAATGTCACAACTTTTTAAAAATTACCCAAATAATTGTTCAATTAATAATTGAACTTGTTCAATACTAAAAAAGGCCCAAAAAAAAACCCAACAAATTCATTGAAAATCACGATGAAAATAACAAAATAGTTCAATAAACTATTGAACTAGTTCAATTGATTAAAAAACGCAAAAAAAAAAAAAAAACCCAATAAACTCATTGAAAATAACAATGAAATATAACAAAATAGTTCAATAACTAATTTAACTATAGTTCAATTATTAATTAACTAGCTATTTGGGTAATTTTTAAAAAGTTCTGACATAGGATGCATAAATATACTATTTGTGATAATTTCTGAAACACTTAATATTGTAATAAACATATCTTTACTATGCCTGTATCCTAATTTTTTAGAAATTGGTGTCTTCGTGTCCGTATTATGTTGTGTCTTTGCCCATGCTTCTTAGGCCTAAAACAACCAAATAATTTTAGCTTTTTCCTTTGAGGTGGAGAGGAAAATCAACATCTGAAGGAACTCTGATCCATGGAGGCAAAACCACAAAAGGAAAGGACGCAGGAGATTGAGTGTTTCTATTGCCACATGAAAATAGATTGGAGAAAATTGGAGTAGAAGGATGACCGTGATTCAGAGGCGAATCTGGTTATAGATTGTCTCATTTGTGATGATGGCACGGTTGACACTGTAAGCTATGTGACAGATTGGGTAGTCAACAGTTCAGTATTTATCCATATGACTTCAAACTGAGGTTTTCTCTCTTTTGCTACAGTCAATTATGGCTTGGTAAAAATGGGGGAGTGAACAGTTAGGAAGCCAGATCCCAGAATGGTTTTACTATGAAATCATCCCTTTCTATTATTTGGGGAGGTATTACAGAAGAAGATAGGTGTGTTTTGAAGATTGTGTGGAATGGGATCCTCCTGATAAAAATCAAGGATAGGTGTGCTCCAACTAAATTGGTGTTGTTTATGTCAGAAGAAAGGGGAGGACACCGGGCATTTGTTGTTTCATTGTGATCTCAAAAGGATTTGGTCGAAACTCTTCTACTTTTTAAATATGAGTTGGGCTTTACTAATGACCACCAAGGCAATGTTAAGTCTCTTGTCAGGTGGAAATCTTCTAAGTAAAAGAAAGTTATTAGGGGAAATGCCGTGAAGGCCATTTGTTGGAATGCTTGTCTTGAACGCAATAGAAGAATTTTTTTAAGTTCAGTGGTTCAATTAGGATTATATTTGGGAGCTTTGTGTTCTCAACTCCTCCACTTTGAGTGCAAATGGTAAATGTTTTGGTTAATTATTCTCCCTCTTCTATTTCCGCCAATTGGAATGCTTTTTGTAATTGTTCCTTTAACTTTTTTGTGCCCTTTCATATATCAATGAAAAGTTCTCTGTTTATTATTAAAAAAATAAAGGAGGAAGAAATTAGCCTCAACTGTCAGGTTAATGGACCGGTGAAGTAGCCTACGGGAAAGATGGCACTCTAGACAAGTATTACCATAGCTGAGATCTAAGCCCTAAGGTTGGTTTTAAAAGTCAGAGAGGGTGTAGGTGTCTGAGATAACATCTCAATACTGGCAGTTTGCTTGAATAAGGAGATCAAGCAGATTGTGAAAATTTTCATTCTCAAAGGTCACAGTGGGTAGGGTGTTGGATCCTGTAACTTAATTGGAGTGGGAGCTGATAGGGTATTTTTTATTCCTGGAGGGATGAGCCCATTGTGGGAGGCTCATCAAGGGTATGTTAGTTTTTCCTACGAAGTGGTTGTTGCAACTTAGTTAGGCTTGCAAGTTAAAAACTTGCCTGTAATGTTCAAAAAAAGGTTGGAACTATTGATGCATTAGAAGTTGAAGATGTTTGATTCGTCGTCAACGGGGAGAGAAGATTGTGGACCTTATTGGGCTTCGGCCTGATGGTTTTAACATGCCCAACCTGCTTAAAAGGGAAGGCCTATCCTATCTTAACCATGCCCCTTTCAGTATAATCAATGACCAATTCATGAATGAGGTGCAACTGTAAACGAGGCAATGACCAATTCATGAATGAGGTGCAACTGTAAACGAGGCAATGAAAACAGGAAAATGTTTTTAACATTGCTTTAGCTCATTTAAGACAAAAACAGGATGAAACTATCTTACATATATGAGACAAAAAAAAAATATTTAAACTATCTTTTTATTCATCTAAAAAAAATATGAGAAGATAAGGTACACACTCACTTCTTATCCATAGGCCACCAAACTTTAATTCTGCATCCCATTAACTCTTCAACATCACTTCCACCATACTTCGACGTGCACTATAGTTAAAAAATGTATCAGGTAGTGCTCCATACAGTACTAGCAAGAAAATGATAATAATTTTAAATACTAAAAAAATATAATAAAATTGAACAAGCCAGTAAATTGGGAAAAGGCACAAACTTCACCACGTGAAGTGGCAAAAGCCCACTCCTTTAACTATGAGTGGAGGTTTGAATCTCACCCTCACCAAAACCCTCCCCTTTTATAGACTGGCAAAAAATAGAGAGAGAGAGAGAGAGAGAGAGAGAGAGAGAGAAATTGGGGAAGGATTTTATAACAAAACATAATCACAAGAATCTAATGTTGTTATTTTAGATAAGAACAATGGAATGTCTAATAAACGGAAACATTCATTGTTTTCCAAGTAGCCTATGGATAAAATCCCTTCCAATGTGGATGCCTATATCAGTTAATGATGAGTAGAGTTCTTCAGATATAAGATTATTCTCCGACCATCCAGTAATAAAAATGTGTACATGGGAATGAAATAAAGAAATCTTCTTATACACTAGATAAAAACTCAAAAAGAAAGCTTGCACATACATTTGCTAAATAGATACCTAATTTTCGGCATAGAGGATCAAAATTCAAATAAAAATAGTAGAAATAAGATCAAAGGTACATTTGTATAAAGGGATCTAGGTTAGAACTTCTGCCATGTGAAGTACAACATTTAAGTTCAATATGTCTCAAATAGCATGAGGCTCGAAGATTAAAGCCAATTGTAATAATAGGAGTCCGTGGAAGCACATTCACAAACTCTAGACTGTTATGGAAGACAATTGTTCTTTCTTGGCTGGAACAGGAACCAATGTACTGTTTTGGGAGCATGTGTGCCTTGGAGATACTACTTTAGCTTCCAAATTCCCCTCCTTGTTTCATGTGGCTGTTCTAAAAAATCTTCCTATTTCTAGCTTTTGGAATGTGGACCTGTCGTCATGAGTGGTGGATTTTAGGAGAAATTTTAAAGATCATGAGATCGAGGAGTGGTTTGTGTTCATCAATCTCTTGGAACCCCTTCAGATGAGTGATAGGGTGGATACTAGAATTTGGAACCCGGATAAGTCCTTGGGTTCTCTTGCAATTCGACTCTTAGGATGTTATGGAGCACTAATGACGTTAGATTTGATCGTTCAAATTTGTTAATTTGGAATGAGAACTATCCTAAGAAGATTGTAGCTTGCTTTTCTTTTTTGAAGATAACACCTCAAAAGGCCATTTCATTGAAAAAATGAAAGAAAAACATAAATAAAAAGATAAGAACAACATAAAAGTGGCAAGGACTATCCAAAAAGCCACAAACTAAGGTATACCGTATACCCAACCCACCTCCCGCGCCCGCCACCTAATTACAAGTATGCGGGCCATCTATTAATAATTTGTCTATCGAGTAATTACAAAATTCTTTGGAAGTTGACACCCAAAAGGAGGCATTTACCATTGCCAACTCCCACATATAATCCCACACATAATTACAAAATGCTTTTCACGATGGCATTAACTCTAATCAAAAAATCCAAAGGAGAAAACCTTGGATCTCTCTTCAACCTAATTGGTGTAGCTTATGTAAGAAGTGTTCGGAGACTACGGGCCATATTTTGTTTGATTGCTGTTTTTCCATAGCTATTTGGCAGTCTTTATTAAGAACTTTTTCCATGGATTGGGTGTTTCATCATGATCCTAAGTCCAATCTGGTTTCTCTCCTAGGAGGAACAAGGCTGTATGGAAAAAAAAAAGAACACTATGGCTTAATGGGGTGAGATCTATAGCTTGGAATGTTTGGCTTGAAAGAAATCGGAGGTTTTTTAGGGCAAGGAGAAATCGTGGAATGAGATTTGGGAGTATAGTATTATTAATGCCTCCATTTGGAGTGCAAATTGTAAATTTTTTTGTAATTATGCTCCATCAAATATAGCCTCTAATTGGAAGGCTTTTTGTAATCCTTGTTTTGGCCTTTTGTGGCTTTTGCATACATCAATGAAATTGCTTTGTTTATTATCAAAAAAAAAAATTTACTAAAATGTCACAACTTTTTAAAAATTACTCAAATAGCATAATTATAATTCATTAAATTATTCAATTGTAGTTCAATTAATTATTCAACTATTTTTCATGGGCATTTAATGAATTTGTACGTTTTTTTTTTTGCTTTTTTAAGTTCAAGTAATGGTATAAGCCTGCCTGACCGTGAGACTGTCGGGTCGAACACAGGCTTATATCCCTTTTCTTTGTATGCTTAACTACGACCCTTTGTTCGACCCAGTGGGGTACATACGGCATTGAACGGTGGTACGTATGGCTTAGAGCCAAGGCATTCATAGAGCTCCGTAATTTATCGAGGTATTTGATTATCTTTCATTATTATTTTCAATGAATTTGTTAGCTTTTTTACTTTTTTTAGTTCAATAAATTAATGAATTATAATTCATCAAATTATTGAACTATAATTATGCTATTTTAGTATTTTTGAAAACTTCTAACACTTCAATAATTACTATGCAAAAATGTTATTTTAGTAATTGCCCCTCAGTTCTACATACTGGAACACACCAATTAGACAACATAGTAAGATTAAAAAATTTATCAGCATACCTTTGCCAATCCTGCAATGCTTCTTCGTTTCCTCTTCTTGATAGGCCCAGTGGACAATTTCGAGTTACTTGTATTGCTCTTATCATCCTTTTTCAGCACACTAGAATGCTGCAAGTTAAACAGAAGACGGCTATGAATAAAAGATTTCGAAATGATTGGTCAATTGTGTGGGTAACAAATGCAAAATCTATCAGACAACTTAGATAAAAATGAAGACGACAAGGTTGAGACACCACCTTGACATCAAGATCATCAGAATCATCAAGATCATTTTCTTGATCACAATGTCTCAAACCTAAGCCTTTGACTTTAGGTTTGGAAGGGAAACCTGTTGTCTTTTTCAAACATGAGACCAATAAATCTGACTCACTGCTTCTACCAATCTTTGCCTCCTTGGACGTATCATCGTCTGAATCATGATTAATCTGAGTGTCAATTTCACTAGACTCCCGTGGAGAAACTCTTGTGTGAAGTGAGGAAGCAGATGAGCGTGCTTTTGAAGTACTTCTGGATTTTAAACCACTGTGATCAGATGTTGACCTTTTATGCTTAGATACTGGAACAGATGTTTCATCACTAGTCTTTCTCTTTTTGCTCTTTGCAGGCTTTGCATCCATATTCATTCTCTTACCAGGAAATTGTCCATGACCATTACTTGATTCCAGTTTGCTAGATATCCCTAAGCTATCCAAATTTATTTCCCTCACCATTGTCAAGATATCAACATCATTTTCAGCAGTTCTTTTTTCAACCATTTTCTTTTTTACCTTTCTATCTTTTTTATCCTTTGTTCCATGTGACTTTAAACCTTTTATCATTTTTCCAAGAGGCACATCATTTCCATCATTGTTCTGTACCTCATCCACAGCAACTTCGGCAGAAATCTGACGTGTTGAGAGCAGTGTTAGTATTAACTATTAAGCGCTAAAGTAAGATGCAATAAACAACCACTAGGGATGAAAAAAATACCACCTCAATCAATTCTAACTTAAGTGACTCAAAGTGAGCCAAAGCCTTTTCATCAACCAACCATGTTCTCTCCTCACCTTCACCAGCCTGCAAGTACAAGTAATGAAATTATTCGACAATTTTACCACGCAATCGCAATGCATCATCTAAGTATTTGCCTCTACTGTTATTTGGGAGGAAGGGGGGGCTTTTGAATCAGATTCAGCTTTCATAAACAGTATTAGAAAGGGTTTATTTCTGTTGAGAATACCTTAATAGATTAAAATTTTCTTAGCCCAACAGCTTAAGCTTTCAAGTTTAGTGGTGTTAACACAAAATCAAACCGGGAGGCATGAACTCCATTGCTCCCATTTTGTTTTATTAGTTCACATGTTGGTCCTTCGTTAATAAACAAGTTGCCATGTGAGGGGGAGTGTTGAGACTACCTTAAAATATTAAATTTGCTTTAGCCTACGGCCCAAGCTTTTGGCTCTAGTGGTGATTTAACAATTTCATAATCAATAAATTCCATTTCTCATTATTATAAAAAATAAAGAAAATATTTTTGTAAAATTATTTCTCAATTTCTTAACCTCCTATGAAAACAATACACCATAGCATAGAATTTGAATGTAAACATTAAGAATATATTGAAAAGCAAGAGGCTGGAGAAGCCAAGGAGTTCATTAATAACGCTCCAGTTGCACAAGGAGAGAATGTCATAGTTACCAAAAAAAAACAAAAAATGATCGGGTCAAAAGAAGAAAGAAATCTTATGGAATCCCAAATGTTAGTGATTGAAGCAAAAGAGTCATTGAAAATTCTAGAAAATCTTCCATCGCCAATCTTCCAAAAAGTTTCCAGGACTGAATTTTTCCAAAGGAAGTTGGCTCCCATTCTTCTAGTGGAGGTTGTGGGAGAAAAGTTTTAGGACATCATGAACAGATGGAAGAGAGCAAGAGCTTATACATGATTCGCAAAAGAGATGCAACATTCAATTGGTGTGAAGGGACGGTCAACAAAAAGGTGGTAACTGGATTCTCCTTTTCTTTTGAAGAGGATGCACCAATAAGAGGAGATGGAGATGAAGGGGAGTCTCCTTTAGATCGCATCCCCAGTATTACATCCCTTAATGGAGAAGAGGCAAGCTGAAGAACTTCACCTTTTAAGGGGTCTCGGTCTTCCAAATGAAATTAACATTGAGAGGAGAAGAGAGAAGCTCTTTGATGTAGGTGGTCCTAAGTTCAAATTTTTGCATTGTGTTTTTTATAAGAAACAAGAGTTTTCATTGTTATTTCCTCATTTATTAGCAACCCACGTGTTTGAGCCTCATGCAAATATCAGAGCCCGCACACAAGAGGGAGTGTAAAGCATAAGATACCTCATAAACTTTTGGGTCTAGTGGTGATTTAACAATACCCATGTGGTGTTCTCTTGATAAGGCTTTTTGTATTTATACGCCTAATTATATCGCTTCCAATTGGATTAATTTTTCGTAACCTTTTGTGGGGGGTGGGGACAATTTGAACGTTTTATCTTATCAATAAAATTGTTTCTTATCCCAAAAAAAACAGTATTTGACCTCAAAAAACACTAATAGCAAGTAAAACAGAGAAAATATCTCAGCATCAAAAAGAGTAAAAAATCAAAAGCCAAGAATGTGTTCACTCCATATCATATACATTATGATTGTCCTGCCCATGGCTACAACTTAGAAAGTATAGACATTATTTGGAGTATAATGTCGGTGCAACTAGTAAGAGAGATTAGACAAGGAAACTCGGTGGCCAAGAGAGACCACATTGTGATATTGTGGCAAAAGTTTCTTTGACGTTTTAATTTGAGTTGGGTTTCTCCAAAACATGTCGTAGATTTGTTGTCTTGGGATTTTTTTGGTCCATCATTTTCAAGAACTTGGAAGTTGCCCTGGAAATGTGCACTAGCGGCTTTGCTTTGGACCATTTGGATTGAAAGAAATGCTAGAATCTTTGATGACAAACAAGCTTCATTTGATGCCTCATGAGATTGTTTTGCTTCTAGGACCTTTTGTTGGGCTAAACCTATAAAGCCTTTAGATCTAAATTTTCCTCACATTCCATGTACTATAATTGGAATTCTTTTATAAAAATTTTGCTTTTCAGTTTGTTTTTTGAAGATTTCTCATCCTCTGTATTACTTCTTTTAATCAATGAAAGTTGTTTCTATTTGTTAGAATATATATTTATGTTATTCTTTATTTAGATTAGGGATATTTTCCTTATCTTTTAGTTTACTTGTTTAAGTTAGTTTCCTACTCTAGCTAGGTTTACTTTTCTATATAAGTTGATGTAGCCTCCATACAATTTAACCTAATTCAATATATCATTTGTCTTTCCGTTTACATGGTATCAGAGCCTCAGTTTTACATTTTCTTGCCGTCTCTATTTCGATCCCGGTTCGTTCCCTCGCGGGGTAAGCTTTTCCGGCGAGGGAGCACCTTCATTTGAGCTTCTAAATTTTCTTTCATCCCCTCAATTTAGGATTTCTTTCTTTTATAATCCCTAGGTAAACCTAGGATTTGGATCTTGTATTACAACTTTTGACTAGTTGTTTGTCGTCACCACCCACCAAGAAAGGAGACCCACTCCTTGGCGAAATTTTCCGTCCAATTCTGGCCACCTTCTGACATGCGCGTGGGCCTCATGCGCCGCCACAAGTATTCTGCCCCTATCTAACGCGCCGGCGCGTGGAGGCGTGTGGGAGGTCTGTTTCATCTCAAATCAGCAGTGTTTGCTTCAAATTGTGTTTCACGTCACGTTTACATATCTGGTTTGTGAACAAACCGTCCGGTTGCGTGGTTTTTCACTGAACGTGTTGGTTTTTCAGGCTTTTATGCTTCTGTCCAGATCTGGTTTGTGTCATTTTTAGGCTATTTTGGCTGCTCTCATCATCTAATGTTGTGTTCAATCCATTGTCCATTTCCTACTTGGTATTTTGGGGTGTGAATAGTGCTCGAGTGTGAAGAAAAAAGAAGCTGTTTTTACTTGCTGTCTAGATTCGCTTATTTGGCTTGTTTTCCAAATATGATTTTTAGAGTTTTATGTTTTGTTTGCAATCCGGATCAAGTTTTGTATTCGATTTACCCATTCGTTGGCTAATTTGGGACTCTTTGTTAGTCGTTTGTTGGGTTTCGATAGCTCCAGTTGGACGTCATCTCAAGTCATTTGTTTGGATTTTGTGGACCTTGGTGTGCCGTTAGGGTTTCTTCATTATACCTAGATAAATCTAGGGTTAGGATTTTGGGTTAACATTATGTTGTGGTTATTTGTTGACGCCTCTCCACATAGGAGGGAAGAGAAACCGCCGGTGATACCGTTTGTCCAAAAGTCAATAATCACGTCAATTTTGTCTGATGGTTCGCTCTGCTTTTGATGTCGGTTCTGCCAAACATCTTTGTTCGACATCAGCTTTGGTTGCTTCCAAAAGCGTGTTCGATGACGCTTTCTCCGGGCATCACTCATAGCTTCCGCACAATGAAGACATTGTCATATTTGGGTCACGTGTTTAGCAAACTCAAGTTGGTCTCCATTATGCCATCTTGAGTTTGAGGGGGATGTTAGAATATATATTTATGTTATTCCTTATTTAGATTAGGGATATTTTCCTTATCTTTTAGTTTACTTTTTTAAGTTATTTTCCTACTCTAGCTAGGTTTACTTTTCTATATAAATTGATGTAGCCTCCATACAATTTAACCTAATTCAATATATCATTAGTCTTTCCGTTTACACTATTAAAAAAATTCTCCACTGTGCTAATGTCGCCACAACTCAAAGATGATAAAAAGAAACTACCTCCTATGGATAATAATTTTCCATACAGCTCTGCAAAGAGGAGACAGATGTTCTCCACGGCAGTAAAATCATAGAAAAGGATCTATAACTGAACTGACAGACCTTCAAAGGACCAAAAGATATAAAGATAAATTTTTAAAGATGAAGTTACACTTCGATCCATGTGTCAAGATTCCCTCCTATATTAGCATTTAGGATGACACTTGTGTCCATGTCTGCAACCATGTTTTTGAGGCTATAACTGAGACGAAGGAGAGATTTGATATCAGCTTCTTTGCATTAGAACTTAGGGGGTAATCTCAATGAGTGCACCACATTATCAAATCACAAGCTACAACCATGAGTTAAGTTTTTAAGCATCATGGTTTTGGGAGGATATTTTATCTTCCAGAGAGAGGAGTATAAATGTTTCCGATAGGATTGATACAGTAAATTTTCTTTCTTGGCTAACACTAACACGTAATAAAATTTGAAAGACCTATTAACTAAAATCTCATAGAATTGTCCACTCATAAAACACTATGGGCCAAAAAAACTGGCAACAGAACATTTTGGAAAAAATTATTATATTTTGCACACTTATAAAATATTTTCTTCCATATTGAGGAAGAGGATCAAATCAATACTTGCAAACCTGCAGAGTCAAGTACATATTAAGTTAATAAAGATTGAATGTTTTGAGAAGATGTTTTCACTTACAACACAATCATCCCCTTCTTTCTTTTCCTTTGTTTTGTACAGCATGGCAGGCAAAGAAACTGACGCAGTCAATCCTTGTAAATCATCCTCTTTCGGAGCCAATCGCTTTAAGATTGACAACCCAAGATCACAAATTGCATAAGAATTCTGAGAACCCAAGGATTAAAAGTATCAGATGGGATTGTCAGCATTGTTTAAAACTAATGAAAAGAGAAGGGGCAGATTAAAGCCAGCATGACATTTCCATCTCCTAACCTTTTTTTCTAAGAAATGGAATTTTCATCGATATAAGAAAATAACAAAAAGCTGAAAGAATAACCAAGCCAAGTAGTCTCCTAACCTTTGACTTTGCTGCATCAACTATATCTTCACTATACTTGATGCGGTGAAAAACAGAGAAAATGGGAGATATATTTTCCTTCTCCTTGGTGGTGTTCACTTCTGACTTGGTAGATATATTTTCCTTCTCCTTGGTGGTGTTAGCTTCTGACTTGATGTCTTCATCTTTATGCACTAGCAGAGAAAGAATTAAATGCAATTGCCTGAAACATACAAAACAAATCCAGATTAGGACGATTATTCAAAATGTAAATGGATTGCTGATGGATTTTTTTAATAGAAACAATTACATTAATATGTATGAAGTTTACAAAAGCAAGTTACAGAAATGATCTTGGTCGCATGGCATGCCTCCTTTTGTTCTTTTTTTTTTAATTACAGAAAAGATAAGAACATCCATTATCCAAATGTATTCAAACCTTTGAATACATTGCCACTTATTTTTTTATTTTTTATTTTTTTTGAAGAAATCACCTCACAAGGCCATTTCATTGATTTTTTTTCATAAGTGTTAGATTATATGCTTTTATTGTAGTTATACCTGCTATTGCAATTGTACAGCAAGCTGTAGTAATACAGCTGTATTATACGCCGTCATTTAGTTGTACAGCTGTAGAATTTGATTTAGTTTTTTCCTTCTGTAGTTGCATGTAATTAGCTCCTGATTTGTAGGGTGTCATTTGTTTTTACCTTAATTACTTCTGCTATAATCCTTACTTAAAGGAACATTCCTATTCATTTCTATCATCAATGAAATTATTCACATTGACAACAAGAAACAAAGCTTTTCATTGATGTAAGAAAAAGCCAAAAAAAGGCCCAAACAAAATTACAAAAAGGCCATCCAATTGGAGGCAATAATAGAGGGGGTATGGTTACAAAAAGATTTATAATTTGCACTCCAAGAGGAGGTATTAAGAACACTAATCTCCCACACCTCCTCCCAAAATCTAGATTTACCCTCAAAGATCCTTCTATTCCTCTCAAGCCAAACACTCCAAACAATAGCTCTCACCCCATTATCCCAAAGAATTCTTTTCTTCTTGTCATAACTCAAGGGGCCTCCAAGGAAAGCTAAGGTGTTAGAGATATGGTCCTTGTGCAGCACCCAAGCCGTGTTGAATAAGATGAGTAGGGACCTCCAGAGAGAGAGAGAGAAGATACAGCCAAACAAAAGATGCTCTGTGGTTTCCGAACACTTAATGCACAAGCTACACCAATTCAGCTAGAGTGATCCAAGAGTTTCTAGATTGAAATTTTTTATTGGAGTTGATGCCATCGTTGATAACGAGCCATAGGAAAACCTTGATCTTCATAGGGAGTACCTTTCCATGTGAGTAAGATAGCTTTATCAACATTAGCATTGATGCCACTCCAAAGCAATTTGAGAGCAGACTTACTAGAGAAACCGTGAGAAACGTCCGGATTCCATTGCCTAATATCATCCTTGTTGCTCAAACGTATAGGCTCCAAAAGAGAGTAAAGGTTTATCCACTCAACTATCTCATTATCTTTGAGGTTTCTCCTAAATCAACCACCCAAGAGTTCAACTCCTCTTGGAGTCTTTTTTGGATTGCAATGTTGTAAAGATTAGGAAACATCAGTTTGAGAGCCTTATCTCCAGCCCAAACATGATCCCAAAACGAAATGGAGATGCCTCTACCCACCAAGAACGAACAACTTGCTTCCATAATCTTTTTGAGCCTATGAATGTGCTTCCAAGGAGATCTATTGTTGCAATTGGTCTTGATTCCAGAGCACCAACCCATCTTATCCACCCTGTGAATGCCCACAACCACCTTACGCAAAAGGAGGTTAGAATCCAAGGGGAAACAATAAAGAAGTTGCACAACCAAAGAAAAGCCACAAAACCTAGGTATACCGTATACCGCCAAAAACCATAGAGAACCCACACACCACCTAATTACAAGTATGCGGGCCACCTATTGATAATTTATTCTAGCGAATAATTACAAAATTCTTTGGAAATTGACAACCAAAAGGAAGCATTTACATGTGTCAATTCCCAAACATATTCCCAAGTTCTAACCTCCTCCCTAAAAATTCTTCCGTTTCTCTCAAGCCTAATATCCCATACAATTACGCAACACCCTGCAATCCACAAGAAATTCCCTTTAACATTAAAAGGGGGAAGATAAACCAACATGGGTTGGACTAGTGGTCAAGGGGTTGCTTTCAGACCTTGAGGTCATTGGTTCAAACCATGTTGCCACCTACCTAGGATATTATCCTAGGATTAGTGTTGTAGGGTCATGAGGTTGTCCCATGAGATTAGTTGTGGTGCGCATAAGCTAGCCCGGACACTCACATTATAAAAAAAAAATGGGGAGAAGACGATCATTTCTTCTAAAGATTGGCGAAAAGAATCATTATTCACCCGAGATAGTCCAAAGGTTTGGAAAAATCTTTGCCAAATAAGTCTCGAAAACTTGCACTTCCACAAAATGTGATTTAGAAAAATTTAGATCGTCTGAATCAAGATTGCAAAGAATTCTTGTATTCTTCCATAAAAACAAAAATACATTGCCCCTTATAGATATACTCAACCTTCCAAAAGGTAAGATTCCACATAAATAACTAGACAACCTTTTCCCTTTGGTGTTCTTTAGATAGGTCTTTTCTAATTATCCCCCGTATTTGATTGCCCCTGTTTGGCATTGTTTTGTAGTAATATAACCTACGGGGCGGCCTTTCTTTTCGTATATTTCATCTGATCAATGAAGTAGTTTTATCCCAAAAAAATTATAAAATAGATTAGACTTAAGACACCAAGAAATGAGGGAAACAACACAACATCCTAGATCTGATATACGCTTCTTTCCTCCTGAAAAATCTTTTGTTACATCCAAGCCAAACTTCCTAAAGTAAAGTGCAAAAAAACCATTAGTCCAAAAGTAGATTTCTGGTGTCCTTTAAGCTACTACGCCCCCAAAAACCTTGCAGAACAAAATCCCATGCAAGTTTAGGGAACAACAAGGAGAAACCAAAAATCTCTAACAATCTAAACCAAAGGGAAACCATCATATGATAGGAAAAGAAGAACTCCTTCTACAGCACCCATTTGAACTGAGAAAGCAACCCGGTCTCTCTACTGGATTTTGTCATTAGTGTTGAAGCGGCCCAGACTACTGATAAATTATAAGGGTTTAGTAAGTGTACATGATACTCTTCAGTCTTCAAGAGGAATACAAACCCTTAATTGGGATAATATCTTTTTTTTGTGATAGCAAACAAGCTTTGTATTAGAAAAACAATGTACACAAAAATGGCAGGAGGAATATAAGGCATCACATCACCCCCTAAGCAACTAGAAATTACAAAAAGCTTCTCCATCGCTATCCACGATAGCAGATGAATACTCGCAAAAAAAAACCCTATCAATGGAGCTCTAATAGGAGGCTACAAAATAAATGGAACTGCAAAAACACCTCAGTCTCCAAATGCATCTTGAAAAATCTTATCATTTCTTTCTAACTGTACATTCAAACAAAGGTGCCAAGGAGTGTTCCACTAAAGCACAGACACCTTAGCAACCATTAGGAGCCGACCACTCACTTCCCGACAAGTCAAAACATCAGTATGCAAGCACCATTGAAGCCTGATGTAGGAACCAAAAGAAATCCACCATTTGTGAGTAGGAGCAGTGAATGAATAATATTGATGTCCCCACCAGCAGCATGGTGGCAATTAACATAAATTTGAGGCAGCAATGCATGGGGAGGTTACTCTTTCGAATTCTATCTTCAGTGTTAATACAATTAAGGACAAGATAAAATGAAGATTTTGACCTATTTAGGGACTATTCTAGTACACATTCAGTTCATTTTAAAAATGCCATTGTCAAAGTTCTCTCAACAATAAATTACTAGAACAGCATTTCAGTTTTATAAACCAATGATTTATATGAACATGAATCTAGTTTGCATAATTCATCCAGATAGAGAAACAAGTCAAGTGTTTCCTCCTCCATCATTTGTTTCATCCATAACTGAAAAATCCAATGACATATATAATAACAGTACCTAGCATAAATTTTAAGAGAAACATTCTGAAATAAGTTTACTTGTATATTAGTTCATATGCTTTGACATCCTTGCATTCATCAACATCTGGACACGAATGATGAGCAAGAGCATGAACCAAGTACGGTATTATGCTCTCAGGATAAGCTGTTGTCGAATTTGCTTCAGATTGTATCGACAGTTGCCGTGCTTTAGCTTGGTGATGCATTTGAATAATGTCAGCCAGATTCTGTTTCTCCTGTACTCAAATAATACATGAAATTAATGAAAAGAACTCACATGCCTACCATTGGATGCATCAAATGTGATTTTTTTTCTGATTTTCTGATGCATGAAAAATCACTTGAAAGCCTTTTTTGTATTTTTTTATTTTTTTTTTGTATAAGAAAAATCACTTGAAAGCAATTAAGTCTAGTATATTACCTCATGAAACTCAGATGGATTGGAACCATTTATGTTAAATAAGAATGCACATGCATATTTTGCATCCAAAACCCTGTCCTTGATATATTGATGAACCTTGCTCAAGAATACTTTTCTAGCTTCTGAAAACGTGATCTGCAAGAAACAAAATCAGATAAAAGAAACAACTAATCTTATATTTCAGAAATAAACAACTTTTCTAGCATGAAAAATACCAACAATAAGGGTACATACAAACAACCCAAGGATAAGACTACAAAAAATAAGTTTAAAAAGATAAAACATGTAATATGAGACCACAAACTTTTAATGAAGGGACTTGCCTCTGATGTTTTTAAGGTTAAGTGAAAGATATTAATCGGAATCTTATCATCCCATTGCTTTGACAATCTAAGAACTGCCTTAGCAGAAGCAAGTTGTAGATGGGCCTTATCAACTGAACTGTAAAACAGGAAATGCTTCAGAAACTTGTAAGCCTCAAGCACTAAGACATGCTTGTCAATGAGGCACCTGTTCATTGTCATGTAAATAAAAAGTATTCTGATACAGATGTGACTACCTTGATTCTATATCTTTAGATATTTCTCCATAGGCAAGTATGTTGCCCAGGATCTCTAGAACATCATTGATTCCAAGACGAACTTGAGCATCTTTGACAGGTAAATAGCTCTTGACCAATGTCTTAATACCAAATATCTAAGTCGGGAAAAGTGAATAACCCAGTGAGGAAACGAGCAAAGTACTTTTAGAGTAAAACCAAATATCATAAGATCATAGTATTTTATGAAATCCTTAATGGAAATTGTCATAACAGTAATCTTCAATCTCTAGAATGTTGAAAGTTAAAACAAATCAAGGAGGTGGAAACCAACCTTTAACAAGCAAAGCTCACTTCTATTCTCCCAAGACGTTTTTGCATCATCTCCTACTTTCTGAAATAGAAGCATTAGTAATCATGAAGTCATAAACATGGAATAAGTACTAACAGCCAAAATTCACAAGGTCATGGAAACCTACAGAATCACATTTAAGAATCTTGTTTATAATAAATTCTTCAACTTCACTCTCTCTGGTTTCAAAAACAGGCATTGCAGTCTGTGCTATACATCCCAGAGATTGAAGTACAGCAGGCAAATGAGTCTTCTCCTCAAGCATATCAACAAGCCTCTACAAAAAATTTCACGAGTTTCAAATTGGGTGAGGACCATCATCATTAAAACATTTCTTTGAAAAATGATAATGAAGTTGACGCCTGAAAAAGTTAAAAAAAAAAAAAACCTTATATAGAACAGAAAGTGATTTTAACCCATCATCTTTCGTTATTGCTGCCAAAGCATGTACAGCATACTTGGCCTGTCTTCTAGTGCCTTCTAAACAGAATCTCTCTAGTATAAGGTCTATGGAGCTGTAGATAAATAACAGGACGACGGTAATACAATATTAGATAAGATGGCCCAAATTCCAAAACAGGCAAGTTCTTCAGCTATACCTTGATGAAACAGCTAGTTGTTCTCGGATTGTACCACCAGCTTTCGCTAAAACATGCAGAACTCCTTCTTTTATTATTTCATTGTCATCTTTAAGAAAATTGATTAGTTCCTCTTCAGACCCACTGAATAACTGAGGACTGAAACGTGCAAGAATCTGGGGGGAAAATAATTCATGAGAACTTTACAACAATTTTCTATTTTTTGAGAGAGATAACAAAGAATATATTATTATGGAGAAATACACCCAAAAAAATCAAATAACTCTCAGAGAAAACAACAGACAGAGAACAAATAACTATAAAAAGTCTGACCATCTAGAATCTAGCAGCTTGCTCAAGCAGATAAGCCAAGTATGACCTTTGACACATCGAAAGAACAAGTTCATCACATTATCTTCTCATTGTACAGCATTTTTACATACATTCATTACTTTTAAACACAATCCCCAGAGTAAATATTAGCACACAGATTGTTGCACGTACATAGACTCAAACCATAAAGTGCAAAGTTGTCAGAAAGGTTAATTAAAGGGCAAGTACAAAATCTAGATAACAAAATTACTAAGATTAGGACTTCAAATACGAGGAGAAAGATAGAGCCATGATGGATTTTTACCACTAACATATTTATAGAAGACAAAACGTCTTGCATACTTCCAGCAGATTTTTGAATCTCGACTTTGTGAAGAATTTCTTTCACATGTTCCTTGTTGAAGAGTAAATAGGAACACTTCACAGATAATGAGTTCAGGAAATCATACAAGCGGTGCTTCTCACCAAGTATTTTAAGTAACTCATCCTGAGAACATAAAAGACAAAACAGTCTCATGATATATCCACTCTTGAAAAACTAACGCACGCACAAATTCCTCATAATATCATATCAAGAGAAACAAGACTGAGAAAGTTACAGTATACAAAAAGGTAGCTGGACCCTCCTTAAGTTTGAAAATAAGTATCTTAATCCCAACCACAAATGCAATTTTTTATTGTAGAAGAGAGCAATGTTGGCTTTAAGGAAAATTAAAAAAAAATGAACATAATTAAATAACTCTAGCTTCCATTGAGGCTAAATCATCAAGTCATTAGCATTTATTTATAATTCATCTTGTAGTATTAATTGATGTTAACTTTCTTGTAGGATTTTCAGGTATTACTGCTTCCTCCATTGCACTATTGTTGTTAATAAGAATGGTATCAAGACTTGAAAGAAACAAGGGCAAAAAAAAAACCTCCACAAAGGGAGGGATAACTATTAACTATCAGTTAACCCATGCCCGAGTTGAAATTACAATATAACTATACAACTAGATAAAGTAAAATAAAATTAAAAAAAGGGAGGGCAATTGCTGTGCTTTTCTGATATTGGAGCCATGAAGAGGTATAAAATTAAAACCTCCTACACACAAAAATAACCATGTTCCCAGTCTTCCAACCCAAAAAAAAAAAAAAATGAAATGAAAAAAGTAAGGACTCGGTTCAATTTTCAACCAAGACTAAGACCAGATCAACATGTCAGTTTAAGGGGGAAAACATCCCAAAAACTTATAACAAAATTATGAACCCAACTGCTTGGGGAAAAAAAGGCCAAACCAAAATATAAAAAAACAGACCAAACCAATTAAAATATTCTTTCTTTTAAATTGCGTAAAACGAAATTGACCCACACTAATTAACCAAACCAACCTAAGTCGTCAGTTTTTCCAGTTTTGAGTTTTTCCATTTTTTATTTACACCCATAGAAAAGCAGCAACCAGATTATTTTAGCTTCAAGCCATAAGAACCAGATTATTTTTAGCTTCAAATACCGTTCTCACTTGGTGGTAAGCATCACACACTTAAATACCAAATGGTAATTGTTTCTCACCCGTGAGATGCAAGCTTGATGGAAGCTGGTGTTTGGATCAACAAGCTGAGTCAAAATCTTCCAGACATTGGCATCTTTCAATTGATCAAGAATCTGAAAATTTTCCTCAGATTTTGCAGCATCAGCAAATGAACGAGACATAATTCGAAAGCTGAACAGAATTTTCTTTTGGGTCTCAGGAGCATCACCATCCTGCATCTTACAAGAATTAACATCTCCAACTCTTCCAGCCACTAGTAGATAAACTCCATACATTAAACATGCACAAACCTGGTTCATCTGCCTAAGAGACAGATACTTCTGCATCTCTTGCTGTATCCTGCAAATCCAAGAGGAACCACAGCCAAAATTAGTGCACCAACCATCATTTTCCAAAATTGAAAGATCGGAGGCGCACAAAAACTCACTTATGTTTCTTGATCTCAAAAATGCATACCTTTGTTTTTGCTCCAAAATCTTCTCAAGAGCCTTAACTTCAACTTTGTCAAACGTTGAGAAGACTCTGAGCAAATGGTTAACTCTATCCTTCACTGGAGACTCAGATGGGAAAAGTGATTCACAAAGAATAGATTCAATAATATCAGATCTGCAAATCAAAATCTTGAGATTAGGCCACCCACTCATTCACACAACACAAAATCAAGAAAATAATGGAGATCCAAAACTAGGGAGAATTGCCCGAAAATGTGATGCTTGAGGCACCAGTATCTAAAAATTACAAAAACAAACTATATGACTTAAATAGCTAGTATATCTTTAAAACAAACACAAGCACTTGACTACATGAAAAAGGAGCATGAAACAATAGAAAAATAAGAAAATTTCATTAAACATCACAATTTGAAAAGTATACAGCGGTACAAAGAAAAGAAAAGAAATAGTTGTTATTATTAATGTCTAAAAGATTAGGGAGTGGTTTTGGAGAAAATTAATACTTGTGATGATTTTACCAAAAAATACCTTTTGGGCCCTCTCTCCATATCGGTGCTATTTTTCTAAGGGAAATCATGAATCTGTTTACCATCTATTTCTTTTTTGTGATTTATCTTCAAAGATTTAGAGCAAGATTTTGTTTCACTCTGGCTTTGTTTGGGTTCTTCCAAAGAATATATTTTCTCTGTAATCCTTAGATCCTTTTGCAAAGGAGGGAAGAAAAAACTGAAGTTTTGGTATTGTGCAGCTGCTGCAACTTTGTGGGTTTTTTGGTTAGAATGAAATGAACGTCTTTTTAATGATAAAGAGCGTGAAGATTTGGGAGCAGATTATCTTATTTTCCAACTCTGGGGCGAGGAATATCAAATATTTAAATTTTGGTTTCATTTTTTTGGGCTTTGGGATAATTTTTTGTAATTAGTAAGGGAATGGGTTGTTATTGCTGTCCTTGATAGTTTCTATTTGTAATGTTTTATATTTGAGGATATCTCATCCACTTTACTGTACTCTTTTTCAGCTATTAATTAAAAATTTGTGAATTCATCAAAAAAAATTGGGGAAGGACCTTGAACAAAATTTGACAGTTGATCTGGATTCAAATTAGAATCTAATCACTTAATTTGTGCTTGCATAACAAAGCCTTATGTGGCAATAAAAAATGCCAGTTAACAGAAACCCAAAGGACTACTCGTAGGCTAGTTACCTAGTTTGCTACTTATGGGAACTACCTTGCATGAAAAATAATAATAATAATAATAATAATAAAGGCTTCAATTTTGTTTCTCTCCAAATAGACCAGTTTCCACTGGGATGCTAACCTTTTGTTAAGTTCCCAACTTGGTACAATGGTACTCATTGTTACTGTTAATTGTTTTCATTAAAATTGAAAAAAATACTTATGTAGCTTTTAATTCTCTTGCTTCGTAAGCACATAATTTTACAGTCTCTCTCTTCCTTCCCCTCTCCCTTCAACATAGTAAATCACTAATCAATTGGGAGAAAGGAAGATGGGCAAGGCAGGGCACATCAACAGAGAAAGAGACAGCCAATATGTCAGCTAAACAAAAATTAAAGCCATGTCAGTTTCTCTGATAATGTTATGTTTTTTTCAACAAGACTCTGTTAGTTTTTATTTATAACCGATATCATCAACAATAAGGATCAACTTGCACATTTAAAAGTAGAATGGAGAACCGATTGAAAAATTTTAACCTCAACAGTAGAAAACCAGTCATTTGTCCAAGTTAAAAATAATATTTAAACCCGACGTTTTGATTTCCTCAACATCACAAAACCGGATTCAATTCGTGGTTACCGACTCTCTTACAAAACAGGTGATCCATGAGATTTACAAATGAGTACAATCAATATGAGCAGGGTTTTTTCTAATGATCAAATATGCGATGTTTTGTCTCTGTTGAGTGGTGGTAACCTTAAAGGCAAGAGAAAAGTCCTTTGCAGTAATTGGTTAGGGCTATTTGTTGGAACATTTGGTTGGAGCAGAATAGAAGAATTTTTGAAAACATGGGGACTGATAGGGATAATATTTGGGAGTGTTGTGTGCTCAATCCCTCTACTTGGAGTGCAATTTGAACAATAGAATCTTCAACAACAAAAGTCATACGATGAATGAGATTTGGGATTTACTTCATTATAAAGTGTCACTTTTAGCTTCTTTGTCAACCGTTTTTTGTAATTATGACCTTTTTTTGATTAACACTGACTGGAAAAATTTTATGTAATCCGGTTGGTGTGGGTTGATTTCTTATCACCCGTTTTCTGTAACTTCTTCTTTTTTAATGAATTTTTCAGTTTCCTATCAAAAAAAAAAAAAAAAATGCTTTTGTAATTACCCCCCCCCCCCCAAAATTGCTGTCAAGTGGAATTTTTTTGTAATCGTCCTGTTTGCCTTTTTGGCCGTTGTATATTATCAAAAAAAAAAAAGATTTCCAAACAAGTAATTGAAATTAACGTTTTGCAACAATATTCATACAACACTAAAGGAGTAATAGTGGAAGGAAAATGAAAGAACAGAAGGTAAACTATTTGTATTTTATGTTACAAGAAAAATATAAAAACCTGAAATCCTTGTCATAAAAGCATCTCAAAATCCTCCCAGGAATCCAAATGAAATCATTGGAGTTGGTTGATCCAGTAGATGATTTCAAAGAATAAACCCTATATATCTCAGCTAGCCTCTCCATGGTATATTTTTTAACAAGCAGCTGGAGATTTGAAAGGAAATAAATAGTCACGACATAATTTTAAAAAGAAACATTAAACCAGAGGAGAAAGATATGTACAGATTTATCCCGAAGACGTTCAGCAACAAGCTTTACAATATCAAATGGAATTGCATTGAAGGAAAGACAAGCTACATCGCAAATTACTGCAACAACTTGTTTTCGAACATTTTCATCAAAGTCCAATAGGCGGTCAGAAAGGGCAGCTACAGAAGGCCAAAATAGACATCAGCCAAGTGTAACTAACAATTAAGTTTTAAAAAAAAAAAATTGTTCCTCATCATGAAAAACTGAAAAGCTTCATCATAATCTCCATTGTCCTTTTGTAGTCTAGTCCCCTCTTGTTTTACAACCTACATTAATAGAAAGATTTTACCCCCCCCCCCAAAAAAAAATAAAAGGTACAATACTTACAAATGATTTGAGAAGCTTCATCTCTAAGAGGATTGGACAGTAGACAGCTCTTGACGTGTTCTAGGACAGACATACGAACCTCAACATTCCTATCTGTCAGTCTTTTTAGAAACTCTGAGAAGATTGGCTGAAAAACTTCAGAGATGGAAGAGCCAGGAAGAGAAAACAAGTCTCCGACCAACCTCACAGCTTTTAAACGAGTATCCAGCTGATCATTCTGCAGATAGTTTTTCCGAAAGGAGAAGAAATAATAAGCCATATATAATATATATTCAAGTCAACGTACTAATACTTATACATAAAACACATGTTCTTTATACCTAAATTAAGGACAAGAGTGGAATAGAAATATCTTAGAGTGGATATTCCACATTACTGGGGGGCATCTTTCTTACCTTTTCAAATCTGTAAACTAACCTCAAACTCGAGTATAAATTTTTTTTTTTTTTGATAGAAAGATGAACTTTCATTGATCAAATAAGAATAAAAACAAACTCAAGTATAAATCATATTAATAATTTGGAAACTTCATACTAATGTTAATGCAGTTCTCATTACATGGATGTTTGGAAGAAAAAATATCATCTCTTACTTCAAGTGTCTTTTGTTGGGGGGGATAAGAAATAATTTCATTGATCAAATGAAATGTGAAAAAGAGCACACTCCCAAGGATTACAAAAAAAAAAAATGAAGGAGCCACACAACCGACTCCCATGTGCTTTGATGATCCTTGAACACAATTTTTTTATAAGAATGCTTGAACTCATCTTTTGTTTCGTAAGAATCCTTGAACACATCTTGGAAAAGTATTTTGTTTCTTTCCAACCATGTAAGCTACAGAATTTCTCTAACCACATTGGGTGAAAGAACCACACCTTTGAGGTTATTACCACAAAGAAACCCAAAAACAGCCAAAGGAAGATCTTTGGGAAGAGGACCTTGAATCATAAAGACATTCAGCAAGGTTCTCCATGGGAAGGTGATAAAGGGGCAATCCAAAAAGAAATGGGCGTCATCTTCACTACTAGAGTTTTAAAGAATACACCAATCTGGTCGTTACAAAGTCTTAAGGAACTTGGCTTGAATTTTGTGTATGGTGTTAAGATCACTTTTGATGAGAGTCCACAAAATGACAAAAGCCAGGTGCATCAAAGTTTTACAGGCATGTCATTACAATATAGCAGTTCATGTATCAAAGGGGATATCTTAATGATGTTTTTTTTTTTGATAAGAAACCTTAATATCTTAATGATGTTCCAGGAGTTTTTTGAGCATGGAATTGTTAATGCCAGTGTTGAGATATATGATTAAATTTACCTTGAACCATTGGCTTAAGCTTTTGGTTCAATTGGTGATTTAACATATTTAATATGGTATCAGAGCAGGAGGTCCTAGGATCAAACCTCCATTATGTCATTTGCTCTAATTTCCTCCCCATTTAAATATTCCACATGTTTGGGTCTTGTACAAATATCCAAGCCCACATGTGAGGGGGAGTGTTGAGATATATGATTAAATTTACCTTGAACCATTGGCTTAAACTTTTGGTTCAATTGGTGATTTAACATATTTAATAGCCAGCATTAATGAAACATACATCAGTCTCATCCCCATAAAAATTGATGCTCTTGCCGTTAAAGACTTTCGCCCCATAAGCCTCACAACTTGCCTTTACAAGATATTGGTTTGCTGCCAGGTTGTTGAAAGTCATTACAAGGTTGTTACCAGGTTTTTTGAGAATGGCATGTCATTACAAGGTGCCTGCAGGTTGTTGAAAGTGCTTCCGAACACAATTTCCATTTACCAAAATACTTTCATTGGTGGTAGACAAATCATAGATTCCATTTGAGTGGCTAATGAATTGGTGGAGAATTGTAGTAGAAGTAAAGAGCAAGGGGTGGTTATTAAACTTGACTTAGAGAAAGCCTATGATTGTGTAGATTAGAACTTCTTGCAGCAAATCCTTAGGAAGAAAGGGTTCTCCTCTAGATGGTGCTTGTGGATGGAAGGGGTGGTTATAAGAATGCTTGTGAGCGCTGACAAGGTGAAGTAGGGCGTCGTTAATTCCATAATGGATATAGTTATTGTCCCTGAGACACAAGAACCTCTTGAAGTAATGTCTTTTCGGAAAGCTTCAGAGGATAACGAAGAAGGGTTAACTGAGGAAGAAGGGACTTTTATAGTGTTTAAAGATAACAGTGGTGAAAAAAGGATGAAACTTGCTGATTGGCTCAGAAGTAGTGATTCTTACATAGCTTCTAATAGAAGGAAACCTCAAAAAAAGAAAGGTATGACACCTTCAAAGGATGCTAAAGGCCAAAGGGAACTTAAGAATCTTAGAAGTTCAATCAACTATGAGAGATCAAAGCAATTGTATCTTCAAAGGGCTATTGATGTTGTTAATGAAGATTCTTAGTTGAATTGTTAGAGGCTTGGGGGGTTGAGTCTAAAAGAAATTTTGTTAGAGTTCTATTTAAAAGTAGTGTTCCTGATTTCGTCATTCTTCAAAAAACAAAATTAGCTACCATTGATAGAAGGATGATTAGATTTTTTTGGAGTGGAAGTTGCTTAGGCTGGGTGTCTTTAGATGCCTCAGGTACTTGTGGTGGGATCATCATCATGTGGGCTGATTTGTTCTTGTTTTTGTAGGAGCACGTTAAGGGTTCATACCCTCTCTGTCAAATTCTCCTTTTTTTAGCTTTCTTGTAATTGCCTTTTTGGGCTTTTTCACTTATCAATGAAATAGCCAGTTTATTATTAAAAAAAAAAGAATATGATCAAGGATCAAGGGTTTTAGGGTTGGTAATTTGGATGTTACACACTTGCAATTAGCGGATGATACTCTCCTTTTCTCGCAGTTCAACAGAACTTTGTTAGACAATCTTGCTCAAGTTGTGGAGTTGTTTCAACTTGGCTCGGGGGTGTCTGTCAATCACCTCAAATCCTCGGTGGTAAGGGTGAATTTAAGCTCTGAAGATATTGTTACAGCTGCTGCCCCCTTTAATTTTATGGTGAGTTCTCCCCATGAGTTATTTAGGACTTACTTTGGGACGTAATCCTCCATCCAAAGCCTTTTGGGATCCCGTGGTGGATAACATTGAGAATAGAGTGTCGAAGTGGAGGAAGCTTTATATATCAAGAGGTGGAAGATTGACATTATTGCACTCAATTTTAAGTAGTGTGCCTACCTATTTCTTCTCGGTTTTCAAAGCACCTGCTAGTATTACCAAAAGAATTGATAAAATTCTTCGAAATTTCTTTTGGGAAGGTGCGGATGGTGATGGAGGGGAGCACCTTGTGAGTTGGAGTAAAATTCCCCCTCCTTTCTCCAGAGGGGGGTTGGCTTTTGGTGGTCTTAGCAAGAAGAATGATGCCTTGTTACTCAAGTGGCTGTGGCGGTTCCCCAATGAGTCGCAACTCTTATGGCATAAGGTGATCTCCAGGATTCATCGTCTCAATGTTGGGGGATGGTGTTCCAATCTCAACCCACAGTCTATCAAAAGAAGCCCTTGGAAGCATATTTATAAGCTCAAGCATCTTATGGATTCTTTTATGGTGGGCAATGGGTGCAAAATTCTGTTTTGGGACTACTCTAGCTTCTCAATTCCCTTTGCTGTTCTCCATTGCTGTTAAGAAGGCTCTTCGCTTCCTATTAGTAATTTCTCGAGTGAAGGCTTAACTCTTGGACTATTGATTTTAACTTCAAGGCTCACAACTCTTGGACTATTGATTTTAAGAAACCTCAATGATTGGGAGGTAGATGATTGGTGTGATATGTTGTCTCTCTTGGAGCCCATTTCCATTAATGATCTTGAGGATAAGAGAGTGTGGCTGCCAAATAGAAGATTGGGTTTCTCTAGTAAATCAACCCTTAGTATCCTTTGGGCTAATGAGGGCTTTAGTAGTGATCCTCACCGTTCACTCATCTGGAAAGTGATCTTCCCAAAAAAATCAAGGTGTTCTTGTGGCTTGTACTTAATGATGGGCTTAATTCTAATAAAAAATTTCAGTCTAGAAATCCATGGATTCCCTTCAGCCTCAATGGTGCAGCCTGTGTCAATGCAACTCGGAGTCTACTGGACACATCTTGTTTGACTGCATTTTCTCTATGGATTCGGATTCGGCTTTTCAACATTTTTAATATAAAATGGGTCAGTCACAAATATCCTAGCTCCAATGTGTTAGCTTTGTTGGGAGGTTCTATGTTAAAAGGAAAGGAAAAAATCCATCCTCTGAAATACGCATATTGAGCATAATAGTAGAATTTTTAGAGACTGTAGTAAGTCGTGGGAGGTTCTCTCGGAGTATAGTGTCCTCAATATGAAGATATGATTTCTCATTAGAAATATAATGTAAAGTACATATCTATTTATAGCCCATTACAGCCCATTCATAACTTGGAGCCCACTCTTCTACATTACTTGGAGCCCACTTATCAATAAGGCCTACTAACTTAATATAGTAATAGTACATATACTTTACACTCAATGCCTCCAAATGGAGTGCAAATTGTAAGCTTTTTTTTTTTTGTAACTATACTCCTTCTATTATAGCTTCCAATTGGAAGGCCTTTTTGTAACTTATCTTGCCTTTTTGGGCATTTTCATACCTCAATGAAATTGCAATGTTTATTATCAAAAAAAAATATAGAGTTCATGTATGAGAACACTTAATTACAATAAAATCAATGGTGATCGAGTCAAACGCACTTACAAAATAGGCAGGTGAAGGACAGAACAAAGATCACCAAAAGAATAATTACGAGTAGCTCTCAAATGAGGTTTGAAGCAATCCATCACGTTCATTCCAAAATGTTACTAACAAAATAAACACGCGAAGCTAACAATAGTTACCAATAGAGTGATTACCAGTAACTCTCCAATGAGGTATGGAGCAATTCCTGACAGGATCTGAGGGGCACAGCAATATATGTCATAAATAAGTTCATGGTAATCGATTAAATTATATGGTGACTTGTTATCTTCCGACATTGAAGATACAAGAAACTGTTTCACAGCAGCTTCAAGTTTTTCAGCAGAGTTCTGTATGACATTCATAGCAAGCCTCCTTGCAGCTGAAGTAATATTCTGGCATTCATATCATGAAACATCATGTCAATAATTACATGAGTACAGATTCAACATATTTCATGTCCTGGTAAGATGGTACTCACATTTTTATTTCGACCTAGAGTAGATAATAAGATAAATAAGAGGTCCTCTCTGATATCCTCACTCTCCTCCAAGAGAACAACCATGATAGTTTGCATTGATAAGAGAACGCTTTCAGGATGATCCTCCCTGCATATGCAAGTGTAGAAGACATTGTCACAAGTCAGTAACAGAAAATTTAAGCACATATTCAAACTCCAACAAATTCCAACTGCAAAGCACATTGACATTTCATTGAAGCTAATTATCTTCTAGTCAGAACACATGAACTGCCACAAATGTAAAGCAAATGTTATTTGATACTGACTACACAACAGACAGAGATAAATTTAGGGCATTTCATTTTCAACCACTCTATGAGCAGCTAGACAAACCTGAAACAATTAGAAAGATGGCGAGTGTTCAATTAATAGCTAAACTGTTCTAGTTCTACGTCACAAGTGCTTCAAACATGTGTATCCAATATTTAACCCTATTATATAATACTAGACCAATATGCTTACAAAAAGAAATTATAAGCACTAAAAATTTCAACCGTGTTTAAGTCTTGTGAATAACATATTACTGCATCAAAAAAAACTTGTATAAGAGAGAGTCTATTACTGCATTGCAATTTTAAACGATAAAACCCTAAAATTATGAGATCCTAGAGTTATTATTTAGTACAGTACAGTTTTTTCAATTTTATTAAATTTCTTCATGGTTGTCACAATCTGAATCTTCTGAAAGAAAACCAGAAATTATGCCACAAAACCAATATAAAATTTAATAATACTTCATATCAACCCAGTGGTCAAGAGGTTCATTTCTAACCTTGAGGTCATGGGTTCAAACCATGTTGGCCCGGACACTCACGGTATTAAAAAAAACACTTAATATCCAAACAAGAACGAAAACCAGGTTCACCAAACTTAAGATGTAATTTGAAAACATATCCAATGGGAATCATTATGAAGCAAAGCAACAAGACATAGGTTATAACAAAAAAGCAAGATATGCAAGCAATCATCTTGGGTCAAATGGACTATGCTTCCATGGAAACATGTATATTACGATTACCATCACCATCACTATAAGCACGTTCATCAAATTTTATATAAATTGAACAACTATCCAATTAAACAAACCTGGCAACGGCGAAAAATGTGCTGAACATTTCATTCACCAGATCATCACAATCAAGGTCCAACATTACAACACACGACCTATATTTAGCAAGAGTCTCCAAAATGATAACTCTCCTACCAAATGAAGGACCTTTGGTATCATTTAATCCACTAAAAGTGCCCACAATCAGGTGAAAGATATCCTGCAAGCAGATACACCAAATCATACGACAGCATAAACTAATAAATCATCTTTGTTTAGAAGAACAAACTAATAAATCATCTTTGAAAAAGTATAAATTCCAATTCCATTAGTCATGGGAGCACCTTTAACACATCATCGCTATAAGGAGCTTCAGGGGCTGTTATTCGGGTTATTTCACAAATACATGTAGCAACTAGAAGCTTCACATCCCTATCTTGGTGCTGAAGCAATTCCGGCTTGACAATTGCATCAATAAAAGGTTGCATTGACTCCAAAATTGAAGCGGATGGTGATTGATCCAACTCAGAAAGATATCCAGCAGCTTGCTGAAAGTTGAAAGATAGCAAAGCATGGCAAGCAGAAAAAAATCGTTTAGCAACTTTCGAAAGAGGATTAATAAGTTTTTTATCGGTTTAGGCAATAATTAATAATAGTTCATGATTTGAAAAATCTTCTGCTCCAAGAATTGCCAAAGAGGGACCCTAGAGGAGTTACTTTACACTCCAACTAATGGCAAGAGAAAGAAGTAAAATATATCTTTTGGCACCTTAATAATATCCACAAGTAGAAAATCTGGAACGAAAGAAGGGGCGCCCTTGAAACAGGCATATTTAAGAACATCGTGCATAATGTTTGCTGCAAATGAGTAAAAATTCCCATTTTCCTTACCAATTAGGTTTAAGAGATACGGAAACTAAGAACAAATACAGTATACAATAATTTGGAGGAAAATAATTTTGTAGAGTTTTCAAGCCAAACGACTGAGTGGCACATGCATGCATTAAAATTCAATAAAAACTAACAAAATTCACTCAAAAAACCTAGATCCTATTGATCAAAAACTTTCGGAGCTTAAAGTAAGGGCATTCATCTGGAATAATCAAGCCAAATATCCCCAATTGAAGACAAAACAATGAAGAATTTAGACTCCAAAACAAAATTCACAAGAATTCCCCATTACAATTTTAAAAATTACAGAAATTGAAGCTCAGAAGTTGAAAACACTCACTCTTTATCAATAAAAAAACAACTCAGCTAGTCTTTCAAAATGAAAAAATCCGAACTTTGAATTACAGAAGCCAAATAATCCATAATTCACAAATCGTATATCGATTTCAAGCTTTAACAGCATCAAATTCAAAAAAAAAAAAAAACAAAGGAAAGAAAAGCGTGAATTGAGCTGGAAAATGAAGAGAATTGAGCTCAAAAAAGAGAGAATTGAAGCAATGGGTACCTTTAAAAGCTTAATAAGAGCATCTTTAGTGGTGGGTGGGTTATCGAGCTTCGATCCCACCTCCTTGAGCTGCTGTTGAAGCTTTTGAGT
This sequence comes from Gynostemma pentaphyllum, assembly GCA_028015215.1. Lineage (NCBI taxonomy): Eukaryota > Viridiplantae > Streptophyta > Magnoliopsida > Cucurbitales > Cucurbitaceae > Gynostemma > Gynostemma pentaphyllum. The sequence goes on from CM051346.1 coordinate 30,587,737, forward strand.
CATTTTTCTTCTTCTTCTTCTTAACGAAACAGAAGAAACTCTCTCATCGATGGTGAAAACGAAGAATTGAGAGATTTGAAGGAAAGGGGAAGAAGGGTTTTTTTCTTTTCTTCTGAATTTTTCTCCCTCTCTTTGGCTCTTTCTTCTCTCTCTTCGCTCTGTCTGTCTCAGTCAGTGGCTATCGGATTCGGGCAAAGAAAGACAGGATGCGAAAAAAAAAAAAACAACTTCAAATATTTTGAGGAAAAACACCGATATTGTGAAACACAAGTCTTTTTAACTAGGAAAATACTTTCGGTCTGTCACGTGGATTTTTTACTGGTTTCAATCTTATTAGATAATATAATATATTATATCAATAGATCTCATAATATTTATAGAAAAAAAAACACTTACATTTATTATCTACTGATTTCTTATATCTAATAAAACTATAACATGTAATTTGTTTTCAAAATATATATATATATATAACGCCTAAAACAGTCAGGTAAAATTTATTTTAATCGGTCAAGATTTAAGTATGTCTCAACGAACTAAATAAAACTTTAGTTTTTCTTTTTTTAACTTCTAGTCTTTTAAATTGTTTTAATTTATTTTAAAAATACCTTTTGTTGGAAAAGTTACCCTTTTAAAATATCTTTTATTAGGGAAATTATCTTTTTATTACAATAATACTGTTTCAGTATACCCCAAATATTTTAATTTTCGTTAAACTTATCCGAAATTACATACGAATTATATTTTTTTTTAATTGTGATTTTCTCAACAAAGGGTATTTTTGAAACAAAATAAAAAGTTAAGGGTATAATTGAAACTTTTAAAAGGTTAGGTGTAAAATTGAAACCAAGGGTGTTTGTTTGAGGGTTTGGGAATGAGAAATGAGTGTGGGAATGGGTTTGTGAATCCATTCTCATGTTTGTTTCACCCTTCTTTTTACATGGAATTGACATCTCATTCTCATGATTGCTATTGGATTTGGCATCTCATTTCCAACACACTCACATTATTTTCACTATTCATTCTCATTCTCATGCAATCCAAACACATTCTTCACAAACTCATGCATCACAAACCCACACTTTTCTTTTTCAGGCATCACAAACTCAGGCATTCATTTCTCAAACCATCAACCAAACACCCTAGGTTAGAGGCACTTTGTATGATTTAACCTTAAATAAATGGTATTTTAATAGAATTAGTTAATGAAAACACACAAAAAAAAATTTACTTATCCCAATATTTTTTTTTAATTAAAAACAATAGAAAACAAATTTTAAAAGTAGTCTATTAAACCCTTTTTTAAATATCAATTTAAAAAAACATTATTAGTTTTTACTAATTGTAAACATGAATGTCAACCCGGCGATAAATTATGTAATGATGCACTCACAGTGTGTCATCTCTCATAACCATTGTATAGTGTTTTTAATAGGAAAGAGGTCATTATTATCCATTAGTTATAGATGGAGAAGTTACGTTGTAGTAGACACATTGAATAATTTTTTCAATTCGACAAGACGGGAAAAGGTGGGGATGGCTTCTTTATCTCATGTTTGTTTAATTTGCAGGGATCATGTACCAAAAAATAAATTCAAATTTTAAATTATTTTTAATTATAATATAGTTCAGTGTTGTGTGATATGTTTTATAATTAAAAATTGTTACAACATGTTCACCCATTGCTATTTTTGCATGTATATGATTTCTTTGAGAAGACTGTAACGACCCGACCTTTTTAAAATTTAAATCACTTGATGCAGCAAAACACAATTAAATAATAATTAAAATCCTCAAATCGATATTCTTTTAAAGAGGTGATTTCTAGAACTCATTGTTCGAAAATAAATTTGTAACATATTTCAAAACAAAATCCATGACTTAGAGTTTACAATCAAATAAATCCTTAATAAAACAACGTCAAGTTCAAAACTTTTCAATATAAAGATTTATAAAGCAAGTAAAAGAATCCAAAGTCATCAATGCAATGATCGTCAACACCTCGAGCACCTACAAGCTTAGAAAAATATTTGGTATTAAAACCATTAGAAACAAGGCTAGTGAGTGATAAACTAAGACTCAAATAATTCTTTAAATACTAACCAAAGAACCATTTGACATCTCCAACCTTCTCACTACTAACAAAATGAAAACTAAACTCTGTTATCAAAACACAAAATTTTAACAAGTATAATTCCACACTCTAATCATAACTCATATCTATATCCACCTCATAACCCAACTACACATATTCATATTAATCTCATATTAACAAATCCATATCATAACATTCCCATAACCATAACATCTCCATAATCACATATCTCATAACATTACTCATATTCACATATCTAATAACATTATTCATATTCACATATCTCATTATACATAACATTATTTAATTTCATATACCACATTATCTATAACATTACTCATTTTTACTTATCACATTCATTTCCACATATCTCATTATATATATCAAAATCATATTATCAAACAACTAGTACGTATCAAGGTGTGATGCTCAACCTCCTCTCAAAAATAAATATAAGATACATTGTTACCTTTAGATTTTCCATGGGTACGATGTCCCATATATATATATATTTGTCCTTTGAGCACCGTATCTCCGGGATACGTTATTTCCTCTGATTTCATCAACATCACATGGTTCTTTTGTATCACACCTCACCAAACAATTCACTCAATACATGTAGGGTACATTACTCAACCAGACTATATAAATTTTAGAGTTAAATGCACCAATGACCCCTGGACTATTACCATTTTTCAATTTACACCCCTGCACTTTCAATTTAGTTTTTTCACCCCCACAATATCAATTTTTCAATTTCTGTCCAATTATCCATCCAAACTTAAACACACCTTATTTTTTTTAATATTTTCTATATGAAATGGTATGTGAAAAGACCATTTGGCCCAATTTAAACCATGCTCAATAAACTTATCCAACTCTCACCCATTCACCTTAGTTAGTCCCCCCCACACAAATAATTACCTCAACAGCTCTTAATTTCATCAAATATCATGAACGATTCTTCCTTCTCGCGTCTTCTTCTTTCTCATGTCTTCATTATTTTGGTTTTTTCATCAACATCACGAACGATTCTTCTAGGTATGATTTTATTTTCGCATAATCTCGTCTCTTTTGTTTTTCGTTTTAGGTACTAAACTCTCTCCTCTTTCAAGCTAGGGTTTAATCAATCGTATGAAATTTCATTCCATTATTGTTTCTCTGATGTTATCTTATGAATTAACATGAAACTTTATAGATTTGTTCGATTTTTGTTTATAGGTTAGGATTTTTGTTTGTGATTTCTTCCACACGTTCCTCACATTTTTTGTGACTGGTTGCTATGAATTGAAAGACGTATGACAGTCATCTTTGTACAATGAAATACTTATGAAAGTACTTGTGAAATTTGGTTATTCTCTAATTGTAATAATCTTCTTACAGTAATACACAAAGTTTGGTCTTATTTTGTCAAACTGTAATGGCTAACACCGACAAAGGGAAAGCTCAGGCTGATGGGAAGGAATTGCTTGACTACTGAAGGGAACGATTGAGTTTCACTTGCTCCTAGTACCTTTGAAAACTTCTTTCGTGCATGATTCATGGCACCACCAAAGGAGAGTTATCCTTTAGGCCATCTGATGAGGCAGAGCATACCAATCAAGTTGGAACGTGAGAACTTCTTTTGTTGGCAAAACATTGCCCTACAAGTGGTGAGAAGTTATGGACTTGAAGGACATATCACACGAGAAACTAAAGCACCTCCAATGTTTCTACCACCGCAAATTGATCTTGAGACTGGGGAAAAATAGGAGTTTCTGCAACAACAAAAATCATGAGTATGATGCATAGGAGATGAAATGCTGGTAAGTTGGCTGTTTAGCACAATGTCATTTCCAATAGTTGAACAACTTATGGGTTTCACATCCTCATCAGAACTCTGGGATGGAATGCGCAGGATGTATGGTGTTAAATCTCGATCGTTGCCCAACTAGAATCGAAGAAGTTACTAACGTTAGATAAATTAAGTTGTTTTAAGTAGTTTAAGACTGTTTTGAGTAGTTTGTTAATTTGAACTGTGAATGAATTCAAATTAGATCATATGATGTTCTACTTCTTTATTTACTATTATTTTATCATGAGAAATGGTAGTTTCATTATTTTATGGAGTGCCGTGATTTCTGCTTGTGTGAAAAATGGACATGTATTCAAAATGTAGAAATCTGGAGGCATCAATAAGAGTTTTGAAAAATGGAAAGATTTATTGCAACAATTTCTTAAAAGCTGAATTCAACAATGTAGTAAAACTGAAAATCTGCTACTTGGGGGTGCAATAGCTATCTTAATATCTTTGAAGCAAAATGGGGTTTGGGATGGCATTCTTTTGGCCATTAAAGAAGTTGATTTTGTTTGAATCAGCTTCAAAGGAGGATAGACAATGACAATCCAATGATATGACAAAATCAGTGCAGCATCATATCAGTTAAAAAAAGAGCTTCAATAATTTGGAGCATTAAACAATAATATCATAAAATCCAAGTTTAAACATAATGGTCACTCAAAAACATAATTTTTTACATAAGCCTAGTCACAATATTCTGCCAAAAAGTCTAAAAAGAAGCTTCAAAATATGTCTAAATCTTCTAAAGCTGCTCCAAACAGTCAAAGTAAGCTGCTGCTACAAAAGCTGCTCCAGTCCAAGCTGCTCCAGTCCAAATAGGCAGATTAGGGAATCATATTATTTTTCCACCATTAATAGCAACACATATTTTGCTTTTGTAAGTAATATACATTTAGATATCATCAATGCTTCCAAGTAGACAAAAGAATAAAATAAAATTTTGTTTCCATGGATCTCTCTGACCTTTAAATTTTGTTCTAATCAGACACAAAAAAGAAACATCATCAAGTAAATATGATTCAAAATGATAAATACAAGTTTCACATTCGACAAGAACAAATATCACTTAAAAGCAGCAGGAATATTACCCGAAAAGGCTGGAATAACTGAAAAGGAGGAAAAAGAAAAGCATGGTCTACCAGATTCAATTCCCTAGTACAAAAGACTTATGTTGTGTGAAATTGTGTTACGTAAGTGCACGCAGTCTAACAAGTAATAAATGATAAGTAAGATATCGTTCCCATGAGGATTATTAGATTAAGTAGGTGTTTAACAAATAATTTAAAGAAAATAAAATCAATGATAAATTTGGGTTGTTATGGTTTATGAAGCTAAATAAATAAAATTGTGAAATTATGCAAAACTAAATAGCTAAATTCTAAATTAATTTGGAAAATAAGTACGGTGGTCTAAAGTTGCTGAAATTACTCCTAAAATATGCAAGAAGATTAAAGTGATTAAACTATATAGTGACAAATAGTTGGAAAATTAAGAATCCCCCTAAAGAGCCTTAGAATTCACAATGCTGCAGCAGTGTTGTGGCTGTTCTGCAGCAATCTGCAATGACAAGTACACTTTTTATGCAAGTAAACCCAATTGTTCAAGTGACTTCGTCAAGCCTAACATGATTCTAAATTCTAACCCAATTTAAATCCTATGTCTAGGTAAAATTAGATTAAGAAATATGTTTTAGTGTTCCGGTTTTAGGCTTTAGGGTGTAAACACATATGTCTATGCATTACTAAAAACAATTTCAAGAATCGTTAACCCCTATCAATCAATATTTTTCCATTCAATTTTAACCTTTTCAAAATTAAAACTAAACTAAACAATTCACTTAGGTTGATCAAGCATAAGCAAAGAGACAAAAATATCGAACTATTGATTGAGCATAAAAACTGAATTTATTAAAACCATGAAAACTAATCCCCCTAACGGTTCATCTATCAATTCCAACCTAAGAAATTTAGCTCATAATAAATTATAAATTAACAAAAGAGTTTAACAAAATAAAAACTAAACCTAACATAATCTAACAATGGAGAAGAAGAAGAAGGAGAAAGAATAATTAAAAGAAAGAATAATCCATAGAGGAAGAGTTGCAAACAAAATTCCCCTTAGGAAAAGCTTCCTTCCAAGTTCTCAAGTCTGCCAAATCTCTTACGTTTTCTACCTCCTTTAAGTTTAGGTTAATTTCTTTCCTGTTCTTGTTTTTGGGCTTGAGCTTCCTTTTAGTCTCCTCAAAATTACTCTTAAGTTGGACCCCAAGTAGTGGGCTTATTTTATCTCGCATGGATCTGTTGAAACTGGCCCGGAAATTAGACTTTTAGGGCTGAAATCGTGATCTGCTACTGTTATCAAATCTGCTCCAGTGTGCTGCAGCACTGTGCCAAAATTTGCTACTTTCTTCTTTCTTCCTGCATGAAATTTACAACTTTTTAGGGCTTTCTTTCATTCAAAATGACAAAATAAAAATACCGAAAGCCTAAAACACTTCCAACATATTATTTAAAGTGCTAAAAACCCGAGTTTTTCTCAAAATATGCTTTATTAAATAATAATTCTAAATGAGTTCAAAGTGTGCAAAATATGAGCAAAGTTCAATCAAATAATTATCACATAGGCATTAAAATAGGACCAAATAACTCTATTTTACAAAGTTATCAACTTACATAGTAGATTTCATGAGCTTAATAAGCGTAAAAGTTTGACATTGATAGACCCAACAATTACTTTACAAACTGACCTGAAACCAAAGAATAAATAAGACATAAAGAAGTAAGCATGATTACCTAAACGTTGTCATGGTTACTTAAAACTCCTTAGCTATTAGAAATTGATTTCTTCTTGCAAATTCTCCTCGATGGGTTCACCAATGCTTTACAAGACCGTGCATTGTGACCATTGTCACCACAGTTAGAACACATGATAATTTTACCCTTCTGACTTATTCTCAGCCTATTTTCAGTAGGTACCTCGTCAGCTCCCTTTGTCCTTTTTCTCTTCGGTTTTCCAAGCTGCTTTCAGTATGGAAGTGGTTGGACGAGGATGGAATCCATATCCGACCATTGTTCACGACTAGGCATTGGCTTGATTAGAGTATTGTATGCTCGTAAGAATGATCTTTCTACAAACTTTCAAACCATTTTTACAAGCAAATAGACAAACATATAACCGTTGAAAAACATTCCCAACCGTTTTCATTAAAACAGTTGAACCAGGATTCTATTTTCTCAATGCGGCATAATATAACCACAATTATTCATATTGTTTTGGACGCATCCCATTGATAATTTCAATTGCAAGACTTTTAGCTCTATAACACTTGCTCAAAAAGACAATGACATTCAAGTCCCTTTTTATCATCTGTCAACATAATGTTTCAACCGACGAAATAGGGTCGTCCCAAAAATTTTCAACGCATTTCTTAGCCAACCAAGATGCAGTGACTTTCCTATTATAATATGTATGCTACAGTCAAAGTGTTCAAGTTGAAATGACTTTATCTGAAATTCAGTTTTCGCTTGGTTTAAGGATGCATGGACTCTCCAACCACATTCCTTCTTACACAAAGCGGTTACTCGGTTGAAATTATTATTTTTTAAATAATAGTCAAACTTATTTTCAATGGAAAACTTTCGCAGTGCCTTCTTAAATGCTACATGATCGAAAAACTCGTGACCTATATAAAGAACGATAGGCCTATTCATATCAGTTTATTCATTGAATTCAGGATAATGGGTTGATGTATCACTCTCGCCATCACTACACACACTGCACAATTCATCGTTATCATCATATTTGGATTCAACATCATCTAAACTACTATCACTATCCCCATGTACCATATCTCTGTCTTCATCTTCTTCAAAGTCCCATTCATTATCTAAACCATCATCCACATACTCCTCAAGCCTAGTTTCATTAAGATCCTTCTCATTCTCATCAACCCTAGCTTCATTAAGATCCTCCTGATTCTCACAACCCTATCTCCACCATTTTGTATTTCTTCATTCTCATCAACCTTAGTTTCGTTGAGATCCTCCTGATTCTCATCAACCCTATCTCCACCATTTTGTATTTCTTCATTCTCATCAACCCTAGTTTCGTTCAGATCCCCCATTGTCATCAACCCTAACTCCACTATTTGAATCATTTCTTGTCTTAGCATCTTCCTCATCCTCATAATCATCTATGTTCCTTAATCTGAAGGGTAGAGGCACCACATCGTATAATACACAATAAATTTGGACAATATTACCACAGTTTAACCTATATAGCAAACCATACACACCATTGTCATCCAAGAAAGGCTTCAAACCCGAGTCGAAATCTACTTCTGGGAATTTATACCAGTAGCACTTCACGTTTTCATATCCCAGCTGCTGAGCACAATAAAAAAAGACGGTTACAGTAAAATAGTCTATATCAACTCCACATGCTACATGAAGCTTCCCACTGATATATTTAACTACCGGTTCAAATTCAAATGATCCACCATAATAAAACTCAATTGTCACCAATTCGTTCATGCCTACAAACATTAAAGGAAGTCAGTAATCAATACTTGGGACCACTATAAATTAATAAGAAAACTGATAATTGGGACCACGTGTAATAAAAAACCTATAAATGACATATGGCCCACCATCACACTACAAATTGGATTAAAGACAGACAATCTCCCAACAAAAAAACAGAGACCACGTGTAATAGAAAACCTATAAATGACATATGGCCCACCATCACACTACAAATTAAATTTGATTAAAGGCAAACAATCTACCGACAAAAAAACAATAAACAATAAACAAATTGACACTAGAAAGGCAGAGAAAGGAACATATGAACAACAAAAAGGATGGACCACCACAAACTTGAATAAATACAAATACATAGTCACAAAAATCATTACAAATACCAAAATCCCCATTAATACTAAAACTATATATAGTCAGAAAAATCAATACAAAAATAGTTTCAAGAAACCAAAATTCTATGAACTTCCAAAAAACAATTTGAAGAAACCAAAATTCTATGACTTTCAAAAATCACACAAATTCAGTTTGAAGAAACCAAAATTCTAGGAAAAGTTCTTCCAACTTCCTAAGTACTTTGAAACTACAATGGTAGATCGTGGAAGAAACCAACGAAATTTCAGAAATAAAATTTTAGAAATTTGGTTAATACCTTCGTTCATTCGCTACACCTTCACCTTCATGTTCGCTTCACCTAAACCTTAAACATCCTTTACGTTTGCTTGAAGTTTTTCTTCCTCAGTTTCTTCGTTCCTTCGCTTCTTCCTCAATCGTTTGCTTTAATCGCCCTTCTTCAATTAATCGCATGAATCTCTGAACTTTTCTTCTTCAGTCAATCGCATGAACCTCTCTTCCTCAGTCGTTTGCTTCAATCACATGAATCTCTCTTCCTCAATCGTTTGCTTCTATCGCGTGAATCTCTCTTTCTCTGAATCACATGAATCTCTCTCTCTCTCTCTGAATTGCTCTTCACTCCATTGTTCGCTCGTGGTCGAGGTTAATCTGAAATTAACCATGGCCATTTGGTGGAGGTTAATGTGACTAAGGCAGGTAGGTTAGTTTGACTTATGGTTATAATGGTCTTTTACCATACCCATTGGTATAAAATATAATAAAATAAAGAGGTATGTTGGATTTAATATTTTTATTAGATGAAATTCGGAAGGAAAAAAGTGCAGGGGTGAAAAATACCAAATTAAAAGTGCAAGGTTGTAAATTGAGAATTGCTGAAAGTGCAGGGGTCAATGGTGCATTTAACCCTAAATTTTATATATGTATTAGATTTTCTATTAAAAAAATATTTCCTATATAAAATTCTCTTTTACTTTTATTAGATTTCTCTCTCATTTTTTATTTTACTTTATTTCACTCTTTTTCTCCACTTTTTAAGACCACACCAAATCCCTTATTTTATCGAATTTTCCCCTCTTCTTAAATTGACTAATCTCTCATTTCACCCAACAAAAGTTCAACATTAAATCTCGATTTGAATCTCTTTCTCCCCTCCCTAAGATACCAACATTGGAGATTTGAAGAAATTAAAAAGGTTTATTCTTTATTAATGTGAGTTTTATTGCTTTAAATAGATTATTATTATTTATTTGTTTATTTGAAGTAAAATAATCGTTGTTTTTTTCTTGATAATTTTGGTTGCATCAATGATATATACATATTACCTTGTATTATTTATTATGGAGTACGGTACATAAAACATAAGATTGTATAAAAATGATTGCAATATAAGATTGGTTAAATAAAATTGTGATATAAATTATAATTAGTTAATATTGTGATTCTTATTATTATATTTGCTAAAATAATATTTGTTTGGAAACTTTAATCACAATGATTTGTGAGATAAATATAATGTGGTTATCATTTTTTTATAAGTAATAGAAATTTCTTAATTTAAATTTACTTTAGTACAAATCAGAACTAAAAATTCCAATAGAATTGATTGAATTAACTTCAGTAAAACAAGATATTTTGTTCAATTTAAAAAAAAACACGTGGCTAATGATACGTCACGGATGAACTTGATAACTAATGAAAGTGACTTATCTATAGTGATGAGAGTTCAATTATTGGTTTTTAATGGAATAATCCAAGTAGGGTTGTAAAGAATAACCGACTAAACCAGCTTTGATTTGGTCGGTGAACTCAACCAGTGGTTTGATTTTGGTACATCGAATCCAATAATTGAACTCATCAGTTCAGGTTTGGTTTGAGGAGTACAAAACCGCCTCCAAATAGAATTGAATTGATAGCATTATTTTAATTAATTTTTCTTTTTTGTTTTAAAAGCCTAAGCCCGAGGCAGCCCATATACACCCCCGAGCCCAGCCCACAAGACCCATATCTTACCTCACTCAGACCTCACAGTCATCATCTGACTCGACTCGGACTACGTCCAAGTTTGGCTCATAAGTCAATATTTGTCGGGTCAGCTCTGAGGGACTTCTTTACTAAATTAGCGGAATTTCATTTTGTAAACTAATTAACATTTAATTAAGGATCTATTAATATCATGCAATACATGATAGAAACATGAAGAACATGTAAATTCATGCTTGATTTTCAAAAATCAAGGGCCTTTTACTTACATTGAGTAATAAATGGAGAATATGGTTGGAGGTTTCTTTACAATATCAATCCTCAGCAACACCAGATCTTCTATGCTATATCCCGATCGATCAAACGAAACACGATTGTGGGATCGAACTTTAGGAAGAAGAAAAATATCGTTCTTCCCAATTTTATAGGGAGAAATTGGCAACTTAGGGAGTATGGGGAGGAAGTGAGTTTTTCAATTTATAAGGAATAACCCAAGTCTCTCTTTTTTTTTTTTTTTTGAACAACACCAAACAGTAACTCAAGACAATAAAAAAAGAATTCTAGAGGGAAGGTAGCCCTTCCAACAACCATTCAATCCTCCATTAGCCGCCTCTTTAGCAAGTCTATGCGCCCAAACATTACAATCACGCGAACGTGCGCAAAACCCAACACCATTTTAGCCTCCGATAATTCCTTAATATCTTCAATGGTTTGAGAAATCTCTTATTTATATACTAATGAATATTTTAATCATATTAGGATATTCCATAGGGATAAATACAAAAGAATTTTTTTTTCTCTTTCCTTTATCTTGGTATTTTCGAAAATACCAAGATAAATAAGAGAATATTTTATTTTATTTTATTTATATTGGGCTAATCTCAATTGGGTTCATTGATCCAATTGTACTAGAAACTCTCTCTAAAGTAATAAGTCAAACTTAATTAATTTATTTATTAATTACCATTTAAATACAATACTTTATTTAAACAATTAATAATATTAATATTTTCTCCCGATTAAATATTATCAAATGATATTTAATTATTAATTTCCATTTAAATAATATTCAGTACTTAAACAATTAATAATAAATATTTTAATTGATAATATTTTATTATTAATTAATAATATTAATTTAATTATTAATTTCCATTTAAATAAAATTAATTATTTAAACAATTAATAATTACCAATAAATTTCCATTTAAATAAAATTAATTATTTAAACAATTAATAATTACCAACTAATTTCAAATTATCAATTACCATTTAAATATGCTCAATATTTAAATAATTAATAATGTTCAATTAATAATATTTCATTATTAATTTTCTGTTTAAATAAACTCATTATTGAAACAATTAATAATATTTCTATTAATTACAGTTTAAATATACTCAATATTTAAACAATTGACATTGCGTATTTAAGTAATTCATCTTACTTAAATTTGATTTCTTCAATTTGATTTCATGACTACGATATTTGGGCTAGCATAGAAACCTGATGAACCTATAGATCACAGGGTTAATAATTAGTCAATTAAGTGATTAACTCATAATCAGTTAATTACTCATTATCTAACTATGAATAATTCCATTATAGACTTATAGCTGAACTCCCCTCAATATAGATGAGTTATGTCCATTTAGTTTATCGTTTATTTATATATGTGATATATTCTTCACATGGAACCCTCATAATTATAGGCAGATAAATTTATTGTTTTACCCCTGTAATTACCTCTTTAACCTTGTGTCCCGCTGATTCTCCAATGAACATTATTTGTAGTCAAACTACAGATAATATACTTTTGTGATCAATAGAAGTCGTGGTGCCACTTGTTCATGTCTCGAATCAGTACATCAAGGGAGTTTTCTAAAGTTCCTAAAATATTTAGGTATCGCATTGATACCGTTAATTTAGAGGAAAGTTATGAATTCCGTCTCGTGTAAATGTGTTCGCAGCTACTATCTCGTTATGTTCCCAAAAGTATTGAGCGTTCATGTCAGATTGCTCTCAACCATGTGAAACAAAGAATATAACTCCATAAATAGGAGTTCACATTTCACTCAGGATTGAGATTTATCACGGTTGATAAACTTAGTTTGATATTTGATCTATTCTCGTAAATGGTACTAATGAGAAATTTGATCAAACATCGTTGTTGTAACATCCCCAAATTCCCATAACATGGAAATACAATAGTACGGAAGCATAAATAATGTTCAAATCCTTTTCTCATTTAAATTAAAATTCAAATCATCAGTTTAAACATCTATCGATCTTATTTAAAACAAAACTTATATACTCTCAAACAAAATTCTCAATCAAAATAAAAGTTTAAATAACGATAAAAACTCAAAATAACATGTATCAACATAATTATTTTAGTTCCAACCCAACTAGATGACTAAGAGAAGAAGGAAAATAAAACATCGGCGTGTAAAACCATGCCAACCATCCACCATTCACGAACTACATCAATGTCTGGTTTTCTTCTCCTTTTTACCTGAAAAAAGAAAAGAAATGTAGCATCATGAGGCTACACCCAATGAGTAGAAAAAGTTAAAAGAAAAGTAATGTCATGAGAAGATTTCTAAGTTCATAGTCAACCTCACAACTTCCAACATTTTCTCTCAACTCTACAAGAGTCCAATTTTTACACAATGCCTTAACTCAACTAATGTTCACAAACAAAAGTGAGTTTCTTGCTCAAAAGCATCAAACACGTGTTTCCACATTTCAACCTTTTGAGGTATTCTTCTTGTGTGTTTTCGAAGCACACAAGCGAACCTATTATGTATATTCTTTCCCATTGATCAAATGGAATGAACCTGCCCTATTAAATGATATGATGTTGTGCACAACTATAACTATCCACTCAACGACATATTCTTCACTAAGTAAGACCCTTCTTAGTGAACCTCCAACTATGTTGTTTAAGGAATCAAAACAACATGATTACCTAAAAGCATCACTACCAGAATTTTTTGTCAAGCCTAGGTCTACTTTATACTAGTTTATAGTCTAAAAAACTCGTTTATACTAAAACTGACTTTTAAATGGCTTAAACTCCCAAATTCAAAATTTTAGAAAAATAGATTTTTCTCAAGCTTAACATGAGCTTAAAAGCTCATGGAATACAGTTCAAGATGTGTTAGCTAAATTTGGCTCAGCAGTATGGGATTCCAAGCATCCAAATGATAAGATATGGACATCTTTCTTCAGAAAAATCAAAGCAGAAGATCTAGTGTTGCAGGCCCGATGGATGCCTTTTAGCGCTTTGACTTACAGATGTGGAAACTTTAACACTGTTCCACTATTGGGAATTTGGGGATGTATTTACTATGCACTACTTCTGGTACTAAGACAAATGTCTTTTAAGCAGTTCATTCTAGTGACATATGATTTGAAAGATGCAGAATTTCCTTATAAATTTCCAGAGTATAATGACAAAAGGAAAAAGGCCACAAATGCATGGAAGAATGCAAGGAAAATCCAAAACACTGGACATTGCAGTGGTATATCTCGAGAATACCAAATTTGGCATCTGAATAGAGTAAAAATTGCAGGAGAACCTATTGATAAAGATGAATAAACTAAGAGAGTGGAACTAGAAAAATCTTGTCAATGGGTAGAGGAATTCCAAGAGATGGAAGAAAAGAACCGGCTTTTGATTCAAGAAAACGAAAAAATACGCAACGAGGCAAGTCAATGGATGAATCATGCAACTCTTTTGAAAGTTGAATTGGACAGAACGAAGAAACTTGTTGAGAACCAGTAGAAGTTTGAAAAAGAGTATGAAATTCTAGATCGAGAACGAAGACAATTAAACAAGGAGAATCGGAGGTTAAAGAATGAACGAGCAAGATTATTGTCAACTCTTGATGCAAATGATAACTATATTAAAGATCTCAAGACAGGGAAGGACGTTTTGTATGAGTTGATTGAGGATTTGAAAGCTAGAACCGAGGTGCGGGATGTACAATCGATCGCTCTTCCGGTGCTTGGGAGCGAAGTCTTCACTTTTAATTAAGGTGAGAATGATTAGAATTTAAAGTAACTATAGAAAGCAAATAAGTACGTTGATTTGTAGATTCGGGAACTAAGATTAGAATCCAACCTAAGATTAGAGGGAGTGAGTTAGTGCCTTAGGATTTTGAGTTAATCCTTTAGGCGAGAAACTTAGGATTTCTCGATGAAAACCTCGAATCTTAGAAGATTCTAAGTTAGATTAGTTTCGGAGTTTAAAATGGATCATTTGGAAGTTTAAGGATACAAGACTTTGATAATGATTGGTTGATAGAACCTCGGATTATTGGAAGTTTAGAATCCTTGAAAGTTTAGGTTAATCGTTATAGTTTGACCTTTGCTTTTATTATTGTTAGCGGAGTTCGATCGTGTAACAACCCGAGTTTTAGGTAAGGGTATTTTGGTCTTTTCTTCAATTTCGATCTAAATAATTTTATTTTGGGTTATTATTAATCGTCGCGTCGATACGAGTCCAACGCCTTTGACTACACTCGATTCCGAGTCCCGAGTTAAAAGTTATGGCTTGAATACCGTTTACGTCCCTAACTTTTATTATTCATTCCAGGGGCAGTATTGTAATTTCTCAGCCAATATTTGACACAAAACCCTAGGTTGCATAATTCTTTTTTTTTTTTTCACGGTCATCTTCCTCACCACCGCACGCACGCCGGCTCCTGCAAGCCGAGTCCTTCGTTTTGTTTCTCAAGGTAAGATCTTATTCATTTTGATTCATTGATTCTTTTCCGTCAATCCTGAGTTAACCTCCAACCTCTGGGCTGTCTTTCGATCTCAGTTTTGAGCCCCGTTCTTCGTCGAAAATTCAAAGAATTCAACTTCAACTATCTCCAAATTCTTTGGTACGTTTTGTTTACTTTCGATTCTGTTGGTTTTCAATTGTTATCGAGTTAATTTTAGTCTAATCGGGCGTCATTTTTAGTGCGGTTTAGACCCTCGTCGGATTGTCAATTGGCTCGCCGGTTTCCGGGTTGGGTTCTCTACGTTTTGCTCGGGTTTTGGGTCGTATCATTGTCGTGTTCTTCGTGCGTGGGTTCGAGGCGAGTGTTGGGACGAATTTGTGAAGGTAAGCTGCTGAGTTTTAGTTAATTAAATGAAAAAGAAAAAAAAAAAAAAAAAAAAAAGAACAGAACAGCGTCTGCCTGCGTTCTGCTGAAGGTTGAAGATGAGCCGGTCCAACTGGACCGGCTGGACTGGTCCAGTTGGACCGGTTCAGCTGGTCCAGACCGGTTCAGGGGCGTTTTTGGCTCAATTTGAGCCGGTTTTCGTCCCGTTTCTCCGGTTTTCATAAAATTGACTTTTAATTAATGTCAATACAGGTTTTGGGCACCTCTAGGATTTTATTCGGCATCGTTTCGAGTTCGTTTGCTTGCTCAATTTGCTAATAAGGTAGGTTAATTCCTACTTAAAGTGTTAAATTGAATTTCCTTTTGAATGATTGTTTTGCCTATGATTGTTCGTATGACTTGGGAGATGTTTTTAATAAATATCTAAGTGTTATGTGATTATTTGACTTTCGATTATTATTTAAATATTATTATATTTGGTTTGTCAATAGGTGATAAATAGAGCCTTTAGGATTTACAATTTGGGTTGGACCTAACCTTAATAAATATTAAATTTGTAGAGCGCGTCTATGGCACGTATCATGAGTGGCCCTATACCCCACTATGATCATATTTTCAAGCGCATAGTACGGCACGTATCATGAGTGGCCCTATACCCCACTATGATACATATATGCAAATTTAATTAAGATAAAGATTAAAGGAGACGTTGTAGGCTAAGTACCTACTAAATAAATAGGCTAAGTACCTATCCTTATAAATGTGAAATTGGGGTTTTGGACTAGTATCCAATAGTTATTGTAATTGTTGTGATTTCAATTTAGCTCACTTATATAAGTTGAAATTAATCTACTGAGCTAAAAACTCACGGTATTCGAATGCCCTGCAAATTTAAATTTTGAAGGTAACGTTAATAATATTGGAGCTCGAGGCGCATGACGAGGATGGTGCTACATGGAGGCCTTAGGATTTATTTGTTTTATCTTTTCCTTTGACTTTTCATATTAGTCATTTCTTTTGTCATTTGGGATATTTTAATTTATTTTATTTTAACTCATGCATTTTATTTGGATTTTAGTTATTTGAACTGGCGCCACATTTAAACGTTTTGTTTTATCTTTTATTTGTCATTGGTAAAAGGCTTCCGCATTTAATGTTTTAACTCTGGTTTATTTATCAAAGTGAATTCGTTCTTTTATTATTTATTTATTTATTTTATTTGAGTCGGGTCTTTACAGATCGATATATCGTTCGTCCGGAATTCTATCTATTTTACTTTATGCCCTTTTACCTTACGTTCTTTACTTTATGCTTATTTCGGATGCTTTATCATTTACTTTTATTTTATTTACTTATACAAGCATATGTAAACATATGCATAACATCTCGCATCATTGAAAAGAAGTTGAATTGTAAGTTGCGACGCACCTATTACTTCCTTATGTGGAGTTGAATTGTAAGTTGTGGACGTACATATTACTTCTCATGCATAGAAGTTGAATTGTAAGTTGCGAACGTACATATTACTTCCTTATGTGGAGTTGAATTGTAAGTTGCGGACGTACATATTACTTCTCATACATAGGGAGTTGAATTGTAAGTTGCGGCGCACATATTACTTCCTTACGTGGAGTTGAATTGTAAGTTGCGGACGTACATATTACTTCCTCATGCATAAAAGATATTGTGGAATCCTACGGGATGTCTTTATACAATCATGATTATGATTGGTGATATAGGGAATCGAGATGTTATATGTTAAACAAAGTTTATCCACTTTACTTTATTTGTCATAACAAGTTAATAATTGAGAATTGACTACAAGTGTAGTAATGTTATACTTGGAATAATTACCTAGACTTGGAGAATTCTAGGAAAGAGTATGTCAGTTTAATTGGACATAAATCGAAATGCGAGTTTGAGGTATATCTTTACTTTTTATGCTTATTATTCTCACCTGGGCTTAGTTTGTTAGCTCATGATATTACAACCAATTTCGGATAATGCCTTGGCTAGAGGTCGAGGAGGAGGAGGTGGTCTTGCGTGATCGAGGGATGCCGACCTCGAGATGGACTAATGGATTTGTAAAGTCTATGTTTTATTTGGTGAATTTTTAAGACTTTGATTATTTTGTATCATATTTTGGCTCATAAGAGCTTCTGGATGATGTTTTTATGATATTATATATTTGAACTCCTGATTTGGACTTAAAGTCCATGAGATTTTATTAGATGTGAAAATTAGGATGTAAACAGGTTTTCGGCATGCCAATTTTCAAACAAAACCACGCCAATTTTTCGTAAATTAAAAGACTTCCACTGTTTTCTCTGATTTTAAATTATTTAAAAGTGACGGGTCGTCACATGCATCGTTAAATTTTCAGCTTAATGGAAGCCAAAAGGCTTGCGAAGAAATGTTGGTGAAATACAGTGACTTGGAAGCAACTTATAATCACATAAGAAATGATCACCAGTCATTGAGAAATGATTTCAGATACATTATGGATCAGGTTAATACAACTATGGATGCTCTACGCATGATGGCTACGAGAGCTCGACAATTTGCAATTTGGGCAGAAGAGCTTGTGGAAGGGATTTCACCAATGCATCCAAACACAGAAGACTTAATCCCATTTTTTAGGATGATACGAAGGGACCTTGGTCGTTTTGGCCTTTTTCATTAGAAATTTGTTAATTTTCATTGTTTATTTTCTGAATAGTATGGTTAGTTATTTTATTAAAAGTATCTATGTGTTTATTTAGTCTCAATCAATAAAACGTTTTACTTTCTATTTTATAGCATTTTCATTAATTTTATCCTATATATATTTTAAAAATCAGAGTGATAAAAAATAGCTCGAGAAACACATTTCCATCATTCTTATAACACAAGATCAAGGTCGAGGGTAATAGAGGAACATGATACAGAGCAAGAAATGAAAAAAAGAAGAAGAGAGATTGAAAAAACAAAGTACACAAGAGAAGTTGAGAAGAGATGTAGATATAATACAAGAGCAGCTTGTCAGAATTCTCGTCGCTATCGAAAAAGGGAAAGGTATTGCAGATTCAGTTCAACAGACTCCAACTTTTCAATCGCAACCACACTCCGACCCTGATTGTTCATTTTACCCACCAGGATTCACTCCTACCTTCACACAGACATCGACAGAAGGATTACTCCCACAGACTACTTCATACAATCCACTGTATGGAAATACAGTAGATTGTCAAATTCCAGTCTTTAAAAGAGGTCAACAAATTCCTATGGGAACCATCTCCCACCAAACAAATGATCTCTTTAGAGCCAACTTCACGACACCAAATCTTGGTGATCTTGAAATCAAGAAAGAATCAGATGAAAATGAGAAGAAAACCGTATCGAAAGAAAAGCTTGAGGTATTTGAAGAGAGACTAAGGGCAGTAGAAGGAACTGATGTTTTTGGGAACATTGACGCCACCCAGTTGTGCTTAGTACCGGAGGTAATCATTCCATCAAAATTTAAAGTATCTGAGTTTGAAAAGTATGATGGGACAACCTATCCTAAAAGTCATCTTGTTATGTACTGTAGAAAGATGGCAGCTTATAATCAAAATGATAAGCTCTTTATTCACTGTTTTCAAGATAGTTTGACTAGCCCAGCTGCTCGTTGGTACATGAAGCTCAATAGTTCACATGTTTGCTCATAGAAAGATTTGGCAGATGCTTTCCTGAAGCAATACAAACATAATATCGATTTGGCTCCTGATCGACTCGACTTACAGAGAATGGAGATGGACACTACTGAAAATTTCAAAGAATATGCTCAGAGGTGGCGAGACACGACTGCACAGGTTCAACCACCTTTAACCGATAAAGAATTATCTGCAATGTTCATCAATACTCTAAAGTCCCCATTTTATGATCGAATGATTGGAAATGCATCGACAAACTTCTCTGATATCATGACGATTGGAGAAAGAATTGAATTTGGGGTAAAACATGGAAGAATAATAGATGCCAAAGTTGAGTCATCGATTCCAAAGAAAGGAAACTTCATTAAAAAGAAAGAAGGTGAAGTACAAATGGTAGGAAAAGGAAATTTTATTCCCTGGACACAACCATCGCAACCCATTCACTACCCAACCAACTACTACTATAATCCATCCGGATACCCCCAACAGTTTATCAATAATGCATCTTACCAATATCCTCTAATTCTTCCACAAAATCCAAGACCTGTTAACCTAATATATCAACCCAGAAGCTCATCAGGAAATCCTCCGATTCCATAAACCCACGGCCAGCAAAATAACAGAAGACAACAAAAACAAGACAACTTTGATCCTATTCCGATGTCATATACCGACCTTTTTCCTCAACTTATTGAGACTCACCTTCTAACTCCAATTCCAGCAAATCCCATTCAACCACCTTATCCCAAATGGTATATATGACCCTAATGCCCATTGTGACTATCATGCAAAAGCTTTTGGGCATTCGACTAAAAACTACATTGCACTCAAATATCAAGTGCAAGCTTTGATACAAGCTGGATGGTTGAACTTTAAGAAAGAGAACACCCCAGATGTTAATAAAAACCCTCTCCCAAACCATGGTGGTCCTGGAGTAAATGTGATAGAAAGTTGTGAAAATATTACAAAGAAGCTTGTAACGGAAATCACAACTCCTATGGCAGAGTTGTTTGAATTTCTTCACAAGAATGGGTATGTTCAAATGGAACAATTAGGCTCAGAGCAGAAACAATCTGATAATAGTTTGACCTGTTTGTTTCATACAGGGGCAAAAGGTCATTCTATTCAATTTTATCGTTCTTTCAAGAAGAAAGTTCAATCTTTGTTGGATTCAAAACAACTTATCATCTCTTATGAAAAGACGTCTGAAGTTTACAAGGAGAAACATATAATATTGTTGATGGCCTTCTCACCGGAGAGAATTGGAAGCCAAAACCTCTCACAATAATATATCATGATAAACCTAACATCAACATGAGCAATTGTAACCCAAAGCCAGTCACTATCCAAGTTCCGAGTCCTTTTCCATATAAAGACTTGAATGTTGTCCCTTGGAAATATGACTATATTGTGATTTCTGATAGTGAGAAGGAATCTCTTCCAATTGAAAACATTACAGGAGTAGGTGGGATGACAAGAAGTGGAAGATGCTACATGCCTAATGATTTCTTAAAAGAAAAGGAAAATAATTCAGAAATAAGGGAGAGGAAAAAAATGAAAGATGATGAGAGCTACTCAGAAGAAAAAACGGCAGTTCAAGATGGAGAATGTAATCATCCTGTAGCAGAGGAAGAAGTCTAAGAATTCTTAAAGCTTATCAAGCAAAGCGAGTGCAAGGTAATAGAACAATTGGGAAAAACACATGCAAAAATTTCTATTTTATCCTTGTTACTGCATTCCGACGCACACAGGAAAGCTCTGCTTGAAATTTTAAATCGGGCATATGTAACACCTGATATTTCAGTGAACAACTTGAGTGAGATTATCGAGAATGTAACATCCTCTAACATATTGACTTTTATGTGCGATGAAATTCCTCAAGAGGGCTATGGGCATACTAAGGCCCTACATATCTCTGTTAAATGCAAAAATTTTGTGGTGTCAAAGTATTAATCGACAATGGGTCCGCTTTAAATATAATGCCTAAGTCAACTTTGGAGAAATTACCCATTGATATGTCTCACATCAAGTCGAGTTCAATGATAGTAAGGGCTTTCGACGGGAAACGCAGTGCAGTGATTGGAGAGATTGAAATTCCAATCCAAGTAGGGCCTTGCACATTTAATATTCATTTTCAAATCATGGATATCTCGCCAGCTTATAGTTTTTTGCTAGGGCGACCATGGATTCACTCTGCTAGAGTAGTCCCCTCTTCGTTGCATCAAAAGTTAAAATTTATTGTTGATCGAAGCTCATTTGCGTGTCTGGTGAAGAAGACTTTATCATTTCAAAGCCTGATTCAATGCCATATGTGGAGGCAACAGTGGAAGCATTAGAATGTTCTTATCGATCGTTTGAAGTCGCGTATGCTTCAATTACACCTGGAGAAGTCACAAACATAAATCAAAGTATGGCAAGATTATCTTTGGAAAAGAAATTTCATAGTCTGGAAGAGTTATTGCAATTGAAAGATAATAAATACAGGTTTGGTGTGGGTTATAAGCCAACCAGAACAGATATAACCAGAGCCCAAAAAGAGAAGGAAGAAAAACGTATGGCAAGATTTGAGAATAGAGAGCTAGAGTATGAGAAAATGAAAATACCTAACTTAGGCCAGACATTCAAAAGTGGTGGCGTGATCCACTATGGACAACAATTGTCATGTCTGACCAACTCAATAGTCGCAGCCATTATAGAAGAGGAGAAAGAATCAATTGCATTGATTTATCAAGTTCTAGAAGATTTCAAGCTAAAAAATTGGGAGAGTATAGAGCTGCCATCATTTTTAACTATTTCAAAGTAATATTTCAATATTTCATTTTTATTATTTGTTTTTGTAATTTGAATTTCCATGTCAATGTTTCCTTTCACATCAATGAAAAGTCATTCTCTTTCCCTATCTTTTAATTTTCTTCTTCTTTTCCTCTTATCTTTTATAATTTGTCTCATTATCCATAATTCTGAATAAATAATTGATATTTTAAACAGTAAAACTGAGATTGAATGCATTGATAATCTGAGATATGATTCGAATTCTCTGATTTACAATATTGCATCTGATGAAGAAGGAGAAGATTTCGAGCCAAATTCTGAATTGTTGAGAATGGTAGAAGAAAGAGAAAAAATATTAGAGTCTCACCAAGAGTAAACAAAAACAATTAATTTAGGGTCTGAAAAGGAGCCAAAAGAAGTTAAAATAGGCACCAACATTTCAAAAGAAGGTCGTCAAAAGTTCATCAGCTTGCTTCACGAGTATAAAGATGTTTTTGCTTGGTCCTATCAAGATATGCGAGGATTAGACACAAACATTGTATCTCATCGCTTGCCACTTAAGCCAGAATGTAGACCTATAAGACAAAAAGTAAGAAAAATGAAGCCTGATATGCTGATCAAAATCAAAGAAGAAGTTAAAAAACAAATTGACGCGGGTTTCTTAACAGTGTCAAATCATCCCGAGTGGGTAGCAAACATCTTTCCAGTACAAAAGAAAATTGGGCAAGTGAGAATGTGCGTCGACTACAGAGATTTGAACAGAGCGAGCCCCAAAGATAATTTTCCACTTCCACACATAGATATATTGGTGGATAATACTGCTGGGTTCTCAACATTCTCATTCATGGATGGATTCTCAGGTTATAATCAGATCAAGATGGCACAAGAAGATCGTGAAAAAACAACATTTATCACACTATGGGGAACCTTTTGTTATAAGGTCATGCCATTTGGATTGAAGAACACCGAGGAAACCTATCAACGTGCAATGGTTACGCTTTTTCATGACCTAATGCATAAAGAAATTGAAGTTTACGTCGATGATATAATTGCTAAGTCCAAATCTGAGAAGGAGCATGCAGATATTCTAAAAAATTTGTTCAAGCGATTAAGAAAGTTTCAATTGAAACTCAATCCAAGAAAATGTACATTTGGGGCAAGTTCAGGAAAATTGCTAGGTTTCGTTGTCAGTGAGGAAGGAATTAAAGTTGATCCTGATAAAGTGAAGGCGATAATAGAAATGTCACCACCACAAACCCAAAAAGAAGTTAGAGGATTTCTGGGTCGTTTGAACTATATTACAAGATTTATATCACATCTTACGGCAACATGTGAACCCATTTTCAAATTACTTCGCAAAAGTAATACATGAATATGGAATGAGGATTGTCAAAGTGCATTCGAGAAGATAAAGCAGTACTTACAGAATCCTCCTGTACTTATTCCATCGACACCTGGACGTCCCCTTATCTTGTACTTAACGGTACTTGAAAGTTCAATGGGTTGCGTACTAGGGCAACACGATGATTCCGGAAGAAAAGTTCAGGCTATATATTATTTGAGCAAAAAATTTACAAACTATGAAGCCAAATATTCTGTACTCGAAAGACTTGTTGTGCTTTAGCCTGGACTGCGCATCATTTGAGACAATACATGCTTTACTATACAACTTGGATGATTTCAAATATGGATACAATAAAATACATTTTTGAAAAGCGCTCTCTTTCTGGAAGAATTGCTAGATGGCAAGTTTTGTTATCAGAATATGATATTATCTATGTCACCAAAAAGTCAGTGAAAGGAAGTGCAATAGCTGATTATTTGCCCAATCAACCCATTGATGATTATGAACCCATGAAGCTTGACTTTCCTGATGGACATATTTTCATGGCAGAAGTAGAAAAGAAATGTCCCGAACGAGAAAAATGGACTATGTTGTTCGATGGGGCCTCAAATGAACTAGGTTATGGTATTGGAGTTATATTGATATCACCAGATGAAAAATTATTCCCGCTTACCACAAAGTTATGTTTTGATTGTACACATAACATTGCAGAATATGAAGCATGTTCCATGGGACTTCAAGCAGCACTTGACATGAAGGTGAAGAAACTCAAAGTATTTGGAGATTCATTGTTAGTAATTCACCAATCAAAAGGAGAATGGGAGACAAGAGATTCCAAGTTGCTCCCCTATCATTAACTCATAGAAAAATTATGTCAGAAGTTTGATGAAATTACTTTTGATCACATACCAAGAGAAGATAATCAAATAGCTGATGCATTGGCTACTTTGGCTGTAATGTTTGACACAAACCTCAAGGAGAAAGTTCAACCTATTGTAATTGAGAAGCGAGATGTTCTCGCTTTCTGCATGAGCATTGAAGAGGAACCAGATGGGAAACCATGGTACTACGATATCAAACAGTTCATAAAATGTAGGGAATATCCGTCAGGAATTTCAGAAAATGATAAACGCACTCTTAGAAGATTATCCATGAAATTCTTTCTGAATGGTGAAATTCTTTATAAAAGGAACCATGACATGGTATTACTCAAATGCGTTGATGCAATAGAAGCCAACAAAATTATGGAAGAAGTACATGAATGAGTTTGTGGTACACACTCAAATGGGCATATGATGGCTAGACAGGTCTTAAGAGCGGGCTATTATTGGTTAACCATGGAGACAGATTGCATCAAACATGCAAGAGAATGCCATAAATGTCAAATTTATGCTGATAAAGCTCATGCTCCTTCATCTCAACTGCAAGTTTTAGTAACACCTTGGCCCTTCTCAATGTGGGGAATGGATGTAATTGGACCTATAGAGCCTAAAGCTTCAAATGGGCATCGCTTCATTCTAGTAGCCATTGATTATTTTACCAAATGGGTGGAAGCAGCATCTTATCGAGAGATAACAAAAGGAGTCGTGATAAGATTCATCAAGAAAGAAATTATTTGTCATTATGGCCTTCCAGAAACCTTAATTACGGATAATGCAAGAAATTTGAACAATAAGATGATGAATGAACTATGTGAATAGTCCAAGATCAAACATGTCAATTCAACTCCTTATCGTCCAAAAATGAATGGTGCAGTTGAAGCGGCTAATAAGAATATCAAAAGAATTATTGGAAAGATGACCACAAAATACAAAGATTGGCATGAAATGCTTCCATTTGCGTTGCATGGGTATCGTACGTCTATTCGCACATCAACAAGGGCAACACCATTTTCATTAGTTTACGGGATGGAAGCAGTTCTCCCAATTGAAGTCGAGATCCCATCATTAAGAGTGCTTATGGAGACGAAACTGGAAGAAGCTGAATGGGTCCAAAATCGCTATGAACAACTTAATTTTGTTGAAGAAAAGAGATTGACAGCATTATGCAGAGGTCAACTTTATCAGAGAAGAATGATGAGAGCGTATGACAAGAAGATCAGACCTCGGGTATTCAGAGAAGGAGATTTAGTGTTAAGAAGAATCCTTCCATATCAAAAGGATCATCGAGGTAAATGGACCCAAAAACTATGAAGGGCCTTATGTTGTGAAGAAGGCTTTCTCGGGAGGAGCGCTAATTTTGACAAATATGGATGACAAAGAATTGTCAAGCCCCATCAATTCCGACCACGTTCGAAAATATTATGCATGAAGCTAGACTCGAAAGCTCAACAAAGTAAATAGGAGATTCATGAGTATTTGAGAGAGTTGCGCTTTGATTTCAGTGAAATGTTTAAATGTCATATAACATGTATTCTCCTGCTCTCCTCTTTCTTTCCTTATCTTGTTGTAACCTTGGAACTTTGCCAATAAAATAACCTTCAAATTGAGATTTTCCATTCTCAAATTTTCCTTCACATTCTATTGATTTTTTACTTCTTATCTCTCTTTAAATGTTGACATAGTTGCTCTTATTACAATTACAATTAAGAAAAAAAATGAATGTATTGCTTTATTGGTCTATCCAATCTGATCTAAAGAGAATACCTGAGAAGAAAACTCCATCTTGAATCAAATGGAATTCATCGTAGAAAATATCTTACCAATTTGTAAAAAAGGTCGTAGCTCATCCAAAATTTCGAAACTAGGAAAAAGTTTACAGAACGTACATCTTCTCGTACATCTTCTCAAAAAAAAAAAAAGTAAAAGTAAAAGTACAACTCCTTCAAAAATATTGTGGGAATCCAGAACCAAACCTAAGTGTCTATGCTTTAAAAGAATGATGAGAATCTAAGAGCCGAGCTATTTCAATCACTTTTAAAAAAAAAAAAAACTAAAACAGACAAATCACGCATTCAAACTGTATATCAATTGTAATACTTTGCATTTTTATAAGTTTGAATTATTTATTTTCACAAATCATACATCATGATTTTTCTCTCCATAAAACTAGAGTAACCCGCTCATCTTTAAGTTGAAAATTTGAGAATATTCATTTCTCATCAAAGTTACTCATTTTTATTTTTCTACATTACTGCGGCTCAGACCAGGTATCTTTATTTTTCGCACTACTGCGGCTCAGACCCGGTATCTTTATTTTTCGCACTACTGCAGCTCAGTCTCGGTATCTTTATTTTTCGCACTACTGCTGCTCAGTCCTGGTATCTTTACTTTTCATACTACTGCGGCTCAGACCCGGTATCTTTATTTTTCGCACTACTGCGGCTCAGTCCTGGTATCTTTACTTTTCATACTACTGCGGCTTAGACCTGGTATCTTTATTTTTCGCACTACTGCAGCTCAGTCCCGGTATCTTTACTTTTCATACTACTGCGGCTTAGACCTGGTATCTTTATTTTTCGCACTCTGCGGCTCAGTCCCGGTATCTTTACTTTTCATACTCTGCGGCTTAGACCCGTATCTTTACTTTTTGCACTCTGCGGCTTAGACTCAGATATCATGCTCTTTTCACACTACTGTGGCTCTGACCCGATATCTTTACTGTTATACACTATTGCGGCTGAGACCCATTATCTCTATTTTTCTGCATTATTGCGACTTAGACCCAATAAACATGGAAATATGGTCAAATCAGGTTGGTCTTATTTGTACTTTTCGCATACTGAAGTTAAGATCAAATAAAGTTTGAAACTTGTGGCAAGCAACATAAATTATATCCTTAATCTTCTCAAAACTGAAACTTTTTCTTCCACCTTTTCAAAATAAAAAAAAATTTCGCCTTCCAAATACTATATCTATTCATTTGTCCAACTTTTTCATTCTTCAAATATGTACAAATGGGGGCAAGCTGTAGATACCGTATTTTGTTCGGCTCAAAGTTTATTATTATTTGAATATGAATTCTAATTATTTTTTTTAAATAAAAAAAATAATAAAAATAAAAATAAAAAGAGAAAAATGAATTTAAGAATTATTTGATGAAGCTTTAATATATTGATTAAACCTATTAATTTAATTCAAACATAGAGATGTAATAGAGGATATGGATAGATTTAATAAAAGATTAAAAATAATAAAAATAAAATAAAATAACAAGATTACAAAAAAAAATGTAGAAGTTGAGAGAGTTTAGGAGACTTTCACTTGATTCTCTCTCAACTACCAAATTTTGTAACGTACAAATTTTTCCCTCTCCCTTATCTCTTTTCATATCCCACCATTTTCTCTTCTTTCTCCCTCACTTTAACGTTCTCCTCCCCTCTCCCACTCCCCAGTTTCTTTCACATGATCTCCACTTTCATTTTCACGATCTTGTCAACTTATCTATAAAAGACAGAGATTTATTGCTTACAAAAAAAAGACACAGAGATCTCAAATTAAAATTCTCTTCATAAGTTTTTCTTTTCATTAAAAAAAAATTACTTCTCCATCAAGAGGGTTTTGGAATATAAAAAAAAGGGATAAAGAATTCGTGGCACTGGAATTCTATAGAGGCAAATTGACGAAAGTTCGGGGAAAATTTCAAAGTCATCAACAAGGTATTTGATAATATTTTTTTTCTTATAGCTTTTGATTCTAGAGAAATTAATATGTAATTGCTTCTAAAATAAATGTTTTATAATTCCTTTTAATTAAAAACTCTATTTTAAAAAAAATTAAAATTGGAAAAAAAAATAAACGATGTAATTTTAATTAGGAAATGATTTGTGTTAACGTTGAGTGGTTTAACTAATTTTCTCACCATATTCATAATGTAAATTCCAATCTATCTGTAAATCTGTATGATTTAAACCTGCAAATCTACTGTGTATAATGCAAATCTATAAACCCATTGTATTGATAGATTTAATGAAATAAAAATGATTGAAGATGATTTAAACTCACTGTGTAGATTCGAATTTATCTATCTTTAAATTTATCTCACATATTTTATATATTTAAAAGCAAAAAAATATTTAATGTAGTTTATTAGAGAACTCAATCTTGAAAACTAAATTTAATTTTATTAGTATCTCTTTACCCAAAATATGTATCAGTTTTAAATTAATAAAATAATTAATTCGGAAGAGAAAATAGTATCTTCAGAAAAAAAATTGTATGGTATAAATATATGAAATTTTGTAGTCTGGTTTTGAGGAGAAGTAGTGCCTCTTTGTGGATATTTTTCACAAATGCATGAAGTTCCTCATAAAAAAATAAGATCACCTATTTTAAAATTAATTAAATAATTGTACATATGAATTTAAAAAAAAATAGTTGTGAAGTTAGTAATGTCTCTTTGTGAAATTATTCATAAATGCATGAATTTTCTTCGCCACAAATAAATGGTTATAACCCATCCACTTTAATTTTCATGCATACTTCATTTTTTTTTGAAGTAAAAGAAATAGGTGGAACATTTTTTTTTATAATAAATAAAATTAATCACTTATATTTTATTTAAATTTAGGACCTTTGTATATAAATAAAAAATTGGATAATAATTAAATAAAAATGGCAACCGTTTTTTTAAAAATGGGTGTTTGTAGGGTGCTAATACCTTCCATACACACAATCGACTCCTGAACCTAATTTGATTTTTAAGACCATTTTTTGGTGACCAATCACACCCGTATTGGTTGGTGGCGACTTCAAATCTTCTTTCGTTATCGAAAGAAGAAGTCGGGAAGTAATTTTCGCGTCGCAATCACGTTGCGACAGTGGGCACTAATCTTCCAAGGTATAACACAATTTCAGCAGCATTCTAAGACTTAAATCATCAATAAAAATCATGCTAAATAGCATACTAAAGTCCACAAACAAACACATTTTATTATAACATCTAATGGGCAAAAATAGTCTTTTAACATGCATGTTTACACCTTTTTTAACATCATTTAATATCCATAATTCAGCATCTTTAAATTCAGCCCAATATCATAAATTTCATGCTTAAAAAGTCTCCTAAATACTCCAAATCAGAATTACATAATTCTTTTTAATGAAAAAGAAAAACAACAAATGATAATAATTAACCTTTAACTAATTCTACTCACCTTGTGTTTTGAGTTTCAAAGAACCTTAATTCTCCTTTTGCGAGAACTCCTACAACCTTTCAAAATCTAAGGGAAATAATCACCATTTTTTTTCCGAAAATTGATCCAATTCAAGAACCAAGATGAATACAACCTACAACGATGAATTAACGAAGAAAAATCGATCAAAAGTCGAAGAAACCATAACATACCTGACTGATTTTTGGGTCATAATTCTTTATACAATAATAATATTTCTACAAAAATAATACTAATGGAAAGATAACGAAAAAACGGTCAGAATGGACTATTTACTTGCAAAAATCGGAGCCCGGATGAGGAAGTTATGGAGAAAAAACTCCAGAAGATGTTAAAATGGGAGAAAATTAATTGGAAGGTGGCTGGTTTTCGGCTAAATGAAGAAAGAAGAAGATGTTTTAGGGCTAAATTCCGATTTTCCAATATTTATGAAAATGCCATTGGACAAAAAGATCATAACTCATTCACCGAGACTCCGAATGATGATCCGTCAGTTGCATTGGAATCATAATAACGAGATGACGAGTTATTCCTCATTAAATTTATGAATCCAACTTCCTTGATATCATTTGAGAAAATAATATAAATTTTCAATTTATTTTATTTATAGTCTTACTTGGTAACGGGTCGTTACGGTAGTTCTGTCTTATACAATTAACATTGCATATGATATTTCCATTTTATGTCACCCATATGAATGATCAGGATTAAATCATTTGTCTATAAACATAATGACAAGCTATCAACAGTGTTACCAGGATAAAGTTCTCAAACGATATCCATTTACTGTAGACACTTTAAGTTACTCATCTCGACTCTAATCCTCTCGTATGACTCACATACTTAGTCGTGATTTCATAAGAGTAACTTAGGGGTTTACTATTTGAATGTCTGATATTAATATATCTCCATATATTCCTAATATCGTCAATTGAATCAATATAGATAATAGAAAGAACTTATGTTTATTTATTTAATTTATTTGAAATAAATTATCTTTATTAAGTAATTACAAGTTCTAGGACACTATTTCTAACAAGCTCATTCGACTCATTAAATGTTTGTTTGATATGATCCCTTTTTTTCTAAATGAGCCAACTCAAGCTCAGCCCAAATAAAGATCGATTTTTTTTTTCCAAATAAATATATTAGTTTAAAAATAGAAGTTTGTGCTATAAAATTTAACATATACTTGTTTATGTTATTTATCATTTAATAAGAAGAAGTCGTTTAATTAGAAGAAATCATTAAAAAAAAATTAACTGAAGAATTTGAGTAATTCTCTTTACCATTCATGCTTGAAGGATGTGATTCTTCCAATGAGTAATTGAATAGTTTATTCATTTTATGTAATTAATTTACTCAGTGTATTTTTTGTGGAGATATTACATTAAACTAAGAGAGAGGAGCCTCGAACCTTCGACTTCATAGGAATGGAGCATATGCCTAACCACTTGAGCTATACTCGTGTGGGTCTTAGTGTATTTTTTTAAGTTGAGAAAAATGCACATTATTGACAAATGAGTGATTACCAATCTATTTTTGATGTACTCATATTATATTGTTGTAATTTATTGAGTATAACAAATTTAATTGATAAGCTAAAAGTAAATAAATATAATTTTTTACTAAAATATTAAAATAATCATAAAAAAAGAGTCATACAATGGGCCAAACTCGACTCGATCCAACGAGCTCGACCCAAACTCGACCCGACGAGCCAAGCCTATGAGTTGAGTTGTGGGCATTTATTTTATAGGTTTGGCCGAGCCGAGCCGAGGCCTAATAATGTTTGAGCCGAGCTGACTTGGCTGGACCTATTAATGATGGTGACTCAGACCCTCCCACATGACCATTCATTATCCAAAGTGTTATTGAGATTTTTTTAAAATATTTAAAATTGTGTTTAGGGGAAATATATCAATTTAACAACATTTAAATGTTATATTAATTTATGAAATTATATTTATCATTTCGAGGATCGTATGTTATGATAAAAGTATTTAATTTGGAAACAAAGTTTGATTGATGATTGAGTTATGTGATTCGTGAGTGATCATTGTAATCAACATATTTTAATATGATCTTTCAATAGAATTTGTTGTACTTTTTAAAATTTGACATGTTTACTCTAATTTATATATGTATAACTTCATTTTTTTTAGATATTACATTAATTTGAAGAAGGGAGATTCGGAAAATTTGATCTTATAAAAAAAGAGCAAATGCCCTAATTAATTGAGTTATGTTAAGGTTGACTAAATATATAACTTTATTATACTCTAGTTACGACTTAACTATGA
This sequence comes from Gynostemma pentaphyllum, assembly GCA_028015215.1. Taxonomy (NCBI): domain Eukaryota; kingdom Viridiplantae; phylum Streptophyta; class Magnoliopsida; order Cucurbitales; family Cucurbitaceae; genus Gynostemma; species Gynostemma pentaphyllum. Next base: position 30,619,868 of record CM051346.1, read on the forward strand.
CTTAAAAGGCCAATTTGAGATCAAAGGTTTTCAATCTCTCTCCCTCAAATTGATATAATATCTTAAAAAGAAAAACTACTACTTAGTATAGTACTTATGAGAGTTTCCTTAAAAAAAAAAAAAATCCATCGTTTCCATCCATGAATTTTCAACTCCTTATATTTAAACCCCCTCGAGTTTCCTTTCAATCGCCACAAGTTTTGGTCGGACCAATTTACTCCTCATGCTTTATTCACTTCAGACTCAACTCTCACCACCCTGAACCTGTAAAATGACAAATTGAACAACCCTAATTAATGGAGGCCGTAGAAGATGAAGAAAGGGCAAGCACGAATTCACCATGTTCCCCTCCCGTCTGTAATCCTCCAGAGCCTCACCTCTCTAAGAATGCGAGAAAAAAGCTTCTGAAACAACAGCGCTACGAGGCGAAGAAAGCAGAGAAGAAAGCTCAAGCGAAAGAGCAGAAGAAAAAAGACGGTGAGCGAAAACGAAAGGAATGGGAGGAAACCCTAGCCAATGTTTCAGAGGAGGAGAGATTAAAGCTTATCGAATCTCGGAGAAGCCTGAGGAAGGAGAGGATGGAGAAGAGGTCGGAAGAGAAGGGGAAGAAGATCGAGAGGCTCAATTTGGCTAAAAATTGTGGCCAAAATATTGTTATTGACCTTGAATTTTCTCACCTCATGACCCCTTCTGAGATTAGCAGTCTTGTTCAACAGGTTTTTTTCTCGTAACTTGGTCTTTTTTTATAGAAATTTTGCATCTTTCTATGTGAGAAATGGAAATCGTTAATTGAATTTAGCTTTGAAAGGATTTCTAATAGGAGTTCATGAGTGCTTAATTCACTAACGGTACTCCTACTAACCTCCATGATGAGATTTGTTAAAACAAGAAGAAAAAGTTACAGAACAAGTCCTACATTACATATTTATTACAACATTTTTTAAATTGTTCATCATCTAGTTCCATCCAAACGTATAACCAAATTCTACATTATAATGTTTTCACCCATTTAACCAACCATGGGTTGACCTATAAAAAAGCTTTCTTTAAGCCTTGAGATCATGGTTTTAGATTCATGCATGACCACCTACCCAGGATATTATCCGACGACTTTTTCTACGCCTAGTGTTGTAGGGTTGTGTGGTTGTCGTATGAGATTTTTCGAGGTGCGTCAAAGCTGGCTAGCCTTGGACACTCTTGGATGTAAAAAAAATGTTTTCTCACCCATTTTATTGTAATAGTGTTATGTTTTTTATTTTTATAAGAGACATTTTCATTGATGTATTAAATGAGGAAAACGAAAAGAGTGCCCAAGGATTACAAAAAATTCCTCCCACTGGGTTGGGGGTAATGAAAGATGGGGAATGCTTACAAAAAAAACTTTCGATTGAGCACTCCATAAGGAAGTAAATCTGAGAATAAGAACCTAATTTTCATTGTTCATTTGTTGTTGTCTTTTCATTTATTTGTCTTGTGGTCATGCTTTGTTTCAAACGTTGAGCAATAACCTCTCAGTTTATGAATGGCTGTAGTTGAAGGAGGCTAAAGATGATTCATTCCTCAGTCTTCCTTATTCTTTTAATTAGTAGAATATGATGCAATAATTTCCTGCAAATTTTTTGAGTATCTTTCATTCATTGGAAAAAATCTGCAGATAATGTATTGTTATGCAGTGAATGGAAGATGTTCTTCTCCTGGTCATCTCTGGTTGACTGGGTGCAATGGAGAAATGGAAATCCAGCTACAAAGGCTCCCGGGATTTGATAAATGGATGATTGAGAAGGAACATAGGTCCTATATAGATGCTTTGCAAGATCAGAAGGAAAATTTGGTATATCTCACAGCAGATGCAGAAACTGTGCTTGATGAACTTGATCTGAAGAAAATATACATTGTTGGGGGGTTAGTGGATCGTAACAGATGGAAAGGGATTACCATGAAAAAAGCAGAAGAACAGGGCATTCAGACGGCAAAACTCCCAATTGGAAGTTACTTGAAGATGTCTAGCTCTCAGGTATATCTGGTTGTCACAGTTTCATTTTTATTAACACGTCATAGGCTCTTAAGTTTGCATGATAGACATAAAATTGCAGATTAAACCTATTGGTCTGAACTCCCTCCCTCCTTTTACCAGCTGTAAATAATCTGGAATATACTATACTGCCTGTCACATATGGCTGGTATAAATCAATGTTAAAACTTAAACCCCCCCTATAAATTTATTCAGATAATTTACGACTCATTCAAATATTAAATTACCTTCGGAGTCAGAAGTGGTGTAGAAATTTGATTTTAGAAAGACCCTCAGATTGGTACTGATAGGTTTGAATGGCCCTTACCTCTTTTGTTCACCCTGTTCCCTCTCAATCATCATCTCTTCAGCATTGCTTCTAATGTTGACCAATTTTCCATCTCTCGGTAACTCCATTTTAGGAGATCGGAAACCTTTTAACTATAGAGGGAAATGACCATCCTTCATATCCTTGAATCATCCTTGTCACATTTGTAGATGGCTAGCCCTTCCAAGAACTGTTGATCTTTCCCGTGAAAGACCAAGATCCTTAATAAAGTGAAATTCTTTGCTTGGTCCCTCCTATAAAGAAGAATTAGCAAGTGTGACTGCATTTGGTGGCTTTTTACTGACAATGGTGTCTTATTAATTTGATATGCAAAAGCTTAGATCACCTCTTCCTCCTCCAATAGATACTTTCTTTTCTTTATGTTTGGCAACATGCAAGTGGCGAATGGTCCTTCTTAACACTCAAGATTTCTTCTTCTTTTTTTTTTAATTTTTATTTTTTTATAAAAGACATTTCATTGATAAGTGAAAAGAAGGATACACAAAAAGCACCCCTGGATTACAATTGAATTAGCAGGCCACATCAAGTTATATCTAATAAGCAAATCCCAAAAGATATGGTGCTCCGAAGACTCCTCATTAAAAGCCCTTCTGTTCCTTTCCCACTCAAGATTTCTTCTTTCAACTGGATATTACTATGATTGTTAAATGTAGTGAAGAGTTTGTGTAAATGCACTCTTAGCTTGTAATAGGAGAATCTTTGAGGATTAGGAGAAAAATATATAAGATCGTTGGTTGGGGTTAACATTAGAATTTCTATTTGGGCTTGTGTCACTAAATTTCATGACTACCTATTGTAAGTAAAGACCTTTTGTATTATCTTCATTTTTTTAAGGATATCTAATATTCCCTTTTATTTTGATTGAAATTGCATCCTTTTTTTAAAATTTAATTTAATTTTAATTAAAAAGGGAACAAGAAAGTTAAGAAAGCTTCCTTCCACCGTCATAATGTTATGATGAACGAAAGCTACCAGGCTTGTCTCACTGCATAAGATAAGAGTCTGCTTCTTTGTTGACCTCCTTAACTCAATGGATTCCCCATTATAAAGTTCATGGCCTTGTTAATTCTCAATCTACAATTGATTTTAAACAACTTCTGACTATCTTGCATATTACCAATCTTCTCTTCCTCTCTCAAACTCAATATCATGGTATTCAATAAAAACTGGAAATGAGCCAATTAAACATTGTTCATACCAAGTCCAAAATTTTTCATGAGCTTTCTGTCCTTGCCTCTCAATCAAACTACCAAAAAAATCAGCCTCTGAAAGTAAGAAGAGGAAGAGAGAATCTTGTTATAAAATCCTCCTATTGCGTTGAATGTAATACTTGTTTTACCATTCACAATGATGGAAATTTTTTCCATCAAAACATTATCAGCACAGCATCTCCAGTTTCTCCAAATCCCCTTTCCCAAGAACCAAATTACATCCATAATCTCTCTTTTTATGGACAAGATATCCCTGGTGACGGTTGATAGGTCACCAGTCAAAACCTTCACGGACTAGTCCATTGAACTTTTGAGGTCTAGGCTTCCATAGATTATCGATGATGTCACTAATGATCTTCTTTATTGGGATCTCTCACACCTGATGTCGTCTTTCTTATTAAGAACCTCTATTTTAAAAAAAATTAAGCACCTCTTTCTTCCTACATTAGCAAACTTGTGGAAAAGGAAGTACTATTATCTCCCTCTTTAAATCTTCCATTCTGTATTTTCCAGATGTTATTAATCATTCCTTTTTTACTTTCGCTCAACTTGACAGATCATTGTCTTCTTTTCATTCTTGTTTTTGATTGTCGCAAGCATTGCTCCAAACTGCTTACCAGTTTTTTTTCTTCACTTCAAACGGGATAACTAATATTCTGAGCCTATTATCTGACTGCCAAATCTGTGCTTGAGATATGTGGTATATACTCCTGTCAAGATTGCAAATTCGGTCAAAAATTTGTATGTAAATATGGACCTGCATCTTTTAGAATCACACATATCTTAGTATGTATTTGTGACTGCAAGATTACAATTTACTGGAAATTTAATAACCCCTCTCTCAATATTTTGGATGATATCTATATTTCATTTCAGGTTCTTACTGTGAATCAAGTCATAGAAATTCTGCTTAGTTACTTGGAAACAAGAGATTGGAAGGCTTCTTTCTTTCAGGTTATCCCTCAAAGAAAAAGATGTGACACTGATTCTGATAGTTACCAGGTAATAGACGGGTAAGAAAACGTAGATGGAGAAAATCATCTCCAGACAGAAAAGAAGTGCGTTGAAATATCTTCAAGTAGTTAGTAATTCTCATACATTGTGTTCTCCCTCGAATTAAATGTGAGACTAGTCACGTAATGTTTTTGGTATGCTAATTTCAACGTTCTTATTTGTTAAAAGAGTTTCTGATTTTTCATTCTTGAAGCCACCTTTTGGTTTTATGATAATGGTGCATATCAACGAGTGTTGTTAGTATATTCCATATTATTTGAATAGTAATCGTGATATCTCCTTATCTGATTTCCGTGGTTAAAATCACGAGTCTCATGAACCCAATTACCTTCCCAAGAAAACGGGCTCATTGGTTGTCTGGTTGATTGACCACACCATGTGATGGTCGTAGAGGAGCATCATCTCAATCTCCATCCCCAACCACATCATCACCATCATCATTCGTTTTTTGTTTTTTTCCTTTTATCAGAATGTCTCCAACTCACAGTGTAGGCGATGTCTACAAAGTTTTGCCCATCAATAGAATCGACAAAGAATTCTATGATTGATCGTAGCTCTTCCCGAACGACTTTGTCAACATCAATATCAACCTTCACAGCTCTCTTTGCGTGGATCAAGATTGTGCTGTTTATCATCGAAATGTGTAGGTTGGACCAAAGTCTAATATGCCTAGATAATCATATTCTCTGTCCACTTCAGCCTCCAAATCTAGTAATTTGAGTGATAGGATCCAAACTATATTAATAAGAAAATAGAACAATTAAGAAACTACTAAGCATTCGAGAGGCTTAGATCTCTCCCTTACAATAGTCTAAAGACTACAATTCTCATAACAATGGATAAAGAACTCACTCTCACTCATTCACTATTTATAACAACTCACCTCTAACTAACTCTTCAACTATTTACTAATATACCCCTTAATTCCCATCCTAACATTGAGCTTCATAGTATAGTAGTATAATACAAAGATTTTCATATGCCAACTGATTAAGAAACTTGGTATGAATCAGAGAGAATGTAATCCAATTTCTCTCGCAAGCAGATGAAGAAGTCGTTTGTGTTGATATTCTAATTTCCACATTTTAAACAGTTGGTGTATTACTGCCATACATGTTCCACCATTAACGTGTACATATTGTGATAATAGGTGAATAACAATCTGTGATTATAGAATAAGAGATGAATTAAAATATTAATCAATCTTTATATAGGTCCATCTTTGCTTAAGATACGATAGCAACTCGATCTACTAATTTTGTAACTCAATTCTCAATTTTTTTACCAGGTATTTTGTTAAATTAATCTCATGCATGTTTTTGCATCAATTATTTAAAGGGATAAATGCAAAATACACCCATGCACTTTGTGTTATTATTAAATCATATCCCTGTAATTTTTATTTTTATTTGAAAATACCCTTTCATTTTAGAAAAATGCAAATCACACCATTCTATCGATTATTTTTAACGAAATTTAGAGACATCAATATTATACGCATATCACGTGTTCCAAAACCATTAAAAATTTCGAATAATTTGAACATTTGAGTGTGATTTATAGATTTTACATCTTATTAACATATAAGTTCATTCTAAAATTCTATCTACCTGTCAATTTTTTTTGGTTATTTTTCATGAAATCATAACATATGACATACGTAAAATATAAATGTATCTCAATTTCGTTAAAACTAATCGATAGAAGGGTGTGATTTGTAATTTTATTAAAGTACAGAGGTATTTTAAATAAAAAAAAAAATACAGGAGTATGATTTAACAATAACAAGACGTGTAGAGGTGTATTTTCCATTTATCCTTTATTTAATATTAAATTTATTTCGAGGCTTGAGAAGAGCGTGCATTAAAATTGTAGGATCAAAATGATATAGGCATGAGAGTGAGAATCTCCGTAAACTGACCGTCAAACACCGTTAAATATTGCAAATGTCAAAAACTTGGGGAGGGTTTCATTAATCTCTCCATTACTTAACTTGATCCCTCATATTTTAACGAATGAGGTTGCATGTAAAGAGTATTAATGTCACGTAGCGTAGGTGGACCGAAATAATATTAGGGGCGACTGAAACAATTTCAAACTATTCTATTTCTCCATTGACTTCTACTATTATAAACCGTTGATAAGGACACAACTATTGATCGATGTATCCAGTTGGACAACACCCTTAATTTCACTTTTGAAAGTGACATTTGAGGTTGAGAGGAACCATTCACGTTAACAATACCCTCACGATAGGTTGTTAGTCCAAACATAAAGTGGGATAAACAATAAAAAAAATAACTCATTTTACAATTTGAGTAAATAGCACGTGTTAAAAACTGATTAAAACTACAAAAAGGTACCATAATTACGATTCAATTAAAGTACAAAAGTGTTAAAAACTACTTAAAAACATAGGGATACAATTACCATTTGAATAGATCACATTAATGTTATTTGTATTTATCCATTTAATTTATTCTCTTTTGTTCACAGATCGAAAATATATTTCAAACTAAAAAGCTGCATTCTCAATATGAATTTTTGTTCCAACCTATTTTCTCTACATATACTAGTTTCTTTTTAAATTCATCTTTACTAATAATTTATTTGGTTTTTTCATCTAATTATAAATCTATATAAAACTAAAACATTAACAACGAATTTCAAGATTTTTAGTCCCAATAATTTTTTTATACAACAGTTACTTTTTTTACTGTGTATTTATTTTAATTATTTAAATAAATTAAAATTTTAAAAATACAGCTGTACTCAACATAAATCTTACGCAAGATTTTCTTTGGGTTTTCATGGACTCCTTTTTTTCCTAACTATCAACTCTACCATCTCCCTTTCAAATTTTTATAGTCATTTGAAGATCCAGGTATGTCATGATTGATTTTTTTTATTAAATTTTTAAATTTGGTGTTATCATGCACACATATTTTAAAAAAATAAAGATCACGATTAAAATGGAACGATCACGTTCCAAAAACAACAATCACATTAAAAAAATTAAAAACAAATAAAAAAACGACGATCACATTATAAAATATACGATCAAGAACGATCTCATTTAAAAGACAATGATTACATTAATCACATTAAAAAAACAATTACGAACAAGATCATATTTAAATAATATTAAGAACGATCACGTGCAATAGATGAAATGACAATCAGACTTACTTGAATAACATGTGAATAACAACGATCACAATGAAAGAAATGTGATCACAGTGAATTAAGAATCTAAATATTTCAGAGTATGAAGTTTCACAATCTAATTATCTGTACGTTAGATTTAACAAAAAAAAAAAATCTAAATGGGTTTATTTATAATTCAAAATTAAAGGTTGAGATTTAAGATTATAATCTAACGGTTAAAATTAAATTAGAATTCATAAAATAGTTAAGGTAAAAAGGTAAAAAAAAATAAAAAGATGAGATCAAATTAATTAGATCTAAGGGTTTATAAAAGTCCTTGTACCATAGCTTGACCCCTGATTGATATATATATATATATATATATATATATATATATTTTGCATTTTAATATGAAGACAATAATTTTGATTATTAGTTGGCTGATTTTAGTTTAAGCAACTTTTGCGTTTCCTGCTAAATTTCCTTCTTAGTCATTATAGTCTTTTCCATATTTGAAACATGTAAAGTTTATCTTTCAAGTAAATTCTAACAGCATATTAAAAAAAAAATTGGTCAACTGTTAAAAACTTGAAGAGAATATTGCTTACAGGTAAAAAAAAATGAAAAAAAGTAATGTTGAATATTCGAAATTGAGTTCATAAAAGAATAATAATTATTTATAGTAGTACTTTTCTCATTTTTTTAGTTATGAAAAAAATCTTTAGATATATTAAATTGCATTAATTTACAACAGAGGCTTCCATAGCATAGTGGTATTGCGTTCGCTTCGTAAGCGAAAGGTCGCGAGTTCGATCCTCGCTGGGAGCTTCTCGGTTTTTATTACTGTTAATTTATTTTATTGAATAAATAGCTTGTCCTTTGAATTAGAAATTGAACAAATTTCAGCAAAACGCACATGACAAAGTGGTAAAATCCACTTCTTGTAAGGGTGGAGTCTGAGTTTCAATCTCCCCCCATTATCATTTGGAAATTTTTGGAAATAATTTTATGTCTTTTATAAATTTCATATTCAATTAATTACCTGAGTATAATAAGAATAAAACTTACTTACTCCCTCGGGAGTAGATACTATACGGTCCATACTCACAAACATTAAATTATAAAATAAAAAATACATTAAAATAAAAAGACTCTTTGAAGTACTTTAGCTTGAGTATGAGCTAGTGGTTCTGAATGAGAACTCGTCGTGAGATACCGGTTGAAATCTGCGATTGAGCAGAAGGTTTTACGAAATAAGACGATTAACTTGGTTAAAGTCTTGTGGATGAACCAAGTGAGAAGAGGCCACGTGAGAGCGTGAGGACGAAGTGAAGGCTAAGTACCCTCACTTGTTACCCTAGGTGTCGCACTTTTTGAGGACGAAAAAGTCTTTTAAGGAGGGTAGACTGTACCATCCTAAGATATTTCTTTTTACAGGTAGATTTATTTATTATATAATTTAATTATTTTTAAGTTAATTAATTTAGATTTTGATGTGTTAGTCATTTACTTGTTATTTTATAATTTAGAAGTGATATTTAAAACTAGGTCTATTAATTATTAGTAATAGGCCAATTAATAATAATTAATCACCTTCTAACTTATGGTAAATGTGTTTGGTAATTTAATGTGAGAGCTTATAGTTTTCATGCGCATGAGATAATTTTTAAAAGGAACATGTGCGAAAATATATGTACAATAGAAACTTCTCATTAAATTATATCATAGTGTTAAAAACCACACTAAAAATGTACCCTTAATTGGTCGTACTGTAGAGCGAAATCATGTATGCAACAGAGCAACTTATACTGTAACTGGTCATAAGCTATACACCATAACATACAGCTCAAAATCTATGTGTATGCTAAAATTGGTCCTGAAGACTTTCTGAATGCTGAGGGTACTATTGTTTAGCGGTTTGAAAATAAACTACTGAAACTAATAACATATTTCCCAAACCTTTGGAAAAACATAACTGAGTCTCCATAATTTTCATAAATAACATAGGTTGGGACTTATCGTGCTACTGCTTTAATGAGAACTTCTTTACATCCCTTAAAAAAAAATCTCCTTTCCAATTCTTTATAATCCTACCAACTCAATCCTTCAAATAACTAGCTCCTTGCTCTTTGGTTAAAATCATGTTTATGCTGTATAGAACAAAACTTCTAAGTATCCATGAAATAAAACTCCAACATATTAGTAAGAACACAATTCTAACACCCAAAAACCATTCCCCTAAAATTTGGAGTGTCATCTCCACAAAAAAAATACTTAATTAATCTCATTCACTTTACTTATTATGCGAGACTCATATCTAATTATTAATTATTTTCAATCTCTCTTTTAATTTTACATTTTCACCCTACCTCTCTCTCCTCCCCCGATTACTTTTCTCTTATAACTTCTTGCTATTTTACTTCATAAAAATAAATTATAATTTTATCAATAATTAATCAATTTATAAGTAATTAAAATTAATTATTAATTATTTCATAATTTAATACTTATTTTATTTAACAATAAAGAATTTGATCAGATTTTATAATTAATTTATTATAATTTCTTAATTTCTTAGTTTCAACTAATTATTAAAGTGAAATTCTCAAATATAAAATAGAAAAATAATAAATAAAATAAAATAAAATTACAAGCATACTTTTTAATTAATTAAAAATACGAGAAGAGGATTTTGATAATTAAAATAGGTTTGATTCCTATTCCTAAATTCAAATAAACGACATACATATGAATCTTATTCCGATTCCTGACCACTTCAAGTAAACAAAATCAAATGAATGTCTTTTTTCATTCAAATTGACTTTCATTCCGTTTCCTTATTATTCCCATTCTTGATAAAACTAAACGAAACTTTTCATTTCATCAAATTAAACCTTAAAATTTGATAAGTGATCAAATTAATTAATACCCCTTTCATTAGTTAATTATCATTATAATTAGTAGAGATTTATTATTAGGCGTAAGTGTTTTAATAATTTGATGAAGTTATCTTTAAAGATACTGATTTTATGGTCGTGCTGAATATTTTATGGTATATTTAATAAAAAAATTGTGTGGTGATTTCTTTTTTAATTGTAATTGTAAAATGTTTTTTTTTGGGTGATTGAGATGGAACATCTGTGTTGTTTAAGTAAGTCTTATTACATGGATAGAGCCCATGGACTGGCCCAAACCCAACCCAAGGCCGGCCCGTAAGTCAACGGTTGACGTGTCAGGCCCGACCCAGCTTGTAAATCTTTGGGTTGAATATGGATAATGTATTTGAGCGCAAGCCCGTTCCTCACGGGTTTTATCCATAGGGCTCCCAGGCCCGGCCCGAGGCTCAGTTCGAAGCCCGTTAAAAAATTATTCAAAAAGTATATATATAAATTTAATATCTATAATTATAAAATATAATGTAAATATTTTATTTTGTTTTTTATATTTAAATATAATCTTATATATAATTATACAATATAATATATTGTATTTTAAAAAATAAAAGGAATAACCTTTTGCCAATTTTTTTTTAATAAATAAAAATAAGTTTTAAAAAATACAATTGAGAATTTAATCATAACCTACCAGAATGATAAATAAAGTTAATTTAAAGGTATAATAAACAATATATAAGAACAGAGTATATATAAAAAAATGAATAGGATAGTAAAAAAATAAATTAACTTTTTATTTTTTTATTTTTTTTATCACTTTAGAGTTAAGTTTAAGTTTAAAAAGTTAGAAATAAGTTTTAAAAAACGCAATTAAAAATATAATGGAAAATTTTAGGGGTGTAAACGGGGTACCCCGTAATTAAGGCTTTTTCCCCGCCCCAATTAACTCTATCCCCCGCCCTAGATCCCGCCCTATTTATTAAACAAGTGCGGGGCGGGGGCTAAACAGGGTAGAGGAAATTGTTATAAATGCATGATTTCGTATATTTTTTTATTCAAAATTCAATTTTTTAATAATAATAGTGCATAATAGAGCATAAAAATAAACAAATAAAATTCTTCATCATAATCCATATAAAAAAAACCTAGAAAAGTTAAATTATAAAAATCAAATAAAATTAAAATAGACAAACGGGGGGCGGGGTGTAAACGGGGGAAAAAATTCCCCCGCCCCGTTTATTAAATGGGGGAAAAAAATCCCTTCGCCCCTGCCCCGGAAACCACCCTGTTTATTTTACGGGTTTGGCGAGGTCGGGGTGGGGAAGCGGGGTCGGGGTTTTAACTTTCACCCCTTGAAAATTTAATTAAATAAATAAAATCTTGAACGGAGTGGGCCAAGCCAGCAAAAAGGGGCCCAACCCAGCCCATATTTTATCCCATGAGTCCAATCCTGTGGACTGGGGTTTTGTTTACTATTTTAAGTGAGACCCGACCCACTCATTGACTAGGTCTTGTAGGCCTAGCCCGGCCCCGGACCGGCCCATTGATGATGCTTAGTTTTAAGTTATAAATATTTCATGGTCTAAAAAAAGTTATAAATATTTTATTATCTTTGAACTTTTGATGATTTATTGATAATCTTTAGGAACAAAAATATTAATTAAAATTAAAAAAATTAGTTATAATCCATTTACACAATTTTTATAAACTCTAATAAAAACATTTTCTCCACTATCTATTCGAACACTAATAACTAAGAAATAAAAAAAAAACATTTAAAAACCACTCTCATAAAAAATAACAATAAGAGACATTTATCCATAAAAAAAAAACAATAAGAGACATTTACAATAATATTAAAACTAAACACATAATTATAAATATGATGTAGAAATTAGAAAAAAAATAACTTGCATGAAAAAAAAAAGAAAAGAAAAATTCACCAGTTAAAATGAAACCGTTTGTTAACCAACTTTGAAGCATTGCAGGGGAAAAAGGCAAAGCATCGCGTCTCTTCATTCATGAACAATCACTACAGCAAATCTCTATATATGTAAATTCACTCTCTCTTCCGTTTCGAAGGCATAATTGATATGAGAAAGAGACACTCCAATAACTCAAATTCAACTTCTGACACAGATTCTGACACAATCCTTGCTATGGAAGAAAATAGGGTTTGTGGGATGTGGAGTATTTTTATGATCATCTTTGTAGCCGCCTGTATCCTGTTTCTCCCTCTCGGGATCGGTCCCATTCACCCTCCTTCCTTCGTTCTTCTCCTTCTCTTTCCGGTCGTGCTTATCGTCGTTTTCATCATCCTTGCTCGCGGCTCGAACTGATCGATCCAACCATGATCCCATTTGTTTATGGGTTTGTTTAACTATGATATAACGATGTAACACACATGTTTCGTAAATGTTTTCAATATAATAAACATCGTATTTTTCTCCTTCCTTATTTTCTTCTGTGATTTTTTCCTTTATTTTCATCTCACTCTCTCTCTATAATATAATTTGAATGAAAAAAAAAAGTTATATTGTCCATTAGTGACAGTGTAATTGGTATAATGATATTCAATCTAGGGTTCAAATTCATCTTCCCTAATAATATGGAGTAATCTGTAAAAGTTTTATGGGTGTAATAATATTCATCTTGAGTTTGAATCTCCCTTAACCCTAATTGTATGTTCACTAAAAATAAAGGCTATATTGTACAATTTTTCGTGAATGATATTGATCACGAGTTTTGTATCTCTAAGAGGGAGTTTGAGATTATTTTTTCAATTGTTTTTCATCTATTAAAAACACTTCTTGATTTTTGAATGATGCTTGGTTATATCATAAAAGTGTTTTAAAAATTTCTAACAACACGAAACACTAAAAAGCGTTGAAAACACTTGATTAGTTTTTTTATCTAAAAAGTGTTTAAAATATTTTGCTAAAAACATTTCCTTAAAATGTATCCCAAACTCACCCTAAACCTAATTGTATGACATTTAGCTAAGAAGCCCTAATTGTATTCCCTTGAAAAAAGAAAAAAAAAATGTAATTTCATAGTCTAAATTATATCTTCATAAAACAAAAAAAGTCATATTGTCTGCATTGTGCAGTCTAATTTGTAAATTTTTGTTGTAATACTGCTTTCTATCTATTAGTAAAAATTTAATTTTTGAAATTTAGTTGGTAAAATGATATTGATCACAAGTTTGAAAATCTAAACCTTAATTGTAATTTTTTTTTATAGATAATACATCAATTGAGGATGAGAGACTTGAACCTTCGATCTTATGGAAGAGAATATTATGCCAAACCACGAATGAACTATATTCTTATGGCTAATTGTATGTCAGTAAAAGAAGATAAAAAAATGCCATATTATCCATTAGTAAAAGTTTAATTTTTTGGTATAATGATATACATTTATATTGAGTTTGAATGTTCTTAACCCCAATTATATTCTGTTTGAATTTCTTAACCTAATTTGTTTTATATGTTTGTTAAAAAGAAAAAAAAAACTATATTATTTATTAGCGAAAGTTTAATTTGTTAAAGGTGAACTGATATGATGATATCCATCTTTGAGTATATTACTGTATCATGTAATTTAAATAATATGTGAATGAAAAGATAACATGGTGTGGGCAACGCCACTATCTAATCAAAATGATTTAGTGGCTCCTTTGAGATAACTTTTGAAAATATTACTTTTAATTTTTTTTAAAAGCTATTTTAAACGAGTCATAAATAAAATATAAAAATATCCCTATAACAACTACATCAATTTTCTCCTTCCTTAATTCAAAGAATGTGATTAGCTTCATCAAAAATACTAATATTACCATTACAATCATATCTTGTATTAATCCATTTACAATAATCAGATGACTAGTGAGAGAAGGTAAGAATTGAGAACCAATTTGGAGTAGGATTACACCATGCTCTGATGAATCAAATGAGTTGTTACTTAATTGTTGGAGATTTAGAGAAAATAAATAATAAATAAAAATAAGTTTTAAAAATGCAATTAAAGATTTAATGGAAAACTAAATTTAATATAATCATAACCTACAAAATGATAAACAAAGTATAAATAAAAAAATAATTGGATAGTAAAAAAATAAATTAACTTTTTTTTTCATCACTTTAGAGTTAGGTTTTAAGTTTAAAAAGTTAAAAATAAGTTTTAATAAACGCAATTAAAAAATAAATGAAAAATTTTAGGAATATAAATGGGGCGGGGCGGATTTTTTCCCCACCCGCCCCAGGGGCGGGGTGGGACGGGGGCTAAACGAGGTGAGAGAGATTGTTAAAAATACATGATTTCATATATTTTTTAATTCAAAATTCAATTTTTTCAATGATAATAGTGCATAAGAGAGAGTAAAAATAAACAAATAAAACTTTTCATCATAATCCATATGAAAATAAACCTAGAAAAGTTAAATTATAAAATAAAATTAAATTAAAGTAGATAAACAGGACGGGATGAGGTGTAAACGGGGAAAAACCCACCGCCCCGCCCCATTTATTTTGCGAGTTTGGCGGGATTGGGGCGGTTAAGCGTGGTCGGAGTTTTGGCTTTCACCCCTAGAAAATTTAATTAAATAAATAAAAGCTTGAACGGACCAGGCGAAGCTCGTAAAAAGGGGCCCGACCCGTATTTTATCCCATGGGTTCAAGCCTGTGGACTGGGCTTGAGTTTACCATTTTAAGTCAGTTCCGACACACTCATTGACTAGGTCTTGTAGACTTAGCCCGGACCCAGCCCTGACAGGCCCGACCTGACCCATTAATGAGGCTTAGTTTTTAGGTTATTAAAATTAAAAAATTTAGTTATAATCCATTTACACAATTTTTGTAAACTCTAATAAAAACATTCTCCACTATCTATACGAACACTAATAACTAAGAAATAACAAAAAAAATTCAAAAAATACTCTCATAAAAAATAATAATAATAAAAGACATTTACAATAATATTTCAACTAAATATAATGTAGATATTAGACAAAAAAAATAACTTGCATGAAAAAAAGAGAGAAAAATTCACCGGTTAAAATAAAATAAAACCGTTTGTTAACCAACTTTGAAGCATTGCGTCTCTTCATTCATGAACCATCACCACCGAAAAATCTCTTATATATGTAATTCACTCTTTCTAACGTTTGTAAGGCAGAATTGAAATGAGAAAGAGACACTCCAATAACTCAAATTCAACCTCTGACACTGATTCTGACACAATCCTTGCTATGGAAGAACATAGGGTTTGTGGGATGTGGAGTATTTTTATGATCATCTTTGTAGCCGCCTGTATCATGTTTCTCCCGCTCGGGATCGGTCCCATTCACCCGCCTTCCTTCGTTCTTCTCCTTCTCTTTCCGATCGTGCTTATCGTCGTTTTCATCATCCTCTCTCGCAACTCGAACTGATCGATCGAACCATGATGCCATTTGTTCATGGGTTTGTTTAACTATCATATGACGATGTATAACACACATGTTTAGTAAATGTTTTCAATATAATAAACATCGTATTTTCCTTCTTCTTATTTCTTTCAGTGTTTTTCTTCTTTATATAATTCATCTCACTCTCTCTCTATAATATAATTTGAATGAAAAAAAAGTTATATAGTCCATTTTTGTTTTTGAACAAAGTTATATTGTCCATTAGTGACAGTGTAATTGGTAAAATGATATTCAATCTAGGGTTCAAATTCATCTTACCATAATAATATGGAGTAATCTGAAAAGTTTTGTGGGTGTAATGATATTCATCTTGAGTTTGAATCTCCCTTAACCCTAATTGTGTGTTCACTAAAAATAAAGGCTAAATTGTACAATTTTTCAAATTCAATTGGTATTGTGATATCTATCTTTGGATTTGAATATCATCATTAAAAAAAAAGGCATATATATTGTGTCGATTGTGCAGTCTAATTCGTAATAAATATTGAAAAAAGAAAAGAAAAATCATATAATAGTGAATGATATTGATCAGAGTTTGTATCTCTAAGTGTGAGTTTGTGATGATTTTTTCAAGTGTTTTTCATCCACTAAAAAACTTCTTGATTTTTGAATGATGTTTGGCTACGTCAAAGTGTTTTATAGAAATTTCTAACACTTTGAAACACTTAAAAGTGTTTTTGTTTATCTAAAAAGTTGTTTATAGAAAAAATATTTTGCTAAAAACATTTCCTCAAAATGTATCCCAAACTCACCCTAAACCTAATTCTATGACGTTTAGCTAAAGAAGCCCTAATTGTATTCACTTAAAAAAAGAAAAAAAATGCTTCATTGTTCAACTTGTCAAATTCAATTCGCCAATATAATGATATCCATCTTGGGTTAGAAATCTCATAGTCAAAATTATATCTTCAGAAAACAAAAAAAAAATTCATATTGTCTTCATTGTGCCGTCTAATTTGTAAATTTTTGTTGTATATTGCTTTCTATCTTGTTCAAATCTTTGTACCCTAATCGTATCTACATTGAAAAAGAAAAAAAAAAAACGCAATTATCTATTAGTGAAAATTTAATTTGTGAAACTTAGTTGGTAAAATGATATTGATCACAAAGTTTGAAAATCTAAACCCTAATTTGTAATTTTTTTATAGATAGTACATCAATTAGGGATGAGAGACTCGAACAATCGATCTTATGAAAAAGAATATTATGTCAACCACACTTGAACTATGCTTATGGCTAATTGTATATGTTAGTAAAAGAAGATAAAAAATGCCATATTCCATTAGTACAAGTGTAATTTTTGGTATAATGATATAAAATCCTATATTTGAGTATTAATCTTCTTACCCCTAATTCTATTCGGTTTGAATTTCTTAACCTAATTTGTTTTATATGCTTGTTGAAAAGAAAAAATATATATATTATTTATTAGCTGAAGTTTAATTTGTTAATGTTAATTGGATATGATGATATCCATTTTTGAGTATAGTACTATATCATGTAATTCAAATCATTTGTGAATAAAAAAGATAACATGGTGTGGGCAATGGCCACTATCAAATCAAAATGATTATCTTTTTGGGATAATTTGAAAGTGTTACTTTTAAAAAAAATTAAAAACTATTTCAAACGAGTCATAAATAAAATACAAAATTATCCCTATAACAACTACAATTTTCTCTTCCTTAATTCAAGTAGGAGAATGTGATTAGCTTCATCGATACCAATATTACATCACAATATCTCTTGTATTAATCCATTTACAATAATAAGATGAATGGTGAGAGAAGGTAAGAATTGAGAACCAATTTGGAGTAAAATTACACCATGCTCTGATGAATCAAATGAGTTTCAAGATTTAGAGGAAAAAAAAATTCCGGCCCTGGTCAAGAGTAGTTCTTTGGTACGTGTCTTATTTCTATTGGATAAAACACATTAACTGACTAGTCAGGATACGAGTATCTTTCAAAAAATAATTTAGAAGAACAATTTGCTTCAATTAAAAAATCATCTTCTTCATAAAAGAATACTTAAGAAATCTAGCAATGAAATCTTCCTCTGAATTTAATTAAACAAATCGGAAAATCTTTCCCATCTTCATTTCTTGCATTCGTATTTCATAGTAAAGGATTCTTGATGTATCAAATCCCGATTAGTACCCGTTTGAGATAATTTTTGAAAGGTGTTTAAAAGTGTTTTTAATAAAGAAAACGTATTTTATAACCATTAAAAAAGATAAAATTGTTGTCGGAGTGTGGTTGTTTGTTTCAAACTCCATATCATCATGAACTGTACACGGTTGAAATGCATGCATCGTGCCATAGCTTATATGCTCTGATAATTACTAAACGGTGAGGCAGCCACTAAACCTTCAAATTACTCTAATCTTTATTCAATCTCTCAAAAATTATAAAATACAAGGACTAATCCTCTATTTATAGAAGATCTAGTAAAATGATTAACGAAACTACAAACAATTCCTATAATTCTACTACATCAATCACTTATATTAAAAAAAAAATTATAATTTCCATGGGGTTCAGTCAATATAATACTTTATATATAGTTTAAGTAAAATAATTTCTTTTATGAATATAAATTTCAACTAAATCTATTTATTTATTTTTATTTCGCTTAGAATAATATCTTGAGCAATATTAAGTTTCATGTCAATATAACCGATTTTTTTTTAAAAAAAATGGAAGAAGAGAAATACTGTAAATAATTTAAAAATAAAAAAGAAGAAGAAGAAAACCTTTAAGGAACAAAACGTAAATAGATAAATAGAATAGATAAGTATTAAAAGGAAAACAATAATAACTTCCAGCAAATGAATTATCATTTTTATTGTATTAATTTAAAGATAGTGATTTTTCCCCATTTGTATGTACTATACTATATATGTTAAGAATAAAATAAAATCATTTTTAGAATTTAGTTAAAATGTCTGTCATAACGTCTGCAAAGTAAAGAGAAAATGATGAATTTCTAAAAATAGGGAAATATATATATAATTACTTGTATAGCCCCACATTTAAAAATTTACTAAAACAATATATTGCTTTTAGTTCAATAAACTATTGAACTGATGAGACTACAAAAAAAAAATTAGGAAGTGCGCCGAAAAAATGGCGACGAATTCCAAATCGCCGCCATTGAGGGGGATATTTTCACCGACATAGTTGTTTGGAATAGTAAAGGCCCGCGAATTTTAAGCTTTCACTTGCCTTTTCTAAGGCAATGCTTTCGACGACATCGTTTTTTGTAAAAAAATATATATTAATTTGTTGTTTTGACGTATTTTCGGTTAGATTATTATCATCTAAACGAGTTTTAAGGACCAAAAACTCTCATTTTATTTTAAGTTAAATTTAATCATCAAACTTTGAGTCCAATAAATTATTGAAAAAAAAATCTAATATTGAAATAAAAAATATTTAAAGTAGTAATATATACATGGAAATACATATCTAAAATTCATTACTTTAGATCATTTTGTAGAGAAAAACAGTAATATAAATATATGAATATATATTGATAAAGATGAAGTTGCATTTTTTAAATGAAATGACTTATTTTATTAATATTATTGATGTGACCAAAGATTTCATCCTTCCTCTTCTCATTACTTTAACAATGTGTTGAAGCAGTGGCGTAATCAGGAATTAAGTTGAGGGGGGCATGACGTAATAAGCCACAACTTAAAACACCTAAACCAATAGAAGTTGAATCGAAACCGACTAAAGACTATTGAAATTCATTAACTTAAATGGTTTATGTGTGTCTAAACGGATTCAAATATTGTCAATTTCATTTTGACATATAAGTGGTCTATTTTTAGTTTGCAATTTTTTTAACCAGTTTACTATCAATTTTAATAAAAACCGCATAAACCGAACACTACTAATATGTAATCATATAATTTTTAATTATAATATCATTAACTATGGAAAATAAAATCTATAAAATCATTAATGGTATTTAATTATTTTTTTTGAAGTTAAGTCAAGTAAATATTATTAAATTTGACTCCACTGAATTTTTTATGTTAAGAAAATCATTCTATTTAAAATAATAATTAAATAGATAATAAAAAATGAAAAATTTTATTTACTATATTAAATTTATAAAATATATCTATTATAAAAATGAAATAAAATTTGCAAAAGTACTAGTATATTAGGGAAAATAAAAGGGAAAGATCTTTAGACGAAATGGGAAAATTTCCCATCCTACCGTTGCACATGATCCTTCATACGGAGGGTAGTTCTTTTATTATACTTTCTCTCACCTTAAAATCTCGTTTCTCTCTACCTTATTTGACTCAAATGTAAGCCTCATCAATCGGGTCAAGCCCGTGAGCCCGGCTCGTAAGTTAATGGTTGATGGGCCACTGGCCCGGTCCGACCTCTAAATATTTGAGCTGAATATGTATCACGTATTTGAGTCGAAGCCCGGCCCACGGGCTTTATCCATAGGGTCCCCATCAGGCCCGGTCCGAGGCCCAACCCAAAGCCCGGCTTGAGGCCCGTTTAAAAATTATTTATATATATATATTATTAATATCTATAATTATAAAATAAAATGTAAATATTTTTATTTATTTTTGATATTTTAATATAATTTTATAATTATATAATTATAAAATATAGTCTTATATCGTTATAAAATATAATATATTATAATTTAAAAAAAAAGTTTTAAAATATGCAATTATAATCAAACTAACCTACAAAAATGATAAATAAAGTTAATTTAAAAGTTTATAAACAATATATAAATAAAATTATAAATAAATAGAATAGTGAAAAATTAAATTAACTTTTTTCCTCATCACTTTAGAGTTAAGTTTAAATTTAAAAAGTTAAAAATAAGTTTTATGAATATAAATTTTGAACTAAATCTATTTATTTATTTTTATTTCGCTTAGAATAATATCTTGTAAACAATATTAATTTTCATGTCAATACTTAAAAAAAAATGGAAGACGAGAAACACTGTAAATAATTTAGAAAACAAAAAAAAGACTTTTAAGGAACAAAACGTAAATAGATAAATAGAATAGAGAAGTATTAAAAGGAAAAGAATAATAACTTCCAGCAAAGGAATTATTATTTTTATTGTACAAATTTAAAGATAGTGATTTTTCCCCATTTGTATGTACTATATAAGTTAAGAATAAAAAAAATCATTTTTAGAATTTAGTTAAAATGCCTGTCGTAACGTCTGCAAAGTAAAGAGAAAATGATGAATTTCTAAAATAGGTAAAAAAAATATATAATTACTTGTATATCCCCACGTTTAAAAATTTACTAAAATAATATATTGCTACTAGTTCAATAAATTATTGAACCGATGACACTACAAAAAAAAATTAGGAAGGGCGGCCAAAAAATGACGACAAATTCCAAATCACCGCCATTGAGGGGGATATTTTTGCCGACATAGTTGTTTGGGATAGGAAAGGCCGGCGAATTTTAAGCTTTCAACGGCCTTTTCTAAGGCAATGCTTTCGCCGACATTGTTCTTTGTAAAAAATTATATATTAATTCGTTGTTTTGACGTTTATTTTTGGTTAGATTATTATCATCTAAAACGAGTTTTAAGGACTTGAAACTCTCATTTTATTATAAGTTAATTTTAATATAATTTTGTTCATCAAACTTTGAGTTCAATAAATTACTGAACGAAAAAAATCTAATATTGAAATAAAAAATTTAAAGTAGTAATATATACATGGAAATACATATCTAAAATTCGTTACTTTAGATCATTTTGTAGAGAAAACAGTCATATAAATATATGAATATATATTGATAAAGATGACGTTGCATTTTTTAAATGAAATGACTTATTTTATTAATATTATTGATGTGACAAAAGATTTCATCCTTCCTCTTCCCGTTACTTTAATGATGTGTTGAAGCAGTGGCTGAGCCAGGAATTAAGTTGAGGGGGCACGACGCAGTTAGTCGCAACTTAAAGCATCCAAACCAATTGAAGTTGAATCGAAACCGACTAAAGACTATTGAAATTCATTAACTTAAATTGTTTATGTGTCAAAACGGATTCAAATATTGTCAATTTGATTCTGTCATAAGTGGTTCATTTTTAGTTTGCAATTTTTTAACCAGTTGATTGTCAATTTTAATCAAAACTGCAAACCGAACAGAAAACACTACTAACATCTAATCATATAATTTTTAATTATAATATCATTAAGTATTGAAAATAAAATCTATAAAATCATTAATGATATTTAATTATTATTTTTAAATTAAGTCAAGTAAATATTAAAAAATTTGACTCCATTGAATTTTTTATGTTAAAAATAATAATAATTAAATAGATAATGTAGTGGATGATTTCCGCTACGGTCAATAACATGCAAATCTCGTGCGTCGGGTCTCCTCGAACTTGTTCCCTTGAAATAAAAGAACAAGAGGACACCAGTGTGGTGCCTGCCAAACGATCTTCGACGATCAAGTTAGAGTTTGGAGGCAGAAAATATGAGTTGTGTATAGGTAAAAATCACCATGGACCAGGCCCAATACCAAAAGCCCCGACCCATGTACAAGGAAGTTATCGCCAACTCATACCAATGAGCCCAACCATATCCTAAACGTCCCAGAACCCACGGGCATGGACTAACCACAAAGCCCGGAACACTACCAACGGGCTCGGACTATTAGAGGCGATTTGGCTTGCATATGAAGCGGACGAATATTACCTTACTCAGGAGCATGGAGATATATTTTTTCTAAAAAAAAAAAAAAAGAAAAAACATGAATTAATTTTTAAAAATAAAAGAATGAAGATTAAAAAAAAACTAATAAACAACAATTAAAAAGAAAAGAAAAAGAAAAAATATATACGTTCAGTCATTTGGTAAATAAAAGAGAGAAGGTAAATGTGAGAGTAAAAGCATTAATGTTAATGTGGGTCCTACTATCTCCACGTGGCAATCAATAAATGGAAGGGGTATGGAGGCTCTCGGTGTAGCGGGAGTATAAGAAAAATTCTCACCAATGCACATGGTCCCTCATACTTCTGCAACTCATAAACTGCCATTTGGAGGGCAATTCCATCCCCTTTTAAAGCAATCTTTTATTATACTTTCTCTCACCTCCAAATCTCGTTTCTCTCAACCTTATTTGACTCAAACGTAAACCTTATCAACCGGTTCAAGCCCGTGAGCCCGTCCAAGTTCGGCTCATAAGTCAATGGTTGATAGGCCAGGCCCGACTCGAACTGTAAATATTTGGGCTGGATATGGATCACGTATTTGAGCTCAAGCCTGATCCACATGCTTTATCTATAGGGCCCCCATAAGGCCCGACCCAAGGCCCAGCCCAAAGCCCTGCTTGAGGCCCGTTTAAAGATTATTTTTTTAAACATATATATATATATATATATATATATATATATATATATATATATTTTTTTTTTGATATTTTAATATAATCAAACTAACATACAAGAATGATAAATAAAGTTAATTTAAAAGTTTATAAACAATATATAAAAACAAATGATAAATAAATTAAATTAAATAGAATAGAATAGTGAAAAATTAAATTAGCTTTTTTCCTCATCATTTTAGAGTTAAGTTTAAGTTTAAAAAGTTAAAAATAAGTTTTAAAAAATAAAATTAAAAATTTAATTAACTAATTAAAAACTTGAATGGACCGGGCCAAGCCCGCAAAATGGGCCCAACCCGGCCCGTATGTCATCCCATGGGTTCAAACCCATGGACTGGACTTGGGCTTATCATTTTAAGTTAGGTTCGAGCCTAGCTAGACCTGCTCATTAACCAAGCCTTGTAAGCCTTGCCCGGGCCCGCTCATGGCTGGCTCATTGATGAGGCTTACTCAAAGGTGGTTTATGTTTTTAGTACTCTATCAATGTAGTTTCACACTATTTTTCCACTAAAATTAGTTGATACCATATTCTTTTTTTTTTAATAAGTTGAGACTGAAATTTTAAACCACTGTTTCTTAAATCTACACTGATTTTATTTTAAAACTAAAGAACAATATTTTTAATTTCCATTTCTAACTAAAAAAATAGAAATTTTAATTTCATTTCAAGTTAGTTTTTTTAAAAATTATTTTCTAATTAATTAATTATATAAATATATTTTAAAATTGATTTAAAAATACTAATATTTTATTTTAAAACTAAACAATAGTATTTTTAAAAATTTTAATTTAAGTTTGAGTTAGTATTTCTAAAATTTAGAAAATTTTATTTATAAACAAATTGTATTTTTAAAAATTTAGATTTAAGAGGCTGGGAAATTTTAAATTCTAGAACAATGGTTTTTATAAACTATTTTTTAACGATATTTCTTAAATTTTAATATTTGGAAATTTTAAATTTTAGAAAAATGGTTTTCAAGAATAATACTTTTTTTTAAGTATCTAGGGATTTGTCCACATGTTTAAAGTAATTGAGAAAATGTAGTCTTTTGGGAAGTTCGGTTTTGAAAACCCGATTTTTATCAAAGACATTTTTTGACTCGTTGAAGAAAACGTGTTTCTAAGACTCACTTTCACCTGAGAAAGATTATCCTTTTACCAGCAGGTTCACCACATCCCATAGTACTTTTTTTAGGGAGGGATGGATTCCGTATTTTTCCGATATTGAAATATGAAATGTAATGATATTAGTTTTATGACTTTAATCTCTTTAGTTATTAAGAATATGTCAAATATCTCCGGATCATCCAAGATTCCGAATTCAAAAATTAGAAATTGTTAAATGAATGTCATAAATTCTCCTTTCTTTTCATTGTCGACATGATTTCTTGGTGAAAAATGAAAATGAAACCCGTTTTCTAGATATGTGGAAGAAGACGGGTTTTGAAAACTCGCTTTCTTCCGCATGTCAAAAATGTTTGACTAGTCAAAGTCAGGTTTTCAAAATTGGACTTCACAAAAATGGACATTCTCCTAATTACCTTAAACTTGTGAACATATTCTTAAATACTTTTTAAAACATGACCATTTTACAAAAAAAACCCCAAAACAAGTGTAAAACCAAACCCACACATACCTTTAAAAAATGTCATTTTTAATTTTTTTAAGAACATTTTGTTGTTTTTGAAAAAATCTATTCCAAAATTATCATCCATCTGATGCCTTTACTTACAAATTATACACCTGTGGTTTGTCTAAATTACAAATCATACATTTTGTGGTTTAAAAATGCTTGTAAATACCCCTATGGTTTGGAAAATTGTAAAACACATCCCTCTGTCAGTTAGCTTATTGAAATTTCAGACACGTATTTATTTTACGTATGTCACATCTTCCAATTCCATTCAAATTATAAAAAAATTATAATAGATATGTGCGAATTTTAGATTTTACACTGTGTTGATAATGATATATTTTTTTTCAAATTGTACCCATTTAATGAAAATTTTCTTATTATTTGAATGAATTTGAAACACGTGTCACCCGTAAAATAAACACGCATTCAAAATTTTGATAAACAAATCGAAAAAGGGGTGCATTTTATAATTTACCAAACCACATGGGTATTTACAAGCATTTTTAAACCTCATGGGTGCGATTTACAATTTAGGCAAACCATAGGGTATAATTTGCAATTATCCCAAAAAAAAAATTGTACCATCTAATAAAATTTAACTTTCAGCTTCCGTTTGGTTTGCTATAATCTAAGATGCCTCAAGTAATCTAATACTTGGAGGGAATTTGATACCAAAGCATTTGATTACTAGGAATCTTAGATTAATGTGTTGGTTTAAGTTAATAATAATACGAGGATGTTTGGTTATTTGTTGATTACTGTGTTTGATTGATGAGAATTGCAAGGAAAATATGATATATTTATATTTTTTTTCTATAAAATACCCATATTTACAATTGATACATTAATTTAAAAAAATAATTAAAATATATTCATATTTAATTAAATGAAATGTGGGATTGGGAGAGTGGAAGATTAACAATTATTTTCCACAATTCATTATTTGTTTCTTATCTTAGATAAAAAAAGAAAAAGAAAAAAGAAAATAGTTTCTTTGTCCTGAACCTAATAGAATAAATATTAGTTGACGTTTAATTTTTTTTCTTCAACTTTTCCTTATTAAATAGGGTTAAAGTTATAAAAATGAAGATTACCTTCTCGTAAGAATCATAGAAAACACCCGAATTCGAGGGTTAATCAAATACTCTCACTGAGAAAATATAGATTCCGGGATATTTAGATTATCGAGATATTTTTAAATAACCCTCAAACAAAAAACGAAATTAGATACCCTTTCTTAAGGAATCTTAGATTACAGTGAACCAAACGAGGGCTCAAATTCATTTGTACATACATACGAAAGAATAAAGAACAAGAAGTTTCAATAGATGACACTTTTTTATTAGTAATTTAAAAATGACAAATGATTTAAAAAGTTATCGTTCCCATGTTGCCTCCCGACATTGATAGCGATTGATCAAATTCTTACTTTTATTTCAAAAACAACTGTTGAATCTTAACCAGAAATTAAACACAAGAATAGGATAAGAAAGACACAAAGAATTATACTGGTTCAGCATATAGCCTACATCCAGTTGCTGAAGAAGACCCTTTCAGCCATGCACTATAACCATCAACCTTTCAGAAACAACCAGCAAAAGCAATAGTTCACAATCTCAACAAGAAAACACAAGTAAAACACTCAAGGTTTCCTTTGGAAACCTTTACACAGATCTCTCCCTAAAGAATACAACAAGATTATAGAGAACTCAGAGAAAGAAGACGAAGCAGACGAAGCTTTCTCTCTCTAGAAATCAGCTCTCGCTCTCTATCTCTCTAAAACAGATCTGGATCTTTCTTTCTTGCACACAGAGTCAGAATCAATATCATCTATAAGGAACTGCCTTATTAGAATGAAAGGAGTTGTTGCTTCCACGTAGCTGACCAGCTGTCAAGTAACCACCCCAACAAACTAACAGCTCAGATAATAATAAAGCTGGGCTGGACTTCAGTGTCAAGGGACTGGGCTTCAAGTTATAAACAGGCCCAAAACGGATGAGCAGATTACAATCAGATCCAACAATCTCCACCTTGATTGCAAATGCTCATTACTCAAGGGTCATTAATTGAAAAATTGGGCTTCAGTGCAATGGTGAAACATCATCAGGGGTCTTCAAACAGCTATACATGGTATTTCAACCTGTATCAAAACATGTCACACCCAAAGAAGTTAGGCTTTTGCTAAACTTTTCTGTTGTGACAGGTTTAGTTAAAATGTCAGCAGGATTAACATCAGTGTTTATTTTCATAATAGAAACTTTGCCTTGAGTTATAACATCTCTAATAAAATGAAATTTTACTTCTATATGCTTTGTTCTATCATGGAACATTTGATTTCTAGTGAGGTAAATGGCACTTTGACTGTCACAAAAAATAGGAACCTTTTCTTGTTGACAGCCAAACTCAGATATCAAACCTTTTAACCATAGAGCCTTTTTTGTTGCCTTAGTTACAGCAACATATTCAGCCTCAGTGGTAGACAAGGCTACCACTGGCTGAAGTGAGGCTCTCCAACTCACTGTATTACCAAACAATGTGAAAACTATACCTGATGTTGATCTTCTTTTGTCAAGATCTCCTGCAAAGTCTGAATCACAATAACCAAGCAAAGTATTTTCAGTGTCATTTGACTTTTTGTACATTAAACCATAGTTCCAGGTTCCTTTTAAGTATCTCAGAACCCATTTGGTAGCTTCCCAATGGGCTTTACCAGGATTCGCCATGTATCTACTTACTAAACTAGAAGCATAAGATAGATCAGGTCTAGTGCACACCATAGAGTACATTATACTGCCTACCACACTAGCATAAGGGATCAAACTCATTTCTTGCTCTTCTTCAACAGTACTAGGACTCATACTTGAAGATAGTTTAAAATGATGTGCTATGGGTGTGGTTACAGCCTTAGATGAGTTCATTTTGAACTTTTCTAAAATCTTTTGAATGTATCTATGCTGGGTGAGAAATAACACATTTTTCTCTCTTTCCCTATTGATGTGGATGCCTAAAATAGTTTGAGCTTTTCCTAAGTCCTTCATTTCAAATTCTTTATTTAGCATGGACTTTAGCTTGTTAATCTCATTCATTTTAGAGCATGCAACTAACATGTCATCCACATACAATAACAAATACATAGGGCAGTCATTTGTGATCCATTTAATATAGACACAGCTATCAAAATTGATTCTAGAAAACTTATTTTCTATCATGAACTTGTCAAATCTTAGATACCACTGTCTAGGGGACTGTTTAAAGCCATAGAGGGATTTCTTGAGAAGACAGACTTTGTTTTCACAGCCTTTGGGTATAAATCCCTCAGGTTGTGTCATGTGTATGGTTTCAATTAGATCTCCATGAAGGAAGGCAGTTTTGACATCTAGTTGTTCTAACTCTAAGTTGAACTCAGTGACAAAAGCTAGTAGTGTTCTAATGGAAACATGTCTAACAACTGGGGAGTATATTTCATTGTAATCTATTCCCTCCCTTTGAGTGAACGCTTTTGCTACTACTCTAGCCTTAAGTCTTTCTTTTGATACCCCTGGGATTTCTTCCTTTCTTTTGAATATCCACTTACAACCTACTAGTTTGACATTCTTAGGTTTGTCTACTAGGGTCCAGGTATTATTCTTATTTAGACTCTTCATTTCTTCTTTCATTGCTTCTAGCCACTTATGCTTATAGGGATCAACTAGGGCTTCTCTATAGGATAAGGGTTCACTACTTCCTAATTGGTCAGCACTATATAAAGCATAGAAGACATAATCATTATTTTCAAACCTGGCAGGGGGAACAATGGTCCTCCTAGTTCTGTCCCTAGTTAGCTGGTAGTTACTGAGGTCCTCTTGGTACTGATTTGAGCTTTCTTGCCTCTGTTTCAGGACCTTCAGCGAGTTCAGCTTGTTCTTCAAACCTTTCAATTTCAGTGCTGGTTGTATCTAATTCATGTGAGAGCTCCACCTCCTTTGAGGTACCCTGTCACTTTTGTTTTTTCTGCATTCAACTCACCAAAATCATTAGTGGATTTCAAAAATATTTCATTTTCATTGAATTTTACATCCCTACTGATGAAGCTTTTATAGTGACCATTTGGTAATGGTTCCCACAATTTGTATCCCCTAACCCCATCAGGGTATCCAATGAACATACACTTCTTGGCTCTAGGGTCAAGTTTTCCTTCTTTGTTGTAAGCATATGCTGCACAACCATAAGTTCTAAGGTGACTGATATTAGGGGGGGTTCCTGTCCACATTTCTTGAGGGGTTTTGAATCCTAGAGCAGAGGATGGACATCTATTGATTAGGTAACAGACTGTTTTTACAGCTTCAGCCCAAAATTTCTTGGGTTGATTTGAAGTATTCATAATACACCTAACCCTTTCTAGAATTGTCCTATTCATCCTTTCAGCAACTCCATTTTGCTGTGGAGTTAGTCTTACTGTTCTATGTCTGGTTATTCCTTCTTGATTGCAAAACTGATTGAATTCATTGCTAAGATACTCTAGGCCATTATCTGTTCTAAGTGTTCTAACTTTTCTGTTGGTTTGAACCTCAATAGTTTTCTTCCAAGTCTTAAAGTTCTCAAAGGCTTCAGACTTGTGTTTAAGGAAGAACACCCATACTTTTCTGGAGTAGTCATCTATGATGGTCATAAAATATCTACTTGAACCTAAGGAGGGGTTGCTAGTTGGTCCCCACAGGTCAGAGTGGATGTAATTTAGAATTCCATAAGTATTATGTTGGCCTTTTGGGAAGCTTACCCTAGTAGCTTTGCCTAGAACACAACTTTCACAGAAAGTTAGTTTTTCTATCTTAGTCTTATCTAGAATTCCTTGTTTTGCAAGTTCTACTAGGCCTTTCTCACTAATGTGATCTAATCTTTTATGCTATAATTGAGTAGGGTTCTCTTCTAGCCTAGTGGTGTTGGCTACTAGGCCTATGGCTGTTTCTCCCTCTAAGAAATAGAGTCTATTAATTCTAGTACCCTTCATCCACACCATAGACCCATTTATAATTTTCAGATTCCCATCCTTGGCAGTATAGGTCATTCCCTTCCTCTAGAGTTCCTAAAGAGATGAGGTTTCTCTTTATTTCAGGGACATACCTAACTTCTTTTAGGGTTCTGATTTGACCATCTTTAGTTCTAATACTAAGTTCACCTATCCCTTTAACCTTGCAAGGTTTATTATCTCCTAAAAGGACACTTCCTCCATCTATGAACTTAAAGTCAGTGAGCCATTCCTTGTGGTGTGTGATATGAAAAGTGCACCCAGAATCCATAACCCATTCATTTTTAGTTGTATCATCTTCTACCATTAAAACAACTAAAGCATCACCTTGATCATTCTTATCAGTATCTACAACATTTCCAGCATTGTTATTAGTCAAATTCTTATTATTATTACCATTTCTCTTAGGGAAAAACCTTCTAATGTGTCCTAATTCATTACAATGATAACATTTGACAGACTTAATGTTTCCTCTAGACTTTGACCTAGATTTTCCTTTCCATTTGTTATTCTTGCCATTGTTATTTCTATCTACAGATCTTCCTCTAATGTATAGACTTTCAGCTTGGTTATTATGGTTATTAGCATTCTTATCTTTCTTAAATTCTAATTCCCAAGATCTTAGGGCAGAGATTACCTCATCTAATGTAATGGTTGTCCTTCCAAATTTGATGGCTGCCTTTAGTTCCCTGTAGCTATCTGACAATGAGTTCAGTAAGATGATGGCTTTGCTTTCATCTCCTATCTTTTCTTCATCTATGGATGAGAGGGTAATTGTTATTTTCTTAAACTCATCAAGGTTCTGTTCCAGAGTCTTGGAGTTGTCCATTCTAAACCCAAAGAACCTTTCCTTTAGAAGAATCCTGTTTGTAAGAGATTTTGTTAAGTAGATCTCTTCCAATTTGTTCCAAACTTCCAGGCCAGTATCCAATCCATCAACCTGCCTTAACACATTGTCTGCTAAGTACAGGATGATGATTGAATACGCATTCAATTGGAGTTCTTCCCTCTCAGCCATTGTCATAGTAACTGGTATCTCTGATGGATCTCCAATGGCTTTGTGAACTTTCTGTTGGACAAGAAGTGCTTTCATCTTCTTTCTCCAAGAATTGAAGTCCCCAACCCCATCAAACGGATGCAACTCAAATTTCATTGAGATTCAGAAGTTCTAAATCTTTGATCATTGAGTTCATTGATCTCAGAAACACATGCACGATCCTAAACTCACTTTCACTCAGACTTTCTGGTAACTTCTTTTCCCTAACACGAGCTCTGATACCAATTGTTGAATCTTAACCAGAAATTAAACACAAGAATAGGATAAGAAAGACACAAAGAATTATACTGGTTCAGCATATAGCCTACATCCAGTTGCTGAAGAAGACCCCTTCAGCCATGCACTATAACCATCAACCTTTCAGAAACAACCAACAAAAGAAATAGTTCACAATCTCAGCAAGAAAACACAAGTAAATCAGCTCAGAGAAAGAAGACGAAGCAGACGAAGCTTTCTCTCTCTAGAAATCAGCTCTCTCTCTCTATCTCTCTAAAACAGATCTGGATCTTTCTTTCTTGCACACAGAGTCAGAATCAATCTCATCTCTAAGGAACTGCCTTATTAGAATGAAAGGAGTTATTGCTTCCACATAGCTGACCAGCTGTCAAGTAACCACCCCAACAAACTAACAGCTCAGATAATAATAAAGCTGGGCTGGACTTCAGTGTCAAGGGACTGGGCTTCAAGTTATAAACAGGCCCAAAACGGATGAGCAGATTACAATCAGATCCAACAATAACATTTCTCACACTGAGATTCCACCAATCTCAATTTGAGATTAGATTAATCTCATAAGATTGATGGATCTCAGTTTGAGAAATGTCATTTTTGAATTTTTTTAAAACTTTTACTATTTTCGAAAATATCAATTCTTAAAATACCATTTTAAAATCCACCCCTAAAAAAACCATTAATACGGCACCTAATTTTCGTAGCGTTTTAAACCTCTCTTGCTTTCACCATTTTACTTTCTTCAGAGATCAATAAGCTTGTAATTTCTATTTAATTTGGTGGACTCAAGGTTTGAGACTGCACATTGTTTCTATTTCCTTACCAAAATTCCATTATTTTTAGACAAATCATGACTTAGGCGTAATTACTCCTTCCCTTTTCTATGATGCACTGAAGTGATCTCTACTAAAAGTTGAGCATAAGCTTTACTTTTAATGATAATATATCTTGTGAAACATGTGGAGTATGGAAGAATACATTTGATATTGATTACCTATGTGAGCGAGAACATGACTAAGTTCTTTCAGAATTTAACAATTAGGTAAATTCTCTAAAGCGCTTGTATAACCCATGAAGTTCATGGTCGAAATAATGAACACAATAGAGAACCAAATTTGAATATGAAAGTTAATGTGTAAAATTAATTGTCTAAACTTACGTTAAATGATAAATAGTTCAAAACGTCAGTTCACCGATTTACCTAGTGAGTTCGATAGATCTTTATTAAGGAAGGTTCAAGGCGAAAACTACCTATCTGGATAAATTATCTTTCAGTAGAAACTATTTCTATCCTTTTGTTTGTCATCTAGTTCCATGTGGGGGATTGTTGGAAAAATATGTTTAATTGGCTTACTTAAGAGGTTATAACTTATGGGTCCCACATCCATTGTTATAATTAATAAGTTGAGATTTGTTTATTTTCATATGCTTATTCAGTATGAACTTTTAATTAGCCAAAAACATGTTTGGGTTGGTTGGAATTAGCCTCCAAAGTACCCATTTTGAAACTGATTTATGGTGCATTAATATGAAACAATGTGGTTGTCCCACATTGGAAAAATGAATTTTCATCACCCGTATATAAGTAAGTACTCCTATAGCTAAGTCAAATGTGACCAGTCAAACACCCTCACATCTACCCAAAAAAGATTGGGAGAGAGGACTTACCGTTACTACAGTTATGTTCGAGTGTACAATCAACAAAACATATAACATCCAAAAATTTCCCAACACATATATTAATGAGAAAGGTCTCCCTAAACCCATTACAATACTATAAATAGCTTACTCACCTCAAATTTGTCAATAAATTTTCAAATCTTTTTCAAGTAACAACACAACATCATGAAGAATACATCCTAATGATTAATGTTAATTCTAAAAATTCACCCAAATAGTTTTAAAATCATTGGGAAAACTACACAAACAAAACTGATGTAGTATAAATAAGTTATATTAGTCTTTTTGTTAGTTCTGTAAATAGAGGATTAGTCATTTGTATTATACAACTTTGAATAACTTTTGAATCACATTTGAATATTTAATGGACTTTGAGTAATCTTTTGGTGGTTTTCACCTCATCATTTGATATCAAAGCATTCGATCTTAGGACAATGTATTTCGGCGGCAACGTAGTTCGAATAGAAATGGAGTTTGAAGTAGCAACACCCCCGACAACAACGGTGGCAATTGATTCTGTTGAAAATCTCGCTGACCGCTGGGTGACGATAGGGTTTTCAATAGAAAACTTAAATATGGAAAGAGACATGAAAAAAAGAACCAACAATCATCAGATGAATTAATTTGTAAAGTGAAGCAATTTAACAAAAATTGGTAGAAAAAAATCAAGAAACTTGTGGATTTGGACTTTCAAATTTCCACCACCACATTATTGTGAAAGGGTTAGTAACATTATCGTCCAAATCAAATACGTATAAATTCAAGGGTTAATTTCAGTATTGGACAAATTAATGTTGTTTATTTCAAAAAAACACAATCTTTTATATATATATCAAAACTACCCAAAACCACCACCAGGAAAATTAAATTGCATTGTGAAAAGACGAAACATACCCCGATAAATTTTCCTTAATTAAATGATATGTAATTAATGAGATATAGTTATTAGGAGAGATAAAAGGGTAATAAGGTAAACACTGAAATTGGAATCCACCAGAATCGCCACCATAAATGGTGTTTTATGGGTAAATCTCATATTAATATGAAACAACCATTAAAATTGAAATTAGGTGAATTAAAGTGGTTATTAGTGTAATTAATTCTAAATTCAAATGTGTTAATTTTATAGGTACCCAATATAAATATGCTTATTACATATAAATGAGAGATTTTATATAAAAAGCGAAATGCCCATAGATGCTCCACGCGCCGCTTACGTAGGGAATGAAATGACACCATATGCCCTTTTGACAAGAAGTTACTGCAAATCCCTCAAATCACGCATGCTTTTATTGTAACCGTCAGATTTTTAAAAAAACCAAAGCGTGTGTATTTGTAAAAAGGTCTTTTTGAATTTTAAAAAACAGATTTATTAAAAAAAAAAGGAAAGCAAAATCGTACGAATTGTATTTCAAACAAAAGGGGGAAATTTTCTTTAGAAAACCTAATACGGAGAAACCGTCCGGCGAAAGAACGAAGAAAACGAATGGAAATGTGAGATACGCAATGGCGAGGACACAAGGAAATTTGAATGGAGGAAGAGGGGTAAGTTAGATGTTGTGATTTATAAAGCTCTGTCCATTTCAGATAAGTTTCTATTTTTTGAAATGAAGAGAAATTTCTTGGTTTATAGAATCGTGGACAAGAAAAAAAGAAAAATGGAGAAGAAACAAAGATCCTAGAACCAGTTGTGGAAGAAAGATATGATTAGAACCAGAGATTGAAGAAATAGAGGATGAAGAGGAGGTTTCAATTTCAACATCTGTTTTTGTTATTCTCTGATTTAATTAGATACATTCATGTTCTGGATCTGAAGAAGTGAATGAAGTGATTCAAGTTTTTGTTTGGAAAAAATTACTTGCAGGTTGTAGAAGACTTTGAAGAAGAAATTGAATCGGAAAAAGAAGAAAACGACGAAGATGATGAAGAAGAAGAAGCGAATCAGGTATTCGTAATTCGTAGTATTGATATAAAAAACGTTTATTTAAAATATACGTTTGCTAAAATGTAAACTTGCAGATGAAAAAGCTGTTAATGTAGAAGAGAATGCAAATGTTGTGAACAGGCTGAAAAAAAGTCGAAGAGGAGGGAGATCAACCTCAGATCCATACACTGATGAATTTGGATCAAACGAAAAAAGACATGAAGGGCGGAAGTTTCATATACTTACACAACCGACTCATGAAGAATAGAGTGCCTAGGTTTATTATTATGGAGACTAACTACAGTGAATTCAGTATTTTGAAAACTATGTTTCTGGAAATTTGTGATGTAAACTGATGTGGTTTTGTATTATGTTGAATGGTAGCTTAATTTTAATGACTATTTTGTCTGTTTCATAAAAATGTTTATAAAAAATAAACATTTATAAGATATAAACAACGACTGTATTGAGACAACATAATGAGTATGATGCATATTTTTTTGAGATGATGACAAGTAATAGTATAATTCATAGGAGATGTGATGAAAATGTTAGATATTATACAAGTAGTATAATGTGAAACTTGATAAAGACGAAACAACTAAATTGACAATAAAACAAAACAATACCCGTAAAAAAAATTCATAACAGGAATAGTTATCAAAAAGAAGGGTTGCTACCAAGGTCAACTTGTGCAGAATTAGAAACCATTTTTTTCTTATCAATGACAACACCCATCGTAAATTATGTCAACAGATGTCATTCTCATTTTTGTGAAAAACAAAAAAAGTAGAAAACGAAAGAAGAAAACAAGAACGTATAAGAAATGAAAAATTCAAAAAAATGAATATTAAAGGAAAACGGGGAAGAAGAATAGAAACCAAATAAGAAAAGATCAAATAAAGATACCAAATCAATTACTGTTACAAAATCCCATAATTAAAGGACAATAATATCAAAAATAAAAAAGGAAATAAAAAATAAAGATTTACTATGAGTTGACCGAATCAGAAGGGGCAAAAACGTAACCTTAAAATGAGGGAGCAACCGTGGATTCCTAAAAAATGGATGGTAATTGGGTATAATTGAAATATAATTAAAACCACCATGAAAAATGGATTAATGTTAATTAATATGGTCATGGGAGCAATTATTTCAATTCAAATCCCCCTATTTGGAAGAAAATTAGAGTGAGAAATTTGGTAGTCTATTTTGTTGACACGGAGGAAAGAGGACAGTTGGCTCTTTCATTTCTTTTGAAAGCACATTATTATTAAAAAAAAAAATTGGAATTACAGTTTCTTTTAGTGAGATTTCATTAGCGTTATTGGTGAAGTGATAGGTTGAAAAAATCATATTCCATTAACATATTTTTTAATCATAAGAAAAAATTAGTTTATAATTTTTTGAGATGAAGTTCCCAATTGTATTATTTTGTAATTCGAGGATGAGTTATTTTATGTAATAGATTATTTTAGTCTTTTTGTTGGTTCTATAAATAGAGGATTAGTCATTTGTATTTTATAACTGATCAGATTTGGTGTTTTTCACCGTATAAAACACACACCATAACAGCCAAATATTGACATTTCAGTAATTGGCCAGGAACGGGACTACTCAAACCTTTTTTTTTTTTTTTTCAATTTCTTATATAAGAATTTGTTTCAAATATCATAAATCTACATACTAATTACTGAAATGTCAATAACTTTTTAAAAATTACTCAAATAACATAATTATAGTTCAATAAATTATTGAACTATAATCCGTAAAAATAATGAGAGACGAAGAGTATTCAAATTGTTTTGTTTTTTTTCCCGCAAAGTATTCAAATTGTTTTAAGTCAAGTAATAATCAGCAATATGTAGTATTATAATTGATTTTTCAAAGGAAGAATATCTTGGGAAAAAAAAAAAGAAAAGGAAGAATATCGCTAAAACCTTATCCACAACACTGGGCTTCAAATGTCATGATCTCTTTGAAGGAAGAACCTTCTTCAGAATATCCATCTGTGGCATTTTTCTACTTTCATTTTAAAAAGTAAAATTTGATTAAATTAATATTTTTTTTTACTTCCATAAATTAAAGAATTATTTTAATTAAACTAATGTTTTTTTTTTCTTTTTGTATTATAAAATGACGAATCTCATTTTTATTATTAATATTACTTGTTAAAAAATTTAAACTAAAATTCTACGATTTGACTATTAATTTTTACAGTTTTAATTAATTCATTCTATAATTAATTCAAAATAATGTTTTCTAAAAATTGAATTTACAATTACAAAGTGCTATTTTTTAAAAAATAACCCAACTTTTTTTTCCCCAATTAAAGAAAACAGAAGACAATTCAGCCCAATTCTGGTTACAAATTAAACTAATTGAATAGGCAAGCGAGTTGCTGTACCAATAAGTGAATTGAAGCTGTGACTCTAAACAAGTCATGAGAAGAAAGAAGTCATGTCCTCAACAAGTATCCATTCATTCACCAGAATGTGAACATCATTATAAAAGATACTAGAAATTCAAGAATCCCTCAACCTATATCCAAATCTTTTTCTGCTAATGTTAATCTAAAACGTTGGCATTTCAATCGTGTTGTCACTATAGAACACAATTGTCTATCCCGTGCGTGAGTTTAAAGTCAGAAAAGCGAGCACATTGAGAAGATGCCAGAAACTGAATTGGGAGTAAACTAGAAGAAGCTGCATTATCAGAAATCTGGGCCTCGAAAACCATGAGCCATCGGAATCTGCAGGTCTACAGCTCCTCAAGGTGAATCACTGAGATTAAAATTATGCTCAAGACCTCTTGTTTACACTCTCTTTCACCTTCACATCATTCTCATTCTTCTTGTGTAACCCTCTCCATGAAAAAAAAAGGTCTATACTATTTTTTCAGCCTTGGATTCACTTTCAGTACTACTAAATACAGCTCCTGTATTGACAAATCCATTACTATAAAGAACATCTAATTCTTGAAAATATGAACATGTCTTACCATTTCCAATGACGGTCTTTCTAGTTCCGTTAGTCCTTTTAAAATATTTGTTCATGTTTTCCCATTTTTCTTTGCATTTCTTCGAGGAGCGGTTGTGACCCATCTTTTGCATTCCAACTGATATCTCCTCCCATATGGATCCTTTGGTACTTGAAGCAAGAAATTTATGTTCCAGTGCTGTTCTTAGCTTTATTAAGGCTTGTACTTCAGCCTGAGGCCATCTCTTATTACTTGGATCACTTTTTAATTCATTTTGAAAGCTGCTTTCACCTCCATCATCTTCTGTACAATGGTTTTCAACTGGTTGGGAGATTTCAATTTCTTGGCCCAGCAAATTCTGCATTAGCGAAATAATTGCTAAACTACGAGTTGTTTCTTGGGCTCTTAACTCCTCATCCCTGCGGATTCTTTTGATCTCCCCCTGCTTCCATTCTTCTTCTCTGACCATTCTCTCTTTCTCCTTCATTTCAATGAGCTCTATCAATTGCTTATGCATCTGCTCTTGTTTATCCATTACTTTCATTACCAAATTTTCCATAAAAAGCTTGAGTGATCTTGTTGTTCCCCTCTTTCTCTTACGAATTAAAGGTTTTTTTGTGTTCGTAATATCATCACCATCCGAACTGGAACTGAACATCAAAGGTAACCAAATAATTTAGCTTATAAGTTAAGAGTTCACTTAATAAGTAACAACAATCTCCATGTTAGCAGTCAATCTCCAAGCAATGAAACATATGTTAATGCTTAATTCCCGGAGCTTAATCATACATTTTCTCCCACTTTCTACAACTTATTTATGGTCTTAATAATATTATAATCATCATTAGCATAAGCTGTTGGTAATATTTTTATATTTTATATAATACAGTAAATGATAAAAACTACTAGCATTAAGCTAAGTTTGCTCACATTAGCCAACCTGAGCATAGCTCAAGTGCTCGGGCATCAGTTCTCTCTCCTCTTTGGCTATAGGTTCAAGCCTCCCCTCCTTTTGAAAAAAAAAAAAATTGCTCTCATCAATGTTAAAGCAAGGGTTTCTAAAAAATCAATGACTTCCAAAGCCTAACCACAAGTCTCAAATTATCGCAATGTCGAGAAACCAACATATCTGCATAAGAACTTCCAAATTCTATGCACTTAATCCCTAATCTATTGCTAAAATATTGACAGGTCCACTCTAATCTTAAGAAAAAAAGGGAGAAAAAAAAAAGAAAAAACACCACTTCCATGATATCAGAAAATGCTTCACCTAAACCAAAAGTTTTATTCACCAGATCACAATTTTCCCAAATTGAGAGTCTACCAGTTCCATAATAAATAAACAAATCCTTATTTATAGATAATAATGTAAGATTTTCCCCTTTCCTCTTCTTTCTAATTCTAACAATAAACTAAAGAATGAAGAAACCCCAAATAAACCAACAAACAGGAAAAACCATATATATATTTTTTTCTTTAATCAGGATCACCATTACTATCATTAAATAATCGACATTTCTTAAAAAACTCAAGAACCCAACAATGGAAAGAAAAAAAAAATCAAAAAAATGATTAAGCGTTATTAATATTCAGAGTCTAAACTCACCAAGAGCCATCATCTAATAAAGGACCTTCAAAGCTGGGACTTATCTTCTCCGCAACGACCTCAGTAGCTTCATCTTTCACTGACGAATTGAAGTACTCAATATTTTCTAGGGTTCCGTCGAAGACTGAATTTTCAGGTTGAGAATCCACCGGAGACTTGGCGTTGCATCTGACAGGACGAAGCTTTTGCGGCGGGCGATGGGAAATAATATCAGAAGAGTGAAATAAAGAGGATGGGTTTGAGTAAAGAAGGTCTGTGGGGAAAGGAAATGGAGATACGTGCTGAGGAAACTCGTCGGAGTTTGTTATCGGATGATCGGCGGTGAAGATATCCATTAAAGCCGGTGAGAGTGGTAAATAAAATTTGCGGCGGTGAGGGCGTTGGTCGGTGAAATGGTTGTTGGTAAAAGGAAGTAAAAAGGTTAAATGACATTGAAATTACGATGTTACCTTTTTGTGTTGTTTAATTCTTTGTATCATTTGGGTTTTTAAGGAAATGGGCTTGAGCATATCAAGTTTGATTTGGCCCATCATTTAATGGACGACCTAATCTAGAGCAACTCAAGTATTTGATTGGGGCATTTGCATGAAATATATTGGTAGATAGCCCACCAACAAAAGAAATAAAGTTTAGGGTCCATTCTAAAAAAATAAAACAAAATAACATATTTGATAGGTAAAATATCCAAACTACCCTTACTAAACTTAATTAAGAAATAAAGAAGAAAGAGAATTAAGATTTGAAAATGCTTAAATCAAGTAAACATTAAGTATGAAAAAAACATAAAAGAAAATAAGAGAGAAAATCATAAATTTAAAAAAATCAAAATTAAACAAAAAAAAAAATCTAATTTTCAAAACCGATAACTATTTTTCAGGTGAATCTTCAAAAAATGCTTTCGATGTAAATTATATATAGTGATACTGTACATACATCCAATAAGGAAAAGATGTATTAAATTTTTATAATATATTGTACATAATATTATATATTTATGTACAATACGAAAAAATGTAATAAAGTAATATAATATATTGTACATAATATTATATATTTATGTACAATACGAAATGCGAAAAAGATGTAATAAACTAATATAATATACTATACATAATATTATATATTTATGTACAGTATGAAAAAGATGAAATAAAGTATTGTACATAATATTATATATTTACGTACAATACGAAAAAGAATGAACCGTATGATTGAACAGAAATTGAATCAAAATACACCAAATTAAACATCAGGATGAATCGTAAATCGAGAACTGATATATAACCACGACCATGTACCAAGGAAATCAGATCTGGCTCTATATCTGAAAGAATCGAAATAAATAAATAGAATATCATCATGGGAAATCGAAACGAAAAAAAAATGATAATTAGAATCCAGATCTATGGAAGATCTACGGTTCTATGGGGGGAAGTCAGCATCAGAATAAACAAACGCACTAGATCTGGGAGAGAAGGAAAAAGATGGCGATGAAGAAGGAAGATAATATTCATCCTGGGAAAAACGGATACCTAAAAAAACGTGAAATTAAAAAAAAATTACAGACATGAATGCTAAAAAAATACAGAAACAAAAATTTGAGATGATATTGAAGAGGGGAAAATAAACGCATGACATATGTAGTTAAATTGATTCAAAAAGGGAAAAGAAAATCCCTACAATCATGGTTCATTAAATCGTGGAGAGGAAATGATAAAAAAACATATCAGATTGTTTTTTTAATATATTAAAAGGGGCAAATCAGGTATATTAAAAAATGTCATATAAAAAATTGGTCAAAATAGTTTATAAAAGTTGATGGGCTAAAAAAACATAGTACTATGCCAAAATAGGCTATATACTGGATTATCCCTGAAAGAAATCATGCATTGATGGAAGGTTTCATTCAAAAGAATTAAAGAATTAAAGCTTAGGGACTCATTCTAAAAAAATAAAACAAAATAGCCTATTTGATATGTAAGATACCCAAACCACCCTTACTAAAATTAAGGAAAAAATAAAGAACAAAGAGAATTAAGATTTGAAAATGCTTAAATCAAGAAAACATTAAATATGAAAAAAAATCATAAAATAAAACAAAAGAGAAAATCAGAAATTTAAAAAAATAAAAATAAATAAAAACTAAACAAAAAAAATATCAAACTTTTCAAAACCGATAACCATTTTTTCTGACGAATCTCCAGAAAGTTCTTTTGATGTACATTATATTATATATAGTGCTACTATACGCACATCCAATATTATATTGTATAGTATAATATAATATAGTTATGTACAATATGAAAAAATATGTAATAAAGTAAAAATATATATTGTACAATATTACATGAAACATAGAATGATTTACCAAAATAAAAGTAAGTAATAATACTAAACCCTATACTGTACGTTATAAACATAGAATAAAAAAATACAATACAGTAAATCTCCCCTTTAAAAAATAACTAATAATAATAAACATTATACTGTATGTTATTAACATAGAATAAAACATTACAATATAGTAAATGTTTCGTTTAAAAAGTAAGTAATAATAATAAACGATATATTGTACGTTATAAACATAAAATAAAAACAGTACAAAAAAGTAAATAATTATAACTTAGAATCATATTCATGTACATTATAATAAAAAAAAAACTTAAACTGTACATCAAACGCCGAAAAAAAACCAAAAAAAGACGAAGAAGAATATGATTGTACGGTATAAAAAGAAAAGGAAATAAAAAAAACTTAAACATATAAAGCAGAAAAAAAAACAGAAAAAAATGAAGAAGAAGAAGGAATAGAAGAAGGAGAAGAAGAATTGGTTGTGACCATGGGAGGAATCGTTCTCTCTTCTTCTACTTCTGGCGATGAAACTAATTAATTGGGGTGGGTTGTTGCTGTCATGGAGATCGAAAAAAAATGAATGAAGAAGAAAAAGAAGAAGAAGAGATCGTTAACATCAACGAAGCAAGAATCCATACGAACAAACAAAAGGGAAATCGAATGAAGTTTGAAGAAAACGATCACGAAAAAAACAAGAAATGAAAACCTTAAAACGCAAAATATGAAAATAATAATAAAAAGCTAGAAAAGAAATTTGGAATAAATTCAAGATTTAAGAATCATTCAAAAATTAAAAAGTCAGATCCACGAATCATGGACTAATTGCTGAGAGATATTTAAATGTAAAATAAAAGGAAAAAGAGAAAATAAGGACAAATTAGGTATTTTAAAAATAGCCAAATCAAAATTGGCTAAAAAGTGTTATAATATTTGAATGTGCTAAAAAGTAAAAGGGAATAACTAAAATAGGCTATCTACTTGATTATCCTCCTTTGCATTTATAGCATTTTTCAGCCCAATATTATCAAATATTGCTCAAAAAAGAAAATTACAAATATAGCGAAAAGCCCATTCAAACTCAATTTTGATTTTGCACTTACTAAAATACCCTCATTAAAATTCATAGCAGATGCCTCATTGTCATCTCAAATGCACGCACGGTTTTTCAAAATTTCTAAGGTTCGCGATGTCAATTTCATATTTCCACTCTTCATTGCGATTTCAATCTTCGATTTTTGCTCAAGTTCTTTGTGAATTCTCTCTCATATTTCCACCCAAATTCTAGGGTTCTTCGTGACTTTCCTCTCAGTTCTCAGCCAAAATTCTTGGATTTTTCGTGATTTTGCCCAATCTCGAGTTTTGATAGAAAATTGTAAACTTGAGGTGAATTTACATTGTTTCTATTTGATTTTTAGACAATTTCTTTTTGCTACTTTATCTTCTTCTTCGTGATTTCTTGTCGGTACTTCATCTTCTTATTTCTCTGTTTTTTTTCTTTTATTTTCTGATTTCTTTTTTAAAGTTATCATCACTATGTGAATTCTGGAAATCATTAGGTTTATTGATAATTTTTGTTCTAAATCATTTAGTATGAAATTGTTGAAATATGTCAAAGATTAATCCTCATATAGTAATAAATTTTGTTAAAGATTACTTATGAGGAATCAATGATTACTGATTTTGAATCAATTTTTATTAATTACGAAATCATATATTACTGACTGGAAAATCATTGATTACATATTTTAGTATGATGAGTTATTTTTACTAATTATAGATTAATGCTTTACTGTTTGTTTTTATTTCTTCGCTTTACTGTTTTGGTGTATATTTTTAGAAAATGAAATCAAAAGTAGATGAATTGGTGAATTCAAGCTCTAAGAAGAGTAATGTAAGTTCATCCATAAAGAGAAGAACAAACAAAAAAATTAAAACAAAGCAGGAGGTTAGCATTTTCTTTCAACCATTAATATTTTGAAGATTTTTTTTTGTCAACTATTAATATTTATTATGTTTTTTGTAATTAGGATTTTGAATTGTTGATTCCAAAATTGACGTGGACATCTCGTTTCAAATTGACTAGTT
Source organism: Gynostemma pentaphyllum (assembly GCA_028015215.1). Classification (NCBI taxonomy): domain Eukaryota; kingdom Viridiplantae; phylum Streptophyta; class Magnoliopsida; order Cucurbitales; family Cucurbitaceae; genus Gynostemma; species Gynostemma pentaphyllum. Next base: position 30,663,934 of record CM051346.1, read on the forward strand.
ATTCAAAATTTGATGTCTTGGATAATATAATCAAAAGTTTGACAGAAAAACAACTAAGGATATTTAGGGAAGGGCCATTTGGATTTTTTCTAGGATTCAAAATCAAAAAGTTCCCTCAAAATTGATGTTACGCCTAGTTAGACGACAATGTAGGAGCAAACAAAAAGATTGTCTAGTCTTCAACTTCGAAGGAAATATAGTTATATTTGGACTAAAAGAATTCGCATTGATAATGGGTCTTAAATGTCATGATTAACCCCCCCCCCCCCCAGTTGTTTATGATTTTGAAGGACAATTGAAGAGAAAAAATTTCCATCTACTGAGTCTATTCATAGGGGAAAGATTGTGACATTCTTTCAAATAGAATGTGATGATAATGAGATAAAGGTGAAGTTGGCCAATATATACTTTTTGGAGTTATTTCTTCTTCCCAAACAACCCCACAATATGGTACACAATAACCATATTAAAATGTTCCATGATGGTGATTCATTTACTATTTATCCTTGGGGGAGGAAATCTTTTGAGTTGACCGTTAGTTATATAAAGAAAGCAGTTGAACCACCAAAATATAAGCAAAAAATTTTACAAGGGTTTCCTCATGCTCTTATTTGTAGGGCATACGAAATAAGCAAGTGCTCCGTTCGAGTTAGTTCATTCAAATGTTTAAGGTCCCTGTCCCATTCCTTCTAAAACCAGATTTCGGTATTTTGTTACTTTTGTAGACGATTATTCTCGAATGACATGGTTATATTTAATGAAAAACCGTTCGGAGTTATTTTCCCATTTTTCTGCTTTTTGTGCCGAAATTCGAACACAATTTAATGTTTCTATAAAGACCCTTCGGAGTAATGCAAAAGAATATTTGTCCTCAACTTTTCAAACTTTTATGACCAAACAGGGTATTCTCCATCAAACATCATGTGTCGATACTTCATCTCAAAATGTAAGTTCCTAAATATTTTTGGGCTGATGTTGTTTCCACAGCTTGTTTTCTCATCAATCACATGACCTCTCTATTCTTAATGGTTAGATCCCTTTTCACTTTTTTTTTTCCTAATAAACCTCTTTTCCTATTGCACCTCGGATTTTTGGATGCAGATGTTTTGTTCGGGATGTTCGCCCCCAACTTTATAAACTTGACCCCAAAGCTTTAAAATGTATTTTTCTTGGCTATTCTTGAGTTCAAAAGGGATATCGCTATTTCTTTACAGTTCTTAATCGATATCTTGTTTCCGCTGATGTTACTTTCCTCGAAAATGCACCTTTTTCACCATCTGTCTCATACATCTGTCTAGAGGGGGAGGATAACTTGCTAATCTACACCACTACTTCCGTTGTACCAAAATTTGATTCTGCTCCTGTAGTTACCCCTCCGCCCACCATTCCATTCCCATATGTGTATACTCATCGTGCACCTATTGTTTTAGACTCGTGTCCGGATACCATAGTCCAAGAAGCTTCATCGTCAGATCTGGTCTCAGATATTGATCTTCCTATGCCCTCCGTAAGGGGAAACAAACATCTACGTATCCTGTTACTTTTTTTATATCTTATAACACTTTATCTCCTTCTTCTTATTCCTTTATTGCATCCCTTGATTATGTGTCTTTACCTAAGACTGTTCATGTTGCTCTTACTCATACTAGGTGGTGTAATGCTATGGTAGAGGAAATGTGTGCCTTAAAGAAAAATGGTACATGGACATTGGTCGATTTACCCGCTGGTAAGAAAGCTCATGGGTGTAAATGGGTCTTTGCTATCAAAGTTAATCTTGATAGTTCTATTGCTCGTTTGAAAGCTCACCTTATGGCCAAAGGCTATGCTCAGGTCTATGAGATTGATTATTCTGACACCTTCTCTCCCGTTGCCAAACTCACTTCAGTCAGATTGTTTATTTCTGTAGATGCTACCTGTGGTTGGCCTTTGCACTAGTTAGATATCAAGAATGCATTTCTTCATGGCGATCTTCAGGAAAAGGTGTATATAGAGCAACCACCTGAATTTATTGTTTAGGGGGAGAATGGGAAGGTTTATTATTTGAGAAAATCATTGTATGGCTTGAAACAAAGCCTTCTAGCATGGTTTGAAAAATTCAGTTAGGCAGTTGAACAATTTGGAATGAAGAAAAGTAAATCTGATCATTCTGTTTTTCATCGGGCATCTGTGACTGGAATCATTTTGTTGGTTGTATACGTCGATGACATTGTTATTACAGGCGATGATGCTACAGGTATTCTATCCCTCAAAACTTTTCTCCATAGTCAATTTCACACAAATGACTTAGGGGCGTTAAAATACTTTTTGGGTATTGAAGTGACAAGAAGCAATAAAGAGATTTTCCTATCCCAAAGGAAATATGTGTTGGATTTACTAGCAAAAACTGAAAAATTGAGAGCTAAACCATGTAGCACCCCAATTATTCCTAATTTGCAGCTTTCAAACGATGGAGAGTTATTTGAAGAGCTCGAACGATACCAAAGGTTGGTTGAAAAACTGAATTATCTTATTGTAACTCGACCAGACATTGCATATTCAGTTAGTATAGTGAGTCAATATTTGTCTTCACCCACAATTGAGCATTGGAAGGCCGTTGAGCAAATTTTGTGTTACTTAAAAGGTGTTCCAGGACGAGAAATTCTTTATGGCAATCATGGCCACAGTAAGATCGAATGCTTCTCGGATGTTGATTAGGCTGGATCTAAGGATGATTGAAGATCTACTACAGGTTATTGTGATTTGTGGGAGGAAATTTGGTCTCTTAGAAAAACAAGAAGCAGAATGTAGTGTCTCGGTCCTGCGTTGAGTTAGAATATAGGGCAATGGCTAAATTTGATTGTGAAATAGTTTGGATCTACAGTCTCCTCACTAAGGTGGGTTTGAAGCTTTCAATGCCATCCAAGTTGTTGTGTGACAATGAAGGAGCTCTTCATATTGTATCAAATCAAGTCTTCCATGAAAGAAATAAGGACATCGAGATTGATTGTCACTTTGTTTGTGAAAAGATCCAACAAGGATTAATCTCTCAGGATATGTGAGAACGGGAGAACAACTAGGCGACATATTTACAAAAGCTCTAAGTGGGTCTCGAGTTGATTATCTTTGTAACAAGTTGAGCATGATAAACGTCTATGCTCCAACTTGAAGGGGAGCATTACAGCCTGTAAATACTAGAATGGAAATAATATATTTCCTCCCATGATTTAGGATTAGTTATAGGAATAGGTTAATTACTCTTTCCTTATGTATACTCATTGTATTACTATTTAATACCTACACAACTCATATGAATAATATCAATTCATTCTTTCAATTCTCTGGTTACACTTTCTGAGGTGGAGGAGAAATATCAGGAGGTGGCTTCATAAACATTTCTTCAGATAAGGTACCAGTGAGAAATGTGTTTTTAACATCCATCTGAAGAAGAGGCCACTATTTGGCAGCTGCAACAGCTAAAAGACTTCAAATTGAAGTCATTCGAGCAACCAGAGGAAATGTCTCTTCGTAATCAATGTCATATTCGTGAGAATAACCTTTTATAATAAAACAAGCCTTATAGAGTTCAATAGAACCATAAGAGCAAGTTTTTATCTTGTAAATCCACTTACTGCCAATAGGTCGTTTTCCTAGAGAAAGATCTAAAAAATCTCAAGTATGAGTCTTTTCTAAAGCCTATAGTTCCTCATTCATTGCTTACTGCCATAGGGTGTTACTACTAGCCTCATGATAGGAAAAAAGCTAAAATAAAGAGACAATAGTGGAAAAAAATTATAATTTTATAGATAAGGAGGAGGTTCTCTTACCCGAGTAGAGCGACAAATATGACTGTCAGGTTCTGATTCTATAGAAGAGACATACGACATATCTATAAGAGCATGAACAAGAACAGATTGATCAAGCTCATAGATATGAGACAGATCAGATGATGGAAAGAGAGAACTAGAAGAATCAAATGATGGAAATAGAGCACTAGAAAGATCAGTAAAGAATGCTTGAGGACTGGAAAGAGAAGTATCTAAGGAGGATAGACTGGACAACATAATATGCTCCCAAAATGTAACATGACGATAGATGCATAACCATCTAAAAATCGAACCCCCCAATAATGAAAGCCTTTATGCTTATGTCCATAGCCAAAAAACAGCATAAGCGAGCACGAGTTTCAAGTTTTGTATGCTCATGAGTGAAGAAGAACAGAACAAGTACAACCAATGATTTTAAGGTAAGAGTAATCAGGAAAAGTACCACATATTTTTTCAAACGGGGATATGTTTTAAATGACGGAAGAAGGAAGACGATTAATGATATAAACATTGAGAGCAGCCTCACCCCAAAAAATTTCTAGAAAAAAAGTAGAGAGAAGTTGAGCACTAACAAGAATCCAAAATGTGACGATGTTTGCGTTCCGCTCGACCGTTTTGTTGGGAGGTATGAGGTCAAGAACGTTGAAAAAGAGTTCTCTGTTGTTTGAGAAATTGGAGAAAAATAGAATTCTTATACTCCAAAGTGTTTTCAGTGCGAAGGATTTTGACCATATTTGTAAAATCAATGTAAACTTGAGACAACACATAATGATTTTTAAGAAAATATATCGAAGTGAAATGAGAATATTCATCAATAAATAAAACAAAATATCGATAAAAATTCACTATAGAAGGGGGAAATTCCCAAATATCAGAATGAATCAAACCAAAAGGAGTGCATAGGAAGATGATGTAGTGGTGAAAGACAAAGCTGGTTGTTTTACAAGTTTACAATTTAATCAATCAAAGAAAATAAATTTTAAGATATTACCTAAGTTGCCAAGTAAAACTAAGGTCCGAAGTTTTTTAGAAGACCCATAACCAAGACGTAGGTGCCACTAATATATGAGGGAATCAGTGACAAAAGCAGAAATGGAAGGAGAAGGAGAAGCGGGGAGCTGGAGAGAACTGAGCTCAAATAATCTTTTTACTTTGCGACCCGTACCAATCGTTTGTCCCGTATACGGATCTTGAATCTGACAATCATGAGGAGAAAAAATAACAGTTAGGCAGATATCACATAACAGACCAACAGAGACTAAATTGAATGTCAGGTTAGGGACACAGTAAGTGTTGGGAAGGGTTAGAGGTAATACCAATATGAGAAATCGACATACAGTTACCATCAGCAACTTGAATGGGGGTGGGTGAGATTTAATCGGGGTGGAAGAAGAAATACTAGAAATAGCGGAGTTCATGTGATTGTAACAAGCAAAATTAAGAAGTCAAAAGTTACCTGGAGTGACAACTAGTGTAGAGGAATTAGAGAAGATCACCAGTTTGAAGATTTTCTTTTTGAAAGGTGGGAGGAGGAAAAGTATTAGAAGCGGGAGTGGCAACAACATACGAGGAACCAACTTTAGAGAAGTTACTGGATCTCGTGGATTGTTCTGGGCTGCGAGGTGGACGAACAGAGCATACGTCCAAAATATGACCATGCTTATGACAACAGTTACAGTCAATGGTATGACAATTAGTAAAGCAGTGAACCAAGACAATTTGTGCAGAGAGAAGAGCCATTGGTAGTATGCGCATGACCATGAACGTTAATTTTTTTGGGCTCTTGTAAAAATAGCAGTAAAAAAACTTATTTGTAAAAATAGCAAAAAATTCAAATTCGCACCTAAAATACTACAAAATTGCCACTAGTTTTACATGAGTAATCAGTGATTTTCTCACAAGTAATCATTGGTTTTACTGATATATTGATATTTTATCCATGAATCACTGATTATCTTATAAGTTATCACAGATTTCTATTCACATGAATGAGAGTTTTTAAAAAACGGCTATATTTGTAAATATTTTTAAAAATGCTATATTTATAAATATTGCAGAAAATTCTACTACACAATGAAATTTCCCTAGTTTTTTCCTTAACAAACATTTTTTAGCCCCAATTACACTTCAAAGGGTATCAAGCAGTAGGGAAGAGGCACGGGCAGGCTGGGCAGCTGAATGAGGTATGGGTAGCAGGGCAGGTCTTGGGCAGATCCAGTTTGGTCAGTGGCTCGTAATTGGGTAGCTGAAGGAATTGGGCCATTTAAAAGGTTTGAAGAAATGTGTATCATAATCAAATTAGTTAAATTTCCAATAGTAGAAGGGATTGGACGAGTGAGTTTATTGATTAAGTTTTTGAAATACCAAATTTCAGGAGGAATGGATCCACTTAATTGGTTATGAGAAAGATAGAGATACTGTAGATTGTTCAAACAACCAATAGATGAAGGAATTGAACCTGTAATTCTATTGTTGGTAATGATAAAAACAACCAAGCGGGAGAGGTTTCCGAAGGATGGAGGCAACTCACCTGTAATATTATTGTAAGACAAGCGTAGATAGGTGAGGTTGGAGAGCTTGCCAATTTCAGGAGGAATATTCCCTTCAATACCTGAATCAATGACAGAAAGAGAAAGAAAGTTGGGTAAAAAGGAGAGGTTCAAATTTTAAAATCAAACAAGAAAGAATGAATCAGGAGAAGAAACCAGATAGATGCCGTGGTGCTTGCCATGATTGGAGAGAGAGATTTATATTCTACATGTCATATATTATAATTTAATGAAAATAATTTTAAAAAAATTAACAAATGTGTAGAATTTTAGAATAAACTCTTATGTTAATAATATGTAAAATCTATAAATCACACTCAAATGTTCAAATTTTTAGAACTTTTTAATGATTTTGGAATACATGGTATGCTTATAATATAGATGTATCTAAATTTCGTTAAAATTAATTGATAGAATGATGTGATTTGTAATTTTCCTAAAGTGCAGGGTATTTTAAAACATATAAAAAAGTGTAAGAGTATAATTTAATAATAACCTAAAGTAGTAGACGCACCTTGGTACTTCCATGCGCCAATCAAGTCTAGTGGAGAGGTGTATTTTTTATTTATCACTTATATTTTTCCATTTTTTTAAATGGCTACAACTCACCGTGGACTTTAGTTACAAGTCTTTCTTCATATTTAATTAAGACCAATCAATTGGACAAGTTCTTAAAAGGGGAGTTTATCTATGATTGTGTGTCCGACCATCAATCAGTTGTTTTCATAGCTGAATTGACAGATTTGTACAACCGGTGTGATTGATAAAGTATACATTAACAACAACCAAGAAAAACCGAGTCCGAACAAGCTTTGTGACCCCATTATATTAATTAAATTATCATATACTCTTTTCCTTTTGAGGTTGAAGGTTCGAGTCCCCCACCCCACTTTGATATAATTTTAAAAAAAAAAAAAAAACTTTTGACTTGATAATCAATTTACATGGTCCTTGAAAGCATATTGAAAGCATATTAAGATTGGGCTCATTAGATATATATATATATATTTTGTTATAAAAGAAAATACACACCTCTAAACTATTGTCTTTATCAATAAAAAATATAATTAAAAATAGTCAAATTATGTCAGTGGCTCTTAAAGAAAACTTTATTGGAAAAAACTTGTAGGTGTAACAAAATTCAATGTATCATAGCTTCATTGCGATACCTTAACATTTAAAAATACTATTTATTAATATAAAAAAGATTTTAAATCTGATAAAAAAGTGATGTTTAATTATTCTTCTTTTTATTATTATTTTAATAAAATAAAAGAAGAGTGATGTTGAATTGATATCTCTACTACAACTACAATATTTTTTTAAAAAAAACAATAATAATTTTGTTCTTCAATTCCACTGCCACGAAATGTTTTACATATTAAGATTCGGACACTATCCAAATTTTATTTTTTTTCATAGATTTAATATTATTTAATCTTTAAAACATAAAAATAAAAATATTTCCAGGATTTGTACCCGGAATAAACAAATTGTTTGCTAATGCGCTACTGCGGATGATATGATCTTATATACAACTAATTAATATTTAAATAATAATTTTGGACGTCATATTGTTATAACTGCATTATGGTAGATTACCTTTTTTTTTTTTATATATTTTTGTACAAATAGGGCATTTACTTATTTGTTAAAGTAGTTGAGAAAAAGAACATCAGTTTTCATTTTTACATTTCAACAAATCATTGATATATCATGTCAATCAGTAATATATCATATAAATAATTTATCGTTGTCAATCAATAAGATACTTTTTTTTAATGACATGTTTCTTAATATTTTTTATTGATGATGTTTTAAATATTAAAGAAAAATTTGATATGGGAGAAAGTTTCCTAATTTTTTTATTGGATTTGATTCATAAGTTTGTAAAATATTATTAATGGTAATGAGAAGATGAATAGTATTTTACTAAGAATAAAAGCAAGTCTAGAGAGGTACTTATACGATCAAACCAATGGATGGTTATAAAATCTGCCAAAATATAAATTTACAGTATATATTTTAAAATATAAATGTAATAAAATATATTAATTTTATTGAGCATATCAATAAGGAGGGTACAATAAGGAGGGTATTTGGTATGCCAATATCAAAATTGAATGTATGTGAAATAAATATCTGAAAATAAATAATATGTGAATAGAATGGATGAAAATATTGATGCAGGTGTTTAGAGTATCTTGTAATAGATTTAAAGGCTTGATAACATGATGTTTATATACTTTTTTAAAGGTGATATATTAATAAACATTGGAGATTAAAAAATGTTTGCCCTTTGTGTACGATAACACTGGCCTTGAGTTTTTACAGTCCAATTATAGCCCAACAGGCAAAATCCTAAATGTACTAATTGGCCCAATTAAAAATAGATACACATGTCCAAATCATAACATCCGACCCTTTAGTCTGACTAGCTGGAAAAATACAATTTTAAACATGAATGGTGAATTTTGACATTTGACATGACTTTTTTTTTTTAAATAGTTAAATTTTCTTTTTACTTATTTAAAAGTAGTTTTAGCTTTTCATCGTGTTTCTCTACTATATTATAATTGTTTTTTTTTAATAAAATCTTTAAAATATTTAAAACTAGTGTTTTTTTATAGAGGAAATTGTTTATTAATGTTTTTTTTTTTTTGTACTCTTAACAAAAGTCTACTTCAACAAAACTATTCCCACAGTTATCCCAAACACATATGTCACGACGTAAAAGGCACATGCTTATTTGGGGACGGGTACTACAAAAAAACTGTAAATTTGCGACCATAAAATTGTGACCAAATGGTCGTTTTTAGGGTATAATGCGACCAAAAAAGCGACACAAATAGTGGTGGCCAAAAAGCTGGTCGGTCCAGAATTTGTGCGACTGGATAGTCACAAATATATGACCAGAAACGTTTGGTAGCAAAAAAGTCAACCTTTTGAAAAAAACGACCATATGGTCGCTTAAAAAGTGACCATCTGGTCGTAATATATGTTTAAGATAAGTGACCAATTGGTCACATAAAAGAGTGACCAAATGGTCGTATTTTATGTGACCAAATGGTCACTTTTGCACCCAGTCAAAATACGACCAGATGGTCGCCTAAAAAGTGACCATCCGGTTGTAATTTATGTTGAAGATAAGTGATCAATTGGTCACATAAAAAAGTGACCAAATGGTCGTATTTTATGTGACCAAATGGTCACTTTTGGACTCAGTCAAAATGCGACCATATGATCGTTTTCTTGAAATAAAATGCGACCATATGGTCACATTTAATATTTTTTTTTAAATTTAAATTTCAATAATTAGTTAATTAATTATTTATTTAATTAATATTAAAATTTAATAACAAAAAATTGGAATTAAAATAAAATATATATATATCAAATATTCAAAAAACGTTTTATACAGATGAAAGCATCCTAGAACTACTGCGGAGGGGCGGGGGGGTGACGGAGGAGGCGTCGATGATGAATGGCTGCCGTCTAGGGATCTGAAGTACGCGGCCAAACTGCTGCGACCTAGGCTTCGACCCGTGCCTGCATGTCCGCCTCAATCGCAGCGACTCGAGAAACGAAGTCCTCGTGCATAGCATCCATGTCCGCGCGCAGCTGCTGCTCAACCGGAGAAGGGCCGGAGCTAGTGCTCGCTTCGCTCCGCTGAGGCCGGGGCACATCTGCGTAAAGGCGTCGCCTGTACGAGCCTAGCCCAGGAACTGATCCATCAGGCCGAACCCTTCTAGCAGCCTCCAAGAACGCCTCTCTACGGTCGTCCTGAGTCGGTTGCGAGTCTGGTGTGGGCAACCGCTGACTCAAGGACTCCGTGAAACGTTCCTAAACATTTAAAATTCAGAAAATAAAATAGTTAATATATAAGTTAGGAAAAATTTTAAAGAAAAAATAATAATTGAAAAAATTATTAAATACCTGAACTGCTTTCGCCTTATCATTGACGAACGTCCCGTCCTTCTTCGTGTGAAGAACGCGGTGCAGCTCATCGGGCGGGACGGGGCGCCCGTGCTTCGCTTCCTAAAAATATTAAAGATTGAAGAATAAAACATAATAAATTAATAGCTAATTGAAAAAAGAATACAATTGATTGAGGCGGGTGATGGGAGATCTAGACTTGACTATTTAGAAATAGGCAAGAGAATTATCCGTTATTTTTTTACTCATTTCAAGTTGATCAAGAGAATAGATTGACAAACGTGTTTTGGAGAGATGGGAGATCTAGACTTGACTATGATAGTTTTGGAGATGTTGTAGTATTTGATACTACATATCGCACAAACAAATATAACATGATATGTGCTCCATTTGTAGGAGTCAATCATCATTGGAAAAATATACTTTTTGGGTGTGCATTTCTATTAGATGAGACAATTCCTTCTTTCATTTGGTTATTTGAGACATTTTTGGAATCGATGGGAGGTCGACAACCAAAAACAATTTTTACTGATCAAGATCAAGCGATGTCAAGAGCCATTTCTCAAACTTTAAGTACTGCAAAACATCGTCTTTGTATTTGGCATATATCTAAAAATGCTGCTCAACATCTCTCCTCTTTGTATGCAAATCAAGAATTTAAACGATGTTTTAATGAATGCTTGCATTTTTCATATTCAATTGAGGAATTCGAGGAAATTTGGAAGTCTATGATTACTAAGTTCAATCTTGAAGAGCATAAATGGTTAAAAAATCTCTATGAATTAAGAGGTAAATGGTGTTCTTCTTTTAGCATGGATACATTTTCTACTGGAATTAAGTCAACACAAAGAAGTGAGAGCATAAACAATGTATTTCATCACATTTCTACTAAAACCATGTGTCTTACTGAGTTTGTGTTACATTATGAGAGAAAGGCAGATCAAATGAGAGAATCAGAATTAGAAGAAGATTTTCGTTGCCACCCAAGTTTACCTCCACGTGTAGCTGAACGAGGACCTATGATTGTTCAAGCAACAAAACTATACACACGTACAATGTTTAAGAAGTTTGAAATTGAGGTATCAACCATTTTATCTACATTTATAGCTGAAAAGAGTGTTACAGATACAATTTATTCTTTGCAAGTTGGATTGTACGGGCATAAAAAGTTATGGGAAGTCTCATTTAATTCATTATATGGGATCATTAGTTGTTCTTGCTACAAGTTTGAATCTTTGGGTATGTTGTGCGTCATGTGTTAAGAGTATTGATGACAAAAATATTGAGACAATACCTCCTCAATACATCTTGCAAAGATGGACAAAATTGACAAAACAAAGTGTACTAGAGTTGTCACAATGGTTCAAAGATGGATCAAAAAATGGTGAAGACATTACGACATAATGAGATGATGCGTGAAGCTTATAAAATTGTTTCCCGTGGAGCAGAGACATCTATGGGCACTAAAATTGTAAAAGAAAAATTATAAGAAGCAATGAGTATGCTTGAAAAAGAAATGCATCACTTGAAAATGAAAGATGTCGATCAAAACGAAAGCAATGTAGATAATTTATTGAATGGGCATCATTCATTTTTCAATGAGACTTCTGTATTAGATCCTCCATTCATAAGGTCAAAGGGAATATCAAATGCAAGATTGAAACATCATATGGAAAAGGGCAAAAAGAAAAAAAAAAGGTTTCAGGTGAAGGAAAAACAAGTAAGTGAGATTTTTTTTTTCAAATTAAAATTTATGACTATAATTTTGTGCTTTAATATTGTTCTTATTTATATACAGAATTGAAAAACAAGCAAACTAATATGCCTTCAAGTCACATGCTACCGTATCAATTTTCACATCATAATATTGTCAATTTCACAAGTAATCAGGTAAGTTTTGAATTTGATTGTAGTATGTTGTTTTTTAAGTCGTATATTTATATAATGTAGGTTCAAACACACTGTCAGGTTCAAGTTTTACCTCTTTAATGCACAAATGTACACAAATGCCAAATATATTCCAGGTACTTTTTTTTTCGTTCTAGTAGAAGTGTTGTTGTTGTTTTTTCTAATTCCATTCTTACATTAAATTATTAAATCAAGGATCGCCAAGCAGTAGGATTGACCATGTAAATGAAGATTTATCTCATGCAAATAAGGTATGCAATTTTTTAACAATTAAATATCATTTTAAAATTTATATATTAATACTATTCTTTTAAAAATGTACAGGAATTGAATTATATCAATCCTTATGGTCATCAAAGTCGGGCAGAAGACAATTATATAAACAACGAGACTTCGTAGTTTATTTAAATAATATAAATTTTAATTTTCGTCTATAAATACTCATGTGTGAGTAAGCATATATGATTTAAGATTCATTCGGTTGAAGAATCAAATATTTTCAGCTGAATTACTATATGAGTTTTAATTGAATTTAAATTTAATATCATCCATCATCTTGCTTAATTTTATTTCTTGCAAAGTTTATTTTAAAGCTGAAAACAAAGAAAAATTCATTGCAAAACTAACAATAGGTATACTATATGGTAACGGATTAATCAGAGATTTCAACCAATCCATACCACGTATATATATGGATCTTTATTCTTCTTCTCAACAACTCCAATGGTGGAAATTTTATTTATTTTACTTAATTATTAGCTATTATCAATGTAATAATTTTTTTTTAAAAAATTGTAATTTTATTAAAATGTAGAGGTATTTTAAAATATAAGAAAAATACATAAAATGATTTAACAATAATTCAAATTACACGTATTTTATTTATCCCTTTATCATATGGAAAACGATGACCGTTCAAAGCAAGGGGTACCCTAGCACGGCGGGCCATGAGGGGTCAGTAAAATTGGCCAATGAGTATAGGTTAAAAAATAATGACCTTATTATTTAAAAAAATAAATAAAACAAAATGGTATTAAACAAAATGGCATATACTCCCTTCTTTTATTCTGATGATATATTTATAGAACTATCTTTATATATATTTAATTTAATATATATTTAAACAAAATGGTATTAAAGAAATGAAGATCCATATATATATGTGCCGGTTGGTTGAATTAAATTAAATAAATTACAATCCATATATATATGTGCCGGTTGGTTGAATTAAATTAAATATATATAAAGATAGTTCATTTCTTTAATACCATTTTGTTTTATTTATTTTTTTAAATAATAAGGTCATTATTTTTTAACCTATACTCATTGGCCAATTTTACTGACCCCTCATGGCCAGCCGTGCTAGGGTACCCCTTGCTTTGAACGGTCATCGTTTTCCATATGATAAAGGGATAAATAAAATACGTGTAATTTGAATTATTGTTAAATCATTTTATGTATTTTTCTTTTATTTTAAAATACCTCTACATTTTAATAAAATTACAAATTATTTTTTTCAAACGATTAATTTTAACGAAATTGAGATAAATTTATATTTGATTTATGTCATATATTCTAATTTCATGAAAAATAATATAAAAAAATTGACAAAATATATAGATTATAATTAGCTAAATAGTAGGTAATAGGCATCCCACATTCAACCTCGTCTTTTGAGATTTCATAAAATCATTTAAAGATTTTATAAATTATTAACTAAATATTAAGTAATAAACATTTTCTTAATTTTAAACTTCTAACTATAAAATCACTCCCCCAATCTAACTAAAGAATTTCAATTTTGTAATTGCCTTTTTGAGTGTGGAAATTAATAGGGAGAATTGGTTAGGTTCATGTGCCCCTAATATTTAGGATAAAATTTCAAATAGAAACTCTTTAATAGATCTACCTAACACTCGTCGACATATATATCTTTAGGGCCACACGGATCCAAGGACTACGTATCCGTTTTATAGCTAATAGGGTTTGCTTTGCCCTAAAATCTAAATGATTTGATCAAATAGTCAAATCTAAATTATTTGAGTGGGGCAAAAGATTAGGAATTTTTTTTTTTTAGATTACATCAAAGTGGGGAGGGGAGACTCGAACTTTCGACCTCAAAGGGAAGGGAGTATATACCAAACCAATTGAGTTATGTTCATGTTGGCAAAAGATTAGGACTTTAATAAATATATAAAGTGTTAAAAAGCATTTATAAATGTAACAATATTTTAATTAGTTATTTGACTTATCAATATATTTATTATATTTACTCGTATAAATGTTCTTTAATAATGCGACCCACTAATTTTTTTAATAAAATATTTCCTTATTAATTAAAAAATCTATCTAAAATATAGGTTTTGTGTTAGTTTAAATATTATGTTAATTGCCACTAAATATATATATATATATTATATGTTAATTTAATCTTACAACGGTGAGTATTTGTATTTTTTTTTTTCCTTTTAAAACTACATGTTGTTTTGAAATAAAAGGAAAATATATAATAAAATGGTAAAATATAAATTGCAAAAAAAAAAGGTATGAAATGTTAACTAAATATTATTAGTTTTTTAAGAGAGTATGGGACGCTATTATGTTTTTTTTTCTTCTGCATTTCCACAATCACTTCCATACTATATATTTACAGATAAATATGAGTATAGCTCAACTGGTTTGGCACATACTCCCTTCTTTAATTCTGATGATATATTTATAGATAGGTACACAAAAATAAATAAAAAAATATTAAAATTAAAATGATCAAGAAATTAATTTAATTAACTTCTTTTTTTAAAATTAATTAAATTAAATTAACTTCTTTGTGTATTATCATTAGATTTTTTTTTTGGATGGGAATCTAATATAAAAATTAGGGCAAAATATCTTTTTGGCGCCTAAGTTTTTAGTTTTGTGACCCTGTCTGGTCCTTGAATTTTAAAAATTGTGTCTATTTCGTACTTACTTTTTCAGAAATATGTAAATTTGGTCTCTACTTTTAATTTTTTTTCATTAAGTAGTGTAAAGACATTTGATTACTAATGATTGGAAAATTAAGTTCATGGACCAAATAAATCTTATTTCTCAAAATTAAAAGATAAAATAAACATAAATTGAAAACTCATGAACCAAATAAATCTATATATATATATATATATATATATATTGAAATTAACAATTAGGATCAGGTTGTAAATTTATCATATGAAACTCCGGGTCAACGATGGCTGCATAGAAGTAGGGATGGCAATGGGGCAGGGTCGGGGATCCATTTCACATCCCATAACCCGCGGGGATTTTTAATCCACATACCCTACCCTATCCCCTAATAAGAAATTTGGGGTCGGGGTCGAGGTTTCCCCATTCGGGAATCGGGCTCTCCACGGGAAAAATCCTCCGTTTTACACATCTTAATTCTTATTTTAAAATAAAAATATAAATGAAATATAAATTTAAAATATACATTTTTAAGTAAAAAAAAACGTATTACTAAACATTTTATATTGTATTAGTTAATATTATCATATTTTACATATATTTTTCAATAAATAAAAATAAAAGTATACAAAATACATAAAATATTCTTAAAAAATCGGGTTCGGGGTCGGGGTCGAGGGCGGGGGATATATTCCCATACCCTTACCCTATAACAAATCGGGAGAAAATTTCTCGCCAAAACCCTAACCCTAACCCTATAAAACGGGGATTCTCCGCCCCTGGGGCCCCTAACTCGCGGGGAATTTTACCATCCCTACATAGAAGTGTGTCCCCAATAAGAAAATAAAATGAAAGAACTTTTCAAATACAATTTAGAGTAAAAATATGAAAATGGCCACATTGAACATCTTTTTCCCTCTAGCCTCTACATTTAATATATTATTTCTTAGCCACTATGATGATGCAATTTTTTTAAAATACCCACCCTACCCTTACCACTAGCTCCAAGTTCCTTTTATTTTTATTCTTTTGTTTTCTCCACCAAGCGCACGTGTCTCAATAATGGCTAGCTAATCATTACCACTAGCTCCAGGTTCCTTCCCATGGAAGTTTTGATCTTCCCATGCCCGGATCCTCTTTGAAAGAAATTTCAAATTATTTCCTCCAATTTCAAATCGTTTATTTAGAGAAAACTTCTTATGTAAGTTTCTTATTTTACACTCATGTTCAAATCGAATAAAACTATTGAGAGATTATTATTTCAATTATTGGTTTTCTCATCCACTCAGTTTTAGGAGTTTTCATGGAGATATTGAACATTAAGACGAAGAGGAATGACATGTGGAACAAGGAGATTTCAGCATGTTTTGTAAAAATGTCACTATGATACTTTACACGCTATACAAACTATATAACCACGACTATTTATACACAACATGGGGGCACTTTTTTTTTTAAATTATTCATTACAAGATGTTTATACAATACCTGGAAGTTGAGATGTACAAAACAACAATACTCAGTTATACTATACGCTATATACAAAATACCGTGTAACGTATGCTTACGTCAACAGTGACTCCGATATCCATATAGAGTGTATTACCTATATACTAGGAAGCACGGACACCTCTATTTTCATGAAGAATTCGTATCAGACACGTGTCCACACAGATTCGTCCGGACACGCCTTGGACACGTGTCAGATACAGCAAAATACGTGTCCCCCAATTTTTTTCCAAATTAGACTTTTGGATACGTCTTGGACACGGCTGGATGCGGCGGCTTGGACACGGCTGGAAGTGAAAATGACCCAAAAATTGGTTTTTTTTTTTTTAAAATAACCTAACCCTAAAACGAATTCAAATTGAAATAAAGGAAAATAGACAAACCCTTTCATTCCCATACAGCAACGGAGAGAGGCAACGAAAACCCAAAAAACCCTAACTTCCATTGGAGGAGAAGTGAAAAAAAAGAGAAGGAGAAATAAAGGAATCATCTTGGAATAGCTACAGACCTTGTCGAAAAGGAGAAAGGAGGAAGAATCGAGCTTCATCTCGCCGGAAAACATCCCTTGTCGCTGCCGTTGGAGAGAGCCGTCGCACGAGAGAGAGAGGTAGGGATTTTGTTTTAAAAACGCGGATTAATTAGTAAAAGCATCTGAAAAATTAAAAAAAAAATTGGCAAAATAGAATACCCTAGAAAATATTTAGTAAAACCATCTTGTTTTGACTGGTCAATCTTCAAATACGTAGTCAAAGACTACATATCCGACGTGACGGGGCTTGGCTGGCAAGGATTGGCTGAAAGGCGGGCCACGCGAGGGACACGATGGATGCGTAGTCCATGACTACGCATCCATTGGAAATTAAAAAAAAAATCAACAAACCTGCAGCGATCAGAGGAAGAAAATAAAGATCAAACAGAGCGCTGGTGGTAGATAGAGAGAGACAAAGAGATAAACATCAAACCTAAGGTAATATATTGTTTTATCTTTATCTCTTTAAAAAAATATTTTCCAATTTTAAATAATCTTCTAACTCCCTTTCCCTTTCTTCCAAAATAATAAATTTGGGATTATCTTCAATTCTCGAGTTGTCCATTCTTCCATGGATTTTCTCTTCATCTGGTCGGTGGGCGGTGGAATCGCAAGGAAGAAGAGAGTTCATGTTGCTTCAATCTGAATCAGCTTCTTCGATTTCTCCATGGATTTGGTAGCTTCGAATTGTTCAGCTCACTCTTCAATGGCTGTTTGGCGGTGGAGAGAGAGAACTTCATCAATTTCATTCCGAAGGAGAGAAGAGAGAACTCAGCAGGGGCGATTTCCATGGGTTTTTGCTCGAATTTTCTTCAAATTTGACCTTCAATGGCTGGTTGCGAGAGAGGGCCTCGTTGATAATTTCATTGAAAGTTAGGATTTTTACGAAATGGGTTTTCAGCTTTCTCCATTTTTGGATCCTTTCTTCTCGATCTGTTACTGACACTCTATAATCAAATGTACCCACTTGTGAATTTTTGTGGTCCCTTTTTCACTTTCCTAATTTTCATTGTCAATTTTTTTGAAGTTTTTCTTCTCAGAATTTTGTGAATTTGCATTTTTGGAAGATTGGGTTTGGAGATGGGATTCGGTTTTTTTTTTTTTTTTGGTTGGGGTTTGTTTGATTTTTGTTGTTGAATCGGTTATGAAGATTTAGATCAAGATGTGGGAATAATTATTATGATTATCTTCTTTTTTTTGTTTTCTTTTCATCTGGTAGTTTGTATGTGTTTAGTTTTGGATATAGAAGAATGGTTTTTTTTTTAAATTTCCAATGGATGCGTAGTCATGGACTACGCATCCAACGTGTCCCTCACGTGGCCCGCCCTTCAGCTAATCCGTGCCAGCCAAGCCCCGCCACGTCGGATACGTAGTCTTTGACTACGTATTTGAAGATTGACCAGTCAAAACAAGATGGTTTTACTAAATATTTTCTAGGGTATTCTATTTTACCAATTTTTTTTATTTTTCAGATGCTTTTACTAATTAATCCTAAAAACGCTCTGCCTCTGTTTACGTTTTCTAACCTCTTTCTTTTTTTCTTATTCTTTTTCTAATTGCCCTATATTTTAATTCATTTTTTTATTTCTTGTTTTAAAAAATATATATTTTTTCAATTATTTTTTAATTTGCTCTCCAGTTGAAATTCTGTCTTTTTGTAATTTGCTCTCCAATTCTGTCTTTTTATCCCTCTGTTTTTTTTATAAATTTGTTTTGTTTTGTGTTTTTAAATGATTTAGGATTAGAGATTGATTTACTTTCTAATTTGCTTTTGTCTAAACTTTGTAAACATTATTGGATAATGTGGTTATTTTAGCATATTTCATTACAATATCTCTTATATAGTTTGGTCTACATGTTTTCTTTATTTTCAACAACTAAATTTGTCATTATATATATATTTATATATATATAGATATATAGATATACACATGTATATATAGATATGTATATGTACACATGTATATATAGATATGTATATGTACACATGTATATATAGATATGTATATGTACACATGTACATATACACATACATATACATATACACATATACACATACATATACATATATACATATACATATACATATATACATATACATATATACATATACATACATATACATACATATACATATACATATACATATATATATATATATATATATATTAAAAATAATAATAACGTGTCCTAGACGTATCCGTATCCTACTTTTTTGGAAAATGGCGTATCCCCGTGTCCGTGCTTCCTAGCCTATATATTACGTACAAAAACAGGTCAAACACCACATATATTTAATTTCCAACAAGAGTTTTAGGGTACCCATTACATATTATCATAAACTAATGTCCCAAAATAGAAACACAAAAATTTTAGGTGTTTTCAAACAAACTGAAACAGATTGTTCAAACAAAATACAAAACATAACAATTTCTGGTATGCCAAACAACCGTTCTATGCATCTTCTCCAGGCGGCCTCAATTAATTCATTGTTGGTGTTAAATTGATGTTAAAATTCGGGGTGCTTCCTTGAGATGGTTGCACAATCTCATCATCTTCGTGTTGATCTGCAGTTTTACCACCTTTTACTTTTTTCCCAAGTTTTCGAGCCCTACCCCTACCTGTTCTTTGTGTTCGCTTCCTTTTTTATACATTCTTTGTGTTCGGGTCTGTATATGGCTCTTTAGCAAACTGACCAAGATTCCTCGCTCGTGTTGGCCTCTAGAAGTTGAGAAATGTACAAAATAAAAATATTTAATTATACTATACGCTATATACAAACAATACTATAACGTATGCTTATGTCAACACCGCCCTCGACCTCAACCGGTATGTGTGCGCTTTTTGGGTCCACGTCTCAAGCTAGTTCTTGTACTATACTTCATCAATTAATGTAGCAGAGATTTCAGCATGTTTTGTAAAATGTCAGTATTATATACTTTACGTGCTATACAAACTATATAACCACAACTATTTATACACAACATGGGCGCATTTTTTTAAAAAAAAATATTCATTACAAGATGTTGAATATGTTTATTCAACATCTGGAAGTTGAGAAATGTACAAAACAACAATACTCAGTTATACTATACGCTATATACAACATACTATGTATCGTATGCTTACATCAACAGCAACCCCAATATCACACTGCATGTGTGCGCTTTTTGGGTCCACGTCTGGAGCTGGTTCCTGTAAATAGTTGTAACACAATTATACTTCATCAATTAACGTATCAAATAGCTCAGTATAGTTTTTTAAATATTGGGAGTAGACTATACGCGCTATACAAACTATATAATCAGAAAAATGTATACAGACCATTGGGGCACATTGTATTTTAATATATAAAACATACTACTATACTCAATATACAAAACATACAATCACTAGTGATTTATACACATCATAATAGGCACATTTTTGTTTAATTTTTCATCGAATCACATTTTCTATTTTACGCATAAATGAATTAATTTTCAAATGTATTATCAAAAAATACCTTCTCATCGTTTTCACCAGAACCTTCCACATTGACATAGCGTGCATGACAGTAGCCGTCCAAGATGTCTAATCTGTCTCTCATCTTCAATATAGGAAGGGTAATTATGTAAATACGTTGATCCCTGATGACGCACGCTCCTTACACATGGCTACCCACGAATTAAAAAAAAGAAACTGGCTAGTCTGATAATTATGACACATTAAGGGGGCGTTTGGTATGCAGGAATCAAAATTGAATGTCTGGGAATTTGATGTCTGGGAATAAGTGGTATGGAATAAAATGGATGGGAATTTGATGCCTATGTTTGAAGTGTGCTAGAATAGGATTTAAATGTCTGGGATTATGATGCTTGTGTTTGGAGTGTGCTGGAATTGGATATGTGGGAATACGATTATTGTTTTGTAAGAAGGAATATTATTTGATTTTTTTATTTAATTATTATCTAAAATTTAATTAAAATTTTGAAAAAATTAATAAATGATATTAAATTAAAATAAAATAAAATTATCAACTATATTCTATTTATAAGTTTGGATTTTTTAATTTCCTTTTAAATATTATTTCATTCAATGAAATAAAACAAACTTATTAATTTGAAAAAATAAAAAATTGTTATTTAAAAAAATATTGTTGTATTTGAAATTAAGTTTGAAAAAAGTACTATAGAGTAAAATTTATCTAAATTATTAAGTGTATTATTTTTAACATATTTTTAATCTAATTATGTATAATATATATTGAGTTTCTTAAAAAAAATGTATATTTTTTTAATTAATTAATTTTTATCTTGTTCACTGTAGCCTACTAAAATGCTCCAAATATTTATTTTACTCTATTAGAAATAACAAAGAGCACAAAATTGGAGAGAATTTAATTAAATGTCAATGAATGCCAATGACAATATCAAAGCTAAATATAGGAGGGATTTGGATGGGAATTGAATGTCAATGTCAATGGTAATTGAGGTTGAACCAAACAATGGAATGAGTATTAAAAACTCATTCCCATGGCCAATTCCAGCAATCCAAACGCCCCCTAACTGGGAGAAAATACTCAATGATCCCGGAGTATGGCCCTTTCATAATTAAATAATTGTATTTAACAGACATAAGGAGGAGTCAAACGTGGTCACCGGCGTGGGTGCGGACAAGGAAAGTTGATAAATAAAAAATTTCTAATAAAATCATTTTTAACTTATAAATCAATATTTTATTTAAAATATAGTTATATTTTCATATTTATAAATCCTTTTTTTTATCAATCTTTTAGGGTTTAGACCGTGGTTTAATTTTTTTGCCAACAAAATTCTTTCTTAAAGGAGGTAAACGAACTTATAATATTAAACATGGAGGGAGACAACTTCATACCAGTTATGTATTTTCTAAAATCATATTGATAGTTATTTTAAATTCATTTATCGTTTACAAATAAATTTAGTTATTGTTAATTTGTAAAAGAGGTCTCGTTAATTGTTTTCTATATTTTGAAAAATAATCATTTATTTTCTTTAAATATTTGTAATGTTATTTTCTCAATTAGTTGTTTATTGTCAAAATATTATATAACTTTTAATTTGCTTGACATAATTTTTAATTTTATTCAATTTTTTAAGGAGTCTCCACAAAGTTTCAATTAATATGTTTAAATTAGATTTAATAAGTTTTTCGATCACCCTAAATATATTTACTAATCAAAATAATCTGTTTAAATATATATTTTTTAATTAATTCACTAACAGAATTTTATAGGGAAAAAAATTAAACAAAACCCTGGAAGATTTGATAAAAAGGATTTATAAATAAGAAAATATATAAAACATTAATTTATAAGTTAAAAATGATTTTATTAGAAAATATTTGATTTGCCAAGTTTCGTTGTCTCAGCCACGCCTAAAGAGAGATGATTTAAGATTTTTTTCCCTTAATTTTTCATCTCCATCCGTTGACGACGACTCCTTATTTCTATTAAATACATTATACAATTATTTAATGATGAAAGGGACCATAGTCCGGGATCACCGAATATTTTCTCCCTAACTGGCCATTTATATTTTTCACCGAACAATTTATACACGGTGGAACCACTGTTTTTATATATATATACTCTTTTGTCTTAGGCTTTTCTCATTCCCTTGTGATATTTGAAACAAACACAAGGATTTTTGAAGCCACGCTATCGTGAGAGTATTGATCATGAAGCAGTTCGACGGCCTTAATTCTTCAACAAATTTTGAAAGTCAACGTTTTGGCCAAGCATTTGAAGATACTAATCCTTTTTTCTCAAGCGCAGAAGGTACATAAACAACAAACCTCTCCTCATTAAGTTTTTTTTTTTTTTTTCTTTTCAATTAGAATAGACTATTTATATGGACTTTTGACGGGTGTTATATTGCTCTGAAAAATATTTATAAATATAGCAGATTTTGATTTCATAAACCAGAAAATAGAAAAAATGAATGGAAAGGGAAAGAAGTAGAGGAGGAAAAAAGAATCAATTTATACACAAGTGGTTGTTGGCTATAGAGAAAAGAAAAGGAAAAGGAATAGTAAAAAAAAAACGCAGTAGAGAAAAGAGATAAAAAAAAAAAGTCTGAAGCGCTACATAGAGAAGAAGAAATTTCCAGTTTTTTATTTCAAGTGAAATCGGACTTGTTCGACGGATCCGATTTCAGCATTTTTTTTTCCAAATATTAAGTGAGACCAAAAATCGGAATGATTTTCGGAATTTATTTATTTTTTCTTTTAATTTCATATGAGAAATAAGATATATGAGATTGTGGGTTTTTTTTGTTTTCTTTTTAAATTTTATGCGTTTCAAAATAAAAGAGATTTTTGAAAATCATCCGATATTTTTCTAACATTTCAATTTTTTTAAATGAGCTTCAATTATGACTTTGGTTTTCGTACTTAAGACCGTAGAAGAAAGTTAAATAATAAGGAGAAGATATTGTTTTAACCTAATCAAACTAAGGGTTATTAATTTTGTACTACTCTTTGAAAGTATATTTTTACCCTTGAAGTTAATCTTTTGAATACTATTAACTAAGTTATACTAATCTTTTGAAAAACTTCAACACTCTCTATATCTCTAGAAAGTTGTCTTTTTTATAGCCTAAGTGATTATCCCATTTTACTACAAACTTTTGATGCTTGTTATAAAAAGAATAGAAGTTTTCGTTTAGTTCCAAAAGATTTTCCATTTACAAGTTTGACATAGATATCTGGGAATAAGTAGTATAAGAATAAAATAGATAAGAATTTGATGTCTGTGTTTGGACTGTGCTGGAATGAGATTCAAATGTCTGAGAATACGATGTCTGTATTTGGAGTGTGCTGGGAATTTGGTTTTATGAGAATATGATTATTATCTTTGTAGGAAAGAATACGATGTTAATGTCAATGAAAATATTAAATATATATATATAGTTAAACAATAAACAGGAGAGGACTTAGCAAACCATCTTACTAGAGTTTGCAACCTACAATTTAGTAATTAATTCTTTCAAAACACAAACTCAACGCACTATTCATACGTAAATTAGTTAAACTAATTTTTCTCTATATCCTATAAAATTCGAAAAATTGTATTTCTCATTAAATAAAATGGCTATGCAAAAATAAACTAGGAAAAAAAGTAATATATGCAAAATTGAACCGCGGCAACAGCCACAAGACAAAATTCGTAAATAAGCCCTCGGGTTTTTGGCCTAAGAAGTACCAAAATACTGTAGGTTGTGGCCACAGGAGAAAATATGCTAGTTTAGTATATTTTAGCACCAAATCTCAATGTTCCCGCATGGAAATCACAAATGTCTAACTTGCGAAGAAGAAACTCAAATTGTGCCTTTCCAAGAGATTTAGTCAAGATATCTGAAACTTGATCTCCAGTTAGAATGTGAGAAGAAGAAATAATTCCATCTTGAAGTGCATCACGAACAAAGTGGCAGCCCATTTTGATATGTTTCGTTCTCTCATGAAAAAAAGGATTGGCTGATATATACAAACCAGTTTGACTGTCACAATATAAAGGAATAAGATCAGTATGTTGAATCCTAAAGCATTTCAACAAAGACTTCAACTACTTTAATTCACAAGTGGTGGTGGTTATAGATCGGTACTCAGCTTCGACGGACGAACAAGCAACAGTAACTTGTTTCTTTATCTTCCAAAAGATGGGTGAAGAACCCAACATAATGAAGTATCCAATCAAAGATCGACGAGTTAAAGGACAAGTTGCCCAATCACTGTCACAATAAGCTGTGGGACGAAAGTTACAATCACTCCGAGGTAGAAAACCTTGATCAAGACACCTATTCAAATACCTTTAAACACGTAAACCGGCATCCCAATGTTCAATACAGGGATTTTCCATGAACTAAGCTAGAATATGAATTGAAATAACTAAGTTCAGAGCGAGTGATGGTTAGATAGATGAGTCTTCCCATAAGACGGCTATACTTTTCTGGATGTATAAGAACTGTGTCATTGATAATAGCAAGGTGATAGTTTTGATCCATGGGTATGTAGACCGATTTTGCTCCAAATAATCCAGTTTCACTGATTATATCTAAGACATATTTTCGTTTGGAAAGGTAAAGTCCATCTTTCCCACGTACAAACTCTATGCCAAGGAAATACTTCAATGCGCCAAAATTTTTCATGTGAAAGTTTTCACTAATTAAGTTGTTTCTTGAATGAAGCAATGGCCTTGAATGAACTACCTATTATAATGAGATCATCCACATAGACTAGAACATGAAGAAAGACAGAGTTCTTCAAGTAACTAAATAAGGAATAATCAGGGTAAGATTGAAAAAATCCAATGTCTTTCAAATCCGTCGATAACTTAGCAAACCAATTAGGTGGTGCTTGACGAAGACCTTATAATGACTTCCTCAAACGGTAAACTTTATTAGATACTGAAGGAGAAAAATATGGAGGTAACTTCATGTAAACTTCCTATTCTAAGTCACCATGTAGAAAGGAATTGTGAATATCCATTTGATGCAAATCCCATTTTTGAGATACAACAATAGATAGGTAGGTTGGAACTATAACCATCTTTTCCACTGAAGAAAAGGTCTCATTGAAATTGATACCTGCAATTTATCGATTTCCATGTACAACAAGTCTTCCCTTCAATCTCTCCACGGTATCGTTAAACTTGTATTTCATTTTATACACCCATTTTCAACCAATGGCTCGCTTATACAGTGTCAAATCTTCCAATGTCCATGTTCCGTTACGCTCAAGAGCATCAATCTCCCCCTTTATTGATTTTCTCCAACCATTATCCTAAACAGCCTCTTTAAAAGAGGAAGATTATTTTCCTGTTGTAATGACAGCCAATAAACAAACATGTTGTATAGAGAATTTATCACAGTTTATATAATAAGCGAGAAGATACCGAGTAGCTGATGATTAATGAACGGGAAGGCGATGATGAGAGTTAACAACACAAACTGTAATGGTAACATAATTTGTGAGCCTATTAGAAACCTTCTTAATACGATGTCCACGCCCCGTTGGTGAAGAAACATAGGCACTAATATCGACAACCGTGTCCTCAATCTGTGGATCTGTGTCCTCAATCAGTGGAGAAGACGCTCCTCATGCACAATAATCTCAGATGGAATAATATTTTCTCCACCCCCACTCGATAGAGCTCAACAACATTTTCATTACTCTCAACATGTTCCCATTCTATAAGAGTGTCATAGAAAGGATGACTATGAGAGGTACATACTACTGGATAAGAACAAATGATATCATGATAAGGAAAAATATGCTCACGAAAAGTAACATCTACATGAGTTTCCAAGTCATATAGACGCCACCTTTTTTATCCAAACGGATAACCAATGAAAAGACATTGACGAGAACGAGGCCCAAATTTATCCTTAACATGAGGGTTATTTTTAACAAATCATAAACACCCAAAAATGTGAAGAAAGTCAGAAGTATATGGGGTATGAAAAAGGATCTCATAAGACGTTTTATTATCAAGAAAAGGTGTAGGTGTTCTGTTTATCAAATAAGCTGAAGTGAGAACACTCTCGCCCAAAAAAGAATTTGGGAGTTTTGCTTGAAACAATAATGTCGTGCCAACATTAAGGATATGTCTATGTTTACATTCTACACTTCTATTTTGTTGAGGTGTATCAATACACGATGATTGGTGGATTATGCCATGTTCAGCGAAGGAAAGAATGGATGGACATAAATTCTCTCCTATTATCACGACGCAAAACTTTAATGCTTCTATCGAATTGGGTCGTAATCATTTTACAAAAATCTCTAAGTAATTGAGACACCTCAGATTTAACATAAGGGAAACCCAAACGGCTCAAGAATAGTCATCCACTATTGTCAAAAAGTAATGTGATCCACAGCTAGATGGTAAATTATATGGACCCCAAATATCGCAATGGATTAGATCAAATATCTCACCAGCTCGTTTACTATTACTCAAAGGGAAAATATTTCGAGTTTGCTTATTAGCTCGTAAACAAACATCACAAGAGTAATTAAAAACAAAAATACCTTCATTCTTATTGCTATCAAGTTATCCAGACAGAAGACAGTCTTCTTTTCTAGAAGGGTGTCCCATTAGTTGATGGCATAATTCTCGCAGAACAGTCACAGTTGTTTGATAAGTGTAAGACTGATGTAGCGGACGAAACCAGTAAACCCCATCATATTGTTCACCCGCTCCAATCATTATCCTCGAAATACAATCCTGAATGATACATAACTTATCAATAAAATTAATCATATAATATAGTTTGTTAAGTAAATGAGAAACAGATTATAAAATGTTACAAGTGAGCTCTAAGATGTATATAACATTATGCAACTTCACATTCTGACTCAAGGTGACTTATCCTCATTATCGTGCAAATGTCTGTTTTTCATTCGGAAGACCAACATAAATAGGAGTTATGTCGATCAAATTATAGAACGACTGTACATTACCAAACACGTGGTTCGAGCACCCCGTATCAATGATCCATAGATTAGGATCAACTATCTCACCATTCAAATTGACATTTGATGAAGTTTTCTCTTTTGAATTGAATATTTGGACAAGCGTAGCCCATTGATCATTAGAAAGA
The DNA here is from genome assembly GCA_028015215.1 of Gynostemma pentaphyllum. Classification (NCBI taxonomy): domain Eukaryota; kingdom Viridiplantae; phylum Streptophyta; class Magnoliopsida; order Cucurbitales; family Cucurbitaceae; genus Gynostemma; species Gynostemma pentaphyllum. Next base: position 30,691,730 of record CM051346.1, read on the forward strand.
TTATGAAGACCACTTCTATCAGCATCATTGATAGGTTTTCACCTAGCGTAGTCAAATCTCAATATATCCCCAAGTTACACACAAACTCATACTTCTCTGCTTTATTCCCTTATACGTCCAAATATAAATTATACAAACTCGAGACTTCACGACCTCTAACTACCTAAACTCAAGCTAGACAACACTTAATTACTTGCAACTCTGAGATGACCATTGAAGTCCCGAATCTTCTTTTTAAGTGTTGAATAGATTACGAAATTGCTCTCAAATTATAAATGTGATTCTTGAAATAAAATTGGTGGGATATATATTTTATGGCTATTAAATTGAGTTGAAGATGAAAAGTCAATTAAGATTATAGAGTCTCAATTTTTATAAATAAATTAATAATAGTTAATATATTCATTTGTGGCGAATCTAGTTTTATATAAAAGAATGAAGCCTTAAAAAATAAGGGGAACATAGACTATCACTTATGTCACGTATAGCTTGAGTCTGCCTGAATTTATTAATCTCTGAACATTACATGAAGTTATTCTACTTGAATAAAGGCTTGATATGCAAGCATATTGACAGGAAGGTTGGCATCAGCAACATGGAATGAAGAAGTAATAAACCACTCACTACTCTACAAGGCAACACTAAATGGGGATTGGGATTCGGCAGAAGAGATTTTCATGAAGGAACCCCATACACTTGAGGCCAAGATCACTCTTTTAGACGAGACAGCTCTTCATATTGCAGTTGGCACAGGTCGTAACATAGGATTTGTCAAAAATCTTGTCAATTTTATGTCCAATGGATCAATGTCACTAATGCAAGTAGACCAACGTGGTAACACACCATTAGCTATTGCTGCCATTGTTGGAAATATAGATGCTGCAAAAATTTTACTTGAAAAAGATGAAAGTTTGATTATGGTAACGAACACTAGCATTTACTTACCATTTCATCTTGCTGCTAAGTTTGGCCATAAGGACATGCTTCATTATCTTCTATCATTAAATTACCACGTTGGAAAAAGATTATTTGTTGGTAGTAATGGTGCTAGACTCCTCAATCTTCTCATTGTTGCTGATTTCTATGGTTAGTTTCTCTATCTATCTTCTTTACTTCAACTTTGTATCTTTAATTGATGAGATATGGTCTTTTTAGCATTAAATTTAAGTGAAAAAAATTATTTAGTTTGGTGTGTGTCAATCTTTTTACGCTTTTTTTTAATTTCAATATATTGAACCTTCAGTTTTATTAAGTTGGTATGTTTAATACCTTCTATAGTTAAATTACTATTATTTTTTTTCCTTCAGGGTTTTTTAGTTATAGGTGTGAAAGTTATTATAATTGGATGAAATCATTGTGTCTAGAATATTTTGTTTTTATTGCTAGATGGGGTGTTCTAGTGTTGAGGTTCAACTTATTTGTGTTGTTTGATTCATTTTGTGATTAATATTTGAATACTTATATGTTTTATTGGCTTAATTTTGTTTGTGTGTTTTTTTATGGAAATTTTTATTAGGTAGCAGAATATTCTCCAATATTTATAAATATATCATTTTAAAAATGTATTTGCAAACAAAGTAATTTAAAAAAAAAAAACCCCTTATTTATGTAGATCAAAGAAATCAGTAATAATTTATAAGATAATTAGTTATTAAATGCATGAAATATCAGTTTATATAGAGAAATCGGTAAAATCAGTTATTACCTATGTGTAGGTAGATGTTTAAGGCTAAATATTTCTCGACACGTATGTAATGACGTGGCATATGATATGGAAACACCTCATCCCCACTTAGAAGGAAAAATGTGGTACAACTCAAAGATCGAAACTATGAATGACTGCATAGCCATGAAATGTACAGACTGCTGCACATATATCGAGGTAGTCTCTCAGAGCATGAACTGCACTGCTAATGTTGGCTACCGCTCATAGATCGATTCTCAAGTATGAATGGATGTTGTACAGACTTCACATATATGGAGGTGGATAAGGCGTGAAGCCTAAGATCCCACCACACATATACGAAGAGGATTATCTCCACAGTTATTGCTGGCTACCGCACAAGTATCGAGACTATTAATGAACAATTGAGAATTTCAGGGTAGCCCGTCTAAACATACGCTACAAAAACTCTACTAAAATTACGATTCTAACTTGATCGTCGGAGTGTAGGTTACCGGCAAGTGTCTCTCCCTTTACAGATTTCAGCTTAACTTTCGGTGATACGCCCTTGTTGATCTTTAGTTGCTTCACACCTAAAGCTGACAAGTACGTTTAGTCAGCAAGGCAAAAAATACGCAACAACATTTGGGGCCGTCCGTGGGGACGAAAAGATTGTGTTACTAAAAATGAGTCGAATTTAGACATAGTGATAACCACTATGACGAATAGGGGCAAGATGAGGCTCTAAGACGAAGGAAAAATCCTCCTAGAGATTTTCATCAAGCCTAGGGGGATCAGCAACCATCGAAACAACCATCAAAATAGGGTGAAAGGATCACAGAGTTAGAAGTGCAAGTGCAATTAGGAGTGAACATGGGGCGGGGTCGTGGTACCACGTTTATACCCTGAAGTTTAAGCAAAAAAAGTTCACCCTGACCCCGCCCCATTTTAAATTTACTCCAATCCTGACCCCACCCCATTTAACTGTCGGGGTCGGGGTACCCCGATTTCACCCCATTTAAAAAAACAAATCGGTAGGAGCGGCGGTGACATTTGATGGCAAGGGGCGGCGAAGATGTTGGTAATGTGGTGTTGTGTTTGTGAAGTTATGTGAGAAAAGGCCAAGGGTTGGGTTTTGTGGGTGTAGAGGCAGTGGCTTAAGAGAAGAAAAACAGTACAATACAATAGAGAAAAGAGAGAGAAGAAATCGTGAAGAAAAAAAATAATAATAAAAGGAAAGAAAAATAAAAAAAGAAAGGGAGGGAAGGACATCTTTTGTGCGTGGGATGGTTATGAAAATGGGGTTTAGGGGAAATTTAGAAAGAGAAAAAAAGTTAATCGGGGTCAAGGCCCCTATGCCGTCCAATCTCATCTCCCTGATCCAGCCCCATTTATTAAACGGGGTATTTTATCTCACCCCGATTAAACACTTAAATGGGGCGGGTTCGCGGGGTAACGGGGTGTTTGTTCACCCCTAAGTGCAATGCTTCAACAGAGATATGGCAAAGGTATTAGATATCCTAATTCGAAAGAATCAAGGAAAAAAATGCTATAGAAAAAATACCTTTGGAGCAGGAAGGAGAATCTAAATTTCGTGGGGAGGGTGGTTCGAGAGGAAAAACACTCATCAATTAGCCTCTTCTGACCACGAGCCTTCTCACCATCCAGGGAGAACAGATTTACGAAAGATCCTCGAGCAAAAGAGAAAAGCTCGATAAGAGGTGGAGAAGTCAATCGTGGAAAGCCAACGACCATGGGCACCAGAGTTAAGGAATCTACAAGACCAATTAGGCAGCATGCAAAAAGAATACAAAGGCAAAGGTCCACTAGTATTGGAAGACCTATTAGAATGAACAAGAACACCATTTGCAGAAGACATCATGGAGGCTGAGTTACCCTTTAAATTTAAGATGCCTACAGTCACACCTTATGATGGATCACATGACCCACTGGAACACGTTGACACCTAGGGAATCTAAGACGTGATAAAGTGTAGAGCTTTCCCACTTACCCTAGCTAGCCAAGCTAGAGAATGATATAGGCAGATGAAGTTGCATTCAATCTCTTATTTTAAGGAACTAACTAAGGCATTTGTGATACAATTCTTGGGAGAAAGAGATCATAAAATACCTGTAACGCATCTAATATTGTGTCAAAGGTCAGGAGAAAGCCTAAAAGATCTCACAATGAGGTTCAATTGCCCTTAAGGTTGAAGGCTACAGTGATGATATAGCTCTCATTACCATGGTGGCAGGGATTAAAGATGAAAAACTCCACTAGTTACTCGGGGAGAATACCTCAACCAGTTATATTCAAATTCTCTCAATACCACATAAGTACATGAGTGTATGAGAGCTGCTCAATTCAAGACGGTTTTTGATGAAGGGAGTAGGGGATAGCACCAAGCTAAGGACAAATGTCATATCGAGGCATAATAATTAGACAGTAAGAGAGAAAAAAACAAATGACCAATCTGATCGACAAGGTCTCCTACTTACCATATTTGAAAGGTATACTTTTACAAATGTCCCTCTTGAACAACTGTTTGGAGATACATGACAATAATTTTGTTAGCTGGCCGACTAAAATGAAATTATATGTAAACAAAAGAAACAAAGACAAATATTGTTTTTTCCACAATGATCACGATCACTCTGCTTCAAAATGTTTTCATCTTAAAGAAGAAATTGAGTCCTTAATTTAACAAGGTTACCTAAAAGAGTTTGTGAAAAACAATGGAAACCTACATGAGTCTAATCACGACAATCAATACAAAGCTGGTCAAAGTTAATCAGGAATCAAGAATATCTTTTAAAGAATTTTGGAAAAGTCTTGATATCATAGGTCAAACACCAGTGATGTGCTGAAACCAAATGAAAAAACTCTATGTTCTCTTTTTAAATTATATAAGTTTGATGTCATCAAGATTATTGTCCAAACTACTTATGTATGTGTTACTCTGCTTTATTTATTTTTATTAGACTTTATTTTGTAAAAATAGATAGGGGAACAACTCTACAGATCTAAACTCGAATTGAAACTCAAATTAGTTATCTCACTCGAATGGGAGTCAGATAGACAGAGAGAAATTTAGAAAAATGCATAGTATAAAAAATTATAAACAATTAGTAGAAAGCCTTGAGAAGCTACGACTACAACACCCTAAGAGAAGAAGCTTTAAGCTACGCCAAACAGACCAAGGCAAGTACTTAGTAGAGCAAAGAACCACACGAACTGAAAAGAAAAGCTTTGGACTACACTAGGCAGACCAAGTCAATGTACCTTGTGGAGGAAAGAGCCCTATCAGCTAAAAAATAAATTTTTTAACTACGCTAAACAGACAAAGTCAAGGTACCTAGTGGAATAAAACATGCTGAAAATTAAGTTAGTATGCACTGATAAATTAGTAAGTGCTGAAAAACAGAGTTAAACATTCTAAAAACTGAGTTAGTATGTACTAATAAATGAGTGAGCATGCTGAAAAAATTAAGTTAAATATATTGAAAAATGATTGAGTATACTGAGATGCACTAAAAAATCAATAACTTGCAAAACAACTTAAAAAATAGGGGGCAAAAAAGAGAAAATAAGGGGGACCTGACCTGACTGGGTGAGCGCCTGACCCAGTTGGGTCTGCTAGACGCTGGCAGTATGTGTTGACCCAATTGAACCAACCTAAATAAATAAAGACAAAAAAAAACTATAAAGGAAGACAAAACTTTAATGCTCCCAAGTCTCCATCAGGTGATATAAAGTGGGGAAGTGGAAGAAAAACATTTCACACTATTTATAGAAAAATATAATCGACTTACCTTTTATTATTGTCTTCTTTTTATTTAGAAATATTATGGATAAGTTCTAATATTTGTCATAAATATTAATATACACTCCCTAGTTGGTAAATCCTCCACGTGGTTATTAAAACTACTCAGCAAACCTACCAAGCTAGGGAGTAGGTGGCCACCATTGTAGGTAATTTTTTAAAGCTAAATATTTCTCAGTACGTATGTAACAACGTGACATATGGAAACACCTCATCATCACTTAGAAGAAGAAGAAGGTACTACAAAGGGATCGGGACTAAGAATGATTGCATAGCCAAAAACTGTACAGACTCTTGACCATATATCGAGGTAGCCTCAGAGCATGATTTGCACAGTTAATATTAGCTATCGTAAAAGCTGAACATATATCGTCGCTAGCTACCACACAAGTATTGAGACTATTAATGACCAGTTGAAAAGTTCTGGAAAGCCTGTCGAAACATGCGATCTTCTGGATATTGGGAAAGACGAATGGCTAAGAACAATCATGAAATGCACAAATCTATCTTTCCAACCTCAATTATGCTAATCTTTCCAACCTCACGTCCACTTGTCGTTCGTCACACTCAACTTGTCCATCGAGCCAATCTAGAATTTCGGTAGCATTGGTGCTAAATCTTGCTCTGATCATTACAAATATTAAGGGCGGGAAACTAGCAAGTGGATTCTCTATAAATAGAGAGGCTACAACTGGTTGAGGTACACTAAAAAATCTTACAAAAACTCTGCTAAAATTTTGACTCTAACTTAATCATTAGAGTGTAGGTGGCCGACATCACACCGGTGTCTCTTCCTTTATAGATTCCCAGCTTAACTTACGGTGATACGCCTCTGTTTATCTTCAGTTGCTACACACGTGAAGCTAACAAGTACGTTTAGTCATCAAGAAGAAAATACACAACAACAACCTATGGGCTGAATCAATTATTACTTGTTCAGAAATTAGTAATTACTTACACGAAACTAGGGCCTGGTTCTGCTACATATGCAACAGCCTTTTTTATTTGTTTTGGGAAATTTTATTAATTATTTTGATAGAGTATTAAATGCACTCCTTATTAAAATGAGGAAGTTATAAATATAGCATGACTAAAAAAACATTTCTAAATATAGCATATTTTTTCTATGTGAATTAGTGATTAAGAATTATCAACTCCAATTATCTCAAGTGATTATCGTTGATCACATTCACGTAAAAAAACTGTTATATTTTCTTACACTACCCCTTTAAATCTCCCTTAGCTCAATTTGACACAGGTTTTGACACACTTAAAGTAAATATAATTATATAAGATACAACCTTATATTTTTCCCTTAAATTTTTAACAAGCCTAGCAATTGTCTTTTCAAATAAAAAATCAATTCTAATCTATTTAATTGTTTGAATATTTTATGAAACAAAATGATAGATATAGCCCTTCAAATCTTGGACGACAATCCTATGCTGGCCATTGAAAAAGATAAATACGGGGTATCTGCTCTGGATATGTTAGCTCAAAGTCCACAAGCGTTTGAAAATATCGAATCAAAATGGGGTATCTTTTGTTTAGTAATGCTATAAAAAAGTATTTTTTGTTTTTAAAAAATCTCTCTAAATTATGCAAATATATATTCACACGATGATTTTTATTTACAGTTGTGCCTGTGAAGATGAAGGACATCTATCCTTCAACAATGAAGCGTGGGGATGTAGAAAATCTTATTGATAACAATTCAAAGAATTCAGGTCAAAGTGTTCAACTTAGAGCCTCGTTTGAGATATATTTTCAAACTATTTAAAAGTGTTTTTAATGGATATAAAAAATTCTCTTTTAATATTCAAAAACACATTTTTAAATATTTTCAAAATAACACATTTTTAAATATTTTCAAAAGTTATCCTAAACGGATACTTAATTTAATAAAAGTAGAGTTCTAATTAACTTGGATTAACAGAGAGAGAACCAGAATCTTTATAGCAGAGGAAAAAAAATTATATAAAGCATTTTAAAAAGAAAATAGGGAGAATAGATGAAATATACTAGGGTTCATCCGCACCTTTGAATTAAAAACTCCACATCAAAAAGATGAGCAAATCTAACAATGTTTACAAGATTATGGACAATTCATCTTGTTGCCAATAGATTTTGAGATGGAATCCTATGAATATTAAAAACATGTGTATATTTACGTTTTACAGGTAATGCATTATATCACCGAATTATGAATTCAATACCAGGGATAACATTCCTTAAACTAGGTGATCATCTAAACTTCCTTTGATTAAGGGTATTTAAGTATCTTTTGAATGGCTCCCCAATCTAAACATATAGGGTAAAAATACCTGTTATGGTTTTTAAATTAATTAAAACATGGAAAAAAAATGAAAGTACTTTTTGACTATGCTCTAAATGTAATATAATTATTGAATAAAAACTCTCTATATGCCCTATTTTTTTCTTTTTTATCAGTGTGCATGTAATCTCCTTTGGAAAATATGTAGGTAATGAAAACAAGTTGATGCATAAGCAAGCATGCGAGCTTGTGAAAAGGTTGTGTGGAAAAGCCATGCAAGAAGATGGAGAGATATTTTCAAGCTTGTTTCGAACTTCATTACTTACGGCAGCAAGAATGGGGACTATTGAAGTTGTCAAAGAGATTATTAAAGTGTATCCTTACTCGGTTTGGTTTCGTGATGAGAAAAACCACAGTATTTTTCAACTAGCGGTTCTACATCGTCAAGAAAAGATTTTCAATCTCTTTTATCAGATGAGTTCACACAAACACTTTGCTGCAGCTTTCTTGGATAAAAAGGATAATAACATCTTGCATTTAGCCGGGAAGCTAGAGCCATCGAGTAGAATTTCGGGTGCAGCTTTGCAATTACAACGGGAGCTACAATGGTTTCAGGTAATATAAACTAATTTAGGTTTGGTTTTATATACATACTAGATCTAACTGTATATGAGAGACTTTAGGAAAGAAAAAATTCAATGGAAATGAACAAAGAAGGAGGTCTAATTCCAAAACTAAGATAAGGAAATGCTTTAATTTCCATAAGGAATGACACTTAAAGAGGAACCATCCTTTACTTAAAAATTAAGACAAGAAGTTTGATAGATATGAACTCAGAGTCTTGTTTCACTACAACAAATATCACAAAAGATGACAATGGGTCTTTTGAAAAGATGACACATGCAATAAAAGATGACCCATTTTAGTGTTAAGGCTAATTTTCTAGAAATTTGATCAAACCATGTCGTTCATTGAATGTCATCTTTAGTTTTAAAATGTTTACAAATTTCATCACGCGCGTTGACGGTAATTTCAGAAAAATGCGTCATCTTTTTTGCAACAATGTCGCTTAATGGCCGACATCGTTTGTGTCTGTCATCGTTTAATCAATGACAGACTTTGACCGTCATTAAATCAGCGTTTTATTTTTCACACAAATAAAACTCATTTTGGCCCACATAACCCACGACTTAGGGCAAAATCGCACATATTTCTTCATGAAAGTGCCGTAGATTTCTTCGTCATCTAATCCGGTAAATTATAGAGACTCTATTCTATTCGCTGACAATATTCTCAAAAGCACATCTTCGATGTAGCATGTCGTTTCCTTCTTTGATCGTTTTCTTTGTTCAAATGAAATGAACTACAACAATCCAACTCTGTTTCATTCATCATTTTGTTTCACAATAGAACTTCATGACAATATGTCAGCCACTCCAATGAATTAGGTTAGTTATTGGGCAAATTATCATATTTGAATCTTTAATCTTTGTCCCATTTGTTTAATCGATCATCTTCTTCTTTTTCTTACTGATTTCCCTATATATTTTGATTAATTTCAATCACAAACTGCTTGATTTAGAAGGACAATTTTAGACCTAATTTTTTGGTTAAATCTTTGTTTTTTTTAGTTAATTTCTATCTAACAACAGAAAAGAATTTATTTGAAATCCGATGTTTTTAGAAAGAAAAAATTCTTCAAGTATTTGAATTAATGTTCTTTGATAATTTTATTGAATCCCTTATAAAGTGATTATATGATGATTTTGTTTCATAGATGAGGTTGATACTCTAAGTTTTGTAATTAATTTTTAATGGTTTATAAAGAGATTATGATGGATGTGAAATTAATAATCAGGGAGCTTGGTGATTATGGGTTATGAGATTTATACAAGTTTTCTCTGAGGTTTTTATACAATTTGTCACTGGCCGAGATAGTGTTCGTTTGAGATGACTTTTGGAAGTGTTTAAAAGTGTTTTTAGAATAAAGAAAGTGTTTTTAATGACCATTGAAAACAATTTTAAACACATTTAAATGTTATACCAAACAGGCTCTTAGGGTGTTCATTTCATAAGACACCAAAGAGGGGGTATATTATAACTTTTTGGAAGATAAATTTATAATAGGAAAATGACCAATATTGCACATTAGAATGAATTGGTTCTATTAAAATCAAGACACGTGATGGTTTAGAAAAGATAATGAACCTTGGTGAGATATGTGCACAGCCAGAGAGGAAATTTATGGCCTGTTTGGTGACTTTTCCAATTTATGTTTCTTGTTTCTCTTTCTTATTTTTAAGAAATAGAGTTGTTTGATAAGTCTTATTACTTCTTTTTGCTCCAAAGAAACCCATCCTAAGATTGTATAGAAATGTTAGAAACAACAAATTCAAGTTTCTCATTCATTTTTCCTAAATTTTCAATAAATTAATAAATTATTATATTGTCCCGTTTTGACTTATAAAATCTATAATCTATATAAAAGTGGGGAAGTGAGGAGAAACATTCACTTCCCATTTTACCCCTATTCTTTTAATAAATTTCATTTGTATCTTTTAATTTAAAATTAAATTAATTTAATTATAATAAAAAGACAATAGACTTCATGTATGGTTATGTCTTTTTTATCAAAAGACTATTATAAATATCCAAAAAATATCTTAATATAATATTTTTAAATATTTCATTCAAAGTTGTAATATTTTCAACATATTTTTATTTTTTTAAAATGAGAAACAAAAACAAGATATAGTTAGCAATCGCATTTATGTTTCTTTTTTTTCTTCCATAAATGAGAAATAAAAAATAGTTACCTAACATATTATGTTTCTTTTTTTAAAAAAAATATGAATAAGAAACAAAAAAGAGAAATAAAAACGTGAAAGATTACCAAACCAGCTCTTTAATTTTTCTGAAAAATGAAATGGAGAACTCAAAATCTATGAAGGTTCATTATTAAAATTTAGAGGGAACCTTGATCTCTATAATTATAGGCTTGATCTCCCTCTCTATTATTAATTCATTATGCATTTCTGATTATTAATTTTCCATGTTATTATTTCATTTTCATTGATGATCATGTGCTAATCGTGATATAACTTCAACAATAACATTACCGTTGTTAGAATAAATTATGTCTAGAATTAAGTTGATTTGTTGTTTCCTTATTTACATTTGAATTGAGAGTATTACATTGATTTATTGTAAACACCCAACTCTTTAAAATAGTATCAAATAGAAAACATAAGCGGAAGACTTGAAATAATAATTAAAACTGATAAATCAATAGAAACATACTTTAATTTCAAAATAAAATATGAACTCATATCGTTCAACGATGGGAAGCGATTCCCTTTTTAAGTTCAAACATAAAACAGGATAACACATAAATCCATGAAAACAATAAAGACAAGAAATCATAAATAGTGTTGCTCATAAAATCCATAAGAACGAAACGAAAATAAATAAACAAATCCATGGACTACACTGACTCAAGTCCATCCATCATCATCGATTTCCTAATCACGCTGCACCAGCTCCACGGCCACGAGCACGACCACGTCTCGTACCTGAAAATGTAATATAATGAGCGGGAAACCCAGTGAAGATAAATTGAATAGAAAGTAACTTTAGAACTCAAATCCAATCTGGATTTGTGTCCAATGAAACATATTGTCTCTTAACTACCCAATCATACTTTCGAAAGAAAGGTTATGCAATTCTTCCGAGGATAAATGGGTAAGAAACACAGTTAAAGATCATATAACTAATTAGGCTCCCAACTTCTAATAATCAGGGCATGTAATCATAGGATAACACTTTCAGGATAATATCTAGGATGAGTTAAGCTCTCAAAGTCTTAACTAAAATAATAAGAACAAGATCATAGAACCAAGAACCTAGGGTTTAGGACAAAGAACATAGAACTTGTGAATAATGTCAGATGATGCAAGCTCACGTAATTTATGCACGATCCCATTATCTCACTCCAATATCAAGAAAGCTCACGAAGCCTTTACTTTCTTATCAAGAACAAATACTCGCTCACGTAGTCGATGCATTATAGAACAGATCAAATGCTAGCTCACATAGTCTAAGCATTATAGAACAGAACCTCCCGGGTAAATAACGTTGGATGATGCAATCACACGCAGTCAATGCATAATCCCGTTATCTAACCAATGACATTCAAAGCTCACGTAGTCTAAGCAGTCTGGAACATATATGTATCATAACAATTATGAATAATACCAGATAATGCGTGCTCACACGACAAAACATTATCTCATTATTCAACTCCCCCGTTCATGCAAGCTCACGTAGTCTATACATTCCTCATGATACATATATCGAACCATGAATAATACCAGAAAATGCAAGCATACATAGTTTATGCATTATCTCATTATTCATCCCCATGATAACAAGTGTGATGATAGAACTCATAAATTCGAGAATCGAATAATTAAACAGAGAACCAATTCAGAACATCTCATCAGAGAAACAATAGACAGGAAAGTGAGGATGGTTTAAGAACAAATAAAAGGAAATAACACGTATAGGCTCGTAAGCCCATACATATAGTTCAATCACGATAAACCACAAAATTGAATAATTTGAACTAAATGCCCAATGCTGGAAGACCCAGTCTCAGTGAAACCTCAATTAAATCAGGAATATCTCAGTAACGAATATAAATCATCCAAGAACACATGGTAAACATGCTTTAAGCGATAAATTAGCTAAACCAATTAGGTCCATACTTCAACTCCCAAGGAATTATAATTCCATAATTTCCTTAATAATTATAATCTCCCAATTCCTATAATTTCATGTTTTTAGCATGCTTTAATTCTATTAAATCCAATTAAGCTTAACTTCTTAACCATACAAATCATTCAAGTATTCGATTTCTAAATTTACTATAAAATTCTATTTATCCTGACCTTTGAAGATTAGCAACAAGCAATAATTTAAAACGGGCCTCCAATTAAGTACGATCAACGTCCCTAAAGTTGTCCGAAACCTGGAAAATGTTCAATTATAATTCATTAGCGAGAAAACTAGATCAAATTGACGAAAACCGACTTTAATTTCAATAAAAACAACTGAACCAGACTGAACCGATTCAGGTGAACCGTTTCTTCCCCAGAAGAACTCCACGGATGCACCTGGCAGGAAGAAAAACGCAACCTCTCACCTTTCCATTTTCCGGTGACTTTCAGGGCGTCTCGGGGTGATTTCTGACAAGGAGGTCGGATGGGGAGTTGCTTAAATACGAATGGTTCCGTAAAAGGACGAACACAAGCTCCCAATCTTCAAGCAAAATCAATGGTCTCCGGCGAGCTACACAACCCAGAATCCGACGAAACCACGGCTGCTGCTACTCGAAAAAAAATATGAGGAAAGCTTAGCTAGAAGTTTACTAGACTGTTCGAAGGAAAGCCCGCAACAAAACTCGAGTCTTACCTCTCTAAAATCGAAGGAAAATAGTCCCTTGTGTAGCTTTTCCGGTGAGTTTTTTGAACCCAGTTTTCGGCCGTTTTTTATGGCAGTTGCTACTCGAAAAATGAGAAGGAGAAGTTGGCTAAAAACCGAGTCAATCTTCTGAAAGCATAACCCGTAACAAACCCAAACAATCACCTCATACAAAACGAAGAAAATCATCCCTAACGGAGGTGGTCTCCGGCGCTGCTTTACCCAAATTTTCCGGCGAGTCTCCTTGACAATATGTTGAACTCGAAGTAAGGAAGGTGAGTGACGTTGGGGAAGTGTTGCACGTCCGTTCACGGTGAGGGAGAGATGAGAAGCAAAAACGAAGGGAGAAGAAAAAAAAATAAAAAAAAGAAAGGGATTGGCTGAGCGGCTGCTAAAACGAGAGAGAGAAGGAAGGAATAAAATAAATTGTTTTCTTTTATATAAGAAAAATCTTTTAATGAAATACCCTATTGGTCTCAAAACCCTAATTTTAGGATAAGACAAAATATCCAATGTTGGACCTTTTCTCTTCTCCTCCACTTAAAATTACTATTGTAATTTAGGGTTTATAATGCAACTAAAAGTAAAATCAAATTACACTACTCCTAACTAATTTATTTTAAGTAACCTAAACTATCCTAACCTAATTTAAATAATCTAAATTAATTTAATTTAAATAATAAATAAATTATCAAAAATGCTAAGTCATTAAAATTAGATACTTAAAATTATTATTAATAATTAAGTAAATAAAAAAAATTACCTTGAAATTACGGGACGTTACATTTATATAGGAAAACTAACATAAATAAATGAGGTGAAGAGCTAATTACGTAAATCATAGACAATTACGAATGTAAATAAGAAAACAACAAATCAACTTAATTTTAGGCACAATTTATTCTAACAACGGCTACTAAGCACGTAATTAACCTCTCATCATTTCAATAACACCGTATGTGTGTATATTCTCTTAGTCCATACTCAAGTTAGAAAATCTATAAAAATTAATAATTATTTGATTATGTTAATAACCCCATTAAATAGTTTTCAATAATTGTACTTAATTAATAAACATTTTGAATAATGAGAGGAGTAGATCATATATCTTATAAATATTGTGAGTTCATTTTATCTTTGCGATGTGGGATTCTCAACATACCCCTTCAAGATAGTATATCTTTTTGACTCACCGAGATATGATACCATGCAAAGTGAAAGGTCATAAACTATTTCTGAAGATAATTCTCATTAGTTTCTTAAAGTATTAAAAGGCTATTTATAGAACTATTAAAATCTAATAATTAGCTAACAAACTAGCGGATAAACCCATAACAGACTTCTAATTATAATGTAAAATTACACTAATGCCCATATAATTCACGGCCTATAAATAGAAAATCCAACAAGAATATTCATTCATATACTACATACAATAAAGACTATCCTAATTAGTCCATTATTATTATTCATTACTTATACAGTTTTGATCAATGGATGATGAAAATTATCTAACAGGAAGTTGAAAGAGTAGTACAACCTTCATTCAAAAAAAAAAAAAATAAGGATAAAAAAACGCCGAGAATGGTTTTCAGTGAAGAGCATAAGCCGTTAGTTAAGCAAGGTGAGAACTGGATGAAAACCACAGCGACATCTTGCACAGTTGTTGCAGCACTTATTGCAACGATAGCATTTACCACGGTTTTCACCGTTCCCGGTGGCAATAACGATCAAGGAATACCCTATTTTATAGGCCACAAATCTTTTATGGTGTTTGCAGCATCAGATGCAGTTGCATTAATCTCTTCATCTATTTCAGTAATCATGTTCTTAGGCATACTCACTTCCCGCTACGCCGAAGATGATTTCCTCAAGATCTTGCCTACAAGAATGATATTGGGACTAGTAAGCTTGTTCATCTCCATTGCATCAATGGTTTTTGCTTTTGGGGCTTCACTTTACTTGGTTCTTGTTCATGAGGTAAAGTGGATTTTGTTTCCAATTTTAATCATATCCTTCTTCCCAGTTATCTTCTTTGCCATCTTGCAGTTTCCACTTTTGGTTGAGATGATCTCTTCCACATATGGTAAGAGCATCTTTGGATCACAAAGTAAGGAAATAATCTACTAAAACAATTATGTATGGTTATGAACTACTCTTGCTACTTACATTCAGAAGAAATTAAAGTCGTGGTTGTAAAGAATCAAGATGTCGAAAATCTACATATTTGGAATTCTTGGTGTATGACATTTTTATATGATTTTTTTGTGCAAAATAATATTGTAATAATTTTAATACTTGGATAACTAGCTATCATTATTTTGTAAGATTTTTCGAGATATATATTATTGTGAAATATTATTTGAAAATGTCTTTTAATATATTTTTTAGAGTAAAATTCAAAGGAGACCGTTATGGTTTTGGCCAAATGTTTGAAAAACCTGTAGTTTAAATATAGTAAATCGCACACTGTGTAGTTCCAAATTATGTCAATATGACATCTCCTCATCAACACCATTAATTTTCTTTTAGTCATAATTTCTGTTGGAAATTCTATAAAAATGCTAACCATATGGATGAAGGTAGAATTGCATGTAAAAAGAGTATATCAAATCAATATAAACAAAGGAAGCTGAGAATGAAATAAGGCATGCAGATATGTTAATTTTCCTAAAACAATATTTTTTCACTGCTTAGGTTCTATAGATAATGGACAATAGTCTCCCAAGATACAACACTTCTAATTAAAGTTAATAAATCACTTTACTAACCTTGACAGTCGAACAAAAAACTTGAACAAAAAATCTGTAAAGACCCTAATTTTCTCAAAATTTTAAATCAGAAATAAATAGCGGAAGACTTGATTTTTAATAAAAATTTGGCATGGAACCGTTTAAAACATGGACTAGCATGGTCCTAATCAGTTAAAGTAAAACAAAGGAAGTGCGCACTTTCGTTTAAAACAAAAATCAAAAGAAAACCTGACTAAAAAACATATACATCAATACACAACCCCTCATGAGCTACAATACACAAGTTTTTGGAAATAAACGATAAGTGTGGTGGTTTCGAAGAGTTTTCAACTAGCATCCATAGAATGCCCAAAATGCATGTAGAGTCTGAAGGGATTGCTTTATTAAATTAGCGGAATTTCCTTTAGTAATCTAATTAATATTTAATTAACGATCTATTATATCATGAAATTTGTGATAAAAACACATAGATTCATGCTTAATTTTCGAAAATTAAAACTGATTTTACTTACATTGAGTAATAAATTAATGGAAAATTGGTTGGAGGTTTCTTTACAGCATCAATCCTCAGCAACACCGAATCTTCTATGCTATATCCCGATCAGAAGAAAAACCGACTTGTGGGAACCAAACCGGAAGAACAAAAGAAGAAGAAATTTCTTCTAAATTTTTCCCTAAGGAAAATTGGCAATTGGGCAATAATTAAAGAGAGAATTTTTACTTTTCTAATTAAAGTGAGAAGTGTAAAAAATATTAATTCCAATGATCATATTTATAGGAAAATATGATATCTAATCTAATTAGATAAGAAATTAGAAAAGATAGAAATAAATATATATAAAAATATAAAATTTCCTAGCATTGGAAATGTACACTGTCGCTACGTAAACGCGACGTGGAAAATTAAAAGGGAGTCACGCCACTAATCATTGGTTTTTCTAAATTGGGTGTGATTAGTCACCTAGTCATTAAATTAAGGATGGTCTACTAACTTTTAAAAATGGGTTCGGAAGTTTATTCACACATAGTGAAGGTATTAGTACCCTATTATGTTCGTTTATAACGATTGTTGTTTTGTATTTAATATATTATTGAAAATGCCTTTATCCTTAAAGCAAAAATTATTTTTTTAGTTATTTTTAAATGTCTCATGTTTTATTAATCAATACTTTAGTAATAAAACATGATTAAATAAGTATGAGTGGCGTAAAGCCATTAGAAAAAAATATTGTCAGGAATTTTAACTCAGTATCCCGAGAAATAATTTCTTACCTCAAGAATGTTTAGGAGCATGGTATCCCAACGCCCCCATATTCCGTCGTCGGAGTTTTCGAAAAATGATTTGTTTAAGTTTTGAAAAGAATGTTTTAGTTTTAATATTAGGTTTGGGTAAGTTTCACTTTTGGCCCCTAGATTTTAAATAATAAAGGTTTTATTTAATAAATATTTTAATTATGGAAAGGTTGGGAAATTGGTACCCTATAACTTCCAATTACTAATTAAGGCTTAATTATTATATTTTTATACTTTGGAAAATTAGTATCCTAATTAAATCCAATTTTTATATTTAAAAATTAATTTTTAATTTTTATGCTTTGGAAAATTAGTGTTCTAATTAATTCTATTTTAAATTTAATCGTTAATTTTTATGGTTTGGAAAATTAGTATCCTAATTAATTCCAATTTTTTTTCTTTATGGTTCGGTTTATTAATCATATTATGTTTTTAGGAATTTAGAAAATTAGTATCCTAATAAATTCCAACTCTTTTCTATTTTGAAAATCCAATTATGGTCAATATAATATTATACAAATTCATTCAAGTATGACCTTAATATGAAGACGATAAATAGGAACGTAGTGAACATAAAATATGGCAATCAAATTTATAAATAAGGCAAACCAATAAAATTAGCATAATCATTTCAAACAAAACATCTCAACTTTGGAAATTTATAACTTTTTAATCAAAATGTATTTTAACTCGATTATTTCTCTTAAATATTCTATATTCATCCATGATTGATTACTAAAATAAAAAAGAATGCACACTTGTAAAGAAAATTAGGTTTTATGTCAAAACATTTTCTCATTCTCGGTTTTATACACAAATTTCTACAAATTTTACACTAACTTTGAAAAATCATATCTTTTTTTATACTTATCAAAACGGGGTGATTCTTGAACGTAAATCTACATTGATGAGTATAGTTTGTATGAAAAATAATAATAAATCATTTATTTCAAATAATCAGTGTCAAAAAAATCACGTAATAGCAGGAACTCAGAAATTTCGAAAAAAAACAGTGAATTTAGTTGAACATCAAACTTCTAAAAATCATAACTTTTCAACCACAAATCCGAATGAGCTGATTCTTTTTCCTATGGATTCATAATTCACTCTAGTTTCAAGAAAAAATTAATATATAATTTGAATCGTAATAAAAAAATCCAGATTTCAATTAAACCACAGCAGACTCATATGACATATTGTGTTTTGGAGATGTAAAAAAACTTACTTTGGTTGAATGAGAATGACTCACATACTTGGGGCTTCAACGTAGATCTTCTATCCAACGTTAGAGCGGTTGTTGTGAAGTAATGAGATGATTTGGCTTTTGAGGTTGGCTATGAGAGAAGTGGAGAGAAGTTGAGAGTTTTGTGGTTTGCTAACTCAACGGGAATAGGAGGATGAGAGTGTGGAGATGGAGGCTCTTGTGAATAGTATTGTGTTGTGTCCTTAGGATTGATAAAAAGCTCTATTTATAGCCAAATGAGGTAGCAAGAATAAGGAAAACTGAAATTGATTGGCAATCAAATCACCAAAATTAGCTCCATTACATAATTTGCCTTGTCACTAATTGGCTCTAAGTTGGTTTCTTCCAAATAAACTTTTCAAATCAAAATCGAATTCCATTTCAAAAATCTTTAATCAAATTTGATTCAAAACCCTTTTTTTATTTTAAAAAAAATCTTTTTTATCTTTTTATTATTTTTCTATTACGAACAAAAACCAAACAACAAAATTTCAAACCAAAGTCTATATTTTTTAATTTTTTTGAAACAAGTAAAATTTGTTAACTTTAGAAATTACCGGACGAAAATGAGTGTCTACATACACCATGCACACACCACTAAGGGAACATATATATTTTTAATTAATTTATTATTTTTTGTACTTTTCTTTATTTTAATAATTATATATTTATGTATTTAATATTAGAAAAATTCAAATAATAATTTTTAATTTATATTAATTACTATTGAATCTTATTCAATTAATTAATTATTTTGGGCCAATATTAATCAATTTCATAAAACCAATTGGGTTTAACTCTCTCTAATATTTATTATCTAGTTAAATAAACTCATTATTTAATTAATAATATTAATTATTAACTTCCATTTAAATAAACTCATTATTTAAATAATTAATAATATCAACATTAATTCCTGTTTAAATAAGCTATTTATTTAAACAATTAATTTTGCCTTGAAATATTATATTAATTTCTATTTAAATAAACTCTTTATTTAAACAATTAATATATATATATATATATATATATATATATATATATATATATATATATATATATATATATTAATACTATTATTAATTTCCATTTAAATAATCAAATTATTTAAATAATTAATATTGCCTAATTTTAAGTAAATCAATTACTTAAATTATTTGTTCTTCCTAAGTTAAATTAATAACTTAGTTTTGCTACAACGATATTTGGACTAGCATAGGGACACGATGGACCTATAGATCATGGGCTTAATAATTATCAATTAAGTGATTAACTCATAATTAGTTAATTACTTATTATTTAACTATAAATAATTCCACTATAGATTCATAGTTGAACTCCCGTCACTATAGATGAGTTATGTCCATTTAGTTTATCTTTATTTATATCTGTGATATATCCTTCACGTGGAACCCTCATAATTACAGGCGGATTAAATTTACCGTTTTGCCCCTGTAATTACCGCTTTATCCTTGTGTTCCTGTTGATTATCCAATAAACATTATCTTTAGTTGAACTATAGATAATATACTTTTGTGATCAATATAATTCGTGGCGCCACTTGTTCATGTCTCAAATCAGTACATCAAGGGAGTTTCCTAAAGTTCTTAAAATGTTTAGGTATCTGTTGGATGAAACGGTGATCAAACTAATTGGTGAGTGATGGATGGCATGCAAGTGTACATGGTCAACAAGTAATAGTAGTGGTGAGTGAGTGTCGTGTCCCACGAGGATGGTTGAATATAAACAAGATTAGAGATTTAGGTTAAATTTAGTGCGGAACAAATTAGATAACAAAACTAGTTTTTGTGATGCACAAAGTAGACGGACCAACACTAAGTGTAAATCGAAGGATTGGAATGTGATGATGTGTTAAGAATCAGAATAGACTGCTATCAACAAGTATTAAGCTTGCTATGAGATTTCAGTTACAGACGGAGTTTATGAGACAACACATGCGTAGGATTACAAAAGCAAGAATGAGCTCTCTTAAACAAATTCTAACACACTTATCAACCCTAGATTTTATCTCTAAAACCATAAGTGATTTACACTTCTCTTGGATTCCTACGTACTGTTATCTATTCTTCTTAACCCTTATTTTATTTCTAAAATGAAGGATAAAATGAAAAAGTAAAATCTTACTCTAAGTTGTCATGCAATGAATTTTTCATTGCTTGTATAAACTCTTCCAACTCTATTTTCATGAAGCTTTAAGGAAGAATACGAACATGAAGAATATTACATCACAATTTCCATTAATATATGAATCTCAACATTATCTTGTGCCTATCCATCTTCACTAACACTTCATCACAAAAGGGTTTTAGCCTATCATGGCTAACCGTAACACGAATGAGAAAGTAATGCATAAATAAGTATTCATGACATAAAGTAGAATATATAAAACCCTATTGATGAAACTCTAGATAAACAAATAACCCGCTAAGTTAAATGCCTCCTTGCCCTGTTCAACTCTTCTTTTCGTCCCCCTCTTCTTCTTTTTTTCTAGAGATTCATCATTTTCTTTTATATATCTATACTTTTCTAAAAACTTGTTTTTCCTGCCAAAATAGTGGTTGGCGAAGGCTATCGGACTTCTTGCACGGCTAGGACACTGTAGCATGATGCGACAGCAACTTGTCTCGTCAACAAAGCTGACAATAGGATAAATATCTTTTTCTTCTCCAGACTGACTTGCTTCAACAAAGTTGCAGCATGCCTTTTACAGGTTTGTCTTGAAATGTGAGAAAATTGACAAAAGCACTAGCTAGAGTCTTGAGTTCAAAACAGTGGCATTAGAAATCTGAGAGCAATCACTCAATTTAGAAGGGAAAAACATACAAAAAGAGCTAAAAGCAAGAATAGAATTTAAGATAACTATCCGACAAAAAAGTGGTTTGATTAGACACAATGATCTACCAATTTACTCATTTACTTGGTCTTTTAACGTAAATTTATTGAAGTTTTAGCTATGTAAAACTCCTTTAACAAGGACTCATTAGTATCGCACTGATACGGTTAATTTATAGGAAAGTTATGAATTTCATCTCGTGAAGATGCATTCTCAGCTACTTATCTAGTTATGTTCCAGAAAATAGGAGTTTATTAAGCGTTCTTACAGATCGCTCTCAATCATGTGAATCAAAAAACATAACTCCACAAATAGAAGTCCACATTTCACTCAGGATTGAGATCTATCACG
Source organism: Gynostemma pentaphyllum (assembly GCA_028015215.1). Lineage (NCBI taxonomy): Eukaryota > Viridiplantae > Streptophyta > Magnoliopsida > Cucurbitales > Cucurbitaceae > Gynostemma > Gynostemma pentaphyllum. Next base: position 30,713,466 of record CM051346.1, read on the forward strand.
GTTGATAAACTTAGTTTGATATTCGATCATTTCTCGCAAACAGTACTAGTGAGAAATTTGATCAAACATCATGATCTTGTCTTATACAATCAACATTGCATATGATTGTAACAACCCGACTCTTCAAAAATAGAATGAAATAATTGCGCAAGCGGAAGACTTTAATAATAGAAAACCTAAAAAACTCGATAAACTATCCTTTCATTTTAAAATGAAATCCAAAATCCTTAAAAACATTCAAATATGGGAAGCGCTTCCCTTTTTAAGTTCAAACCATAAAATAAGTTATCACATAAATCCAGAAAATACATAAGGACAAGTAATGTAAATAGTAATGCTCAAAAGAGCTCAACAAAATCCATAAGAAACGATGCGAAATAAGGAAATCAATTATGGACTACACTAACTCAAGTCCATCCATCATCATCGATCTGCTAATCACGCTGCACCAGCTCCACGGCCACGACCGCGACCACGTTCCGTACCTGAAAGTGTAATATAATGAGTGGGAAACCCAGTGAAGATAAATTGAATAAAAAGTAACTTTAGAACACCAAATTCAATCCAGATTTGTGTCCAACGAATCCTACTGTCTCTTAACTACCCAATCGTACTTCCGAAAGCAAGATTATGCAATTCTTCCGAGGGTAAAAAGGGTAAGAACACAGTTAAAGATCATATATATAATCAGGCTCCCAACTCTAAATAATCAGGGCAAGTAATCATAGGATAACACTTTCAAGATAATAGCTAGAACGAGTTAAGCTCCCAAAGTCTTAACTAATAATAAGAACAAGATCATAGAGCCAAGAACGTAGGGTTTAGAACTTGGAACATAGAACATATAACGTAGATCATATAACATAGAACATAGAACATAGAACATAGAACATGTGAATAATGTCAGATGGTGCAAGCTCACCTAGTCTATGCACGATCCCATTATCTCACTCCAATATCAAGTAAAGCTCACTAAGCCTTTACTTTCTTATCAAGAACCAATGCTCGCTCACGTAGTCGATGCATTATAGAACAGATCAAATGCTAGCTCACGTAGTCTATGTATTATAGAACAGAACCTCCTAGGTGAATAACGTCAGAGGGTGCAAGCACACGCAGTCAATGCACAATCCCGTTATCTCACCAATGACATGCAAAGTTCACGTAGTCTAAGCAGTCAAGAACATATATGATCATAGTAATTATGAATAATACCAGATAATACTAGCTCACACAACTAAATATTATCTCATTATTCATCTCCACCGTTCATGCAGCTCACGTAGTCTATGCATGCCTCATGATACATATATCGAACCATGAATAATACCAAATAATGCAAGCACACGTAGTCTATGCATTATCTCATTATTCATCTCCAAGCAAACAAGTGTGATAGTAAAGAATCAGAAATTCGGGAATCGAAATATTAAACAGAGAACCAATTTCAGGATCACTAAACAGAGAAACAATAATAAGGAATAAGATAACATGTATCATTAACTAGGAGCATTAGCACATATAGGCTCATAAGCCCATACACATAATTTAATCACGATAATCCTGCAAAATCGAATAATCCGAACTAACGACACAATGCTGGAAGACCCAGTCTCAGTAAAAAGTTGCAAGTAATCGGGAATATCTTGATAACATAAGTAAATCGTCCAAGAGCAGATAGTAATATAGTTTAAGCTATAACAAGGTTAAACCCAATAGATGCATACTTAAACTCCCAAGAATAGTAACATCCATAATTTCCATAGCAATTCTATACTCCTGATTCCTATAAATTCATGAAATTAGCATGCTATAATTCACTTAATTCCAATTTTACTTAACTTCCGAAACATACAAATCGTTCAAGTATTTGATTTCTAAATTTACTGTAAAATTCTATTTATCCTCACCTTTGACGATTAGCAAACGATCAATAACTAAGAACCGACTTTCAATTAATAAAAAACAATGCCCCTAAAATTGCCCGACACCTGGAAAATAATTAATTACAAATAATTAGTGAGAGAACGGGACCAAAATAGCGAGAACCGGCTTCAATTTCAAGAAAAACCAGCTGAACCAGACTAGCCGGTTCAGCTGAACCGTTTCTTCCCCATTAGGACAGTCACGGACGCGACCAAGACAGCAGAAAAGCAGCCGTTCACCTTTGTGTTTTCCTGCAATCTTTAAGGCTGTTCACGGGGCGTTTTTATTGGATGAAACTGGTTGGAATCGTGAGAGTCTAAAGATCAAAGTGAGTAGACGATTACGGCTTCAATCGACAACGATTTCTCTCCTCGAAACTCTATCTTTTCTCGGATTCCGGCGGAGTTAAAGGGCGTCTGTTGCTTGCGAAGATAAAAGGGAACTATTTAGTTATAGGGCTGAGTTGAACAACCGGAAGAAAAACTAGTGATGAACTCAACATTACCTCTTAAAACTGAAAGAAAACAGCCCAAAATAGAGGTTTCACGGCGAGTTTTAAACCCAGAATCCGGAGACTTCCAAGGTTGGGCGCTACTCGATTTTGAAGAGAAAGTTTAGTTGAATAGAATACTCAGAAAATACGAAACGAAAAGCCGAAAAGAACATTATCCAATACCTCTCAAAAATCGAAGAACCAGCCCACTATTGAAGCGTTTTTCGACGAGCTTTTCAGGCAGAATCCGGCGAGGTTACGAGTTCATTTTTCTTGGGTTTGAGAGATGGATGGTAGAGTAATCTTGGAGGTTTTACGGTTGGATAAGGAAGCTGGTTGTAGTTTGATTCGTGGTGAAGAAAAGTTTAAAAAAAAACGTAAGGGACAGGTTTTGGGAATCAACTGCGCGGATGAGCTGAAGGAAGGAGGATTGCTTTGTTCTTTTTTTTTTTTAATAAAATTTTGAATTTATAGCCTCCCTTATCTATTGGTCCAAAACCCTAAAATTGAGGGTCACGATTGCACATGAGTGGGTCCACTCCTATCCTCACTTCATTTTAAATTTTCTATTGTAATTAGGTTTTTATAAAGCCATTAAAAATAAAATAAAATTACACTACTCTTAACTAATTAACTAATAATAAGATAAACTAAACTAGTTAATATAAATAACCTAAATTAATTTAATTAAAATAAATAACTATAATTAATGATATTAAACTATTAAAATTAAATAACAAAATTAATAATAAATAAATAAAAATTATCGTGAAATTACGGGACGTTACAATGATACTTCCCTTTCATGTCTCCCACATGAATGATCAGGATTATATCATTTTTCTATGAACAAAATGCGAAGTTATCAACAGTGTTACCAAGATAAGGTTCTCAAACGTTATCCATTTAATGTAGACACTTTTAAGTTACTCATCTCGAGTTTAATCTTCTCGTATGACTCACATACTAAGTCGTGATTTCATAAGAGTGACTTAGAGTTTTACTATTTGAATGTTTGATATTAATATATTTCCATATATTCCTAATATCGTTAATTGAATCAATCTTGATAATATAAAGAACTTACATTTATTTATTTAATTTATTCAAAATAAATTACCTTTATTCAATAATTACAAGTTCTAGGACACCATTCCTAACAGAGTCCATGTCCCAAAAGTCATCTACTAGCGATCAAGCGACACAACCTGTAACGACCCGACCCAAAATAACCAATAAATAAATAATGACTCATTTTAAATATAAATAAATCAGAGTAAAAATCAAATTATTGCAGAAGCGTTTATTAAATAACTAAAGATATATTCAAAACAAACATTTATTTTGGAGCCATTTTAAATAATTAAACTAAATGAAAATAAATGAAAATGAAATTCCATAAAACAACTGACAAAATAGTCAATAAAATAAAATAAATAAATGACAAGTCCTAAGGGCTCTAAGTGTAGCGCGATCCTCGTCAATTGCTATGATTTCCATTATTATCAGTGATACCTGCAAAATAAAAGTTTGCAGGGCATTCGAATACCGTGAGTTTTTACTTAGTAGATTAAAACCAAACTCAAATAAGCAAATTAAATCCTAAGCAATTTAATCAATACACTTTATGGATACTCGTCCATTTCCACGCTTTATAAATAATTAGTAGGTACTTGGCCTAGAACAACTCTTATTTTATATTAAATTTGTACATAGGTATAAATGTGAAATACGCGACCACAAACTATACGGGCCATATTATCCAGTTTGAAAATAGGTCAAGGCTAACCATGATACGTGCCATAGTATTCAGCTTTACAAATTTAATAAGGGTTATTTATTATGTTCGACTCGAGTTATAACTACCAATCAAATTCTATCTCTTTGTTACTATTAAATTTGCATATAAGTATCATATAGGGGTATAGGGCCACTTATGATACGTGTCATGCCAAGCATCTAGATTTACAAATTTAATAGGTGTGTTTATTAGGTTAGTTTAAAACTTGAATAGCTATTAGGCCTTAAATATAGCACATAACCAACTAACAAACATAAATTAAATGAATATAATATTTGCCAATCAAACGAGCGCATATAAATAATAAGAATAATAATTAAAATAAATAGATCATTCCCCAAAAATATCATAATAACCACACAACAAACAAGCAATCACATGGAATTTAATGTAACTTCTAAGTAGGAATTAACCTACCTTAATCGTAAATTGAAGTATCAAAAGCCCGCGAAATAAATCCAATAAGACTTCTTACAATGCCCAAAACATGTATTGACAATAATTTAAAGTCAATTTAACGAGAACCAAGCTAACGGGACAAAAACCGGCTCGAATTGAGTCTAAATTGCCCCTGAACTGGCTTGGACCAGCTGAAACAACCCAATTGGACCAGCTAGTCGGTCCAGTTGGACCGATTCTTCATCCTCATGCATGCACGCACGCGGCTGGAGAAAAAAATACAGCTTTCTCTTTTTTTTTAAAAAACTCAAAAGAATAGCATTTTACCAGCGGAAAACTCGAGGAATTCATCCCAAACTCACCTCGGATCAAACGTAACAAAGAACCTGAAGTAAACTACCTCAAACTTGACTTAAAAGGTGATGAATGGCGGCGGTAAAATGACCAGATTCTGGCGGCCCTTTAAACTGACTAAACGCAATGTAAACAACCTCTAATTATCTTTAAATCTTAAGGAAACTCGAAGGAAATACGAATGAATGATTTACCTAAAGAAAAATCGAACGAAACTCGACAAATCTTCAACTTTTCAATGAAGGACGCGACCTCCGGTAAACCACGGTTCTTGAAAATCGAGGGTGAAACGGCAAAAAAAGATGGAGACGGTTTTTTTGGGCTGACGGCGCTAACCAAACGGGAAGAAAAGAAATATCAAAATATTTAACCTTGGTTATTGTGTCCCTTAATGAAGCTGATTGGTTGGGAAAAGACTAAAATACCTCTGGAGGATATAATAGAATTCAAGGACGTAAACGGTATTCAGACCATAACTTTTTACTCGGAACTCCGAATTGAGCGTAGTCAATTGCGTTGAACTCGTAGCGACGTGAAGGTTCAGGAAAACTAAAGATAACCTTGTTTCGATCAAAATTGATGAAAAGACAAAAATACCCTTAAGCGAAAATTCGGGTTGTTACACAACCTCCTCAACCTCATTCTCTACCATGAGTATTACCTGAAAAAGTTTAAAGTGTAGCAACATTAGCATAAAAATGCTAGTGATAGTAAAATGAAAGCAAGCACTTCTATGGACCAAGTTCCATATCAGAAAATGTGTCTGAAGTCCTATCTTTATCTTTACTACATGTTCTATAGTTCCAAGCACTATGCATAAGCAATAATTCATTCCGAACGATAACGAAATTACGAAATTAAACATTCAAGCTCACAAGTAAATACTAAGGAAACGATTTTTACTAATAATGAAAAGGTAACAGTATCCAAAAAAAAAGTTTCTCCAATTAACACATTTTTCAAGTAGTAATGGACAAGGATTAAAATGTCCATGTTGAGGCCGATGTCGACAAGTGAATTTGACAAAAATGTCCATGTTGATGTCGATGGATATTTCGGGAATGTCAATCTTAATATCGATAATTCACAAACAACTCTATAATTACAAAAAAAAATATCAATTAAATTTAAACATCAATAACTCAATATTTCTATATATTTTTTAAATTTTATGTCAAATGTATTAAATATTATAATAAAAAAATCAGTTAATTAAATAAATATTTTTATTTCAAATGTAGAAAAGAGCTTCTTTATAAATAAATAAATTAAAACTACAAGAAACAACCATTTAACATCTTAGTCCCAAATAAAAGCCCAACTCAAACCCTATGGTCCATTCAACACCACATTTATAAATATATATATATATATATCCTAATTTCACACTCCCCCAGCCCCAATAGTTTTAGGTTTAACTTCATATTCTTCTTTAGTTTTTCTATAAATCTAACCTCACTTCAAATCTCAAACCCAAGAAAAGTCAACGACATTTTGACGATACCGTCGACATATCGACAGTTTCAATAACATTCTGACGACATCTATAATAAAGCGACTCCCCCCCTTTCTGTGTCGGAACCGTGATTTTTCCGACATGTGGCGACATTTTCTTCACTGGTAATAGATAATAGAAAAATAAAACTCAATTAGATTTATAAACGAGTATTTAAATAGTCCTAAGTGGATTAGTGTTTACGTTTGCAAATGTCCAATCCATTAACTCCACTAAAAAAAATATGTCTAAGCTAACTTATATAAATATTTATATATATGGAGTTGGTTTCAATATTCCACTTGAAGGGACTATTTTACTAAATTAGCGAAATTTCATTTAGTAAACTAATTAAAGAGTAATTAAAGATCTATTAATATCATGCAATTTGTGATAAATTACATATAGATTCATGCTGTTTTAGAAAATTAAGACTGTTTTACTTACATTGAGTTGTAAATACAGAATTGGTTAGAGGTTTCTTTACTGCTTCAATCTTCAGCAACATCGAATCTTCTACGTTATATCATGATCGATCAAACGAAATCCGATTGTGGATTGAACTTTAGAAGAAATTAGGAAGAAGAAAAAATATTTTTCTTCCTAAAACTAATATTTATTACTCTAACTATAGATTGATCTCATATAATTAGATATTAACAATAAATTTTTTTCCAAAATATTTTATTTACCTTTTTAACCGGTTAGTAAATACTCAATACTAATCATTAGAACTTCAATCTTGAACTATGAAACAAATATATTGTTTGAAACTTTTAATGTTTAACAATATATCACCTATAAATTAAATTTAATGCTCATAAAACTTCTGTCACTAAATTATGTAATGTACATATGCTTAGTAGTTCAACAATTAGAATGTCATAAAATTTTACTATGGTAATTTACCAGATGAAATTGTTTAATAGATAACTTTTATTAATATCGATTACTAAAATATTAATAATTTAATGATTTTCTAAAAATATCTATTTATCAATTTATATTTCATATATTTCTTAATTGAACATAAAAAACTACATTATATTAATTTTATTATGTTTAAAGTTAATTTTTTTGAACAAATCATTAGATTTATATACACAAGTAAAGTTACAAATTATTAAAAAAATATTAAATTTTAAAATAAAATATATTATGGGGATATTTCATATTTATAGAAAAGAAAAAATAGTTTATATTTATAGATAGATGATGTTTAATTGATTTATACACTAAGCCCCCGTTTGGTTCGTTGTAATCTAAGATACCTCCAGTAATCTAATCACTAGGAATCTGATGTCAGGGTATTTGATTAATGAGGATCTTAGATTACCGTGTTTGTTTAATTTAAATAATAATAAGAGGATGTCAGGTAATTTGACTTGACACAACTTTGCACAATGATTCATTTAAATAATATTTTACAAAATTTATCCACAATCTATAAATAGAGATAAATTCAATCCTTAATAGAATATTGAAAAAAAATGCAATTTCAACAATAATATGGTTTAGCTCAAGTGAAATTTGGGTTTATCAAATGTAGGAAGAAAAAATCAAAATATCATAAACACGGAATAATTTTTTTTATCAAATGTAGTAAAATGATAAAAAAATAATAATAATTATCGAGAAATGATCTTTATCAAACCCATTGTATAAAAATAGATGATTAATTAATAATACAAATATGAACCTGGAAAAACTATAGAATTATAAAGAAGGGTAAAATACGTTTTTGGTCCCTATAGTTTCACTTTGGTTTCATTTTCGTCCCTGTAGTTTCAAAATTGACTTTTTTCGTCCCTATACTTTCCAAAACCCACTTTTTTAGTCCTTCTGTTAACTTTTCTGTTAGTTGACTGTTAGTCACTCGCTAACAAGGTATTTTCTATGATGTGACAAGCTGACATGGTAAATTTTAAATGATGTGGCATTTTAGTACTTTAAAACAATATTTTTTATTGATTTTAAAATTATCATCTCTCATCTCTCTCATAACTTTCTCTCTCCTCTCTATTCCCAATAACATAACCCAAATCTGGTTTTCCCTTATTTCTCTCGGTCCACGCCCCGATCCCTCCGCCATTGCCGCTGCTCGTGAAAAGATAGATGAAATTCGATCCAAATTCCAGAAGAATCTTCAAGGAATCGAAATGGATGAGAAACGATTGACCAAGATCCAAATTCCAGAAAAACCATGCTAAAGAAAGAAGAATTACCCACGACAAAGTTCAATAAGCTGAGGAACGAGATCCGAATCTCTCAGACCAATAATGGCAGTAGAAGTTGTAGTGACAGCCTGAGATGTGACAGAACTCATTTCCCTCTCTCCACGCCACCGAGAACCGAGGAAGCAAGCGACGCTCGTCTTCTCATCTTCTCCAATTGATGAAGATCACCGTGGTGAATCGAGAGATGAAACGGATTCAAGCAAAATCCAAGGGAGAAGCCGCCTCTGTCCTCGGTTCAATGGAAGTTGATGTGATTTTAATTTACTAAATTCCAGAACTTCTCTTCCTCACGGCAGCCATTGAAGATGAAGTTGAAGAAATCGAAGCTACAAAATCCAACGCGGGAACGAAACCAGCTGGTCATGAATCGGCTCTCGGTCTGCTTCTTCTTCTAAGCCCTAAACCGAGACCTGAACACTCTCTCTCCCTCCTCGTTTTTAATCCAAGAGAACGCCCCAAGCTACGAGTTTCTGTCATGGAGTTAATGAGAAACGGAGCAATCTGAGAGTTCTCTTCCTTGCGATTCAACCACCGGCCATGGAAGATAAAATTCGAGACAAATTTGAGTGAAAAATCTGTGAAGTTCACCACTGGTCAGTTCTCTCCATCGTGATAATCAACGTGAAACGACTTTTTTCTTGGTGTTCTCCCCATAATCCGAGAACTAGCCATCAAACTTTAAGATGAAGAATCTGCAAATTTTACGGTACGAGATTTAGGGCTTTTGGGATCGATTACGTTAATGCTTTTCCTTGATTTGCACATGGAAATTTTGTGGGTTTGATTGAGAAATTGAAAGGGAAAAAGATCGGAATTTGAATAACATAATCAAGAAATGGAGATGGAGATGGAAAATAAGGATACCCAAGAAGAATAGATGGTAGAGAGAGGAGAGAGAGAGGAGGAAACTAAAGTTATGAGAGAGATGAGAGATGATAATTTTAAAATGCCACATCATTTAAAAATATTGATAAAAAAATCAAGTCAACTTGCCACGTCATTAAAAATACCATGTCACCAATGACTAACAGTCAACTAACAGAAAAGTTAACAGAAGGACGAAAAAGTGGGTTTTGGAAAGTACAGGGACGAAAAAAGTCAATTTTGAAACTACAGGGACGAAAATGAAACCAAAGTGAAACTATAGGGACCAAAAACGTATTTTACCCTATAAAGAATAAGTGGAAACGTGAATATATATATTTTTTGGCAACTTTATAAATTAAATAGGGTTAAAATTGTAAAAAAGAAGATTACCTTCTCATGGGAATCATAGAAAGCACCCGATTTCAAAGGTAATCAAATACCCTCATATTTGGAAAAATATAGATGCTAGAAATCTAAGATTACCATGATATGTTTAAATAACACCCAAACAAACAGTGTAATTAGATGCCCTTTCTAAGGGAATCTAAGATTACCCCGAACCAAACGGTGGCTAAACACCAAAAGAAAAATAAAAAATCATTACCGTTTATTTGATATAAAAAAGTATATTTTGTTGTTTTTACATCAATTTATTCATTGATATTTAATAAAATTTATTTAAACATATTTATCAATTAGAAAAATAGATGCACGTGGTAAAAAACTACTCTTTAATATAAGGGAAGTTTGAGAAACATTTTTGGACTATTATGCCATTTTCAAAATCTTTAAATTACTAGTATACCATTATATATATCCTTTACAAATGCCATAATTACTAAACATACCGTTACATATTTATATTCCATTTTCTATTCAATGAGCATTGATATTTTTCGACAATTATACCCCTTTTTTTATAATTAAAAAAATCAAGAAGATTATATTTTTTTATTAGGTACAATTATAATACTTTCATTAAAAATAATAAATGGATATTTTATTTTTAAATTCATGTAAATTATATTTTAAATAAGTGAATAAACTTTTTTTAATAATTAAAAAAAAATCAATAAAATTAGATTTTTTTATTAGGTGCAATTATAATGCTTTCATTAAAAATAATAAATGGACATTTCATTTTTAAATTCATGTAAATTATATTTTAAATAAATGAATAAACTAAAATTATATAGAATTAATTCCAGCAACAACCACTTTAAATCACCCATTTACAATAATGCTGGTGGTTATGATTTTATTTCATTTGTACCCAAAAAACACCATTTATGGTGGTGATCTGGTGGTTTCCGATTTCATCTTTTACCATCTTACCCTTTTATCTCTCCTCAAAACAATATCTTAATAATTGCAAATCTTTTAAATTTATTATTCATTTAATTATTTATTTAGAATTTAATTAAATTTGAATTCCAATTTATTGAAAAAAGATCTTTAACCTAAAATATCTCTCATCATATTCTTCTTCTCCTCCTTATTCGTCCACAGCCGTCAGACTCCTCCTTATTCGTCCACAACCGTCAGCCATCAATGATGATTTCCATCATCTTCTTCTTCCTCCTCCTATTTCGTCTACATCCATCAATGGTGATTTGTTTTCACCATCTCTTCTCTTCTCTCCGTTCTTGGTCGAAGGCCGAATCTACTTTCTGCAGGTTCGATTTCTATTTTTTTTCACCGTCTCTTCTTTTCTCTCCGTTCTTGGCGCTGTTCGAGAAGCATGCTCTGAGGTCGCCATCAATTTTCTTTTCCGTCTGCCATGGAAATGGACTTCAGGGTTTTTTTTCCAGATTTGATGATTTCTTTGATTTTTTTATCCAGATCTGAATGAATTTTTAAAAATGTTTATTTTCGTTCCGTCTGCCATGGAAATGGACTTCAAGGTTTTTTTCCAGATTTGATGATTTCTTTGATTTTTTTATCCAGATCTGAATGAATTTTAAAAAATGTTTATTTTTGTTCAACATTTATTTTAATTTTCTACTTTCATATCTTTAAATCGAGTCGGATCTAGGGTTCTGGTGATAGATTTATTGTTTATTCGCTTATATATTTGATGATTTCTTTGATTTTTTTTTATCCAGATTTGAAGGATTTTATTAAAATGTTTATTTTTGTTCAATATTTATTTTAATTTTCTATTTACATATCTTTAGAATCTGTACCTCTTTTTCATCTTCAATTTTGTGTATTCTATAAATTTTGAGTACACATCAATAAATGTTTACTAACAGTAAACAGATTATAAAAATTTGTACCTTCCAATTCTTTTTCTCTGTATTTTGTAGAATAAGTTACTTTTAATTAAATGTTTATTTTTTATCTCTGTATTTTGTAGGATAACGAACAAGAAAGATATTCGAATTTTCCTGGAAGAAGAAGTCAGAAGTTTGAAGATTTTTCTTTTATTTTTTGTTATTGTTTTTATTTTTGTTTAGATTTGATTTTTCCATTAATTTTGTAAAATTTAAGGGATTTTTATAAATTTCCTTAAATTTTGCACAAATTAAGGAGAAATTAAATCAAGGGTATGTTTGTCCTTTCACAATGTAATTTAATTTGGCCGGTGGCGGTTTTGGGTTCTATTGATAATTAATAAAAACATCCGGTTTATTTGAAATATCCATAATTTTTTTGATTATTAGTGAAATTAACTCAATTATATATACAAAAATAATAACATTTTGTAAATTTATAAAATATTATCTATTAAAATTAATATGTTTATTCGACTTAAATCCATTATAGTTCATTTAAAAAAAAGTGAGAGAAGTTGCCAACATGAGCATAACTTAAGTGGTTAGGCACCTGGTCCATTCCCATGAGGTCAAAGGTTCGAGTCTCCCCTACCCCCAATTTGTTGTAATATCTTAAAAAAAAAGAGTCAGAAAAATAAACTATTTGCAATTAAAATGTTAATTTTATAGAGCTTCAGAAGTTAATATTTTAACAATTTGGGAAAAAATGTTTTAAACTTTTTTCACCTTCATATTATCCTTAAAATTACAAAACATTTCATTCATGACTTTAATATTTAAAACCAATTTAAGAAGAATATTACAAATAAATATTATAAATTGATTGTATTACTTCTCAATTTTTAGGCTTTTTGTCTTATGTGTTTTATCTAAATTACAAAAGATATCATTCCATACTTTTAATGTTTAAAAATATATAAGTTTTATGAAAAAAATACTTCAATAATGGTTATTGATCAACAATGGTAATACTTCAAATAAATGATTTATTAATGGGTGATATAATTTAATTTTTAAAAAATAACTAAAAAAGAAACACAAATTGTAATATAAATAAAAGTAAAGATAAAAAAAAACAGAACAAAATATAAAATTTTGAATTAGTAATGGTATAATATTTAAATAAAATTATTTTTATAAAGAAAAAGAAATTAAACAAAAAAACCTCAATGACAAAAACACACATATACTATTATTTCAACAAAATATAATTTCTATAATTATAATTAAAACTAGAATAAATAATTTAGAAATAAATAAATTGACTAAAAAAATGTATAGATAGTTGGAACAAAAGGTTTATTAACTTGATTTGATGGTATAAATCTTTAAAAATAAAGAATTAGAATAATTAAAAAATAAATAATCAATCACATATAATTTATTAAAATAGTAAAATATAAGATAATGCTAATGATAAATTTTAAAATTTAACATTTTTTTAGTTCAATAATAAACATAAATCATTTCTAAAAATGATTAAAACATAGAGAAATTATTAAAAGAAATACAGAATTTGTCTCAAATAGTCTAAATCTACATACTAATTACTAAACGTCAGAATTTTTTTAAAATTATTCAAATAGCATAATTATAATTCAATAAATTATTGAAATATTTTTCATAGGTATTTTTAATGAATTTGTCTGTTTTTTTTTGTTTGTTCAATAGTTTATTAACCATTTGATGAGTTATTATTATTATTTTTAATGAATTTATTAAAAAAATTAATTTTTTAGTTCAATAAATTATTGTACTATAATTATGTTATTTTAATAATTTTTGAAAAATTATGAGATTTTAGTAATTATTATGTAAAATTTCTTTACACTCACGTGGTAAAAGATTAGTTTATATAAATTGAACATTTTTCAATAATTTTTTGACATTAATTCGTGTGATAATGAAGGTGGAAGAAATGAGGAAGAAAAATATAGAATTCCAGCCAAATTTCCACTCTATTTCTGGCGCTCATTGCCTGCCGCTACTGCCTTGCCTGCGCTGTGAGCTCCAAAAAAGCTTAGAACGTGAGTAATGGCTTCCTCTTCCTTCCTTCCTTTTTTGCATGTTTTTTTTCTTCTATTTATCGCATTCTTCTTCTTTACATCTCTTCTGTTGCAATTATAAAACAGCTGCTTTTTTTCTTCTTGTTTGTAAATATGCCAACTTTTCACCCCATTGATGGAATCTGCCTGTTCAATATTTTTTAATCTGGGGGTTTTTTTAGGGTTAATTCTTGCTGTTTTGGTAATGATATTTGTTGCTATAAATCCTAAGGAACTTCTATCAAAGGCCTCTCCACTTTGTTATCTAATATTTGCTTGCATTGGATATAATAAGCATTTTGATTGAGTCTTAACTTGAGAGAGAGATTTTGCTAGTTTGAATATTATGCTCAAGTCCACTACTATTTTCATATTATGTTAGAAAACAATGTTCAAACAAGTGAAACGATCGAGCCGAGGTTGCCGATTTGTGAAGCAATATGTGTTATGGGAAAGGTCACTGTTCTTACCCATTTGGGTGTCATCCACAGAAATTCTTCTCCTGTTAATCCCTTATGGGAAAAATCTAATAGAATACCCTCCTGTTTGGGAAAAAAGGGTTATTGTAAAATCTTATAATTGCCTTTTCAATAGCATTATCTTTTGTGATGCTTCAACCCTCTTCTGAAACTAGTTATGTGATAAAAAAATTTCGTTCTACTGTTATATGAGAGTTTATGAAAGGTGTATTCTCTCTTGAGTTTCTTTCTTTTTAGTTTGTCTTCATCATATAGTATGGTTTTCTCCTCCCTTTTGATCAAGATTTTGGAGCTCTCTTGTAATTTCGTTGTCTGATCAAATGTGCATTTACTTACTCCTTGATCTTTAATTTCAATAATTTTAGCTTGGACATGAGCTTGAATCCAGCCCAACCTTGAAGATTTTCCTCCTGCCACCAAGTCTTCACCAATTTTCATTGATATAGAGGATACCTCTATACGGGTTTTCATCACTGTGACATCTTTCGTCCCAGATCTACCGAAAGCTTATGCATCAATCCAGCCTATGTCATTTGAACTTCATAGATTTCCTATATTTCTTCTATCTGTTGACTTGAATTTTTTCTTGGTGAATTAGGATTTCCAAGTTGGATTTCTGACTATGTTCTTAATTTTTGATCACTTGCTATGGTTGTCAATCCCCTTATATTGCAGGATAGAATTCTCTATGATGCTTGTGGTTCCCCCTTCCGTTTTGTAGTTTACCATTGACACATCAAACTTTATCAATTCTCTACTTCCCTGGGATTTCTTCTACCTTTCTTTCTTTAGGTGTTCTTGGTTTTGGAATAGGCTCTGGGTTTCTTTAAGTAGTAAATTAATCCATCCCGAGTGACTTCTCTGCACTAACTGGGCCTCTTTAGGCAATGGGTTGGGGAGATCCTTCCTCGTCTAGAAAGGGGATGATAACCTTGCCTCTGATAGTGTCCTGTCCTTTACTTTGTATTGCTGGTGCTTCCGTCAAATTCATTACTTAGGAACTTCCATTTTCAAATACCTTAAAAATTGTTCACTAATTCATTTGGCTTTTTGCCGTCAATGTTCTTTTCCTTTATTATTATTATTTGGTTGATGGCTTCTTGATTCTGTATGGATCTATTTAGGAGTAGGTAATTGTTCCTTGTGGGTTCAGATGGTGATGCTTTTCTGATTATATTATATGACCATAAATTTCTCGATTTTAGTTTAAAAAGATATGCTTGACATGTCTTAGCTTTGTGGTGTAAAACATAGACATGATAATTTAGCATTTTCCTAATCAAATGTTTTTTCCCACTAGTAGTTCTGTTCAACACATAGTTCTTATCTTACCTTGATGTTCCTTAAAAGTCACTATATTGTGTGTGATTGGTTATTACTTGGGAAATTACCATGATTTTATTTTTGGTACAGTTCAAGAATACAACTTCCATTTTGTCGCTCCGATTCATTAAGAATACAACTTCCATTTCCTCCAATTGTATGATATGATTACCCTGTGAAAATTACTGATCATCATTCTCAATGGGCAAAGAATTGTCTACATTCTCTTTCAAAGCTTCTGTTTTGCTTGGTAATTTTGTTTTGCATGCCTTTCTATGATTTTGGGACTTGCTTATTCCTTATGAAACTATTATGCCACATTTTTATATTTTTGTAGGTTGCCTGAATGAAATAACATTCCTTCGTGGTTATGGAAACAAAGAGATTTTCGATTTTGAGGTATAACATGCAATGAGCTTTGGATTTTTTGTTTTGATGTGAACTAAAAGTTTTATGACTTTATTTACCAATCATAGAATAAAGTGTTTATGGTTAAATTATGAGGCGTATTGTTTATAGAAATTGTCTATAATAACATATTTTTTAGGGTTAATGATTCAAATAACGCTACTTCTATTTATTCTCCAAATGACATTTTTCATTTAATTCTCACATAATTCGTCTCTCTTTCTATTCACGCGTTGTCTTCTTCCTTTTACCAGATCTTGTTTTCTTTTTTCCTTCCCTAGTTCTCGTGATTTCCTTTCTTTTCTCTTTGGCGATTTTGTTTTCCTCTCTCTTTTCTTGCTTGATTTCGTGTTGATTCTTTTTTTTTTATAGAAAGATAAACTATTTCGTGTTGATTCATCTTTTCACGCTGATTTCATTCGCCCTGATTACAGTTGCCATTGTTGAGAATTGACAAAGTTTTTACCAGGTTTGTTTTCCCAATTTCATCTATGCTTGATTTCATTTTTTTTTGTTTCTCTTTTTTTTTTCCGCCCTGATTTCATTCGCTCTGATTACAGCTGTCATTGGTTGAAATAGAGGAATAGAATATGTTGCAGTAACAGATGGTTCTACGAAGTTTTCTAGGAGTTTTGATCAAATAAATTTCATGTATGATCTTTATTCTTCTCCCAGATTTCATCATTTTTGTTCTATTTTCCCTTTTTTTTGTTGAGTTTTCAAAATACTTATAACGGGCTCGTGTTTTTTTAGGCATGTTTTATAGGTTGTTGACATCGAACTTCTGGATCATATTTTGCCCTTAGCCTTTTTAGCCATTCGGCTGACCTGTATTTTATAACATTTCCATCATTTTAATTCTTATCTTAAAAAGAAAACATTCCCATGATTTTATTATTTATGTTGACAGATTGCAGTCTTTTTTTTTTGGTTGAACTCCACTGCCTCTACTGGGGTTTTTCACTTGGCCCACTTGGTCTTTATTTATTCTTTACTGTTAATTTAATTGTTTCATATCTTAAAAAAAAACATATTCTCTTCTTATCTTGTGATAGTACCTTATGTTTTTCCTAATTGTTTTGTCTTTTAGTAACCTATGGCCTACGTTTACAAATGACAAGTCACCTGCACTAAAAAAGAGGACATTCTCACTCAATTAGGATGTATTATGTTGTCTGATGTAAGCAAATAAAACCAGATCCTCATCTCAATAGCTTGAGAAAAAAAAAATTTTAGATGGTTCAGTTCCTGTTTAAACCTATGGCTTCTTTTTGTTGTTCATTATAATTTTTGGTCTAAATGCTTTTAATCTCATAAATCAATCAGGGCTATGATATTGAGCGGGGGACTATGTTGTTCGTTGGATTTTTAACTGATCTACCCGCTGAAAAGGTTGGAGGTGTTGATTTCGAAGAAGTTGGTATATCGCTTAATTTTCCAACCACTCAGAAAAGTTAGCAGTTTGAAAAAAGCATCTTAAGTTATTCATGGGTATTTGCCCATGTACAAAAATATGTATAGTTAAGTTGGTTTTCCTAAAAAATCCAATTGTTAGCTACAATCGCGTTTCGAGAGTTTATTATACCTCATTGTCAGCATTGGTTGTTGATGATCATGTGTTTGAAGAAAGTCCAGTAGCTGAAATGAAAGTTATTCATAAAGCTAACGGCATTAGGAATCATTCAGATATGAGGAGGAAGAAAAAGCTCTTTCCTTTAGTTGTTCGAGTGCTCAAATCTTTAAATTGGACGGTTGCGAGTGAGATGAGATTTTCTACTGCTGTGAAGCATTTCGGGTATTTAAATTCAATTGACGCATTCAGTTTTATGGTTCACGTATTTGCGCTGGCTGGAATGCGGACAGAAGTTTACGCTCTTCTTAGGGATATCATTTGCCACACTAGGGAGTCTGAGCACGATTTGTTTGAATTGGTCCCATTTCTTTTAGATGCAACTTGTGAAATGGAAAAATCTACACTTGTATCTGATGTGCTTATTAAGGTTTTCTCTGGAAATTCAATGCTTGAGAATGCTTTGGATGTGTTTATTCAGGCCAAGAAAATGGGAATTAAACCACATATTTCGTCATGCAATTTCTTGCTCAAGTGTTTAGCTGAAGCAAACAGGGAAGATTTTGTTAGAAGTTTGTTTGAAGATTTGAAGATTTCTGGGCCAAATCCTAATGTGTATACCTACACCATCATGATGAACTTCTTCTGCCAAGGGCTAAATGGGCAGGATATCAACATTGAACAAGCAACCTTGATTTTAAATGAATTAATGAGCAGTGGTGAGAGCCCCACTGTTGTAACGTATAGCATTTATGTCCGTGCAGTATGTAAAGTTGGTTGTGTTGATGCTGCTTTGAACTTTATTCGAAAGCTGAGACTTGATAAGCAGCCTCTCAATGCTTATTGTTATAATTCTATTCTTTATGAATATTGCCTAAAGGGTAAGACAGAGGAAGCATTGCAGGTTTTTCAAGAAATGAGGAGTTGTGGGATACTGCCAGATACTTATAGCTATAGTATTTTGATTGATGGATTCTGCAAAGAAGGGAAAATCGAGATAGGTCTTAATTTGATCGAGGAAATGGAACATTATCAATTACAACCTTCCTTAGTCAGCTATTCTTCTCTGATTTTTGGTCTTTGTAATAATAAACTGATGGATCACTCACTATATATTTTTCGTAGGCTTCGGGAAAAAGGTTACAAATATGATCTAATTGTTTATGACATCTTGATCAGAGGATTTTTTTTGCATGGTAATATGGATACTGCTATCAAACTTTTGGATGAGATGGTGTGCAATAGTTTATATCATGATGATTTTAATTTTTCTGGAATAATTCATTGGTTTTGCAAGAACGGGTACTTTGATAAAGGAATAGAACTTTTCAATGTCATGCTAAAATATTGTGGCTTGCCTGATACAATGACTTGCAATTTAATTGTTGAGGGGTACTGCCGTGAAGGGAAATTGGAGGAGGCCCTAAAACTCATCAGTTATATGAAAGATCAAGATATTATGCCTAACTCATACACCTACAATATAGTCCTGAAGAGGTTGTGTGAGGAAGGAAAACAGGAGAAAACATGGGAGCTTTTTCCCTTTATGCTCAAGTGGAATGTACTTCCGGGGGTTGTGCATTTTAACACTCTTATAGATGGTTTTGCAAAGCAGTCTAATATAAAAATGGCACAACTTCTGTATATAGGAATGAAAAAAATGGGGATCACACCCAATGTTGTCACCTATACTATTATTATTAACATGTTATGCCATAGGAATGAAACATATCAGGCAGAGAGATTATTTAAGGAAAGGCTTGTACAAGGTTTGGTTCCAGATGATTTTTTGTACACTACTTTAATTGCTGGATTTAGTAGAATTGGAGACATGACGAAAGCAGAAGCTATGTTTAACAGAATGCTACGTACTGGTGGTTCACCTAATGTTGTTGCTTACACCTGTTTAATTGATGGATTTTTCAAGTTAAAACGCTTGGATCTTGCAAGCTTTTTTGTTGATCATATGGAGCAAACTAATATTGCACCAGATGTTAAAACATACACTGTTCGTATTGCTGGGTACCTTAGACTTGGAATGATTGAAAAAGCACATGCAATGGTTGATGAAATGGAAAAAGATGGTATAGTTCCAGATGATGTAACGCATGGCCTTCTAGCATTGTTAATTAAAAGGTAGAGAGCTGGATTTATTTTTATTTTTTATAATTACTTGTTTGGTTTACTCATTCGCTCTTCCCTTTGTTTTTCTGATATTTCTTTATTGTACTAATACACTAAATATGTATTCTTAGTCCTTGAGGAACAGAAATATTTGTTACTAGATAGCTTGAGCATAGGTTAGAAGATATTGATAGTCGGGAATGAAAGAGACACATATGTTACTGTTAGTCCTTATGGCTTATGCTCATTACCATATGCACCAGTTTAGAGATGGTAATGGAAACCGATGATAGGAATCAGCATCAAGAAAACTCTTCTTTCATTTTTTCAATGAAAGTTGACTTTTGCATAAAAAAATCCAGAAATCTCTAATTTGTATAGACAGAAAATTCCAAGAAATTCGGATGTCTCCCTCCCAAACAAGTTTAAACCATTCCCTCCTACCCCCAACTTACTCTATTATTAATCATTTTCTTCTAGCAACTCCTCCAAACAAAAATTAACCCTTTCAAACTCAAGAACTCATGAAAGTGACAATCTTATGAACCTATATTCATGTGTCATTGGCTTAAGTCAAGGTGTCTACTACCTAACTTACTCTGCTACCATTTCTTTACTCTCCTTCCTATCATTCTCTCTCCACCTCATTCCTTACTTTAGAGTTAGAGTTTTTTGCATTCTTCTATCTCAAGAATTCTTTCCTCCCTTCCTTTTTATTGATTTGTTGAAAGTTTTTTTTCTCTTCATAATAAGTTGTAAGTTTTTTTTCTTCTTCGTGTTGAAATTAACGACATTTTCATTATCTTAATGAAATTATTCTTTGGGCTTTCTTAAAAAAAAACAAGAAGAAAAGAAAGAGAAATTCATGACACCTTAGGTTGCTCAAGAGAAATTCATGACACCTTAGGTTGCTCATGTGGAAATAGTTATGTACTTGTTATCTGTATCTCTATTATCGAATTTTTTTCCTTGTATGGTATTTAGTACACATTCCTATAATAGCAAACTTTCCTTGTATGGTATTGTTTTATACTTGTATGTGATTTCCTTTTCTTTTAACTTTTTTGTTGTCTATATATACAAGGGTGTACAGGTTATTCTAAAAAAAGGGTTTTCAGGCCAATATTTGATAATTCATCTTCTCTTATATTTTTCATGGCATTATAGCAAGTTCAGGATCTTTGGCTTTAGGTCCTCACCTTAAAACTGTAACTCCATTGCTGTCTTTCCTACTAGAATTCTACTTCTTGAATCTGTGGTCTTCATCACCAAAGTGTAAACCAAGTTTTCAGTCATCCTTTACTATTTAGAAGTATTTTATTCTCTGTGGAAGAGTGTCGGAAGTTTCAGATCCTCAACCCAAGCCACAAAGCTTGTTGCTAGTGAGTTCATGAATCTATTGACTGCATCTACGAAACTTCATGGAGTCGATTGGTCATGGTCTGCTATGTTCACAGTTAGAGGTGGATGTTAAAATACATTTCAAATTCTCTTCTAAACTCTTCTAAGTGTTATTGAGCCAAACGATAAAACCTAGGTAGTGACTAGTGATAAATATAAATTCCATGACTTATCATGGCTCTTCCACCCTATTCCATTGGAATTTGGAAAAACCACAATAATTTGCCAAAACCACTGAGGAGATTTAAAATGTTGTCATTCAAACTCACTCTAATATGAGAATGGAATCCCATTATACTGCGTTTAGAGACCAACCACCATAACATCAAGCATATGTTGTATTCCCAAAATATTGTATTACTTATTGGGAATAAGAATGAAATCCATTAAGAATGAAATCAATCGGAATGAGAAAGATATTCCTTTGATGTCGTTCCACCCTTTAGGGGGTAACCCTTCCTCCAAGTCCTTTTGGGATCCTGTGGTTTACAAGATCCATTAGAGAATTACTAAATGGAAGAAAGTTCTCATATCCAGAGGTGGAAGATTGACCCTTGTGCATTCAATTTTAAATACCCTTCCCACTTACTTCCTCTCGATCTTCAAAGCCCATGTGCATGTCACCAAATCCATTGATAAAATCCTTAGAAACTTCTTCTGGTGGGGTGCTGACGGGGATAGTGGCAGCCATTTAGTAACGTGGGACTTAATCCCTCCCCCTTGAGTAGTGGAGGATTGGCTTTTGGTGGTTTGATGAAAAGAAATGATGCACTTCTCCTTAAAAAGTTGCGGAGGTTTCCTTTAGAGCCACATCTCTTGTGGCACAAGGTGATTACTGGCATCCATGGCATTGATGACCTAAAAAAAAATGCTCTAAGATCGAAGCTAATAGTATTAATAGAAGCCCCTGGAAACATATTTTTAAACTGAAGAGCATTATGGAGGAAAAATAGTGTGTTCTTGCTGGTAGAGGTGCTAATGTCCTTTTTTGGGAACATATTTGGGTCGGAGAGGAGGCCTTTTCTACTAAATTTCCCAATCTGTTTACTGTGGCAAAGAACAGGCTGCTTCCTATCAAGAACTTTTGGAAAGGGGAGGTGAATTCTTGGGTGATTGATTTTAGAAGAAATCTTAATGATGTGGAGGTGGAGGAGTGGATCAAGTTGATGGCTTTACTGGATCCTTTGGGTATAAAGGACAGGGAGGATATTAGAGTGTTGGCTCCGGACAAGTTCTCTTGTAAAATATGCTCATCAGTTGCTTTAGAATTCCAGTAGTATTGGAGAAGAAGAGTCCAACAGGCTAGTTTGGGGTGGGAAGTACCCTAAAAAGAGTAAAGTGTTTTTCTGGCTTGTCTCTAAAGATGGTTTTAATTCAAACTCTAAATTGCAGCAGAGAAGATTCTTAGTTGTTTTGTTAGAGACTTGGGGGTTGAGTCTAAAGAAATTTTGTTAGAGTTCTAATTAAAAGTTATGTTCCTGTTTTCGTCATTCTTCAAAATTCAAAATTAGCTTAAGGATGTTTAGTTCTTTTTGGAGTGTCAGTTTCATAGGCTGGGTGTCTTTAGATGCCTCTTGTTTTTGTGGGGGGTTCATCATCATGTGGGCTGATTTGTTTTTGTTTTTGTAGAAGCACGGGAAGGGTCCATACCCTCTCTGTCATTTTCTCTTTTTTTTTAGCTTTCTCGTATTTGCCTTTTTGGGCTTTTTCACTTATCAATGAAATAGCCAGTTTATTATCAAAAAAAAAAAAAAAATTGCAGCAGAGAAAGCCTTGGATAGCTCTTCAACCAAATTGGTGTTGTTTGTGCAAGAATAGCTTGGAGACTACAAAGCACCTCCTCCTTGATGGTAGTTTTCCATAGCCCTGTGGAACTCTTTTATTCACTTTTTTTTATAAGCTCTTTTATTCACTTTTAATATGGGCTGGGTGTATAATAAGGAGACCAAGTCTAACATTATTATTTAAAATGAGGAAGTCTTCTTTGGAGTTTTCATCGGTGTTCAAGCCATTATGGAGAAGGGACCAATTGAAAAACTTAATTCTCTTGGGGATTCTGGAGCTCCATATCTTCTTGAAGTCAATGAAAGGGAGATGTTCATTTTGCTTAGAAATGATATGATTGAAAGTGGTTTTGGCTCTAAAATCGCCATTACTATCAAAGCTCCAAGAGAGAGAATCTTCCAACTGGACAGGCTTGATACTGTCTACAGAGGTAGATAGGGTGCACCATTCTTGAAATTCCCTTTCAATGAGGTTTCTTCTAAAGAGAAAATTCCACCATAATTTCTGTCCCTACAGTCTTGAACAAATAAAGCTTTGGAGTTAGAGACAGTAGAGGTGAGGAAAATTATCTTTGAGGATGCCAAGACCAGTCCAGTTATGAAGCCAGAAGAGGATGCGTTTACCATTGCCAAGATGAAAAGTGTTAAAAGGTTTAAGACTGTTTATGCAAGTAGCCACAAAACTCCAGGGGCATTTAGCACTAATGTTGGAGGAATTGGTGAACCAATTCCCTTTGGGAAGGCCACATTTGCTACTAATAATATTATGCCAGAGGGAATCTGCCAATCCATTTCGAAATCAGGGCTTGAGTCTTCTTCAGCAAATGGTCGATTCCCAGGCTTCCCTGTGTCACTGACTTCGGTCCAATTGACCAAATGGCCCCCACTGTTGATGCCTTTGGAAGCCCAAAGGAAGTCTCTCATTTTTTTCCCAATGATATTAGCCATTTTTAGGCAGTTTGAAGAGGGAGAGGTTGAAGTTAAAGTTTGGCCGTTTGGAGAGTTTTTTTCTTTTATCAATTCTTTTGATGACAGGGAGCCAGAAACTAAGTAGCTTAGGGTACCCCCTAGAGGAAGGACAAGATAGGTAGAAGGGGGGAAGCTAGCTGAACAACCAATAATGGGGGCTCTACTAGACCACTTCATTTTGGTCAATATTTATGCCTATAAGGGAAGTCTTGTTAAGATTCATCCTGAGGCCAGTGTAGTTGGAGAAAGGACAAATTGCGTTGAGGATATTGTCAAGAGAATCATTAACATCGGAGAATAGAAGAATAATGTCATCAACATAAAGAAGATATGGGTAACTTTCACTCTTTTTTCCCACTGCACACACCCTCCTCTCTGTTTTCTTAAGCAAGATGCTCAGAAAACCCCTAACCAAAATGAAGAGAAAATGAGATAAGGGGTCTCCCTGACAGTGGTGTCTAATAGCTTTGATGCCTCCTCTAGGTTTGCCATTGATGAAAACCGAGAAGCAAGTGTTGGAGATACAATTGCTGATCCAATTGATCTGTTTTCTTCCAAACCCTTTTCTTTCATGAATAAAGGCTATGGTGCCCATTTGGTTTGGTCAAAAACCTTTTTGAGGTCTACTTTCAAAATCTATGCTGGGGTTTTCTTTAAACAACACCCTTCAATGATTTCATTAGCAATAAGGATCGGATCCAAGATTTGTCTATTCTTTATGAAAGCAAATTGGTTTGGAGATATGGTGGAGCAAAGGACCTCTTTGAGGTGATTAGAGAGGGTTTTGGCGATGATTTTGTAGACCCCATTAATAAGCTGATAGGTTTGAAATCCTTAACACGCTCAGATTTCTCTTTTTTTGGGAATGAGGCAAATGAAGGCTTCTTTGAGGCAAGGATTTTACCATTCTGAAAAAATCATGGAACACTAGCAATAAGTCAGGCTTGATAGTGTTTCATGGGTTTTTTTTTTTAAGAATTTGACAATGTATCCATTAGGGGCCCGTGGATTTATTTAAGCAAAGATCCTTAATTGCCTTCCATATGCTCTGTTCAGAGAAAGGGGATTCAAATTCATGAATTTGAAAGCTATTGGTTGGGTTCCATTGGAGATTTAGGACGGGTCCATGGAGGGCAGGTTTGGCCTCTTGTAAAGAATGGCAAAGAAGTTGATTATTTCCTTCGATTTCTTCATTGGTGATGAGACTTCTATAGTAGAGCTGATCAACTTTGTGATATGGCTTTTCCTCCGTTACTAATTCACAAATTGATGATAGAACCAGGAATTCTCATCCCCTTCAATAAGCCATTTCCTTTTTGCCCCAGTCATTGATCATCTTTGGCAATAATATTCTCAAGCTGAAATTTGAGAGAGATTCTCTCATTTCGCTTCTCAGACATTCTTCTAGATTCTTTAGAGAGATTAGTATTATTGATGCAAAGGGAGACTATCTGTTTCTCAGAAGAAAGGTTGCCGAAGGTTTCTTTGTTCCAGCTTTTTAATAAGCCCTTGAGATTGCCAAGACAAAATGGCATCTATTAATTAGATAAGAAGCGGTCAAAATGGCATCTCCCCTAAAAACTTTAGGCATATGAGTAAACAACAAGGCTCTTGCAACTTCTAAAAGGTGACGATTCTTTCCTCAGCAACGCCATTTTGTTGAGGGTGCTGAGACAAGAAGTTTGTTGAAAAATACCTTTTGTAGGGATAAAAAAAAATCCAGGGAACCTTTGTAAAATACTCCCCACCGTCGTCAGTACACAATACCTTGATTTTTGTATCGGATTGTGTTTGTATCATGATATAAAATATCTTAAAAATACCTTCAAGTTCAGATTTTTGTGTTTCATAAGATCAACCCAACTCATCCTTGTGTGATCGTCAATAAAGTTTCTCAAATATATTTTTCAAGTTAGACCATCTCTTTCTCAAAGGGGTTATATTTTTTAAGGTCCCCAAATATCATTGTGGATGAGAGAAAAAAGATGAGAAGGAATTTAAGAATTTGGAGAAGGGGGAGAATCATGCATTTTAGATCAAGCACAAGCCTCACAATGAAAAGATGAAAGATCTTTACTGGAAAATAAAGTAGGAAACATACATTTTAATAAAAACTGGGATGTTCTAAATACATAGGGGACCTCAGCATTGGGAATATAAAGACCAGAAATCAAGCTCTCATCTCCAAATGGATTGGGGGATTTTCAAAAGAATCTGGGTCACTTTGACATTCTGATTGTGAGTAACTATGGCTTCTCCTTTGGTAGGTAGTTCACAGCTTCAAACTCAAAGCCTAAGAGAAAGTGCCCTAGAACTTCATTTCTTACTGCAAAAAAGTCCTAGATGACTCTTGCTTCTTCAAGCTCGGGAACAAATAAAAGATCCTTTTTTTTTTTTGCATTACCCCGGGCTTTCTATAGGCCCCATCAATTCTGCTTTCTCCAAACTCTACACATTGGCTGACTCTCAAACCTTTCACTGAAAGATTGCTGGGACCATCACAACCTTAGTTGGAATCTTCACTTCAGGAGATGCCTCAATGATAGAGATTCGATGGAATGATCCACTATTTCCTCTCGCATATTCCTTCCCCAGATTCTATTTGCTGGAGCTTTGATAAGGAGGGGGATTTCTCTATCAAATCTATCTATATTCATCATCAACACCAAATTGCAGCCTTCATACCCTCTCAATTTCAATCATTTGGAGGATTAGAATTTCTTAGTAGATTAAATTTTTTCACTGGTCCCTCCTTCATAAGGGCCTTACCCAACTGGTGTACTCTTTGCTCTAGAAACAGAGAATCCAGTGATCAGTTATCTGTGCTTTGCCCCTTCATCTTCCAAATTCTCTCACTTCTGCTCCAACCCTTCAACATTAGCAGGTGTTTTCCCTCTACGGCCCATAACGCTGTCTTCCAGCTTCTCAACTGCAATCTCTACTCTAAGAAAGTCAACACCATTGCTTGCACTTTCTGGAGGATTGGATTGAAAGAAATTCCAGAATCCTCAACGACTCACTCCATTCCATTAATGACATTTGGGCCACAATTAGATTCACCTCATTCCTTTGGTGCACTCGTTCTAAGATTTTTTTTGTAATTACAATGTTCTCTCCATTTTCGCTAATTGGAACGCCTTTCTATAATCTCCTTGGCTTTTGAGGCTTTTTACCTTTTTGTTTTACTTTTCACTTGGTCAATGAAAAGTTTACGCTACTTATAAAAAAATCTCTTTATGATTTTTTTTCATATCATGTAGTTTTCATTTAAATACATTTTAACCGGTGTTTAGTTTTCCTCTTAATATAATTGTATATCCCTTTTGAACACTGAAATTTCTTCCTTTAGCTGATGAGCACTTAAATGAAGTAATCAAGGGAACAGGTGAATAATAATAACCTTGCTTTGATAGATGGCAACCAGCTGGTGCTTGAATTTTACGAGGCGTTCGTTGCGGCATGTATGCTCTCTACTTCTTTGGATGGTGAGGAGTTGTTATAGTGTTTTTTCTTTACTTCATCATCTCTATTTTTTTCTATGAAATTTTTTGAACTTGTGTCAGGCCTACCAATCACTTATTGAAATATTCTAACATTACAAATTTCTTTTTTTAGTTTCTAGATTTATTTAATGAAATAGAGATTCATATTGTAACAAGAGTGCAATAGCTTTGAGAATTAATTGATAATAGTTAGCTGGCTGGAACGTGGGAGGCCTTTGAACAATTACATCCATGGGAGAGGTTGAAGTGTTTGAGTTTATAAGCAAAGATGGAAAATATGCAACTCTTTGAATATTTTATTGTAGAAAAATCACCACCAATAACATTATTTCTGCCTTATTTTTCGAAAATAGTAAAAGTTTTATTTATTTTTAAATATAACACTTTTTTCTTTCCTTCTTTTTCTTCTTATTGTTATTATGTTTCTAATTGTGATGTTTTAAATTAAAATTCAATAAGTTTTCAAGTTTTGTTAGTTTTTAAAATTTTGAAACTTTCATTATTAATGAAAGTTCTATCATTATACAATCAAAGTGCTATTTTTAAGAATTTTAACAACTTTTTCTATTTTTGAAATTTATAATTAGAAAAATGTCATTTTTGAAAATACCCATTATTGTATTCATGAAATTCTCTCTTTCCTGACAAAGAAAAAATTTCAATTATCTATTAATTCATTAATTAATTCTAGGTTTATTCTTTGCTTTTTTTGTTGTAACGGATGGACAAAGCGTAGCTAAGCCAAAACTCAAAGTAAGTGAATTAACTTTTTTTTTTTGGCATAAACTGCCTTTATTGTAGGAGTTTTATTGTTAGGTTTGCATAGTTGTGTATTATGAACTATATATATAACAAATTCAAAAGCATATATTGAAAGAGCTTGTAAAATGTAAGAGAGGAGCAGAGATTCTTTTCTCTCTGGCCCATTTACCAAGGTACTTAAAAACCCCCTACCAGTGTCATCTACACCGGTAGGGAAACCGCCCGGCTTCTCCCCGTCCGTCCCCCCCCACCTCCTCACTCCCTCTCCCTTCTAATGGGGGACCTTCTTAACAAATGTCACATAGAACGGAAGTATTTTTCTATTTCTAAAGATGGAAAAAAAGGTGGTGCAAAAATTTCAATCACAGAGCGGAACAAGCAGCAATTTTTCGAGATAATCCTAGAACGGGAGTTAGTGGTTTGGATAGATGATGCTATTGAAGACCTTCTAATTACTCTTGAGAATCATAAATTCTTTCGACAGATCAGATCAAATGACGGGTTTCTCTGGCTACAGAGAGTCACTAATAAAAGAGGAAGTATGGCGGAAATTACCCGTATCCATGGAAATGGAAAGAAGAGTAATTTGGTAGTTCCAGTTGGTACAAACCTCGATGGATGGAGGAGATTCAGCAAGCTGATTCGAGATTTTTTTTAATGGCCCCACTGAGAAAAAAGAACCTGCTAACGCTCCTTTACAACATGTTTCGTATGTGGAGGCAGTGGAAGGAAAGAAAAAGAAGGAAAAGCAGGTTTATCGAGCGGTTAATACTCAACCACCCATCACTTCTGCCTCCCTGACTGAAATTTCTATTTCTACGGAACCTCCTCGATTAAATTATCCTTTTAACTGGGATAATACTGTTGTGGTCACCCGCCAATGCTTTCATGATGATTGGGGTCTCATTCTGGTGCTCTTCGAAAGAAAATTAATATTAGATGCTCCCTAAATCCTTTTCAAGCCGACAAGTCCTTGTTATTTTGCTTTAATAAAGAAGATTCCTGTTCTCTCTCGCTGAACAAGGGTTGGTTTGCTGTGGGGAATTTTTCCTTGAGATTCGAAAGATGGAACTTCATTTCCCATGCTTCTTCTTTTCTAACTCCCAGTTATGGAGGATGGATCAAACTTAGAAATTTCCCTCTAGATTGGTGGTCCAAAGAAAATTTCAAGGCGTTGGGAGATGCTTTGGGAGGTTTTGTTCAAAGTTCTCTAATTACCGATCGCAAAATTGACTGCATGGAGGTAGTGATCAAAATCAAAGACAATTTTTGTGGTTTCATTCCTTCTGAGGTTCAAGTTCAAGGTCCAGGAAATCGAACAGCCTTGGTTCAGGTGGTCTCCTTTTATGAAACTTCTCTTCTTCTCACAAGGAAAAAAGCTATTCATGGTGGAGCTCCCCGGAGAGCGACGGCGAATTTTTTTGGGCAAGGGGATGGTCTTTGTCCAGCGGATCTTTGGAGGGTGAAGATGGATATGAGTATTCCGGTGGTGATTCTGGAAAAAGAAAAAGAAGACGTGACAGTTGTCTTGAGCCCAACAATTCAAAATCACTGTGGTACGGCTTCCCCACTGCTGAAGACGACTTCCTTGAATCTACAAAACCCTTTCTCTCCCTTACAAGACTTTGGGCCTTCTACATCTGGATGTTCTTCGGCCCATATTGAGGCCCAAAGAGTTGAAAAAGAAAAACCTTTTACCCAAGCTTGTTCTCTTTTAAAGCTTAAAAAACAAGCTGATACTCCTCCGGAGGTGTCTCAACACGTGGCGAGAGAGAAAGAACCTCTTTATGTGCCGTCAATCATTGAAGGCGATAGATCCGTTGAGATGGATGTTGGTTCTCCACACTCTGATTGCAATGTTGATGAAGATCGTATGGATCTCATTTTGGATTTGGAAACAGATCTAGCTTTCCTATGTGATGCTAGACTCTCTAAGCTCACTCAGGAAGAGGAGATCGAAAGCTTTGCAAAACGTGATGCTCCGCTGGCTGTTGAATCAGAAAATGCTACTTCTCACCACTCCCCCTCGAAGACTACTGAAAGTCGTTCGAGTGCTTGTGGAATTTCAAGAGATTGAAAGGGATCTCGTTGTGGAATCCCCTTTTCAAATCCAAAAATCAGATTCCGAAGAAAATGATGAAGCTAATCAGAATCTTATCGAAGAACTTTTAGACTCAGAGGAAACTAAAGAGTACTTGGTTCACTGGAAAATTTTGGTGGGACATCTTCAACGAAAGGGTTTGGTTGTTTCTCCGACTCCAATAAGCAGATTTGTTCCTAGGATAATTACTGAAAAAATTACTGATCTGGATGCTCTCCCTTTGTCTTCCTCTTGTGGGCTCCCCACTTAATGTTAATTGTCTCTTGGAACGTGAGGGGTTTGGGTGATCGCGAAAAGTGCGTAGCGGTCAACGATTTGATTTCTAGTGTTAACCCTGATATTGTTCTTATTCGGAGTCAAAAAAAGCGTTCGTTGATAGAGTCCTTATTAGCTCTATTTGGAGTCTCAGAAACATTGGTTGGGCCTATCTTGGTGCTCTAGGCTCGTCCGGAGGTCAGATTGTTTTATGGAATGAAGATTCTGTGAGGATGCAGGAAGTGGTTGAAGGGGTTTTCTCAATCTCAATTAATTTTATTTTTGATCAGGTGTTGCCTTGTTGGGTGACCTCAGTCTATGGTCCTTCTTCCACGAGAGGCAGGGGTAACTTTTGGCAGGAAATCTACAACTTATCTGGGTTATGTTCTGGCTCCTGGTGCATTGCTGGTGATTGTAATGTGGTCAGATGGGTAGCAGAAAAATCGTCAGGAGGCAGTATCACTAGAAGCATGAGGAAATTCAATGAACTTATTTCCAATCTTCATCTTTTTTTTGATGATAAACAAGCTATTTCATTGATATATGAAAAAACCAAAAAACGGCCAACGAGGATTACAAAAACGCTTTCCAATTGGAAGCAATAATAGAGGGAGGATAATTACAAAAGGATTTACAATTTGCACTCCACAAGGAGGCATTGAGGACACAAGCCTCCCACACCTCAAGCCAAGATCTATCCTTGCCTTAAAAAATTCTTCTATTCCGTTCTAGCCACACGTTCCAAAGAATAGCTCTCACCCCATTGTCCCACAAAATTCTTTTCTTTTTATTGGTGAAGAGCGTTGAACCTCCAATAAGAGCCTTAGTATTAGCCTCATGATCTTTATGAAAAATCCACACTATCTCACAAGTCTTCAAAAAGGACAGCCAAATATTAAGAGAGAAGCAGCAATCAAACAAAAGATGCACAGTGGACTCAGAACACTTTCTACAAAGACTGCACCAATTAGGTTGGAGAGTGATCCAACGATTTCTAGACTGAAATTTTTGGTTGGAGTTGATGCCATCGTTGATAATCAACCATAAAAATACTTTAATCTTCAAAGGTGACTTTCCTTTCCAGAGATAATTAATAACACAATCACTAGGATTCTCATCCACTTTCCACAAAGTCTTAAGAGCAGACTTACTAGAAAAGCCGAGGGTTGCATCCGGGATCCACAATCTAATATCCTCCCTATCATTTAAGCGGATAGGATCCAAAAGATTAAAGAAATTAATCCACTCAACCACTTCATCATCTTTGAGGTGTCTTCTGAAGATCACAACCCAGGAATCAAGCTCACCATGCCAAAAACTACTAATCGGCTGCTTTTTCAGGACTGCAATACGAAACAAGGAGGGAAAATTAATGATCTTCCTCTGCTTAACGGTCAATTTTCTTGGTCTAGTATGCGAGGGCTCCCTACTTTATGTTTGTTGGACATATTTCTGGTTTCCCATGATTGGATGAGCAATTTCAATCACTCCAGAGTTCTTCACAAAGAAAGGATAGTTTCAGATCATTTCCCTATTACTCTGGATACAAGTGCCATCCGTTGGGGTCCTATGCCTTTTAAATTTGGGAACTTCTGGCTCTCTCATGCTCAATTCCTGCCTCTTGTCTCTAATTGGTGGAAAGATAAAGAAGTTCGGGGCTGGCTTGGTTTCTCCTTAAATCTTAAACTGAAAGGGCTAAAGGAGATTTTAAAGCATTGGAGCAAGGAGCAATTTGGTGATCTCAAATTGAAGAAATTGGCTATCTAGAGGGAAATTAATTCTCTTGATTTAAAAGAAGAGTCGGATTCAATCAACTTGGAGGAAAGAACACACGTCAGAGCCTAAAATTGAATTTCCTCAAGATCTTGGGCTTAGAGAAAAAACGGTGGTTCCAAAGAAGCAAGCTTAAATGGATTAAAGAAGGTGATGAGAATTCATCCTTTTTCCATGTTGTGGCTAATAGTAGGAGGAAGAAGGCAGTTATTTCAGAACTTATTAATGATGAGGGGGAGAAGATTAGCTCAGATATTCTCATTGAGCAAGAAGCTTCTGATTACTTTAAAAAACTGTATTCCAGACTTAATACTGAGAGATTTATTTTCGAAGGCTTCAGTTGGGATCCAATCAATGAAGAAGACAACTTGCTTTTAACTCGTCCGTTTGACAGTCAGGAAATTTGGAATGGTATTTCCAACTTGGGTTTGAACAAAGCCCCTGGGCCCAATGGCTGTACTATGGAGTTCTATAAAAAAAAGTTGGAACATTATCAAGTCTGATTTATTGACAGTGTTCCAAGATTTTTTTACGAACTCAAAACTCAATGCCTGTTTGAAAGAGAATTTCATCTGTCTGATTCCGAAAAAGAAAGGGGCAGATAAAATGAAAGATTTTATACCAATCAGCTTGGTGAATAGCATCTACAAAATTCTGGGAAAAGTTCTGGCTGATAGAATTAGAGGGGTGATTTATAAAACGGTGACAAAGAATCAATTTGCATTCATTAAGGGGAGGCAAATCTTAGATTCAATTCTTGTTGCTAATGAACTTGTCAATGGTGTGAATGAATCCAAAAGCAAAGCTTGGATTATCAAGATTGACCTGGAGAAGGCCTATGATCTTGTTGACTGGGATTTTCTTTTGGCAGTGATGGCTAAAAAGGGTTTTCATGGAAGATGGCTGAACTGGATTTATAGTTGTATTTCTCATACAAAGTTTTCTGTCTTCATTAATGGGCGACTAAGAGGTAGAATCTTATCTTCTAGAGGTCTTCGCCAAGGTGACCCACTTTCTCCCTTTCTCTTTGTTTTAGTGGTAGATGTGTTAAGCAGAATGTTGGATAAGGCTCTCCTCTCAAATGCTCTAAAAGGTCTGAATATTGGCTCCAGCAACCTCAAGCTTAATCATTTACAATTTGCTGATGACATCCTTATATTTGGTGCTTATGGAGAGCCCGAGCTCGAGACTATCTTTCAAATTCTCCTTCTCTTCCAAGAAGGTTCAGGGCTCAAAGTAAATTGGCAAAAGACCACTCTTTATGGTTTGAATATCATGAAGGAAGAAATTGATTTCAATGCAAGGAAATGGGGTTGCAATTTAGGCTCTCTGCCTTTTGATTACCTTGGCCTCCCCTTAGAAGGAAACCAAAAAACGCTTCAATTTTGGGCTCCAGGGTTAGATAAAGTGGGACAGCGTCTGGATAGATGGAAGAATGCTGTTTTTTCCAAAGGAGGGAGATTGACTCTGATTTTCCTTATGAAAACATAAATTTTTATTTGGGTATAGACGGTATCTCTTTATTCTTCGTGATATTGACCACATTTCTGATCCCTATTTGCATTTTAGTGGGTTGGTCTGGTATGAGAAGTTATGGGAAAGAGTATATTACTGCATCTCTAATTCGTGAATTTCTAATGATCGCCGTGTTCCGCATGCTGGATCCTCTACTATTCTATGTTCTTCCCGAAAGCGTGCTAATCCCTATGTTGTGCGGAGCTGAGCATCTTCTATTCGCTGGGATAAAGCTTTTCCTCTGCAGGGGCCTTGTGCAGTAAACCTGCTCTTTCGAACCTTCCTACGTATTTCATGTCCATCTTTCAAATGCCGGCTAAAGTTACTAAGTTACTGGGAAAAAAGTTTAGAGATTTCCTTTGGGCTCAAAAAGGTATTGATGGTGGCAATCACTTGGTTAATTGGAAACAAGTCTCTCTTCAAAAAGTTAGAGGAGGTTTGGGCATTGGGAAGCTTAAGGAGAGGAATTTGGCTCTCATCTCCAAATGGTGTTGGCGTTTTCCCGCTGATACAGACTCTCTTTGGTATCTAGTCATCTCTAACCTTCATGGTTTGGATAAATATGGTTGGTTCACTGATCCTAAAAACTCTATTAAAGGTAATAGCCCGTGGTCTTTTGTCAAAAGTTGTAAGAAAAAGTTGATCGATGTTCTGGGCTTTAAACTAGGAAATGGTCAAGAATTGAATTTTGGAATGATTGGTGGCTGGCTGATTCTCCTATCAAAATAAAGTTTCCTAGACTTTTTAACCTGGCAAGCAATAAAAAAGCGATGGTTCAGGACTACTGGACAGACGATGCTCGAATGTGGAACCCGATTTTAAAGAGACCTCTCTACGATTGTGAAATTGAGGACCTCCTTTCCCTCTTTCAGCTTCTTCAGTCTTGTAGTATTGAAGATTATGAAGACTTTCTTTGCTGGAAGCCAAATGGTGTTGCATTCTCTACTGCATCTCTCTTCTCTTTTTTAACGGATCATGGTGGCACCCTAGATGAGGGGTTGGCTAAATGTGTTTGGAAAGCAGGCTGCCCCAAGAAGATAAATTTCTTTAACTGGAACCTATTAGTTGGTGGCATTAATACTGCTGAGGTTAGTCAAAAGAGAAATCCAAATCTTGTTTGGGAGTGTTTATGAAATCAGTGGTTTTAATCAAAGTACTTTTTTTTTATAAGCACTTTGATTAAAATCGCTTTATGGTATTTTATTTTATTGTTTGGATATAATATTTAAAAAGTGCTTTTAATCTTGTTTAGAGTTCTTGTTAGAGAAAATGTGTAGTAAATAAAATTTGTAGAAATAAATTAGAGAAAGAAAGTGTATAAGGAGAAGTTAGATTGAGAAAATGTATGGGGAAGAGTTAGTGAGAGAAAGAGTGTAGAGAGGAGTTAGAGAGATAAAGTGTGTAGAGAGATGTTAGAGAGAGAATGTGTAGAGAGAGGTTTGAGAGATAAAATGTCTAGAGGGGAGTTAGAGAGATAAAGTGTGTAGAAGAAATTAGAAATATAAAGTTTAAAAAATCAAAAGCACTTCAAAAGCACATATTAGCTACTTCTTCAAAAAAGCACTTTGAAGTGCTTTTGACTTCACAAAAAGTGCTTTTAAAATGTTGTCAAACATACAAATTGTATTTAGGAAGTGTTTTTGTTCATTTAAAAGCACTTTTGACTTGGCCAAAAGCACTCCCAACCACACCCTTAGTTACGTGCGAAAAGTGGAGTTAAAGAATTGTGAACTTGATAGTTTTCTTAGTGTAGATGTTTTTTATATTTTATAATTTTATGGCAGAAGTGTTTGCTCTCCAAGTTAAATAACAGCTTAAATTTGATATTTTTTAATATCTATGATGTTTCGGAGTTTATTTGGTGCTGTTCCTCTTGTTACTTTTTTATGCCTGCAATTCAGGTCTGTCAGCAGTATGAATTTGACAACAAAAGAATTGGAAGACCTATAAAGTTTAACACTTTGCTGACTACTTATGAAGTAGTTCTGAAGGACCGAGCAGTTTTTTCGAAGATTAAGTGGAATTATTTGATGGTTGATGAAGCTCATAGGTTAAAGAATAGTGAGGCACAATTGTATACGACCCTTTTGGTATGTAAAATTCTTATAGCTAATGAAAATTTGAAATTCCGAATTTGCCTTATATTCTAATGATGGGTGAGCTTTGCTGGCTTTTCAGGAATTTAGCACAAAAAATAAACTGCTCATCACTGGCACCCCATTGCAGAATAGTGTAGAAGAGCTATGGTATTATTTTTTTTAATAAATACATATTTTGTGTTTCAATTACTGTTATTTATTTGTGTCCTTGCTTGTATGATGATTCTGCCCTGCCCTGTTGAAGGTCGCCTCAATATCTTGTACTTAATTCTCGCTTCTGCCTCGTGGCCCTCAGTATTTGACTTGGTCTGTTACAAGACTCTATGACTGCTTGGCTATATTATATGATATCAGACCTTTTATTTAGGGGTGATTGCATTTTGTCTAATTTCGGAAATCTTATGCTGCATCCATTTTTTTCAAAGGAATGGAACAGAAAATTTTAACAATAAGTCTGATCTTATTAGTGAGAATAATGGTTCTGTTGAAAAAGACATTTAGAATCTTTATCTAAGAAGGTGACAATTGATAGATGTGATTTTTTTTTATTACTCTTATATAATCATTATGTTTTATAATATTGGGTAAAGTACTCATTTGGTCCCTGAGTTTTGGAGGTCGTGTCTATTTGATCCCTGCATTTTCAATTTGTGTCTAAGTGGTCCCTGAGTTTTGGATATTGTGTCTATTTAGTTCCTACATTTTCAATTTGTCTATTTTTTTTTTTGCACTTTCAATTTATGTCTATTTGGTCCCTGAGTTTTGAATATTGTGTCTATTTGGTCACCGAGTTTTCAATTTGTGTCTAAATGGTCCTTGGATTATTAGAAATAAATTTAATTGTTCCTTAATTTGTTAATTCATTAACATAATATCAACTTAACGCTGACATAAAATGTTTAATTGACCATAATAGTGACATGAGATTAATTATTATGTCAAATTTTAAGCCTAGATTGATGAAAGATTTGAAATAATATTTAATCATATCTCCGCTATTTTGGCTAATCAGACATGTTAACTCATCGTTAAGTCAACATTCTAGTAAAAAGTTAACAAATACGTTAATTAATTAAGAACCACTTAAACTTATTTCTAATAGTTCTTGAAAGCCTAGGGACCAAATAGACACAATATTCAAATTCAGGACCATTTGGAAACAAATTGAAAATTCAGGGACCAAATAGACACAACATCAAAAATTGAGGGACCACTTAGACACAAATTGAAAATGTGGGGACCGAATAGACATGACCCGCAAAACTCAGGGGCCAAATAGGTACTTAACCCTATAATATTTTATTTAACATTTTTTCAATATTTTTTTATTTAAATTAAGGCTCAATTACATGTGTTTCTATTTCCAATTGGTAGAAGACCCATGTCTTTGACTGTGATGAAATAAGAGTTGCTGTTTTTGACTGTGATGGAAATAAATCCCCTGAACCAGATGGTTTTTCTATGGAATTTTTTCAAAAATCTTGGGATTTGATTAAAGTGGACCTTCTTAATGTGTTTTCGGACTTTTATAGGAATGGGGTCATAAATTTGCGTACTAATGCTACTCACATTTGTCTCATACCTAAAAAGAGTAGTGCTGCTTCTTTATCTGATTTTAGACCAATTTCTCTTGTTACTAGCCTATATAAAATCATTGCTAAAGTGCTAGCTTCTCGGTTAAAATCTGTTTTGGGAGCTACTATTGCTCCTTCTCAATCAGCTTTTGTTCAAGGACGACAAATTCTAGATCCTATTTTGATTGCCAATGAAGCCATTGAGGAGTATAATCGTAAGAAAAAAGAGGGACTTATTTTTAAGATTGATTTTGAGAAGGCTTTTGATCATGTTGAGTGGGGTTTTTTAGATTTAGTCTTTCTGAACAAGGGTTTTGGTTCAAAATGGAGAAATTGGATTTTAGGCTGTCTAAAAACTGCAAACTTTTCTATTTTTATTAATGGCTGTCCTAAAGGTTTTGTTAAAGCTTCTCGTGGCCTTAGACAAGGTGATCCTCTCTCACCCTTCGTTTTTAATATTGTGAGTGATGTTTTATCTCGTTTGGTGGAAAAGGCTGTTTCCTCTCAAGTCATTGAGTGTTTCCATATTGGTCGTGACAATCTTACTTTATCTCAACTACAATTTGCTGATGACACCATCTTCTTTGTAGCAAACAAGGATTCTTCTCTTCTCAATCTTTTAGAGGTGGTTAAGTTTTTTGGAGTTTTGTCTGGTTTGAAAATTAATCTTGCAAAAAGTTCTCTACTTGGCTTAAATGTTGACGAGTCGAGAGTTTCATTACTTGCAAATTCCATTGGTTGTGCTCATGGGAATTGGCCTATTAAGTACTTAGGACTCCCTCTAGGTGGAAACCCTTCTAATCTCTCTTTTTGGCAGCCGGTGATTGATAAAATTCTTTCTAGACTTGATGGTTGGAGGAAGGGTTGTTTTTCTAGGGGGGGGTAGATTAACTCTCATTTCTTCAGTACTACATAATCTCCCAATTTACTATTTGTCACTTTTTAAAATGCCTAAAAAAGTTGTACTAATTTTGGAAAGAATTTTTAGAAACTTTCTTTGGGATGATATTGGGGAAAGGAAAAAACTTCATCTTGTTAATTGGAAAACTGTTTGTAAACCAAAAGTTTTGGGTGGTTTGGGCATTGGTAATCTTGAATTAAAAAACTTGGCTTTGCTTGGAAAATGGATTTGACGTTTCTCTTCTGAATCAAATTCTTTTTGGGCTTCTTTCATTAAAAGCAAATATGGATCTTTTAGTTTTGATTGGAATTCTTTGATGGTGCATTATGGATCTCTTCGTAGCCCTTGGAAATCTATTTCCAAATGTGTTCCCTCTTTCTCCAAGGGTACAAAAATCATTCTAGGTAACGGTCTTGGAATTCGTTTTGGGAAGATATTTGGATTTCTGATTCCCCTCTTTCTTTATCTTTTCCTCTTCTGTATCGAATTACTAAAAATCGTTTTGCTACCATTTTCTCTCTTTTTAACTTGCTTTCTAAGTCTTGGGATCTCTCTTTTTTTAGAAATTTTAAAGATGAGGAAATTCCTGGAATTTTCTTCTCTTCTTTGTCTTATCTCTCATATTTCCCCTTCTTCCTCTCATGATCGTATTTCTTGGACCCTTCATCCTTCGGGTTCTTTTACTTGCAAATCTTTCTTTTCTTTTCTTCTCTCCCATCCTCTTCCTTCGGATTTTTTCCCTTCCAACTCCATTTCGTTTTTCGGGTTTTCAACCCAAAATCCAATTCTTTCTTTGGACTTTTTATTTGGGTAAACTTGTCACGGGGGACGTTTTGCAATCTCGGATGCCCACTTTCTCTTTATCTCCACATATTTGTTTCTTGTGTTATAGGAATTGTGAATCGGCTTCTCACCTTTTTCTTCATTGTAACTACACTAGCAACCTTTGGTTCAAACTTCTTTCACAATTCGACTTGAGTTGGGTTCCTCCAAAGGATGCTCGGGATCTTTTGATTATGGACTTTTTTGGTTCAAGGATTGCAAAAAGGAGGAGAATTTTTCTTAAATGTGGAGTGGCTGCTCTTTTATGGACTGTTTGGTTGGAACGCAATGCTCGGATTTTTTCTGGAGAATCCAAATCTTGGCATCTTTTATGGGATTCTTTTACTTCAAGAACTTTTAGTTGGGCCAAATTTGTAAATAGTATAGATTTTGATTTTCCTACACATTCCATGTTCTATAAATGGAATCCTTTTATGTAATTTTTTTTTACTTTTGTTTCATCGGAGGATTTCTCATCCTCTTGTATTTTGTTTTTATTCTTATTTGATCAATGAAAGTTCATCTTTCTATCAAAAAAAATTGGTAGAAGACCCCTCATATCTTATTATACCTTAAAAAATGTTATTCTATGTTTATTTCTCTTTTATTTGTAATTCATAATTAAATCATTGTGTATATTATATAATGATAATTAAAAAAAATAAAATCGATATTCTTTCTGTTTTTTTGGTTGATGATTTTTTTTTGTCATGTCGCTGTATGCATCCTTATCAATTGCATTCTATGTAATCCCTGGCAAGATTACATTATCCTTATCACACTGGTTACTGCAGATTTCTCTGTAGTAGTATAATCTAAAGGTCAGCTGGTCAATGAGCTAACGTTGGCATGTTTCTTTGTATCTGCATAAAGTGTGTTTGCAATACTTGGCAAAATACGGACTCTGTCTTTTGCTCTCAGTATGCTTGTTTTTGGTAATTTCAGTTTCTTCTGTTCATTTTCAGTTGTATGACCATTTATCCATTTTTTCCCATCTAGGGCTCTACTTCACTTTTTAGATCCTGAAAAGTTCAAGAGTAAGGATGATTTTGTTCAGAATTACAAGAATCTTAGTTCGTTCAATGAGAATGAGGTAATATTTTATTCCAGGATTTTTGTCTTGTCTGATGGACGTTGGCATCATCTGATCCTTTTTTTTTTCTGTGGATTATTTGTAGCTTGCTAATCTTCACATGGAATTGAAGCCTCACATTCTTCGTCGAGTGGAAATCAGGTATCATTCTATTTTAGTTACCTTTGAAAAATTTATTGTGACCTGTTTCCATGTTCTCTGTCAGCAGAATTTGATGGCTTATTGTGTTGAAAGTTTAGTGGTTTTCAAATGAATGATCACCGTCCATCCTTTCTTGAATATTATACTCCATAAATGCTAATACTTTTCTCTTTGGAGGGAAGATTATCAACAGAAACACATTGTCTGCATGAACTAGGATTACTACTATTTTCTACCAATATTGTTTTGTATCAAAATATCTACTGTGTCAGTTTAACTCTATGTTTCAGTTGTAAGGGTTATTGTACATTCAAGCATGCTAGTTATTTTTGTTGAGAGTAATTTTAATGATTGGAATATTTAGACTTCGGGATTATTGATGATTTGATATTTTTCTTTCTTTCAGGTTTCTCTTTTGAATATTGTGGTGGAGTTAAAGAAATGCTGCAACCATCCCTTTCTGTTTGAAAGTGCTGACCATGGTTACGGTGGGGATTTCGACTTAAATGATAGCAGCAAGCTGGATAGAATAATCTGGAGCAGTGGGAAACTAGTTATACTAGATAAATTATTAATGAAATTACACGAGAAAAAGCACCGGGTTCTGATTTTTTCACAGGTGGGTCATAAAATAATGCTATGCTAGTCATATACCATGTAGTATTATTACTGATATCACCATTGATTGGCTGCATTTCATCCTTCTGTAGACTCTTGCCTCCAAAATATCGGGCAATTAGTTTGATATTCCTCCAAAATAGCGGAGACATTTTGTTAGACCTACAATTTTAGAGGATCGTAAAATCTGGATTATTCATCCTTCGGGCTCTTTCACTACTAATTCCTTTTATTCGAAGTTGATTCATCTTCCCTCTCATCCTCATTTTCCTTATAATTTTATTTGGCAAAAAAGCATTCATATTAAGGTTCAATTTTTTCTTTGGTCTGCTGTTTTAGAGAAGATTAATACTTGTGATGTTTTGCAGAGAAAGAATCCGTTTTGTTGTTTGTCCCCTTATTGGTGTTGTCTTTGTGGAAAGGATCATGAGTCCTATTCATTCATTGTGATTTTATTGGTGTTTTTTGGAGTAGGATTTTGAGTCATTTTGATATTTACTGGGTAATGCCTTTGGATATTCGCACTCTCTTTTCCATTTGCCCTTTTGCTTCAAGAAGAAATCAGAAAGGAATTTTTTGGGATTGTGTTGTGGCGGCTTTGTTTTGGGTGATTTGGTTTGAGAGGAACAACCGTAGTTTCAACAATATAGCTTGTGAACATCATCATATTTGGGATCGCCTTTTGTATTTCATTTACTTATGGTCTAAAAAAGACAATGCTTTTTTAGATTTTGGTTTAACTTTTTCTTTGTTGTACTTACCTTGGAGCTCTTTTTTATCCGTGTAATTACTCTTAGAGGTCCTCTCAACCTCTTGTACATTCTTTTATTTTAATAAATATGTTGTGAATTCTTCTAAAAAAATATTCATACAAGCTATGCTTTTTTGGATGACTAGAACACTTCTCATCAGGTTATGAAAAGTAACAAACAAAGCTCTTATTAATGAAACAAGCTTCCAAAAAAATACCATTGCCATAATGAGAAAGGAGGGATAATTACAAAGTGAAATTACACCTAGTAGCACCCTTTTCCACCTTAATTTAAAATATAGTAATAGTTTGATTTATTTTAAAAACTAGCACTTTTTTACTTTCATTTTAATGAATTTGTTTTTATTTACTTTTTTCTTTTGTATTGCAGAATGACGAATCTCATTGTTGTTTTTATGATTGTTATTGGGATGGTGATTCCTCTTAAATTCAATTTACTTTGGTGTTCTCCCATCATTCATATATGCAAGTACCTCCCTGAAATTTTGTTGGGTTGGTGGTTGTGAAGTAGAATGAGGGTTTTTAGGGCAATGCCTTGAAAGAAAAAGTGGAATCTTCAAAGATAAGTATAGGTTTGAGTAAGACCAACGCCGGCATCTTCGCCGGAGAGATGGCCTAAGCGCTGTTTCCGTTTTTTTTCGACGGAGTTTTTTTTCCAATATTTTTTCTTTTTAGATCCAGAGAGTTCCGACTTGGTGTTTTTGCTCTGTCTTCGGTGGGTTTCGTTCTTTCTCTGCTCTTGAGCTTCGGTTTGGGGTCTTCTCCCTTTTCTGTAGCTTGAGGGTTCTGACTATGGCACGAAAAAGACACAAAAGAAGAATTTTTTTAAATGTTTTGCTTCTCAGAAGCTAGAAGAGGAAAGATGGAAGGCTCATCCCCAAAATTTACAAAGAAATTTCTTGGAGACCCCAAGATTATCAATTGAAAGGAAGACTTTCTACTTCAACAAGCTGAGAGATGGTAAAACGTCTAGGATTTCTGAAGAAGGAAAGATATACGCTGAGATTAATCTTGAAAAAGGAGTCTTGAGATTGTGTATCAATGCTTTCAATGCCGCTTTGCTTTCTGTGGCCAGAGGCTTGTTTTTTAGGAAATGGAGAAGTAATGACGCGGTGTTCTTACTTCAGTCCCTAGCTAAAACGAGAGGAAAATTTTGCATCTTATCGAAGGAGCCTTTTAGAGGAAGAAGATCTTCCTTATTTATTCCTTTAGGTGCTATTGGTAATGGCTGGAAAGATTTTTCTTTGATGCTTCAGTCGCTTATTCTAGAATGTTATCAACCTACTCAAGTACCATTGAAGCAAACAAGATTGGAAGTAAGTAATACAAGAAGGGTTGTTGAGAATACTATGAACGAAGGGAAAGTTAAGATTGTGTGTGAGAAGCATGAGAACAATGAACAGGCGAGTGGTTCGCTTGAAAATCTGGCTTTCAATGTCAAACTAGCAATTATTATCAAAAGATCTAAGTTGGGGGATGGTTGGGCAGATATCAGGAATTTGTTGGAGAGTAAATTTAAGTTGACAATCCCTCTTACCCCTTGCTGCGATAACCTGGCTGTTGGTTTTTGTGCTCCTATTCAAGATGTTTTCTTTGTGAGTAAAGAGCCTTTTCTGAAGATTGGAAGCTTGGAAATAGAGGTTCAACGGTGGGACTCTAGTTTTTTCATGGAGAAACAAATGATGACTATTAAGGGAGGGTGGATTGAATTACAAGGCATCCCTCCGCATTTGAGATTTGCAAAAATTATAAGAAGTCTTGCTGATATGTGTGGGGGGCTAGTGAATGAAGATGACATTCGTGGAGAGTGGAGCTGGAAAGATAACATTTGTGTTCGTGTTAAAGGCTTGGGGGGAGATTTTATTCCGATGGGAAGCATTGTTGAAGCCGATGGTATTATATTTCCTATTAGATTTTTAAAATGCAGTGAGGAGACAAAGGAAGACTCTGAGGCAGATGAGGAGTCAGATTCTGTGATGAATGATGAGGTAGTGCAAAGTTAGTTACTGATTTGGGAAATTTACTTGAGAAAGATACGGAGAAAACTTAGATGGGAACTCAAGTAGATGAGGTTGCTGCTCTAAGTACCCCACAGGATAAAGTATACCTTGTTCGAAGTATGGAAACAAGTGAAGATTCAGTGGGACCTTGAAAGTAGGAAGGTGTGAAGCTGATTTCTCTCTCGTAAAAGATTCTTGTGATAAGAGGGAGGAAAGAAACTCTGAACAGATTTTGGAAGAAGAT
Source organism: Gynostemma pentaphyllum (assembly GCA_028015215.1). Lineage (NCBI taxonomy): Eukaryota > Viridiplantae > Streptophyta > Magnoliopsida > Cucurbitales > Cucurbitaceae > Gynostemma > Gynostemma pentaphyllum. The sequence goes on from CM051346.1 coordinate 30,757,593, forward strand.
TTTTGTGAAGAAGATTTTTGCACAGAGATTGGGTTTGAACAAAAGGAGTCTGAGGGAAATGATCTTTATGTGGGGACTGATATTTACTCAACGTCAAGTGATACTGCTTATGATTCTTTTGTGTCTTCTCCGGAGATCAATTTTGATCCTTATGAAAATCTCCAACTTACTTTCGGAGTCTCCCTCAGATTCTGCTTGTTCGAGGGGCGATCCTCTTGTTTCTCCATCCAAAGAGAATAATTTGAGCTTTGGTTTGAACTCTTCGGAGAATATTGAAGATAGGATTTTAACGTGAAGCACTCCATCCTTTAGGATTGGGTTTAAAGTTCAGACTTTGATTTCTGATTACTTTAAACCTTTTGCTTTGAATTCTATAATTTCAGCCTAGGATGGAACTGTGATGAAGGCAAAGTTTTTGGGCAGCAACCTTGAGGAGAATACGCTATGTTTAACAAATGTGCAGAAGGAAGTCTGTGTGGTGCAAGAGAACCTAGTTGATGTGGCTGTGGACTATTTTAATGATAATTATCATGATTGTCAAATTAACACCATTGGGTCTCGGTTAGGGAAACTGATAGCCGAAGAAGGTTACTCCGGGCAATTATCTGGCCTAAATTCTCATTTTCAAGGATCAATGCTTGCCGATTTCAATACTTCTTATGAGGCTAATTTATCCTCAGTGTCTTCTATCCCTACTTCTTTTCATGTTTCAACTCACCCTTGTTGTTTTGCTAATGACTTGCAGGGTTCCAATCAAGTGGACAACAGGGATGTCTTTTGCAATCAATCCCCTGCTTACCTTTGGCACACAGCTAGACCGAGTGTTGACCTGGGTGGGGTAGTACTTTCTGGGGACAATAGGATTTCCGAACAACCAACAAGGATCGATGCAATTGGTCTTAATACCATACCGTGTAACAATCCTTGCGTCACAAACTTTGAGTTTCATGAAAACATCCCCTTAAACACACCTTTGCTGCCGAGTGGCCAAAGACTGATGAGTAAGTTTAACGAGAATTGGAATAGATCTTTGGCTTTGGCAAATGAGATGGATATCCAACTTCATCCGTTAGACTTTCCTCCTTTGATGAATGACAAGGTGGATGGTAGCAATAGAGGCTCGAATCCTAAAGGATGGAAACAGCTAAAAGGTCTAATCTTGACTGTGAATTATGATAGAAGGGGAACTCATTTGGAGTCACAGGGGTCCAAAGGTTTTAACTGAAGATTTTATCCTGGAATGTGAGGGATATGGAGTCGGGACAAGAGAAGGTTGATTAAAGAGACCATTGTGAGAGAGAACCCCTTTTTGGTGTGTTTGCAAGAAATAGAACGTGGGGATTGCCCAAAAGTCCTTATTAATAGTATTTGGAAAAGTAGATTCATTGATTGGGCTGTCCTTGAAGCTGTGGGATCCGCGAGAGGGATTCTCATAATGTGGGATGTGAGAACTCTAACTGCTATGGAGAAAGTAAGAGGTGTCATTTCATTGACAATTGTGAAAATAATCTTATTTGTCAGATATACAGCTGTTATACAGCTGTATTTGATATACAACTGTACTTATTTCATTTAGGAAAGTGCTGTTATGGTTACCTTGTAATTATCCCCTAAATTATAGGGTGTAATTGTTTTCCTTATTTACTTGTATTTTTTCCTAAACTAGGTAGATAATACTGGTTATTTAAAAACCAGATGTGTACATTTTTTGTATCAATGAAATTCATACATTAACACTTGGAATTTTTTTGGCCTTCATTGCCAACGTTAACTCCATCTAGGTTTCTTTTTGTTGATTTGTTGGTGTGAAACTACCCGTATATTTTTTTCTGTATCCTTCATAATGTCTGAAATTACAGAAAATCCTACAAACACTGAAATTCAAGTTGTTGAACCTATCGTTTGGATGGAAAAAATTATCTCAAATGGTCTCAATTTGTTCGCACGTTCTTGAAAGGTAGAAGAAAGTTGAGTCATCTTTTGGGAATAGGACCTAAACCGGACGACCCAAAATTTGAAGCATGGGATGAGGAAGATTCAATGATTATGTCTTGGCTATGGAACTCTATGACTTCGGCAGTCAGTGATACATGTATGTTCCTGCTAAAGATATGGGTGATGATGAATCAGACCTACTCTAAAGTTAAAGATGATGCTCAAATTTATGACATCAAGACTCGTATTATTGCCACTAAACAGGGAAGTAATATAGTAACTGAATATTCCATTTCTTTACAAAACTTGTGGCAGGAACTCGATCAGTATCAATGTATTGAAATGAAATGTAGTGAGGATGCGACCACTCTTAAGAGATTTGTTGAAAAAGAACGGATTTACACGTTTCTTGCAGGTCTTAATATTGAGTTTGATGCTGTTCGCATACAGATCTTGGGAAAAGATCTTCCATCGCTAAATGAAGCTATTGGCACAATACGTAGTGAGGAATCTCGCCGAGGAGTCATGTTGGAGTCACAAACCATGGAGGGATCAGCCATGAAGGTCGGAGGTTTCCATGTGAGTGATGGAGAATCCAAAGTATACATGTGAAACGTGAAGGGTAGCAATTTGGATAGTGGTGGCAAAGAAGGAAATAGAGATTATGTTGTATGTTCCTATTGCAAGAAACCAAGACACACAAAAGATAAATGTTGGAAATTGCATGGAAAACCCACAAATTTTCAACATTCTAACTCTAGCAACAAGAGTTGGTCAAATAAGGATAACTCAAACAAGAGTTATGGACAAGCTCACATGTCTTCTACTCAGATGAGTGAGGGAATAGAAGCTACAGATGAGAAATCCGAGTTGAACAAAATGGAGATTGAAAAATTGAGGAATTTATTAGGCAACTTGGAAAATCCCTCCAATCAAGGTAAATGTTGTTGCTCTTTCAGGTACATCTCCTAACCTATCTATGTCTAGCTCGTGGATCATAGACTCAGGTGCTACTGATCATATGACAAATATCAGTTGTAACTTTACCTCCTATAGTCCATGTCCAAGCAATAAAAAGATAGCTACTGCAGATGGGACATTAGTAACAGTAGCTGGTCAAGGAGATATTCATACAAATTCAGATTTTGTGTTGAAAAATGTTCTACATATTCCACGATTATCTGTTAATCTGATTTCAGTTAAGAATCTTATAAAAGATTTGGGTTGTAATGTAATTTTCTCTTCTTCTGGTTGTGTTCTTCAGGACCAGGTCAATGGGAAGACGATTGGACTTGCTAAAGAACGAAATGGGCTTTATTTTCTTGAGGAATCTGCTAGGATTAGGAAACATAGTCAAATGTCTCTTGTTTCAACTGTAGTTCCACCTTCAAACAAATTGTGGTTATACCACTATAGATTAGGGCATCCATCCTTTCCAACTCTTAAACTTTTGTTTCCTGATTTATTTAAAAATGTCTCTCTTGAATCCGTTCATTGTGATGTTTGTGAATTGGCAAAGCACAAGCGTGCTACTTTTATTGGAAATAATAAAAAAGTTTCTACTCCTTTTCATCTTATTCATACAGATGTGTGGGGCCCCTCTACTGTTCCAAACATTTCTGGGGTTCGTTGGTTCATTGTATTTATTGATGATTGTACTCGAGTTTCTTGGGTTTATCTTTTAAAGCATAAATCTGATGTTACTTCTGTTTTCCAAACTTTCTTCTACATGATAAAAAATCAGTTTGGGGCAGAATTCAAACGGATTCATTCTGATAATGCTCGAGATTACTTTAATCAAAGTCTAACCTCCTTTGTTAAAAAACAGGGTATTATCCATGAATCATCATGTGTTTACACTCCTCAACAAAATGGAGTTGCTGAGAGGAAAATTAGACACCTCCTCACTGTAACCCGCGCACTCCTTTTTCAAAGGCATGTCCCCAAGACCTTTTGGGAGGAAGCTGTGCTAACAACTGCACATTTGATTAACCGTTTACCCACTCGAGTACTTGATCAAAAAACTCCTATGGATGTCCTCTCAAACTTCTACCCAGATTTTCGAACAACCCAATCTTTGACTCCCCGTGTGTTTGGTTGTGTAGCCTTTGTTCACATTCATACTCATCAAAGGAGTAAACTGGACCCCGTGCTCTTAAATGTGTCTTCATTGGGTATTCATCCACTCAAAAGGGATATAAATGCTATCATCCGCCCTCAAAAAAATATCTAATTTCTGTGGATGTTACCTTTCAAGAAGAAAATTGTTATTTTAGTCTCCCCTATCCTGAAGGGGAAAAGCTATTATTGGAAGATAAGGATATCCCCATTCAAAACCTCACTTTCACCCCATCTTCTTCCAGTGTACCTGGGATCTCTAATCCTCAAACTTCTGTACCATTGCATGTTCCATCTTCTTCCACTGTACCAGGGATCTATAATCCTCAAACTACTGTACCATTGCAGGTTTACTCAAGGAAAATAAATCCAAGGCAAGTCCAAGAGTTTAACCTTGTCACTGGAACTGAAACAAGGAAAGAAAGTGGTATAAATCTTCAAGATATTGACAATGTTGTAAACTGTGACGATGTTGAAGAGGTTGCCAATTCTGAATCAGATTTGGAATTGCCCATTCCTTTGAGGAAAGGAGTAAGGAAATGTACTAAACAACCTTTATATTATTTGTCTCATTTTGTTTCTTATAACAATTTATCACAAAGACACCGTGCCTTCTTGGCTAATCTTGCTAGTACAAGCATTCCAAAGATCTACTCAGAAGCAGTACAACACGAGGAGTGGAGGAAAGCAATGAGTCTTGAGATGCAAGCTCTTGACAAAAATAAGACATGGGACATGGAATGCCGATGGATCACTTGAAAGGTATAAAGCTCGCTTGGTAGCCAAAGGCTATACTCAAACCTATGGAGTGAATTACCTGGAGACGTTTGCACCTGTAGCAAAGATGAACACGGTACGAATACTTTTATCACTTGCTGTTAATTGTGGATGGGATTTGCTGCAATATGATGTGAAAAATGCATTCTTGCATGGTGACCTGGAGGAAGAAATTTATATGGAAGTTCCTCCTGGATATGAGCAAATGGGAGATAAAGTTTGCAAGTTGAGGAAAGCTTTATATGGCTTGAAACAATCGCCTAGAGCTTGGTTTGGTAGAGTTTCCAAAGTTATGATTAGAATGGGATATAAACAAAGTCAAGGAGATCATACACTATTCATAAAACATTCTAGTTCAGGGGGAGTTACACCATTGATTGTGTATGTTGATGACATAATTGTTACAGGAAACGATGTTAAAGAACATGACCAACTGAGGAAGTGTTTACTTCGGGAATTTGAAGTTAAACAACTTGGCAGATTGAAATATTTTCTTGGAATTGAAGTTGCTTATTCTCAACAAGGTGTTTTCTTATCACAACAAAAATATGTGATTGACTTACTCACTGAGACGGGGAAGATTGGTAGCAAACCAATGGAAACACCTATTGACCATAATCATAAACTATGTCTGGCTGAAGAAAGTCCTTTAGTAAATAAAGAAGCTTACCAAAGGCTTATTGGAAAGTTGATATATCTTTCTCATACAAAGCCGGATATTGCTTATGTTGTGGGAGTCGTGAGCCAATTTATGCATAATCCTAAAGAAGTTCATCTTCAAGCTGTTCATAGAATTCTTCACTATTTGAAGGGTTCCATTGGAAGAGGTTTATTGTTTAAGAAACGACATGGGCTTAATCACGGATGTAGACTATGCGGGTTCCATAAATGACAGGAAATCTACTTCCGGCTATTGTACCTTCCTTGGAGGTAACATGGAGTAAGAAACAGAATGTAGTTGCAAGATCCATCTCAAAAGCAGAGTTTAGAGCTATGGCCTTGGGCATTTGTGAATTGCTTTGGATCAAGATTATTTTAGAAGACCTGCAAATTACATGGGAGGGAACTATGAAGCTTTATTGTGACAATAAATCAGCAATTAACATTGCTCATAACCCGGTTCAACATGATAGAACCAAGCATATTGAAGTTGATAGACATTTTATTAAGGAGAAGTTAGACAGTGGTCTTATATGTACTCCGTTTGTATCAACCAATAACCAATTAGCTGACATCTTCACCAAAGGATTGAATGGCAAGTGTTTTCAAAATTTTGTTGGCAAGCTGGGAATGGAAAATATTCACTCACCAGCTTGAGGGGGAGTGTGAAAATAATCTTATTTGTCAGATATACAGCTGTTTGATATACAACTGTACTTATTTCATTTAGAAAAGTGCTGTTATGGTTACCTTGTAATTAGCCCCTAAATTATAGGGTGTAATTGTTTTCCTTATTTACTTGTATTTTTTCCTAAACTAGGTAGATAATACTGGTTATTTAAGAACCAGGATCTGTACATTTTTTGTATCAATGAAATTCATACATTGACAACAATCAAGTTTAAATCTTTGGATGGAAGATCGATGTGGTTTTCAGGGGTGTATGGACCATCATCCTCTTCGGGTAGGGATGATTTTTGGGATGAGTTGGGAGATTTATATGGCTTGTGTGGGTCATCTTGGTGTGTAACAGGCAGGGTTGAAAAAGTCGGCGATGTCGGTGACATATCGAAGTCGAGGGTGTTCGATAACGATAAAGGGGGGGGGAGAGTCGTTCTTCCCCCGTTTCGGCGACATGTCGACGATATCGGCGACATTTTGCTGGGGCCGTCAAAAAATCGCAGTAGTTTTTTCAGATCTGGCCGGAAACGAAGTTTTCTGAGTTGCAGAGAGAAGGACAAGAGAGAGAGGAGGGAGGGAGAAGGGCTTGGCGGCTGGCTTTAAAAATTAGGGTTATTTTTTGTTATAAGAGAGGAAATAGTGGGTCATGGGCTGAATTGGGCGTTTATTTGGGCTTTCAGTTATTAAGTGTCAAGTTTTGGATTCTCTTCTAACTTATAATATAAAGAGTTTTTCTAAATAAAATTTGATATTATAATATTCAAATTTATTAAAATTTATAATATTTAATGAATTTGATATAAATTTTTAAAATACTATCTACAAATATTGATGTTTATATATGTATTAAGTGATATTTTTATTTGTTTAAGTGATATTATAAAGTTGTTTATGAATTTTATTATTAAAAAAAATATTTATCAACAAACTCAACACTATTAATGACTATCTTTTATAAAAATGTTATTTTGCGCCTAAATTTCGATATTTTCAACCACTGATGTCCATATATATGTGTATTTTATTGATATAACTACTTAGAATGATGGTTTAATGTTTAATTAAGCTCTAATAAAAGTTTCATCTACAAATTCAAACTATTTTTATAGTTATCCATGATATCCGTGATTTTTCCGGAATATCCGTCGACATCGACATCGACATCGATATTCGATATCTACGTAAAATTGAGATGTCGACATCGACATCTACATCGACATTTTTAACCTTGGTACAGGTGACTTCAATGTGACGAGATTTGTATTGGAGAAATCGAATGGGGGTAGGTTCACCCGATCAATGAGATGCTTTAACAAGTTAATTGAGGATTGCGGCCTTATCGACCCACCGCTTGTAAATGGAAAATTCACTTGGTCTGATAGTAGAGAGGGAGTCATCCTTAGAAGACTTGACCGATTTCTTTTTTCTGAAACATGGAACGATTTGTGGAAAGGAAATAAACAACAGATTTGTCCAAGACTAACTTCTAATCATTGGCCTTTGTTGTTAAGTTTGGGTAACTTAAAGTGGGGACCCCCACCTTTTCGATTTGAAAATATGTGGCTAAGCCACCCTACTTTCAATCTGCATTAGGAAATTGGTGGCAGTTGGAACCGAATGGGAGATGGGAAGGAATTAGATTCATGGACAAACTCAGAAAGTTGAAACCAAAAATCAAAGAGTGGAGTAAGGAGATCTTTGGGGATGTGAGAATCTAGAAGCATGAAATCATTCGGAAATTAGAACAATTAGACAAATTGGAGGAGACTGCCTCTCTACATGAAGACGGGAGAATGGAAAGAATGAGACTACGTGGGGCTTTGAATGAGACCCTAAGGAAAGAAGACATTTCATGGAGACAAAAGTCTAAAGTCAAATGGGTCAAGGAGGGCAATTGCAACACAAGCTTCTCTCATAAAATGGCATCGTTTAGGAAAGGGAAGAATTTCATTTCTTTTCTTACCAAAGAGGATGGAAGCATAGTGAGTGAGGATAAAGATATTGTGGAGGAAGTTGTTTCCTTTTTCTCCTCCCTGTATGCCCCTCGTATGAATGCAATTGCTACTGTTTATGGTATAGATTGGCATCTGATCTCTCAAATTGAAAGAGAAGTTCTGGAAAGGCCTTTTCAAATGGATGAGGTTCGGAGGGCGGTTTTTGATTGCGAAGGGAACAAAGCGCCTGGTGATATGAATCATCCCAGCCCCAAATGTCAAAGAATTGACAATATTGAAGTCCAAGGTTTCAATCAAGAAAAGATCAAGAATCCGAAGACTAAACGAGTGAAGATTGACTTTCTTGGGCATTTACAAGGATATTGGGTTACATACATGATACGAACCCTCAAGCGTTGACGGATTCAAGAACCGGATGATGGACCCTTGAACGGAAAAGCTTGAAAACCCTTAACAATTTGAATCAACCTTTAGGCGAGGTTGGGAAGATGATGACCTAATCGATCAATCCCCTAATTCAAGAATAGGTTTCTTTAATTAAGGTTGAGGCACTTTACAAGAACAATGATCAATTGGACTTGAATGACTCTAAACATGCAATTCAAGAACATGAATTACAAAGAGGTTTTTCAAAGCAAAAGCTTAAACCAAAACAAAAAGATTTTCATTCATTGATATTCTGATTGTAAAGCTTACAAAAGAGGCTTTAAATAGCCTAATAAACCCTAGCTTGGTCGAAAATATGAAGGGAAATAAAGACCTATTAATAAAAAGGTAAAAACTAGACTTTCCTAATTCAAATTAGGAAAGTTTTCCTAATCTTTTAAACTTGGTCTCCAAGTTTGCAAAACTAAGGAAACAAAGTCAAATCTTCCCTATTACATCAATAATAAATAAAACTAAAGTAATAAAACTCAAATAAAATACTAAAATTCGAAATTGGATGAAAATAGACAAAACTACAAGTGTCAGTCGCCGTTTTTTATGTCATTTTCACTCGTTTGAATGTTTTCATGCGCGATTTTCTTTGGAGCTCTTTGAAACAAATATCCCATGAGTTTAGTAGTGTTTTAAACTCATTTTCTTCATTAGTCAAGTATGTAACCCAATATCCTTGTAAATCCCCAAGAAAGTCAATCTCACTCGTTTAGTCTTCGGATTCTTGATCTTTTCTTGATTGAAACCTTGGACTTCAATATTGTCAATTCTTTGACATTTGGGGCTGGGATGATTCATATCACCTGGTCTTGATGGTTTTTCGATGGCTTTTTTTCAAGGAAAATTGGGATATAATTAAAGGTGATTTGATGAGATGCTTTCTTGAATTCTTTGAGAGGGGAATTATTGATGCGGGAATGAACGAGACTTTTATTTGCTTGATCCCAAAGAAAGATAATGTTGAGAGGATTGGCGATTTTAGACCAATTAGCCTTGTATCCAGTCTCTATAAAATCTTCACGAAAGTCCTAGCAGGCAGAATTAGGACAGTACTTCCCTCTACTATTTCTCTAAATCAAGGAGCTTTCGTGGAAGGGATGCAAATTTTGGATGAGGTGTTAATTGCCAACGAGGCCATCGAGGACTATAAATGTAGAAAAAGGGAGGGAGTACTTTTTAAACTTGATTTTGAGAAGGTTTACGACCACGTCGATTGAAATTTCCTTGATAAAGTTCTTGTGAATAAAGGGTTTGGGTTTAAATGGAGAGCGTGGATTTGGAACTGCTTGAGAACAGTAAACTTCTCCTTCCTTATTAATTGGAAACAGAGGGGGAAGGTTCGAGCCACAAGAGGGTTAAGACAGGGGGATCCCCTCTCCCCCTTTCTTTTCACCCTAGTTGTGGATGTTCTAAGTAGGTTGTTAGATCGAGGAGTGGATAGAGGACTCATTGAAGGCTTTGAAGTTGGGAAAAATAACCTTTCACTATCACACCTACAGTTTGCATGCAGATGACACGTTGTTATTTTGCTGTGGCAATGAGACATCTTTCCAAAACATTCTCATTCAGGTGCATGGTTGAGTTAAAAGGGTTTAGGGTGTAGGGTTTAGAAATATGCTCAGAAATCAAGAAGTTGTATGTCTGGATATGGGTATTCTTTCGATATTTGAGTTCTTGGTAGGATGCTTTAAAAGCTGTCAAGTTCATTGCAGTACATCTAATCTGACTATGGCTTAACAGGGCCAATCGCTCTTTGTTGTCTTTTGGCGCTTGATCTTCCATGTTTCTTTGGCAAGAAGTTACTTTGGGAAACGGTTGACAAAGGTGAGGAATTGGGAAAGGTTCCCTGTCTCATACGTTGTAGTGTTATATTCTTTATTACGAGTATTCTAAATTTTTAAATAAGTTCCTTTTTTACTAATGCACTCGTCTAAATGTGCAAACCTTTTATGGTTGTGCCCAATAATTAAATATTAATAATATACTCTAAATCATGTCATGTCTTTTTTCCCTCCAAAATATAGATTCAGGCATTGGAGACTCTAAAGCTGATTGTAGATCATAATAACCTACCGAAATGGATTAAATTATAAAGAAGGTATTTCACTGACCTCGCGCTAATCCAAAGTCTGGTATTAGTTCAGACATGACCTCCCTAGACAGGAGTTGAAGGACATATAGTGATATAGTTTTTTTTTCTTTTATAGCAGCCCAACTTAAATGTAGGGGAAAAGTTACTTTATTAGATGCATGGCAAGGAGCATTTGACGGCCCCAAGGTGAGGGGAAAGTATCTACAATATAATGCATCCTACTGAGAATTGAAGGTGAGTTAATATTATTCATCTTTACTGAAAGTTCATCTTTCTATCCTTTTTCATTTACAATAGAAAGTTTTTCTTTTCTTGTGTGAGCATCTATTTTATTGAGAAGTACAGGAACGTTACACTTTCAGAAGTAAAATAGCTTTATTTTTTAACTAGTTATACTCGCTTATAAAATTGTAATGTAGGCAGAGGGAGAGGTGGAACACATCTACACAGAATTTATAAAAACAATTTTGCACCTCATAAAAGCCTGAGACAAAAATTAATTTTAAATTCTCACCTAGTCACCTTAGTTGATTATACATGTTTATTGTCAAACTTCAAATTTACTCGAACAATTATGTTAGTTTTCTTTGGCATATGAACAAGACTCTAATGTTTGAGATCTTAATATCTTGCTTCTTTTTCCTACTATTTTCTTAAACTGTTTTTTTTAACTATTTAATGAGTCAAACAAACTAATTATTTATGATTTTTTAATAAGAGGATCAAAATATCTTACTACTCAGAAAACAGGAGGTTTGTAATAAAATCACAGGAGAAGATCTAAACTCGTATGGATGAACAGATTCTGAATCACCAGGTAATCTCTTCCAAATTTTCATTTGAATCTACTTTTTGAAATATCTTATCTGCAGTGTTAATTGCAGAAAATTCTGCTATCATTTAACTTGAAATATCAATGAATCTCATGAACAATAAGTTATGGTCAATTATACTCTTATTAGTGCTGCTGTGGGATTGATTTTTAAACGATTTTCAGTTCTTATAGCTGTGGATATGATAGTTAAATAATGTTTTAATTTTGTTAATAAATCCTGTTTCATGGTCAAAATGTATGTTTTCTTATAATATGTCTCGTAACAGCATAATATATATATATTTTATTGTTATCATGGATTGATAATGACTAATGGAAAAGCGATTTTGGCCCAAGATACGATGACAGGGAGGGAGTTAGGCTCATTTCTTGCTCATAATACTCCAGCTGGGACAAAAAAGTGAGTGAAGTTTAATTCACTTCTGAAATGAGTCGGTGTTACCAATGACTCGATACCAGGCTGCTACCGAATGAAGTTCGCCTTCCTGCCTTTTCTTATAATAGAAGCAAGGAAATCTGATGCTGTTTTATGGAAGCCTACATTTGATCGGGTGATTATTTATTTATGACAAGGTGAGTACTATGATTGCGTGGCTTGTAGATAAAGTGAACATGATTATGCACACATGGAAATTAAAATTTGTTATGCTTATTGGTAATTTAAACGTAGTTCAATTATGCTTTTTGTTAAATGTTATGAAACTATTATGACACATTTTCATATTTTTGTAGGCTGCCTGAATGAAATAACACCTTCCTTCATGGTTATGGAAACAAAGAGATTTACGATTTTGAGGTATAACATGCGATGCGAGTGAGCAATGGATTTTTTTGTGTTGATGTGAACTAAAAGCTTTATGAATTTATTTACCTGTCATAGAATAAAGTGTTTATGGTTTAATTATGAGGCATATAGTTTACATAAATTGTCTATAATAACATATTTTTTTAGTAGCACTACTTTTGATTTATTCTCCAAATGTCATTTTTCATTTAATTCTCACATAATTCTTATTTCTTTTTCTATTCGCACGTTGTCTTCTTCCTTTTACCAGATCTTGTTTTCTTTTGTCCTTCCCTAGTTCTCGTGATTTCCATACTTTTCTCTTTGGCGATTTTGTTTTCCTCTCTTTTCTTGCTTGATTTCATGTTGATTCATCTTTTCATGCTGATTTCATTCGCCCTGATTACAGCTGCCATTGCTGAGAATTGACAGTTTATACCAGGATTGTTTTCCCAATTACAGCTGTCATTGGTTGAAACAGAGACAAGTTCTATTCTTGAGGACGCTCTTCATATAATATGTTGCAATAACAGATGGTTCTACGAAGTTTTCTAGGAGTTTTGATAAAATAAATTACATGTATGATCTTTATTCTTTTCATATATTTCATCATTTTTGTTCTATTTTCCCTTTTTTTGTTGAGTTTTCAAAATACTTATAACGGGCTCGTGTTTTTTTAGGCATGTTTTATAGGTTGTTGACATTGAACTTCTGGATCATATTCTGCTCCGTAGCCTTTTTAGCCATTCGGCTGACGTATTTTATAACATTTCCATCATTTTAATTCTTATCTTAAAAAGAAAACATTCCCATGATTTTTTTTTTTGGTTGAACTCCATTGCCTCTACTGGGGTTTTGCACTTGGCCCACTTGGTCTTTATTTATTCTTTACTGTTAATTTAATTGTTTCGTATCTTAAAAAATAAAAATAAAAATCATATCCTCTTATTATCTTGTGATAGTACCTTATGTTTTTCCTCATCACCTACATTCTAAAAAAGAGGACATTCTCACTCAATTAGTTGGCATCATCATGTATTATGTTGTCTGGTATAAGCAAATAAAACCAGGTCTTCATCTTAATAGCTTGAGAAAAAAAATTCTTTAGATGGTTCAGTTTTTGTTTATGATCTCCCAATAGATGACTATGTTCGAAGGTTTGGGTCATTATTATCTTCATGGTGGCTTGTTTTTGTTGTTCATTATAGGTTTTTGGTCTATATGCTTTTAATCTCATAAATCATTCAGGGCTATGAAATTGAGCAGAGGATTATGGTTCATTGCATTTTTAACTGATCTACCGGTGAAAAGGTTAGATGTGTTGATTTCTAATGGTGGAGCTTTACAACGGTGTCCCAAATAGAGGCTTCCCAAGTTGTGAGATCTGGGCGGTGGGTTTTTCGAAGTGCGGTGCTCGACGCTACTACATTGGCGGTGGACGGAGAAATTAAATGGAGTTTTTTTTTTAATAAATGGAATTTTGAGGTCATTAGTTCTTCAAATTTATGAAAAAAATCGATGAAGGGAGTGATGGCATCATCGTTTGAACTAAATAGATTTTAGACTTTTTTGAATGAGATTATCTTTACGTTTTGATTCAATGAATTATTGACTTAATTACCATATACCAAAAAAAAAAACATGATATTGTTTTTAATTCAATAAATTATTAGATTAAATTGAATAATTTATTGAATTAAAATTACTACAATTGAGATATGTGATATTGATTTTAATTCAATTAGTTATTGAATTAAATGGATTACTTTATTAATTAAATTACTACATGATATTGATTTTAATTCAATAAGTTATTTAATCAAACAAAATAATTTATTGAATTAATTATTATATACAATTGAGATACATGATATTGATTTAAATCAATAAGTTTTTGAATTAAATGGAATGAGTTATTGAATTAATTATTTTAAATAACTAACATACCTAATATTCTATCTTTTGAAGAAAAAAAATACCTGATATTAAAGCTAATTTTAATTCAAAAAGTTATTGACCAAAGAGAAATTTTTATTGAATTAATAAACCTGGAATTTTAATTCAATAAATTTATCGAATTAATAAATGAGTGGTATTTTTATAGTTTTAGTGAAAATGATTAACTCTATAATTTGAGAGAATATCATTTGGAGAATCATGAAAAATGGCTACTATGAGAGGACTTAACTTTATTAAATATGTCATTTGAGTCTTCCCTATAATTTATGTATCAAACTATATGTATGTGTTTGTGTTTGACAGTGTTTCAATACACATGGGTTGGGTTGATTAGTCCTATATAGTAAGCCTAAATCAGACCGTCTCTTATGTGTGGCACGTCAAGTTGTGATAGGCAGGAACGTATCAAGTGAATAGTTGGAAACCACTCTATCACCCTCTAAAATTGAGCAAGTCCGAACGATTAAGGTACGCTCTAAGATCTTATCGAAACTCTGCTAAAAATTCTACTGACTTGATCCTCGGAGTGCAGTAATCGATACCACACCGATGATATTTCCTTTCACAGACTCACGATTTCAGGTGATACATTCTTTGTCTATACTCGTTTGGAGCACATGTGGAGCTGACGTGTTAATCAATCAGCTTGAAGAAGTACATTAGAACATATTTAATCTAGTTCTCTCTATTTCAGAGACCTGATTGAAAGTAATGTAAAGGATTGTTTGACGTGTTTTTTTCAACTCAATCTCTTGCCTTTTTCATGTCGGTCTAATGCGAGAGAATAAGATAAATGATAAAATGAAAAATGAAAAATAAAAAAGTACGAGTATGATACAAGAACTTTTATAACTTTAGATCCAACTTATTTAATCTTTACCATTCATTTTTAGCCTTTTTTACCTCAACTATTTAAAGAATTCTAATTTAATATAAACTATTAGATTATAATCTAAATTTTAAATCATTGATTTCAAATCACAACTAAATGAATTTAGATTTTTTTTTTAAATCTAACATTGTCAGATCACTATTCATAATCTGAAAAATTGGGATACTTGATTCACTAATCACATTTCTTTTATTGTGATAGTCTTCTTTAAATACAATTACTCAAGTCAATCTTATTGTCATTTCATATTTTGAATGTGATCATTTTTTATATTATTTAATTATGATCCTGTTTGTATTAATTTTCCTTAATGTGATTAAATGTAAGTGTTGTCTTTTAAATGCGATCGTTCTTGATCGCCGTTTATATGTGTTTTTTTTATTGATATTTCTATATGTGATTATCGTTCTTTATATGTGTTTGTAATTTTTAAACAGAACTTATCTTAAACAGCATAAATTTACATACTAATTACTAAAATGTCGGAACTTTTTTAAAACTACACAAATAGCATAATTATAGATCAATAAATAATTAGACTATATTTTATTATTTTTCATGGATATTTTCAATGGATTTTTTTTTTTCTTTTTAAAGTTTCAGTTCAATAATTTATCGAACTATTTGATTGTTTTTCATTATTATTTTCAATGAATTTATTGAACTATACTTATGCTATTGAGTAATTTTAAAAAGTTATGACATTTCAGTAATTAGTATGCAAAATATGTTACTTCAGTAAACCGTCCCTTTTTTTTAATGTATTCTAAATGTGATCGTTTGTTTTTAAATGTGACCGTTCTTTTTTAATTGCTATCTATGTTTTTTTTTTATATAATTGTCATTTTTATGTGTTTGTCATGATTTTTATTTTTAAAATGTGGTTAAATGTGATCATTCTCAGATTTTTATAAGTGTTTCTCATTGATATTATTAAGTTAGATTGGTTTTGTTTTTTCAAAATGTCATCGACTTTCTTTAGACATGGTTGTTGTATTTCAAATGTGATCATTGTCTTTTGAATGTGATTGTCATTAATTGTGGTGTGATCATTTTGTAACCAATTAAATTTTATATCAATGATCGACAATCCAATATATGTGATCTCATACTCATTCAAACTTAAATTTGTGAGAAACAAAACTTTTCTGTGATCGGTCAATGATTGTTCAAAACATGTGATTATATATTTGAGATCGGCTAATTTAATACATGTGATCCTAAATTCTTTTAAATAGAAATTTCTGATCGATTATGTTATCTATGTGATCACTTAATCAGTAAACATTGTTTTTATGATCGTATATGTGATCTAATATCAAATTTAAAAATCTAATAAAAAAATCAATAATGACATACTTAGATCTTCAATTGACTGTGAGAATTTGATACTAAGATAGTCAATTGAGGGAGGAAAACAAAAAGAAAATCTGACGTAAAGCTTATGGGAAGTTTGAGAAATATTTTTGGACTATTATGCCCTTTTCAAAATCTTCAAATTACTTACATACCATTATATATACCCTTTTCAAATGCCTTAATTACTAAACATACCATTAAATATTTATATTTCACTTTTTATTCAATGAGCATTTATATTTTTAGACAATTATATCATTTTTTTAATAGTTAAAAAAATCAATAAAATTATATTTTTTTATTAGGTACAATTATAATACTTTCATTAAAAATAATAAATGAATATTTTATTTTTAATTCATGTAAATTATATTTTAAGTAAGTGAATAAACCTTTTTTTAATAATTAAAAAAATCAATAAAATTAGATTTTTTTATTAGGTACAATTATAATACTTTCATTAAAAATAATAAATGGATATTTTATTTTTAAATTCATGTAAATTATGTATTAAATAAGTGAATAAACTAAAGTTATATATACAAAATTAATAACATTTTGTAAATTTACAAAAATGTTATTTATTAAAAATAATATGTTTATTCAACTTAAATCCATTATAGTTCATGAAAAAAAAGTTAGAGAAGTTGCCAACATGAGCATAACTCAAGTGGTTAGGTATCTGCTCCATTCCCATGAGGTCGAAGGTTTGAGTCTCCCCTCCCCCAATTTGATGTAATATCTAAAAGAAAGTGAGAGAAGTAAACTATTTGCTATGAAAATGTGAATTTTATAGACCTTCAAAAGTTAATATTTTAACAATTTTGGGAAAAAAATGTTTTAAACCTTTTTCATCCTTCATATTATCCTTAAAATTACAAAATATTTCATTCATGACTTTAATATTTAAAACCAATTTAAGAAGAATACTACAAATAAATATTATAAATTGATTATATTACTTCTCCATATTTAAGCTTTTTGTCTTATGTGTTTTATCTAAATGACAAAAGATATCATTCCATATTTTTAATGTTTAAAAATAAATAAATTTGGGTAAAGTACCCCTTTAGTCCCTGAGTTTTGGAGGTCGTGTCTATTTGGTCCATGCGTTTACAATTTGTGTCTAAGTGGTCCCTGAGTTTTAGATGTCGTGTCTATTTGGTTCCTGTGTTTCTAATTTGTGTCTAAGTGGTCTCTGAGTTTTGGATACTGTGTCCATTTAGTCTCTAGATTTTCAAGAACTATTAAAAATAAGTTTAATTGGTGCTTAATTTAACGTATTCGTTAACTTCTTATCATATTATTGACTTAATGCTGACATAATGTGTTTAATTGGTCAAAATACGAAGATAGGAATAACCCTTTCATCAATCTAAACCTAAAATTTGACATAATTATTATTCTCATATCAATATTTTGATCAACTAAACATTTTATGTCATCGTTAAGTCGATATTATGTGAATGAGTTATCAAATTAAGAAAGAATTCAATTTATTTCTAATAATCCAGGGGCTATTTATACACAAATTAAAAACTCAGGGACCAAATAGACATTGAAACACGGGGACCAAATAGACATAATATCCAAAACTCAGGGACCACTTAGACACAAATTGAAAACGTAGAGACCAAATAGACACGAGCTTCAAAACTCAGGGACCAAATGAGTACTTTACCCAATAAATTTTATGAAAAAAAATTTCAATAATGGTTATTGATCGACAATGGTAATACTTCAAAAAAATGATTTATTAAAGGGTGATATAATTTAATTTTAAAAAAAAAAAACTAAAAAAAAAACACAAATTGTAATATAAAAAAAAGTTAAAAAAAAAACATAACAAAACATAATTTCTTGAATTAGTAATGGTATAATATTTAAATAAAATTATTTTTATAAAGAAAAAGATAAAGAAATTTAAAAAAAAAATCAAATAAAAAATCTCATCGACAAAAATACATATACACCATTATTTCAATAAAATATAATTTCTAGAATTATAATTAAAACTAGAATAAATAATTTAAAAATAAATAAATTGACTAAAAAAAGATTTATAGATAGTTGGAACAAAAGGTTTATTAACTTAATCAGGTCGTATAAGTCTTTAAAAATAAAAAAATAAAAAAAATTAAAAAATAAATAAAGATGAAAAATAAATAATCAATCACATATAATTCATTAAAATAATAAAATATATAATGCTAATAACTTTTAAAATTTAACATTTTTTTTAATTCAATAATGAAACATAAACCATTACTAAAAATATTAACACATAGAGAAATTGATATTTTTCAATAATTTGTTTGACATTAATTCGTGTGATAATGAAGGTGGAAGAAACGAGGAAGAAAATATAGAGTTTTGAGCCAAAATTCCACTCTATTTCTGGCGCTCATTGCCTTGCCTGCCGCAATCTAGCGAACGCATTGTCTACGCTGTGAGCGCCAAAAAAGCTTAGAACGTGAGTAATGGCTTCCTCTTCCTTCCTTCCTTCCTTTTTTGCATGTTTTTTTCTCTTCTATTTATCGCATTCTTCTTCTTTGTTTTTTTTTTCTTCTTGTTTGTAAATATGCCAACTTTTCACCCCATTGATGGAATCTGCCTGTTCAATTTTTTTTTTATTTTTTAATTTGGGGTTTATTTTTTAGGGTTAATTCTTGCTGTTTATTTAAATAATTGGAATAATGAAAAAGATACTTTTTTTTGGTAATGATATTTGTTGCTATAAATCCTAAGGAACTTCTATCAAATGCCTTTCCACTTTGTTATCTAATATTTGCTTGCATTGGATATAATAAGCATTTTGATTGAGACTTAACTTGAGAGAGAGATTTTGCCAGTTTGAATATTATGATCATTTTCATATTATGTTTGAAAAAAATGTTCCAAACAAGTGAAACGATCGAGCCGAGAATGCCGATTTGTGAAGCAATATCTGTTATGGGAAAGGTCTCTGTTCTTACCCATTTGGGTGTCATCCACAGAAATTCTTCTCCTGTTAATTCCTTATGGGAGAAATCTAATAGAATCCCCTCCTGTTTGGGAAAAAAGGGTTATTGTAAAATCTTATAATTGCCTTTTCAATAGCATTATCTTTTGTGATGCTTATACCCTCTTCTGAAACTAGTTATGTGATAAAAAAATTTGGTTCTCCTGGTAGATGAGAGTTTATGAAAGGTGTATTCTCTCTTGAGTTTCTTTCTTCTCTGTTTGTCTTCATCATATAGTATGGTTTTCTCCTCCCTTTTGATCAAGATTTTGGAACTCTCTTGTAATTTCGTTGTCTGATCAAAGGTGCATTTACTTACTCCTTGATCTTTAATTTCAATAATTTTAGCTTGGACATGAGCTTGAATCCAGCCCAACCTTGAGGATTTTCCTCCTGCCACCAAGTCTTCACCAATTTTCATTGATATAGAGGATGCCTCTTTACGGGTTTCCATCACTGTGACATCTTTCGTCCCATATCTACCGAAAGCTTATGCATCAATCCAGCCTATGTCATTTGAACTTCATAGATTTTCTATATTTCTTCTATCTGTTGACTTGAATTTTTTCTTGGTGAATTAGGATTTCCAAGTAGGATTTTCTGACTATGTTCTTAATTTTTTATCACTTGCTATGGTCGTCAATCCCCTTACATTGCAGGATAGAATTCTCTATGATGCTTGTGGTTCCACCCTTCCATTTTGTAGTTTACTGTTGACACATCAAACTTTATCAATTCTCTACTTTCCTGGGATTTCTTCTACCTTTCTTTCTTTAGGTGTTCTTGGTTTTGGAATAGGCTCTTTGTTTCTTTAAGTAGTCAATTAATCCATCCTGAGTGACTTCTCTGCACTAACTGAGCCTCTTTAGGCAATGGGTTGGGGAGATCCTTCCTCGTCTAGAAAGGGGATGATAGCCTTCCTTGCCTCTGATAGTGTCCTGTCCTTTACTTTGTGTTGCTGGTGCTTCTGTCAAATTCATTACTTAGGAACTTCCATTTTTAATACTGTAAAAATTGTCCACTAATTCATTTGGCTTTTTGCCGCCAATGTTCGTTTCCTTTATTATTATTATTATTTGGTTGATGACTTCTTGATTCTGTATGGATCTATTTAGGAGTAAGTAATTGTTCCTTGTGGGTTCAGATGGTGATGCTTTTCTGGTTATATTATATGACCATAAATTTCTTGATTTTATTTTAAAAAGATATGCTTGACATGTCTTAGCTTTGTGGTGTAAAACATCGACATGACAGTTTAGCATTTTCCTAATCAAATGTTTTTTCCCACTAGTAGTTCTGTTCAACACATAGTTCTTATCTTACCTTGATGTTCCTTAAAAGTCACTATATTGTGTGTGATTGGTTAATACTTGGGAAATTTCCATGATTTGATTTTTGGTACAGTTCAAGAATACAACTTCCATTTTGTCACTCCGATTCGTTAAGAATACAACTTCCATTTCCTCCAATTGTATGATATGATTACCGTGTGAAAATTACTGAACATCATTCTCAATGGGCCATTTGTATACATTTTCCTTCAAAGACTTCTGTTTTGCTTGGTAATTTTGTTTTGCATGCCTGTATTTGATCTTGGGACTTGTTTATTCCTTATCACCCCTGGTTGATGATGGGGCTTATTTGTTTCAGCTCCTAAACATGGAAAGCGTCAGAAATTTAATCCTGAAGTATATGAAAATTAGAGGACCGTATACGAGAACACAATTGTTCAAGAAGGATGAGAATGTAACGGTGATGCTGTCTCGCTATTTGTGCACATCGACAGGAACAAGCTCTGAGCAAATAGTTGATCGAGTGATTGGATTGGTTAAGAAGTTTGATAAAATTGAAGCCTCTAAGGTAGTCAGTCCAAAGTTATCCAATTATGTTAAATTTAAAGTTGTATTCACTTGTCAGGATGATAGGAATCTAAACTAGTATTCATATTGAAATAAAAAAGAGAGCAAACCGGGAAGAAATTTGAGACCCTTCCCTACTGTTCTCTCCCAATTCCAAAACACTTGGAAATACACCATACAATATTTTTGCACAACTCTCACTCTCTAAAGCCACACTATTTATAACCCTCATCCCTCATAACAAACTCACTCTTAATTAATCAACTAATATATACCCCTATATGATACCCTGATGCGGGCTTTTGCGGATTCTTCTATTTTATCTTATCCTATTAAGTATTAACTGCTATATCATTTTTTTTTTCTGGAAATAATTTTTATATACTTGTTGAAGTTGAAATGTTTCTTAATTTTTGTGTGGATCTGAGCAGGTTACTGAAACGGCTAATTTCCAGAAAGACTTGAGCCTGGACAGCTTGGACACGGTGGAGCTTGTTATGGCGTTTGAACAAGAGTTCTCCATTGAAATCCCTGATGAGGAGGCAGATAAGCTTACCTGCTGTGCTGATGTTGCAAAATACATAATTTCCAGAGTTGAGGAAAACAAAGGGGAGAAACCCTGAGCCATTTTTAGTTTTGGTTCATATATATGTCCATGGTGTCCACACATTAGCCATGTTTTTTTTTTTTTTTTTGCTTTTTCCACTCACCATTTCACCTCTGTGGAGATCTTTTTATATATTGGCTCATCTTTCATTGGGATTAGATCCATCAGAGCATATGATCTCCTTGGCTTATAATCATAACTGATTTCTGATAATACAATTGCAGATTTGTGGCATGATATCTTTCACTTTTTAGTTTATTACTCACTCCTACCCAAAAAAAGTATAGTACTACGATAGTATAGAGCCACTCCCTGCTACCTCATATTGTATAATTGTTATCAATAAGAAATTACTTTATTAATTAATTTATTTTAATGGGACTGAGACCTACTATAATTTCACATATCCATTTCTTTTAGATATTATTTCACATGGGAGAAGGAAAGACTCAAAATTTTGATCTTATGGAAGTGGTTGTCTAATCAGTTGGGCTATGCTCAGATTGACAATTTCACATATCTATATATTATAGAAAGCAGTATGGGTAACTTACTACTATACTACGTGGTATTAGAAATTTTTTCCGTGTGAGAAAATATCTATTTATGCAATCTTAATATGTTCTAATTAAATGTATTAAAAAACAAGTAGAAATACGAGGGTGGAGCACACTCAATAACTCATTGTTGTGACTTCAGCGCCAGCGGACGGTATGAGCTATAAATAGTCTACACCCAATTCATTCAGTTGGCTAGATAACTGCTTTTACCAAGAACTCTGTTGGTTACTACTTTCCTTATTTATACAAGCTTGCAGGGGTTTAGATGTTTTGTGCTGCAACTTAAGGATGCCTGAAGTATATGTTCGGATGCCGCTTCCAAATGATGATAATTGTACTCGTTTATGTTTGGCGATATGAGCAGGTTTGCAGCGTGCGTTCTTCGGTACCCGAAGAATCTTAATGTAACAAGATTTTTCAAAGCTGTGTAATGCATGAAGATGGGACGGAATGTCGATAATGAAGTCTCCAAATTCATCAGTGACTCCATGTACCCAATCTGAGGATTTGGTCTTCTTGCCAGTGTTATGGCAATTTATGCCAACCACAGCACCTGCAGTCATCAATTTAATTTCGATGAAAACATTGTCTATGATTTAATAATGCTGATTGGTTTATCTAATGGATAGGAACAAACTCGCTTTAATTTCCAAGCTATTGCTTTTTTTATTTTTTAAAGTTTCATATATGTTTATCAAATCTAAGAAATTGTTAGTAGAACAACTTCAATTTTTAAAAATAAAATCCTTCTCAGTGTAAGAGATGCCAAATCTAACAATAATACCTTTTAGGTTGATAGCAATTATGTATATTGTGTGCAATACACCCGTTCAAACTGCCATGTATTTTTATTTTATTTTATTATTATTTTTTTTTTAAATTACTTTTGAAATCTTAGTCAAATAAGAAATATGGATAAATGCAAACCAAATGATTTAGTTTACTGGATTTGTAAATCACCCTTAGTGATTTAAAAATGATTTTAAACACGTTTGTGGTTTGTAAAATTATAGAATTATGCTCATCTACTATTTAGTTTTGATAAATTTTGGACACATGTTTCAATTCAATTAAAATAATAAAAAATATGTGTGTGAATTTTAGATTTTTATACTATTTTTTACAATGACATACTCTATAAACTAAACTCGTATGTTAGTTTTTTTTTATTAATTATAATGAAATTGGAACATATGACAAGCATAAAATAAACACATGTTCGAATTTTATTAAAACTAACTAATAGAGGGGCGTGATGATTTATAATTTTATAAATCACACGAGTTTGAAATCAATTTGAAATCGCAAGAGTGTAATTTATAATCAAACAAACTAGAGAGGTTTGATTTAGAATTATCCCTATAAACATGGGCTCTTATTTTTTTAATTTTTTTTTAAAAATAAACAAATGGTTAAACAATTTAATTATTTGTTAAAAAACATGAAACAAAAAATAGAAACAAAAGGATTATAATGAAGCTCTGAATATTGTTTGATAATGATTTTGTTTTTGGCTTTATAATTTTAAAAAAAACAACTTAACCACGAATAATTTCTTTAATCTGTTTTCCTACTTTATAAAAAGAATTCTTAACCAAATTTCAATCTTTTTTAAAGTTTTGAAAACTTTATAATGGGACTTTTTAAAAAAAAAAATATTAAAAAAACTAGGTTACAAGATAAAGAAGTTGTTAATAAAAAAACTTTATTAAATATAATAAAAACCAAAACCAAAACCATTATATAACTTGTTTTTGTTATTATTTCTTCTCTATATTTTTTTCAAGACAACGGAACAAATAAAATGTACTGAAAATTGAATCCCTTCTCCTTATATACATGATCTAAAGGAAGGTTTCCATAATAAAAACACACAAACTTGTATATATAAAAAGTTCAAGAGAAAGAAAACTCAAAATATATGTTCATTGAATCCTTTAACTATTAGCCAACACGAGCAACCTGCTCCCCCCTTCCCATGAGGTCGAAGGTTCGAGTCTCCCCTCCCCCAATTTGATGTAATATCTCAAAAAAAAAAAATCCTTTAATTATTACAGGTCGCTATCACATTATGATCCCGTTATTGCGCAAAATCCATTATATCCACAAAGGTCGCAACCGCAATTTAAAACCCGGGTTTATACTTGAAAATTATTTACATCAATATTATGGATATAATAAAATGTCAAAAACATTTCATATTGGAAAAGGAAGGTAAAGAGATGAAAATGAACCTGAAACAGGCCATGCATGAAGTTGAGATTCAGCATGCAAACAAGCTTCACAAAGAACAGAACCTGTTACTAAAACAGTAGATAATCTTTCTTCACCATAACCAGCCATCTTTCTAAATTCTTCTCCATTTGAAAGATCAACTAATGGATTCTCATCTTCGATAATCACGGCGAAACCATGCCCGAATTCGAACAAGAACAACAAGAACAAAGTTAACCAAATTTCTTTTTTGAAGCCGAAAAATTGAGTCATCTTTTTTTTTTATCACGTAAAGATTCAAAGATATTAATTATGAGAATCAATATGAGTTTTATGACAGATTTGAAAAAGAACTATTGGTTTTGGTTTGTTATAAAGCATCGTGGAGTGGACATATATCTCCAAATTACGAATATAGCCTTTTGGGGTTTGACCTGTTTGGTTGGTCAACTATTTCATTTTCAAATATGAAATTACAATTTTAATTCACATATGGGCAATTTTCTTTTTTGAGGAATTTCCAAAGATGACATTTTTTAATAAGTATTTTAAAAAGTAGCGAATGGTTAAAATAATTTCAGAAATAATATTTTTTTTTCAAAAGCATGGTGGGTCAGTTTTTGGAGTGAAAAGAAATTATTTCAAATATCATAATTTTGCATATTAATTACTTAAATATCAAAACATTTTAAAAATTACTTAAATAGCTGTTTTTGTTATTTTTCAATGGATTTATTAGTTTTTTACCCTGTTTAGTTGGTTTTTGTGACAAATAATAATTCTGTAATTGACCTCTGAATCAAATTTGTTTAATATTTTGCTATTTTAAAAAATATCAATTAGTGAAATGTTATTTTTGAAAAACTAAACATCTTTATTATTTTATTGAAGAAAATGAAGGGAAGGGTAAAAGGGTCTTATAGAGGTAACCTGGTTTAGAATAGAAGACGTTGGTAGTTGGAAAGGGAAGTTAAAAAGTAGGTCAATAGCCTACGCATAATCTTGAGTCTTGTCCCCTACGTATACATATTTATATAAAAAAAAATATAAAATAATAATAATAATAATAATGAAGTTGGTTTACCAAGCTTTAAGATGAAACAATAAATTGTTGCCTCAAACCACAAACTTTTAGCTAAGGATATCCAGAAATTCAAGCCTGCCTCAACTATAACTTCATCATCTTTTTCTTCCCTTTGCGTTACTTTCACAAATGTTTTTTTTTTCTTTATAAGAATTTTCCAATGGTTGTTGACCTGCATGGAAACTTTGAAGAAGCACTTAAACACGAAATTTTGAGGGTTAATATAAGAGATGGACTAAGAAAATTGAAAAAGAGCCAATGAGTTGTTTTGGTAGCTAGAATATTTTTTTTTTAAGAATTATGATTGGATGATTTATAAATTTTAAGGTTATTATATATTTGAAATCACTATTTATAATATTTAGTTTAATCATTCATATCAACATGCCACTTGTGAGTATATTAAGTTAATATATTTAAGTTTAAGGCAAAATGCAAACACACCCCCTATAATTAAAAAAAATGAAAATTTATTATCCTTATAGTTCTAAAATGTAAAATTTATCCACAAAAAAAATTCTTCATTTTTATAGATTTGGCCCATGAAAGCCATTAGAATGGGAAAAAGGATTGACAATTGATGAGAAATGCAGCTCCCATAGGGTAAACAAAGTTGCATTAAATAGGGAGAACAATAGGACACGTCTAAGACAAGCATAGGAAAAGAAAAGGCAACCTAAAGTATACATCTAGACAAGAGAAAATACATGGAAAAAATAAAAACTAATTTCTATTTTTCTTCATCCCCCGCAAGCGAACATTCTTCGAGAGAATGGTGAGCTTGACTTTCAGATTGACAAAACGAGCTGAAGGCAAGGGTTTCGTCATGATGCCAGCATGCAAGTTGCTTGTTCAAAACAGGTTCACGCACAAAATGTTGGTCAATCTCTATATGTTTGGTTCTTTGATGCGTTACGGGATTCGCAGCTAAGTATGTAGCACTGATGTTGTCACAAAGTAGCACAGGTGGAGAAGCAGATGAAAATCCAAGTTCCTTAAGTGCAACTTCTACCTAAATAATATCAGCAGTGGCGTTGGCCATGTCCCGATATTCTGATTACGAGACACACGTTACTTTAATGAAGACCAAGAATTTAAATTGTTGCCAATAAACGTACAATAGCCACTAGTACTTCTCCGGTTGTCTGAACAACTTGCCTAATCGGCATCAGTGTAACTCAGAATTGATAGATTGGAAGGAGTAAAAATCAAATCATAAGACGAGGTGGAGTTGAGATATCATAAAATTCTTTTTACAACTTGCCAATGAGGCATCGTAGGAGTATGCAAATATTGACAGACCTTGTTCACAGGAAAACTTAGGTCAGGCCTTGTAATTAATAGTACAATATTGTAATGCTCCAGCAAGGTTTTTGGATCGTCAAAAAGGGGGTTGTCATTTAGACTTAAAGATTTCCCAGTGGCCATAGGAGTGAAAATGGCTTTTTAATTATGCATTCTAACTCTTTGTAACAGGTCACAAAATATGGGATTAATTAGTAAAAGCATCCGGATTTAAAAAAAATTTGGCAAAAACATCTACCCTAGAAAGTATTTAGTAAAAACATCCTGTTTTGACTGGTCAGACTTCAAATACGTAGTCAAAGACTACGTATCCGACGTGGCATGCTGACGTGGCAGGTTGGCTGGGCAGATGGAATACACGTAGGATGCGTAGTCGTGAACTACGCATCCCATTCATAGAATGTGTAGTCAAAGACTACGCATTCTTTGAAAAATTAAAAAAAAAAAAAAGCAGCAAGCAGAAAGGGCAGCGTGCAGGACTGGCAAAGATGGCCAGTCTGCCAGATGCGTAGTCTTTGACTACGCATCTATAGTGAATGCGTAGTCAAAGACTACGCATCCACTTAAGCAAAACAGAACGCCTCTGGAACAGAGGCGTTCATTCTCTCGGCTGGAAAAGAAAAAAAAAAGCAGCAGCATTTTTCTCTCAACGTTTTTTCATTTTCTACTTCAGATCTGGACAGATTTCAAGTGATAAAGGTAAGTTTTTCATGTTTTTTGATAATGTAGGTAGTTATTTTGTATTTATTTCTCTCAAACTTGAATTTAGTTGAGATTTTGAGATACTTTGATATACAATTTGTAGGTCGATTTTGTTCGTTTCCGGCGGAGATTCATCTTATTTCTAAGCACTATTCTTCAATCTCAATCAATTTCAAGAATATTGGTAAGTTTTGTGTAATATATTTAATTTTTGCTATGATTTTGATAGAAAATGTTATTTAGAGATTTGAAAATTATGATAGAAAATGTTATTTAGAATTAATATATTATAATTTTTAGCATGATTTTGATAGAAAATGTTTGTTAGGAAATTAAAATTTTTGATAGAAAATGTTATTTAGAATTAATATATTATAATTTTTAGCATGATTTTGATAGAAAATGTTTTTTAGGAAATTAAATTTTTTGATAGAAAAGTGTGATTTTCAAATATTATTTAGATTAATATATTAGAATTTTTGTCAATTTTTTGATAGAAATTGTCATTTAGGAATTTGAAATTTTTGATAGAAGAGTGTGATATAAAATGTGATTTAGTAAATTTGTATGTTTATTGAATTTATTTATTATTGTGTGTTTAGGTTTTGGATTGATTTAATGGATGATAGATTGGTGTCATTATTGTGTTATATGAATGGAAGTATAATTGAAGGAAATAATGGGATTGAATATGATAAACCAGGCAAGTCGAGTGTTGAATGTTCGTAGCGATGTTGGGTTTGATTCATTCATTGAGTATGTATGCCAAAATCTTGACTTAGATAGAAGTTTACCTGGGTTGGAATTTGTTTATAGATATGGGTCAAGAACACCTTCGGGTAATGTATGGTTTATGCCTCTATTTATTCGTAGTGAAAATGATCTCACTTTTATGATGAACTGCTCACCTTCTCCACAACACCTAATAGAATTGTTCATTACAAAACCGAGTGTTGGGAGTCAAATGTCAAGTAGTTCTAGAAATGTAGTGAGTGAGAGTGAAGAGGTAGAAGATAATGATGATGATGATGATGTTGGAAGAAAAGATATAGATGATAGTGTAACGGGGGTATGTGAACCATTTGGACGTTTTCGTTCAATACCAGCATCAAATGATGAAAATGTTGAAATAGACATGTTTACTGATGAAGAAGAAATTGATGAGGGCGATGGGCGTTTACATGAGGTTCCTTCAACTTCCATGTCTGAACTAGATATGGATTACATAAACTCAATGACTGCCATGGGTCTTCAAAATGTAGAAGGAGGAATGTCTGACGAGTTGAAAAAAGGAAAGACTTTTGTCTCGAAACAGGATGTTAAAAATGTTGTAAAGAGGCATGCCATACTTGGGCACCATCATTTTGATGTAGTGCAATCAAACAAAAAGCTATGGGTCGTTCAATGTAAGAAATATGGAGATGGTTGTGAATGGAGGCTTCGTGCAATACCTCGAAAATCTCATGGAAAGTGGGAAATAACACAATATTATGGTGTCCATACTTGTATTTATCAGAGTTATTCACAAGATCATGAGCAAATTGATTCGAAATTCATTGCCAATGAAGTGAAACAACTTGTCAAGAACGACCCAAGTATTAAAATAGTTTATTTACAAGACATTTTGAACAAAATTTTCGAGTATAATGTGAATTATTGGAAGGTGTGGGATGGGAAGAGAAAGGCAGAAGAAATGTTGTATGGGAATTTCAAGGATTCTTATAGATTGTTACCAAAGTGGATGAATATTCCGAAAATGACAAACTCGTACCGTGGTGGTTAAGTGGAGGCTTGGAAGAATGGAAGAAAGGGGAGATAGGATGTTTGAAATGGTATTCTGGTCATTTGGTGCAGTGATAGAAGGTTTCAAACATTGTAGACCGATTATACAAATTGATGGAACATTTTTAACAGGAAAATATAAGGGGAAATTGTTGATTGCTACAGCTATTGATTCGAATGGACACATCTTTCCACTCGCTTTTGCAATTGTTGAGGAGGAGAGTGCCGATTCATGGGGTTAGTTTTTATGGCATTTGCGACATAGTGTTACTGATAGGGAGGGTATATGTTTGATATCTGATACACACAAGGGAATTATAGCTGCTGTGAATGATGCGGATAATGGTTGGGCCGGAGCCAACAAAGACATCATAGATTTTTCCTACGTCATATTGCGAGCAATTTTAATCACAAGTATAAAAATAAGCAATTGAAAAGTATGGTGTATGCACGGTGAGCACAACACCAAGTCCGTAAGTTTGAGGCATGTATGAATGAGATCAAAGATATAAATCCCAATTGTTTATGCTTTTTTGATTCTCTTCACTTAGACAAGTGGACATTATCCCACGACCGGTGGTCATCGATATGGGTGGTGTACAACTAATGTGGCTGAATGTATCAATGGTGTGTTAAGGGGTGGAAGAAGATTACCGATAACTGGGTTGGTGCAATTAACCTTTTATCGGACTGTGAAATATTTTGAAGAAAGGAGAAAGGAGATACGTGCTGCATTTAGGAGTGGAGAGGAGTATACGAGGTATTAAAGATGAGTTGTATTGAATTTTTTATGTTACAGTCATTTTAATTTTTAAAACATTATAATGTTATTAATGTGTGTCAGGTTGGCACTTGATAAAATTACTGAGTGGGATGCACGAGCAGATAGACATCACGTGACCAGTTTCAATAAAGCAGAAGGAGTGTTCGAGGTAGTCACAACTGTTCGAAAAACGACTGGTCGCGGTGGAAATACACATGTAGTGAAACTATCTGAGGGCACATGTACATGTAACAAATGGCAAGGGTTTGGGATTCCTTGCTCGCATGTAATAGCTGCATGTAAGCATTGTCGTATCGACTATATGCAATTTGTTGAGTCGTGCTACCTATTGGAATCTTATCAAGAAAGTTATGCACCAAACTTTGAGCCCATACCACATGAGGATTATTGGCCAGAACCAGACTTTCCTATTTTACATCCTGATCCTACTTTAGTAAGACCACCGGGAAGACTTCGTACATCTCGGATTAGAAATGAGATGGATGAGAGGACAACGATGAGTTAAAGGAAGGTGTGGTATCTGCCATAGAGATGGACATAATCGTCGAACTTGTCCTGATGCAGTTAAAGCTAGTAGGCCTTAGATTATCATTAGTAGTTTATGTAAAATACTTAATGCAATACAATGTCATTCTGGATAATATTATTAGGATATTTTGTAATATTGTTATGATGAGCTTTCAATGCAGTTAAAGCTACTAGACATTTACTGTTTTGAATGTTTTTTTCATGATAGTTTTGAATATTCTTGCTATGATGTTTTATACTATTATTAGGATATTTTGTAATATTGTTATGATGAGCTTTCAATGCACTTAAAGCTACTAGACATTTAATGTTTTGAATGTTTTTTTATGATAGTTTTGAATATTCTTGCTATGATGTTTTATACTATTATTATGATATTTTGTATTATTGTCATAGTATTTACAAATTTTATAGGATATGGACCCTATTCAGCCCGGGCCGATAGATCCTACTGTTTTATATTTCCAGCCTAACCATCGATCGCAGACGGTTTGGGATGACGAGTATTCAGGTGCACTTCAGTGTAGACGGCGCCAGGCAATTTTACAGAAATTATCGAAGGTTATTAATGTATGTATCGAGCCATATCTACGGGCTGCAGAATTCTACAGTGTGTCTCGTATTAAATTTATTCAGTTAGATTGGCATTTAATTACTGCATTTGTGGAGCGATGGAGGCAAGAAACACATACTTTTCACATGCCACACGGGGAGTGTACTATTACATTACAGGATGTGGCTATTCAGTTAGGGCTGCCTGTGGATGGACATGCAGTGATGGGCTCCACTAGCCAGGGTTGGACTGGGTTGTGTACTCGGTTATTAGGATGGACACCCACTAGTAATGACTTGAAGGGAGCTCGACTTAACCTCAACACGTTAAGTGATGCTTTTA
The DNA here is from genome assembly GCA_028015215.1 of Gynostemma pentaphyllum. Taxonomy (NCBI): domain Eukaryota; kingdom Viridiplantae; phylum Streptophyta; class Magnoliopsida; order Cucurbitales; family Cucurbitaceae; genus Gynostemma; species Gynostemma pentaphyllum. The sequence goes on from CM051346.1 coordinate 30,789,399, forward strand.
ATGCCTTCACTCCACTGCCAGACAATGCATCCGAGGAGGCTTTAGTTTGGTATGCTAGGGCATACATTCTTACCCTTATTGGAGGCGTCGTTATGTCAGACAAGTCTGGGAATGCAGTGCACTTGATGTATCTCGCATTACTAGAAGACTTTTATGTAGCTGGCGAGTATAGCTAGGGAGGTGCTTGCCTCGCATGGTTATACAGAGAGTTGTGTAAAGCCTCTGTGATTGATGCTGCTAATATTGCCGGGTCTCTTATTTTATTACAATTATGGGCATGGGATCGATTTCCAATCATTGCACCTCGTCGATTGAAGGAAATAGATCTTGCTGGGGGACCATTAGGTGTTCGGTAAGTTTACACTAAATTAACCTTGTTCACTTGCTTTAATAAAATAAATATCATAAATTGACATTATCTTGTCTGTATTTATAGATGGACTGGACCGAAGACCACCATAGAGACAACCACACACGTCTTGCTGCAGTATCGTTACATGCTCGATCGACTTACGTGTGATGAGGTATTGTAATGTATATTTGTATTAATATTGTGACGACCCGTCACTTTTAAATAATTTAAATTCAGAGAAAACAGCGGAAGTCTTTTAATTTACGAAAAATTGGCGTGGTTTTGTTTGAAAATTGGCATGCCGAAAACCTGTTTACATCCTAATTTTCAAATCTAACAAAATTTCATGGACTTTAAGTCCAAATCAGGAGTTCAAATATATAATATCATAAAACATCAACATTAGGCTCTTAGGAGCCAAATACAAATTACAATTCCTTAAAGTTCATCAAAATAAGACATAAACTTTACAAAACCATTAGTCCATCTCGAGGTCAGCATCCCTCGATCAAGCAGCACCACCTCCTCTTCCTCGACCTCTAGCCAAGGCATTACCTGAAATTGGTTGTAATATCATGAGCTAACAAACTAAGCCCAGTGAGAATAATAAGCATAAAAAGTAAAGATAGACCTCAAACTCGCATTTCGATTTGTGTCCAATTAACTGACACAATACACTCCTAAAGTTATCCAAACTCTAGGTAATTCTATTCCATTTTCTCCAAAATATGACATTACTACACTTGTAGTCAATCCCCATCCATTAACTTGTTATGACATAAAGTAATAAAAGTAAAGACTTTGCATAAAATATAACATCTCAAATCTTTATATCATCAATCATATGCAATGTAGGGCTCGCATATACCCCTTATGCATGAATGAAGTAATGTAGATGGTTGAAAATTGGACCAAAATGCCACTTTTTGAAAGTTCAGGGACAAAAATAAAACTCGAGTGAAAGTTTAGGGATCAAAATTGTATTTTACCCCATGTTAAATTGTTATACGTCATTAAATGATGATATTTATAAAAAAAAAAAGTAATAATAATTTGTGAGTATTTATCTTCTTATTTATTTTTTCTTAGGAATTGGTGGTGGGTGGTAGTTTTTATCTGTGAAGTAGAAAAGTTATAAAAAAAAATTATACTAGTTAGTAATTTACTATTTTCGTTAGCTCAGGTTATGTCTTACATTATATCAAGTCTAAGTTGGGTCGGGTTACTGATTTTTAGTGTTGGATAAACACATGTTTAAGCCTATTTTGTTACTTCTAAGTGAATCTAATCTCTTTGTTTTAGTTGTCGTTGAAATTTTAGATTATGAATAGTGATCTCATTCATTACTCATATAGATATATATTTTATTACTATATTTTGAAAATTATTTTCTTTTAGATAGTTTTACTGGTGATCTACTTTTTAAAATATTTAGTTTTTTTTCTTCAAATAGATTAATGACTCTAAATATTACACAAAAAGCTATATAAAGAAACTAAAAGTTCAAATGCTTTCAAAACAGTGCCTAAAATTGGTAGTGGAATTAGTTGTAAATTATATGAAAGAGTCCATATTTGAGGATATAGTAATGTTGGCACGTAAGATAATGTATAATTAACTTTGGCACCTAAAATAGGTAAATTACATTTTTGGTCCTTAAACTTTACGCGAGTTTCATTTTCATCCTTGAACTTTCAAAAGTTGTGTTTTTGGTCCCCGACTTTCATAAAACCTACGTTTTGAGTTCTTTTGTCAGCCATTGATGTGACATTATTGATGACATGGTAGGCTAATGTGGTAAATTTTAAATTCCACGTAACTTAAAATTTATCGCGTCAGCTTGTCACGTCATCAATAATGTCGTATTAGCGACTGACTGACGATCAAGTAACGGAATGACTAAAAAGGTAACTCTTCGAAAGTAAATGGAATTAAAACGCCAATTTTGAAAGCCCAAGAACGAAAATGAAACTTGAACAAAAGTGTAGGAATCAAAATGATATTTTACCCTTTATTTATTTAGTGATGAATAATAATAAAATAAAATAAAACATAACCTCATTTAAATAATAATTTTCTCTCTTTTTCCATGTTAGCTTCCTCCACCGATAAACAAGCACAAGCAGCTGCAAAATTTTATTCACAAATTGTCTCAAACGACATATTTTAGATACATAGTTTCTTTTGTGTCATTACTTTTACTTTTTAAGGTTATTTTAGTCATTCCCTCAACTTTAATTTATATATTGTTTTGGCAAGAAACAGTAATTCGTGATATCGATTTAATTATGAAGAAACTAATACATAATATCTCAAATCACACCACACAAAATTGTTTGTTTGATCAAAGAAACCTTCAAACAATTTTGCACGAACTAAATTTACAAAACAAACAATAAATAAACCACTTACGCTACTATGATTGCACAAAATTTCTTCAATTTTCATACAAGATTTCTTAACAAAAAATTGAATTGATCAAGGTTGGAAAAAAAATTAAAACAATGGAAACTAAAAATACTGCATAAATCTTGAATTAGTTGAGAACAAGATTAATCAAAATTGGACAATTGAACCAATGTAAGCCTCAACTCTGATTATTGACACACGGACTTCAAGTCTTTGAATTGAACATTGATTCCACAGACCTTTCCAAATTAATTTCTTCAATAAGAAATTAAAAAAAATCAAAGCTCAATCTGTTCGATTTTGATTTAAAAAAAACGTTGCTTGAAATTTCTTCAACTCGTATAGAGATTTGACGATGGACGTGTTAGTTTATTATTATTAGTGTCCTTTGTCTAAGGGTATAATAATATTTATATCCTTTTGTTTAGTTGTATAGATAGAGAGACTTTTAAAACTTAGGGCCAGTTAGGCATACCTTCTCCTAAAAACATTTTGAGTTAGAGATTTAAAAAAAAATATTAATTAAGTGTTTTTTTTAAAAACACTTGAGTATGTTAAAATGTGTTTTTGGAGAAAATACTTGATTTGTGATTCTTCCAAAAATATTTATAAACAAATATTTTACTTAAAATATTTCACTCAAGTGTTTTTAGATGAAACACTTGATTAGTACTTCTTTTAAAATCTCTAACTCAAAACGTTTTTAGGAGAAACTATGCCAAATGGACCCTTAATACTATTCATTCATTCAATGAGAAACCCTAGCCTTATTTTCTCTACTTTTATTTAGTTAACATGATAACAGAGCTTAGACATGGAATGTAACTTAGCAAGAATAGAAAATAAAGGAAATGAATATATTCAAGAAACACAACATGACGCTAGACATATAACTTTACTTTTGCACAACGTGGTCATAACATCGATATCCCTTTTGACCAATTCCATATCCAAAAATACACAAACTATATTGTGAGAAGAAACTTTATCACGCTCAGCATGAGGATGAAGAACAAAAGAAGCAAAACCAAAGACTTGTAAAGTAGAATAATCAGGAGCACAACCATACAACTTTTCAAATGGTGACATGCCAGAATTGACCACAATTGGAATATTATGTTTTCTCTAGGGACAGAGGCAGATAATAAAAGAGAATGAGCGGTCTCAACTACGTGTCTATGTTTTCTCTCAGCAACACCATTTTGCTGAGGAGTATCTGTACAAGAGGTTTGATGAATAATTCTATCAGAAGCAAGTAAATCATAAAATGCATTAGAATTATACTCCCCAGTCAAATCACATCGAAAACATTTAATAGTAGCAGAATATTGAGTTTTGACTAGTGCACAAAAAGTGTTATAAATGGAAAGAAAATCAGATCGATGTTTCATTAGATAAAGCCAACAATATCGAGTGTGATCATCAATAAATGAAACATAATATTGTGACCCTCCCTTTGTTAGTATGGGAGAAGGTCCCTAGACATCAAAATGAATAAGATCAAATTGTGCATAAGAAAAAGAAATATTTTTATTGAAAGGTAGAGCTGAAAATTTTGCAAGCTTGCAACCACTACACAATCTGAAATGTCATGATTTTAAAATTTCCTAAATCTCCTGTAGAGATAAATTTTTAAACGAGACACAGAAACATGACCAGGGCGAGAATCCCACAAATAAAAGCTTGAAGAAGAACGACTAAAACGTAAAGAAGACAAGTCAACACTAGAAGCTACTATATGAGGCATAGTGAGTTTGTCTAGGATATAAAGTCCCCCTTGTCTACTGCCGATCCAATCAGCTTCTGAGAATGTGGATCTTGTACAAAACAACCAGTGGAAGAAAATAAAATTAAATATCCAAAATTACATAATTGGCTGACATAAAAAAGAAAATCACAAGGCTGTCAAACAGTGGAGTGGAGAACAACCAATTTAAGACAAAGTGTTTCTTTTATAGCAAGAACGAGTTCAAATTCCTTCCAATAGCCAAAAAAAATTCCAAATTCCCAATCAATAGACTTTCGAATTCAAACTAAAAAAATTTCCTGGTTTAGAACAGCAGGGAGCATCCATAGCCTCATAAAGTGATTGGTCAACCATAGAAGGAGAAGGAGAATTTGAAGGAGAAGTGGAGCTATTATAGACTTCAAAGTTTGGTACCACGTCATGATTGATAACTGTTGAAGAACCTTGATCTGCAAAAGAAGAATTTGAGTCAGAAGTGCTTGTATCAATATCAAAAGGATCTAGGTGAATAAGATCAGTCAGATATAACTTATATAACTCATTTAGTGGCTAAAGGATATTCTTGAGAGTTTTTTTTATGAATTATTAGGAAACATTTACCCCAGTTGCAAAGATGACTACGGTTCGTACTCTTATTGTAGTTGCTTATATTCATAAATGGAATATTTCTTAGATGGATGTTAAAAATGCCTTCTTGAATGGCGATCTCCAAGAAGACGTTTATATGGTCCTCCTTCTGGTGTTTAATCACAAACATGGTGAAGTTTGAAAATTTTGAAAGGCTCTCTATGGTTTGAAACAAGCACCCATAGCATGGTTTGATAAGTTCTCCACTGCTATTACCTCTTTTGGCTCCTCTCCTAGTAATCATGACTCAGCTTTATTTGTAAGTGTAGTTTTGGTGGTCGCATTCTTCTTTCATTATATGTTATGATATGATAATTACTGGTGATGATGATGAGGGGTTGCAAGATTAAAACTCGAGTTAACTCGTTGTTTTGCAATGAAGGATTTAGGTCCTTCACCGTTTTTTTTGGTATTGAAGTTGTTTTATTACCAAAAGGTTATCTTATCTCTCAATCTAAGTATATAGCTTATATATTTTAGCGTGCTCGTTTTACTGATAACAAGATTATTGATACTCTTCTTGAAATCAGTGCACGATATTCTCACTCTGATGGTTCTCCTTTACCAGATCCCGGTTTGTATCGCACTATTGTTGGAAGTTTGGTTTATCTCACCATCACACGCCCGAATATTGTATATGTTATTCATATTATTAATCAATTTGTGGCATCCTTTACCACTATTCATTGGGCCGCCGTTCTTCACATTTTGCGGTACCTTAGTGGTACACAATTTCAATGGGTTTTGCTTTCATCTAATTTGTCTTTAACGTTACGTGCTTATTCTAATGATGATTGGGCAAGTGATGTAACTGATTGTAAGTCTATTACTAGTTTTTGTATCTTCTTGGGTGATTCTCTTATTTCTTGGAAGAACAAGAGTATCGTGCTATGACTTCTACTACTTGTGAGATAGTTTGGTTACGTTGGGTACTCACAAATATGGGATCGGGTGTTTCTCTTACAGTACCCTACTCCATTGCATTGTGACAAAAAAAAAAGTGTCAAATTGCTCATAAGTCTGTCTTTCATGACGAACCAAACACATAAAAATTGATTGTCATGTGGTTCAGCATCATTTTGAAATTGGCACTCTCGCATTGCCTTTTGTTCCTTCTTCCTTGCAGATTGCTGATTTATTCACAGAGACTCATACAAAATCACGTTCCTGATTCTTATTTAGAAAACTCTAGATGTTTTTATCATTTATATCCTTTTGTTTAGTTGTATATATAGAGAGATACTGTTATACTTAATACTATTCATTCATTCAATAAGAAACCCTAGCCTTCTTTTCTCTACTTTTATTTAGTTAATAGGATGATACCGTGAAAATGAGTGTTCGTGACCGCGACGACGATTCGGCAAAAAACTGTCAACTTTAGTTTATTCTATTTAATATATTTTCCTTAATTATCTTATTGTCTTTGATATTTATCTTATTCTTATTTAGTTTATATTTTTCTTATTTCTCTAGGTTAGATTTTCTATATAAATAATGTAATAGACTTGGGATTGATAAGAAGAAAATAACAATGTAGTCTTACGCGTTATACCATTTCTTGTCTCTTATCTTTATTCTTTCTTCTTCTCTTTAGTATATCATATCAAATATTTTAGTAATTTGACCATGGTATCAAAGCAGGTTATATAAAAATCGAAAAAGAGTTTGGCGATCCTTATCAAAATTCAAAAGAGCAAAGCCAAAGGAAGCAGTGACCAAAGGCTAATGAGAATAAGCCCAATGAGATGGATGGCTGCGTTAATTCTTTATTTTTGTAATTTTTTGAATATTAGACTCGATATTTGATAAGAGAACATAGCTTTAAAAAAGTGTTAAAAAATATCAATCTTTTTGTGTAGGGAAAAGTGGTATTTTGTCTCTGATTTTGAAGATAAAGAAAGTAGCAGCATGCGGCTTGGTTTGTACGGTGCAGGTTTTTTAAGGGGTTAAAAAAAATCCCATGCGTTTGGGGATGGTGATGGAAAATCTAGATGTTTTGGCTATGTCAACTTTGAGAATGCCGATGATGTTTCCATATCTGTGGACGCTTTTAATGGAAACAAATGTTGATGGTATTATGACTATTTGGAAAAAAAAAATTATGAATGACGACATTTCTTGATTTGAGATGATAATGAAGAACATTCAATACTCAATAATTTTGATGCAAAGAACATTTGTGGTTCCTCAATAAAATCATAGCCAAAGACTGATGAAAAGAACTCAAGAAGATTTCTTATAATGAATGACAGTGTTTTTCAACTGGAAATGACCGTGGAGATATTACTTATACTGCGTCAACCTGAAAATGACAATTAAAGGAACTCAAGAAGAGTTCTTTCGGTCAATGATGAAAACATTCATGAAATAAACTCAAGAAGAGTCATTTCAGTCAATGATGAATGAAGACGTTTCTCGATATGAAACAATAATGATGAATGACGGTGTTTCTTGATTAGAAACGACCGTGTGGATGTTGCACATTCGCAACAACCATGATGACCGTGATGATCGACATTGCACTGATGATCATTGCACTTGATGATGAATGATGGCGTTTCATGTTAAGAACGATATTTTTTTTTACTACAAGCTCTTGAACAAGACTCTTCGTTTTCGATCATATTTCACAATTTAGGCATTTCTTGACATCCTTGATCCAACTCGAGGGAGGGTATATAGAGATTTGATGATGGACAATGCCTTGGAAACGAGTGTTCATGATATTTATCTTATTAATTATCTTTGATGATGGACAATGCCTTGGAAACGATTCGGCAGAAAACTGCCAACTTTAGTTTATTATATTTAATATATAATTTTCTTAATTATCTTATTTCATCTGATATTTATCTTATTCCTATTTAGTTCATATTTTCCATATTTATCTAGGTTGGTTTTCTATATAAACAAATGTATTACTCTGGAGATTAACTAGAAAGTCTAATACAATGTAGTCTTCCGTTTTATGACGTTTTCCTCTCTTCTCTTCATCTTCTTTATTTTTCCCTTTAACTTTATCATATTATTTTAATTTTATCAACTCTTGAAATTATTTGCACAAATTTGAACAATATCACATAAATGTGTAGATTGTGGAGGCCTGATGTCCCAACATTTTGAATCGGAATTTTACATCAATTTCTGCCAACTTCCACCAAATTTACTGTTTTGTTCTAGTGGTGAACACAATTCTTATGAAAAACTCTAATTAATGGATGAAATTTTACAATTGGTGGAAAAATATATTAGATTTAGAAGCAAGGTTTCTCTCCGGCTGCTTAAAATTTATTTACAAATACAACGGTCTCAATCTCAGTACAAAGCTTATTCAAAGTCTACCGCATCTTAATTTAATTTAAGATTTCATTGGAGATAAATTGACTAAACTTGTGAATTTTGTCTACCACTTGTGAATTCTTTAACCTATGAGCATATTTCATTTTCTCAAATTGGCGTGGTCAAAAAGGCTAACATTTGCAAAAAAAAATAATAAAAAAAAGGCTCACATAAAATCTCAATTCTTCATTTCATAGTTTAATTATAAACTTTCTTTAGGTAGAATACCATTTTGGTCCATACACTGTCACCCAAGTTTTATTTTCGTCCCTGAACTTTCAAAAGTACTATTTTGAACCCTCAACCTTCCAAAAGTGACGATTTTGGTCCTTCTGTTAAGTTATTTGTTAGTTTATCCTCAGTCACTCGTTGATGTGGTTTTTTTAATGGCGTGGTAATATTTTTTTTAATGATGTGGCATCTTTAATCAATATTTTAACATTATTTTAATTTGTTATAATTTTTAATGCATGTGTCATTTTTTTTAATATCTCTCTTTCATTCTCTCCTCTCCCATCATTCCCTCTCCTTCATCATCACTACCCCATTCTCCCTCTTTCCAGGGACGAGGCCAGAAAATTTATCAAGAGGGGACAAAAATATTTATATAAAAGGAATAATATGAGCGGATCGGTTCAACATGTGTTTGATAAATTGCTAGCCAATCAAAAAGGGAACCATTTTTTTTTAACTAAAGTTGATTGTTGATTACCGTATGGATATTTCAAAGTAATTTTTGTTGTCGTGTTTTTTAATTTTATTCCTTATATTATAATCTATGTAATTGTTTTGGAAAGGTTTATTTTTCTATTATGTTTCTTGTTTATTATTTTTATAGCAATAAAATATTTATATAAAACATATCATTAAATTCCATTTGATTTAGTTTTGTCTAACTTGAAAATAAGTTCCTAATATAAATTTATAATTCAATGCAACGAAAGAAAAGATTAAATTTTTATGTTATTAAAAAATAATTCAAGTAAATTTATAATTTATAAATAAATATAGGAGGATTTCAAAATGGAATTTTAAGAAATGATATTTTCAAATAACAAAACTTTTAAAAAAATTCAAAAAATATCATATCTCAAACTAAATTGGTAGAATCTCGGTCTAAGAAATGTCATTTTTGAATATTTTAAAAAATTCGTTATTTTTTTAAATTACTCATAAAAAGTGTCATATATTGGAATTTCTCATAAATATATTAGTTTTTGTCTCTAAGATTATTTTGATATACTTTTTCATTATAATAAAGTTTTTAGTAAAACTAGTAATAAGAATCACAATCTAAACTTATTAAATTTTATACCATAAAATTATAGGACTAATTTTGATAACATTTAATAAATATATTAGTTTTTGTCTCTAAGATTATTTTGATATACTTTTTCATTATAATAAAGTTTTTAGTAAAACTAGTAATAAGAATCACAATCTAAACTTATTAAATTTTATACCATAAAATTATAGGACTAATTTTGATAACATTTAATAAGTATAGAATAACAAATTAAAAAATAGTGTAAATTTAATTTTAAGAATGAAATTAAAATAGATAATATCAATTTAATTTTTAACTATAATAAGTATATTTTATTTAAGTGGGTTATATAAACAAAATCAAGAAAAGAAAATTTTACTAAACTATATTTTTAATTTCTTAGAGATCGATTTTTTATAAGGGACCATTTAAAAAAAATTACAAGAGGGGGCAATTTTATAAAATTCATCTTAAGGGGGGCAATTTAATCAAAACAAAACATTAAAATAGACCATTCATATCCTTACCTAAAAAAAACTAATAAATTATGGGATATAGAAAATCAAGGGGGGCAATTGCCCCCCTAACTCCCATGTAGCCTCGTCCCTGCCTCTTTCCCTCACTAACTTGAGATGAATAGTGAAACATCACAATTTTTTGTTTTGAAATCACCGCCCAAACTGTTGAATTCCAGATATGTGTGTGAAGCCCTCCATTGATGAAGCTTCATTGGGATTAGTTGCGGAGAAGGAAAATTAAACTCAAAAAATTCAAAGGGCCAAGAAGAAGAATATAACCCAAAAAATAAACTTATTTTGAAGATTTATATACTGGTTGGAAAAGAAGAAAAGTACCTTTCTTTCTTCAGATTTATCAACGTGGTTTGATGGAAAATTTATGGGTTTTGAAAACAATTGTATGGAAAACTTTATTGCATTTTCATCACATGTTTTATAATCTCACATTGTTAACGTTAGTTTTTTTCCTTCTTAAATCAATATATTTTTTAAGATTAATGAATATAGTTTGATGGATTATGGTTTTAGAAAAAAAAAATCTCATCTTCAAAAAGAATCTTGGTTATGTATTAACTCATCCAAGATCTAGATCTAGAATTTCAAAAATAAAATCCTTAATTTCCCTTTCTGATCGGTTTCATAAATACAAGACTAACCTCTTATAGAAATGCAGTGGAAAACAACAAGAAACCCGAGTGTTCAAGTAGCAATCGTCAAAAGCCAATCACCAATAGACGTGCTTTATTATTTCACAGATCGATTTCTTATAAACTGAGTGATTAATTGACTGGGAGAATTTTATATGGAACTGCCTAGTAGTGCCAAAAAAATTACCATTAGGCAGTTATAAACAACTGCCTTCATCTCCCACTCGCACATGATGTGTTACCCATCATGGATGTACCTTTTACATTATTCCTATTTGAACGCAAAATTCTCTCACTTCTCAATCAAGAAGAAGCACATTCTCTTCCATCAGCATCTAATTCATACAAGAAAATAGGTCGTGTGACGATCATAATTTCAATTCGAGAGCTTGTTACTTTACAATGGTTAATAATGTAAGGTAACTCAATGTCTGCTTAAGTAGAGTGTATGATGCAGTTTCCTAGATCATTTAGTCACATTTGTAACTCCAAATCTCTTTTAAAATATTACGTTTGTATTCACAATTATATTACAAAAATACAATTGGTCAACCTGTGAATACAATGTGATTTGACACTTAAAATATATTGTCTTTTCCTAAAAAAAACTTTTCATCCCAGAACGACTGCTCTTTAGATAAGTTCCATGAAATCGAATCTTTCATGGCCATGGGTAACTTTCCAAGATAGAAAAATCGGAGAGGAATTTTAAGATTTTAGTAAAAAATATTAAGGGTACTTGAAGACTTCTTAGTCTCATGGGTTTCACGTTATCAAGAAGTAGATATATAACTTCTGTTACCTATTTAGGTCGATTATAGCACATATGGTTTGAAAAAAATTGAGGGTATCTCTCAATTTGATTGATGGAATCAAACTGTTTAGAATATTTAATTCATAAAGAGACATCTTCTGATTAATCTTACCTTTTGATGAAAAATTATTTTCCAAGAATGTAGCATTACATGATTCAAATTCTATTATACTCCCACTTGCTTGTTCTTCGATTAAAACAATCCATTTTGAGGTTTCTGAGTATCGTATAAAAATACTCTTTTTATCTCTTGGACCTAGTTTTCCATGTTGATGTGACGATTAATGAACATAATCAACACATCCCAATGGTCTTAAACCACTAAGATCTGGTTTTCTGCCAGACCATAACTCATAGGGTGTAGAAGCAACAAATTTTGAAGGTACTTGATTAAGAATATAAGTAGTAGTTAATAAAGCATCACCCCAAAAGGTGATTGGCAATTTTACTTGTGTCATCATTGACATAATCATTTCTAAAATAGTTCTATTTCTTCTTTCAGCAACCATGTTTTGTTGTGGGGTTTGTGGAATGTTTAGTTGCCTGTGTATTCATTTTTCTTCACATATTTGTTTAAACTCATTATACAAATATTCACGTCCACGGTTTGTCCTTAAAAACTTAACCTTTTTATTTAATTGATTTTCCAAACAAATTTTCTAAAACACTAATGTTTCAGACTTGTAGGAAATCAAATAGATATGACCAAAACGTGTGGAATCATCTAAAAAGGTGATAAAATATTTATCTCCATGTTATTCCTTCACATTCATAGGCCAACAAATATCAGAATGAATTAATTATAATGAAATTTTAACCCTAGTTCCTTTACTAAATGGTTTTATTACCATTTTTCCCGCTAGACAACTCCCACATGTTGGTAGTTTGACCCTTTCAATTTGGCCTGATAAACCCTGTTTAATCTTGCTATTGTATGTTAACCTATATGACCTAGTTTAGCATGTCACATAGTTATATCAACATTAACATCACATATGATGTAATAAGGAAAAAACTTGCATAATTATTATATATCAAATCAATAACATTCAACATAATAAAACCATTCATTAAATATCTATAACCAGAGTATACATTTTTCCAAACTAAGATAAAGTTTAGTACCAAACATAGTTAAAGTAAAACCAAGTCTCTTAAACAAACAGTTATATAAACTAAATTCTATCGAATATCATGTGCATAAAACACATCATGCAGAATTACTGTGTTGGATTGAGGCTTCTATGAAAGAGTTCTTAAGCGGAACTCACAAGGATTTTTCCTTGCAGTATAATATTATTCTAAAAACTAATGCATAAATAGAATACTAACCGTTGTCGAGAAGTGTCAGTCTCTTCCTCGTCTTTCATGGTTACGATACTAGGACCAGTAAAAATCTCTTCCTCACTAAGCACAAAAGAGAATCGGTGTGTGGTCACTATCCTCTTTAAAAAAAGGAAAAAATAAAATAAAAAATATCTTCCCTTAGACCACAAAGGTCGACGGTGGTAGAGAGAGAGGGAGGAGGGAAATTTTTCCTGAGCTTTTCTTTTGCTCTCTTAGTTGTGTGTTTTGGGGTCACCCCAAGGTTTTTATTTATAGGAAAATTAAGGGCTCAAAAAAAATTTTAATATCTTTTTAATTATTAAATAATTAAAAATATATATTATAAAATATATTTTGAATAATTAAGATATAATATCTTATTCTATAATAAGATATTCCCATATCACAATTTAAATTAATCTATTTTAATTTAAATTAATTATTCCATATCTTACTCATTTGAATTAATCACATTAATTTAAATTAAGATATTCCATATATTTAATCTCTCTATTAAAATAACTAAATCGACTCTTCTATTTAATAAATAATTAAATAGACTCCTCTATTTGATTTCAACATTAATTAAATAATTAAAGATACTCCTCTATTTAATTTCATTTAATTAACCAAATTGACTCCTCTATTTGTATTTGCCTTAATTAATTTGACAAGTTCAAATTAAATAGTTGAAACTATTTTCCAAAGAAATTAATCCATATTAATTTATGTTCTCAATTACATGCGTTAGCTGGGAGGACTTAATGGACCTATAGGACTAATCTCCAAATAATCTAGAATTACATTGATTAAACTCCTTGAATCAATTAATTCTTATTCATTAACTCACGGATAACTCTACTAAATATCTAAAGTTGCACTCTTAGTATTATAGACATAGTTGTGTCCATTGGATAAAATCATTAACTCCTTCACAAGTAGTTCGAATCCATGGCTAGATAATTTTACCGTATTAATCTCCATGATAAATCTTGTTCCTCAAGACCAACTAATTCTCTAATGAACAACCTTACATAATCTCTATTACGCGTCTTTGCTTTTTCCATGATTAGAGGAATATGGGCCCTGCTGTTCAATCACCGAATTAGTCTATAAGACAATAACTTATCGATTTTCCTATAAGGAAAATAGTGAATTCCAATCTTGTGTAATTACGTTCCCAGCTATAAGCAAGATGTGATTCCCAAAGTGGGAGGCATATTGAGCGAACTATATCGAGTCAATCTCACCCATGCAAATCAAATGTTTGTCTATTGCGAACAGGAGTTCGTAATCCACTCAGGATTAAGATCAATTGTACATGATCAATCGATTGACATACGAAGTGTCTTTTAACGGCTTTACCAAAATACAGTAAGTATATCTTCGTTCCGTCTACTACAATCTCTATCACAATAACACCCTCACTCACATGTCTCTACATGAGCGATCCAAATGAGATAACTTGTTCCAATTCACATGTGGGTCGTGTTAGTGGTGATACCAGAAATAAGGCACCAAACCTTTATTCATATACCGCAGACTATTTGAGTTACAACTTAAATGAATATTCTCGCATCACATGCTCACTTTAAGTCATCATAAGTAACTCTAGATCTTATGATGAATTACATTTATTAAACAATAATAAATGACAATGTAAATATTACTAATTAATAATTCCTTTATTTATTTATAGTTTAATTGGAATACATAAGATTTAGGGCAAAAACCCAAGTAATATCCCACTTGCCCTAAAACTTTACATACATTTATCCAATAATTCTAAACTACCCATATGACGCTCGAACACCTTAACCAGAAGCGTCTTTGTAAATGAATCAACATAATTATCCTCAAAGGCTATCTTTGTCGCTACAAAATCTCTTCTTTGGACTATCTCCCTTATCATGTCATACTTTTTCTCTATGTGCTTTCCCCATTTGTGGTTTCTAGACTCTTTGGAGTTGGCAACAGCATCACTGTTATCACAGAATAATGTTATGAGTTTGTCTATGTTTGGTACTACCTCCAAATCAGTTAGGAACTTCCTAAGCCATACACCCTCTTTTGCAGCTTCGTAATAAGCTACGTACCCGACCTCTATTGTGGAGTCAGCAATACAACCTTGATTAATACTCCTCCAAACAATGGCTCCACCACAAAGTGTGAACATTGATCAATACGTGGATTTCCTAGAATCCTTATCTGCATGGAAGTTAGAATGATTGTACTCTTTGAGAATCATATTCTCTTTACCGTACACTAGCACATATTCTCTCTTCTCCAAAGATACTTTAGAACATTCTTGATTGCAACTCAATGTTCATAACCAGGATTTGACTAGTAACGACTTACTATCCCTACTACGTAACATATGTCCAGTCTAGTGCACAACATCGCATACATTAAACTTCCAACTACCGATGCATAGAGATATTGTCTCATACTCTCAACTTCTTGAGGAGTTTTAGGACATTTGTCCTTAGTTAAATAAATCTCATGCCTAAAAGGTAATGCTCCTTTCTTGGATTTATCCATCCCATACTTGGCAACTATCTTGTCAATATAGGATGTCTAAGGCAACACCAATGTTCTATTCTTGTGATCTCTAATGATCTGGATACCAAGAACATATATTTCTTAACGTACGATAATACCCTTACATTATTCCCAAGATTAAGATATCGTCCATATATAGAATGAGAAAAATCACATCCTTGTTGAGTATCTTCTTATAGACATGAGACTCATCAATATTTTTTTTCAAAACCATACGATTTGACCGTTGTGTCAAATATTTTGTTTTAAGACTGTGAAGCTTGATTCAATCCATAAATGGATTTTAGCAACCTACAAACCTTTTGTAGTTCACCTTGAACAATGAATCCTTCTAGCTGGAGCATATAGATACTCTTGTCAAGATACCCATTCAGAAATGTTGTCTTGACACATCTGACTTATTTCATAATTGAAATGGGCAACGATGAATAAAAGAGTTCTTATAGACTTTAACATATCAATTGGGGAGAAGGTTTCTTCACAGTCCACTTCTTTCTTTTGGGAATACCCCTTTACTACAAGTCTAACTTTAAACATCTCCACTTTCCCATCGGCTCCACGTTTCCTCTTATAGACCCACTTACACCCAATGGGTTTTACCCAACTGGTATCTACCAGTTCTCATACTAAGTTGGAGTACATGGACTCCATATCAAGATCCATGGCTTTCAACCATTTTTCTTCATGAACATCCGCCATTGCTTCCTTATAATACAATGAATCCTCCAGGTCAATACTGCCATCATTGACCTGAGTTAAGTCCAAATATCATTCGGGCAACTTGGGTGCCCTCCCACTACGACGAGGACTTAATTGGATTTGACTAAAATCTATCTTCTTACTGTAAGAGCTAGACAAGTCAACAACACTTGTTGGCTCATTAGTGGTTTCACTTAGAACCATCTCCTTTAGTACCAAATTACTAGGAGATTTGTGGTTTCCTATATAGTCATCTCTTAAGAATGGGAGAATTTGTTATCACGAACACTTTATTCTCTTCAGCACTATAAAACAACCTACCACGAATCTCTTTAGGGTAGCCAATGGAGAACATACCTTAGAACGTGGTTCGAATTTCTTAGGGTTGGTTTTCAGCACGTGTGCTGGACATCTCCATACTTAGAAGTGATGTAAACTTACTTTATGTCCCGACCATAACTCAATAGGTATTTCTAAAACACTTTTAGAACGTACGCTATTCAGGATGTATAACGCAGTCTCCAATGTGTAACCTAAAAAAGATTCTAGTAATGATGAATAACTCATCATTGATCTCGTCATTTCGAGTAAGGTTCTATTTCTTCTTTCAACTACACCATTATGCTGAGGTGTACCAGGTGCTGAAAGTTAGGATGTTATCCCATTTTCTACCAAGTAGTCTTTGAACTCATAGTCCATATATTCCCCACCATGATCAGATCGAAGTGTCTTGATAGATTTACCAAGTTTCTTTTAAACCTCAGCTTTGAACTCCTTTAATTATTTAAGAGTTTGCAACTTGAATTGCAACAGGAAAATGTACCCATATCTTGAGTAGTCATCTTTAAAAGACACATATTACTCATATCCTGATGGGTGTTGAAACCACAAAAAATAAATACTTACTCTAGGGATTTAGAATTTTGTAGTAGTGGTGAGTAAGGTCGATCTCCACAGGGAAAAGGGAATTAAATTAATGTTAGTAAAAACGGGGGGTTTTGAGTTTTGGAAATAAAACGGAAAATAAATTAAAAAGAAAGAAATCAATAGAGAAAAGCTTCCAACTAAAGGTTTGATCTCAGTTATGATTCATGGATTTGATCATCGATTACTAAACATGCATTCCTAAGTTCTTCACTAAATTGGTTGGAAGTCGTCAAAACCAATCAAAAACTTATAAGTATTCTTCCTTAATTTTTCGATAGCCAAGCTACGATCTAATGACTACTTCCCTAATTAACAGATAACCTTAGAATACGATAATAAGATTTAACCCATTAACAGCATTAAGAAGAGAAGAACCCAATTCTAACTAACAAACACAGTACGACAGGTTCATTTAAGTTAGATCATAAATTATCATAACATAAATCAAAAAGTGTCAATAATCAATTTATGCTAACATGCTACTTGTATTAGAAATAATTAAACAATTACGGATTCAATCATTTCTAACTAGCAATATGTAAATCAATGAATGAACAAGTGGCCAATTTGAACAAGAATTAACTAACAATAAAATATACAAAGAGAAATCATGAATAAAGAGAAAATAAGAATTAAATTGAAGAACAAAACCTCACAAAATCATGAATCAAACCTCGATAATCCTCTAGTTGGAATAAAGAAAATAGCTAGAAAACATATTAAAAACTCTCTAAGAGTCCTAAGAAAAATAGGGGAAGAAGGGATTTTGAATTAGGGTTCAAAGGGTGCTTTAAATAGGCCAAAATATGCTAAAATCAGATAAAAATCAATTAAAATCTGCTCCTTTATCTGATGAAGCCGCCGCATGGAGCCGAGCAGCCGCGTGAAGCCGAGCGCCACCACCTCTTGCTGAGTCTGAAGCCGCACGCGAGCCGCCAGTCGAAGCCGAGCCGAAGAAGTGAGCTGCACGCGTCCTTCCTTGGCTGTTCGCTGAGCGACGTGTCGCTCAGGTGTAGCGACACATCACTGGTCCTTCGCTTTCTCCATAGTGCCCTCTGACGTCATGCTGACGTCAGCGCGCACCTTTTTCTTCATGGTGATGACGTCAACATCGGTGAAAATCAATTTTTAACCTTTTTCTCGTCGCCGCGGCGCCCACTCTCGGGTTTTTAGCCCGGAATTCAATTTTTGGCTTCAGTCGCGGCGGTGGGTCTTTTTTAATAATAAGATGGGCATAACTTCTTCGTTATAAGTCCGAATTGAGCGCCGTTTTTGCCTACGTTCATGAAATTCAACAATTAATAAAATTATAGACATTTCAATCAATTAACAATCATATTTTAATTATATTGGAGATAAAACCACTTATAAACACGCATAAATTACGAGTTATCGAATACCCCCAAACTTAGACAATTGCTAGTCCCTTAGCAATTCTAGCGTTAAGCACAATTAATAATCAATCATGAAAATTCTCAGAAATTATGTAACCATCAAACTTGTAAACGGTTAATACCTAAACAATCAAAGCTTCATGCAAAACCTCAAGTGTGTTCGCGATCAATCCCGTTTTTATGCAATTTTTATAAAACCATGAAGAACAAATGCTAACTCAATTTCACAAGTCATATCAAGAATAGAAACCTAAACAAACTTCTCAAAATCAAAGCATGCAGGAATAGATACCCTCACGAGATATTCACTCAAATCGCTCAAAGTGTTTAAAGGGAGTCAAAGAATATCACTCAAGTCAAAACATGGAAGAAATTTACCTTAAGCTTGCAACTATATATCAAATCAAAACCGTAAATGCAAGAAATTGAAACACATGAATCCAAGGGTCTTTAAAGGTTGTAATGGGGCTTAGGAAAAGGGTAGATGGAAGACATTTAGGCTAAATGAATTGAGAGATTATTATGAGCATATTCAATAAATTCAATCAAAACTCAAAATTTTCGTTTGAATCACAACCTCTGACATTTAAGCAAACAACTTCTTCTCATCTTTCTTTTCTCCACTTTCTACTTTCTTTTTCGGATTTTCAATAACAAACTTTTCCTTTTTCTTTGCACTTTTCTTTTTCAAATTTTTTCTTTTTCAATCAACTCATGACACAATTCATCACTTTTATCCACTTTTTCAAAGAGACATCAATCTTTTCATAACATAGCAACCTCTCAATTTGGGTGAAAAAAGAGATAGAAATAATGGGAAAGTGTTATTTATATGTGGCTAAATATCAAAGAAAAGGCTAAGGCTCAAAATTGGCATCTAATGAATTAAGTTCGGTAGGCCTTTAGAAAGCTAGAATTGATTCCCCTAATTTGCCCTTATAGATTCAAGCATTCAAATTCAAACAAAAACAATCTTAACATGCATAACAGAGCAAGTTCTAGAAATAAAATACATGTATGACATACTCTCAACAAAGAATAATATAGAGCATATGTTATGATAATTGCTTAAAAGGCTCAAAATCTCACAAAAAGAGGCTAAATGGTATCACATCCTACAAACTTCTCAATCAATTAGAAAGTAAGATCAATACTCGAGACATGACAAGTGAAAAAGGAAGCATGCTAAAAAAATTATTTATGCAAAAAGAGAGAATGAAATTGCACAAAAAGCATGAGATTAAGCATGAAACAAAGTTTGAAAAAGCATTAAAAGCAAACAAGCCCAACCATTGTACAATTTCTAGAATTTTCAGAAAGCATATTAAACACATCAAAAATATGAAATTCTACCCCCAAACTTAAACTAAGCATTGTCCTCAATGAGATAAAATTAAAAACGTGGTGGTAGAAAGAACTTCCTTGAATAAGGAATCCTCAGCAGACGGATCACTATCAGCTCGGGAATGTGAGAAAATTCGATGAAAACTTCATGCTTTAGCATGCATATCCCTTCTTTGATCCTAATTTCCTTTTTCCTAAAAAAAATAAAAACAAAAACAAAGAAAAGTAAAAAAATAAAATTAAACTAAAACTAAAAACTAAAAACTAAAAATTGAAACAAAAAGCGTAGAAATTTGGGTTGCCTCCCAAAAAGCGACTTCTATTTAACGTCTATGGCTAGACGGTGTTGCTTCTTCGGGTCAAAACACATCCCATATTAATTTGAAAAATTTTCTAATCATTATTCGTAATCCTGAAACAGTGAAAATTTCATATAAAGCATCATTTAATTCATCAGTATTTAAAAATTTGAAAATTTCACAAGTTATAGGATCAACTATGTCAGTGATAACAAAATATGAAAATTTGTCAGTAGAATTTATAATGGAGTCATTGATATTTAATTTGTTGATTTCTCCATCAAACTATATTGTGTAGGTTTCATCATCTCCCTTTTCTTCTTCATCTGAAAAGATTTGACAATGTTAGAAGGAAAATCAGGAGTTTGTATTACCGCCATTATTTTCTCATTTTCAACCACTTTAGGATGATGATCAGTTAAAGTTGGAGAGACAACTTCCTCATCATCCTCTTTTGAGATGCATCCACACTCTGTCTCATTCAAATATGATTCCTCTTCATCTGTCACAGTAATTGCACTAACATGTTGAATTGATTCATCTAAAGTTTGAGATTGTAAATTACCTTGAGATGTCATCCTATCTACTATAGTTTCCACTTCTTCTAGTTGAGCTTGCGACTTTTTGCTTCTTTCCAAACTCTCTTGTTGGAACCATTGAGTGTTCTGCTGAATCTGTTCAACAAGTTCTTCTAAAGATGGACTTACCTGATAAGTGGATTGTTGAGGTGGATTGTACTGTTGGAACTGTTGAGTGTCTTGTTGAAACTGTTGAGTGTTAGCAGCAATAGAATCAATAAGTTCTTCTAAAGATTGACTTACCTGATAAGTAGAATGTTGAGGTTGATCATATGCCCTTGGTTGATGATATTCAGGAACTCTTGGAGAATAATTCAAATCAGATTGATCCCGCCAACATACTCTTGTTTGTTGTAACTTTTGTGCAACTAACTGATGTACAAGAGTAGTAAGGTGGGCCATTTGATTTTCAAGAGATGAATTGAAAGGGGATTGTTGAGGTGGATTGATATGTGGCGGTTGGAATACATGGTAATATGGCGTTGATCCATAATTGTATGTTGGATGATCTCTCCACCCGGAATCATAAGTATTTGAATATGGATCGTAATACATTTGTTGGCCTAAGGATCTGAAACACTAAACAAACAAGTAAAAATAAAAAGATAAAATAATAAAAAAAACGATAATTTAATTAACACCAATTCCCCGGCAACGGCGCCAAAATTTGATGGGTGTCGAAACCACCAAAAATAAATACTTACTCTCGGGATTTAGAATTTTGTAGTAGTGGTGAGTAAGGTCGATCTCCACGGGGAAAAGAGAATTAAATTAAAGTTAGTAAAAACAGGGGGTTTTGAGTTTTGGAAATAAAACGGAAAATAAATTAAAAAGAAAGAAATCAATAGAGAAAAGCTTCCAACTAAAGGTTTGATCTCAGTTATGATTCATGGATTTGATCATCGATTAGTAAACATGCATTCCTAAGTTCTTCTCTAAATTGGTTGGAAGTCGTCAAAACCAATCAACAACTTATAAGTATTCTTCCTTAATTTTTCGATAGCCAAGATACGATCTAATGACTACTTCCCTAATTAACAGATAACCTTAGAATACGATAATAAGATTTAACCCATTAACAGCATTAAGAAGAGAAGAACCCAATTCTAACTAACAACACAGTACGACAGGTTGATTTAAGTTAGATCATAAATTATCATAACATAAATCAAAAAGTGTCAATAATCAATTTATGCTAACATGCTACTTGTATTAGAAATAATTAAACAATTACGGATTCAATCATTTCTAACTAGCAATATGTAAATCAATGAATGAACAAGTGGCCAATTTGAACAAGAATTAACTAACAATAAAATATGCAAAGAGAAATCATGAATAAAGAGAAAATAAGAATTAAATTGAGGAACAAAACCTCACAAAATCATGAATCAAACCTCGATAATCCTCTAGTTGGAATAAAGAAAATAGCTAGAAAACATATTAAAAACTCTCTAAGAGTCCTAAGAAAAATAGGGGAAGAAGGGATTTTGAATTAGGGTTCAAAGGGTGCTTTAAATAGGCCAAAATATGCTAAAATCGGATAAAAATCAATTAAAATCTGCTCCTTTATCTGCTGAAGCCGCCGCATGGAGCCGAGCCGCCGCGTTAAGCCGAGCGCCACCTCCTTTTGCTGAGTCTGAAGCCGCACGCGAGCCGCCAGTCGAAGCCGAGCCGAAGAAGTGAGCTGCACGAGTCCTTCCTTGGCTGTTCGCTGAGCGACGTGTCGCTCAGGTGTAGCGACACGTCGCTGGTCCTTCGCTTTCTCCATAGTGCCCTCTGACGTCATGCTGACGTCAGCGCGCACCTTTTTCTTCATGGTGATGACGTCAGCATCGGTGAAAATAAGTTTTTAACCTTTTTCTCGTCGCCGTTGCGCCCACTCTCGAGTTTTTGGCCTGGAATTCGATTTTTGGCCTCAGTCGCGGCCGTGGATCCCACCGCCGCGGCCGCGGGTCTTTTTCAATAATAAGATGGGCATAACTTCTTCGTTATAAGTCTGAATTGAGCCCCGTTTTTGCCTACGTTCATGAAATTCAACTATTAATAAAATTATAGACATTTCAATCAATTAACAATCATATTTTAATTATATTGGAGATAAAACCACTTATAAACACGCATAAATTACGAGTTATCATATCCACCCCTAACTTATGCATTCATTGGACCACAAAGGTCTAAATGTATAAGCTCTAGTGGATATGTGGCTCTATTTCCTTTAGCTGAGAACGACGCTTGGTCATTTTACCATCTATACAGGATTCACATACTGGAAGTGTACCAAACTCAAAATCACTTAGAAGTCCACTTTTAACTAGTCTTTGAATTCTGTAGAGGTTAATGTAGTCATGCCGTAGATACCATAGAAGGATCTCATCTTTAGAAATTCTACCTTGTACTAGACTCTGCAGTTTGGAACAACTCAGTATTATAAAGCGTTGCACATACTAACGGTTTTAGTATATATGAATTATTATCTTCTAATCTTGAACAAATAAAGTTTCCATCTATGAAAATATCAACTTTATTAATTCCAAAATCTACGGCATAAGATTGTTTACGAATACAACCCAAAAAAACTATGATTCAGCTTAAACCAGGAACATAATACACTGTGTTTAGGAAAATAAATATTTTATTTAAAAATAGTCAACAACTTTATAAATGAACCAATACTTATTTTATTCATAGCAAAATAATCATATGTTTCTAAAACATAATAAAAGTAACAACAGTTACTAAATAGTTTCTATGACGTTGACACTACTAATAGTTCATAAATGACTTGAGAAGCTTTTTCAAGCTCCAGAGTACAATCTTCAAGAAATCTCTATTTCCTTTCCATTCTTCCACAGTCAAAATAAAACATAATGATTTAGAATTATCTCACAATGGATCAATGAAAACAAAAATAGTAAATTATATTTGCCATTATTGATTTATATCTCTATCCTGTTGAAATCATCCTCTAAGATGAACTCTCATCCCTTTACGAATTTATTAGTCTGCAAAAAAGAAGTGAAGTTATTTAATTGAATTCATAATTCAATAGGATATAATCCTCAATATCTTATAATGTCACTAAGTAAATCATATTTACCAGTACATATGCTTTTCTTTTCCTTGCATACTTCAGCCTAGTCATTATATTTCTCGTGCTATGGAAATCAGTTCTACCATCCTAAACATGTGGAAAGATAGCCTTTATATAATGTACACATGAGCCATCTTATCACTCTGAATCCATCTTTCATATGGATCCCACAAACCCCGAAGAGAATAGCTTGAACCCTCAGGACAATCAGTGTAACGAACAAATTGAATGCGCTCATCAAACAGAGTACTTAATAGTTCTGATTCTCATGTGTCATAATTCTCATCATTAATTGTGGGTTTGTTTTCTCAAGTCAAGAAATTCTTATTTGACATTTTGCTGATAAATAAATAAACACATGCTTTAGTAATATAACTTTACGTATCCACTCATTCATACTTTTGGCATCTATTGAACTTGATGCATGAATGCACATTTAATGAAACTCTAAAATCTTAAAACACAATTTCTATTCCATAATATATTAGTGTGACAGAAACGATGCCTACGTAGGCAAATCAAGGTTCCTTCCCACTAAAATTAGACTCCTCTCAACTAATAAACATCCCCATGGTATCTCATATCCCATAGTTCCTTGTTACCATGTTTTGGTCAGGTGAAACATCTAGATCACTTAAATATTAATTTTGATGAGTGTCACCAAAAGGAGAGTCAAACATCAAAACTTTTAAATGTCTCTCTAAATGAATCCCATTATGTGTTAAGCAAGTTTTAGATCGCTTAAAGTTATTTTGATGAGTGTCACCGAAGGGAGAGTCAAACATCAAAAGCTTTAAAAAATCCTATCACGAAGATAATCACTCGGGTATTGAATCATACAGATACTTTCTGGAGGAAATGATAGAAAAGTTACCAACACCACTGAAGCCCTGTATGAATCTCACACATTGATTCCAACTTGGTGACTGCACGCCTTGTTGTCACTTGTCCTTCTCCCACACAATATAGCTAGCTAAGGCTTTTACTTAGATATATCTAAGCTAACTCTAATATCTAAGTTCAATCTAACATATAAAAGCTCTTATAAATTGGTTAGATTGATTTTATTGTGATAGCCAAGTGATTAATCTCTATTAATCCTAACACATTATGCAACATCTCAATGAGGTGAATTATTAATAAAATATCACCTCCAGATCACTCCCAGTTAGAGGGGTTCTATGTAATGGAACGCTTAAATAACCTCTTATATAGGGCAAAGCTTTCTCACTAGAGTTCTATTTAAATTAATACTTTCAACTTCATCAATTTTTAATTAACTCCTTAATTAAAAATAATGACACCTCATATTTTGGGTTTTAGTTTTAAATCCTATTTAAAATTAAATTATTAATTATGTAGTTGGTAGCTAAACTCTTTTAGACCATTTTAATTAATCCCCAAAATAACCCCCTAGCAATTGCTAATTAACCTCTTATTTAAAACTATAGTAATAATAAATATAATATTTATATTTATGCAAGGCATGAGCATAATATTAATAATCTCCATTAATGATGCATGATCATGGAATTTATACATTTGTAACAACCCGATATTTTTAAAACATAATAAATATCTCAATTAGAAAGTGCAGCGGAACGAAACTCAGATAAAACAAATCCTTATTTAAAAAATCAAATGAACTCAACTTGGCCATGTCCTTTATTTAAAACCAATAATAACATCATTCGAAAAATAAATAAAAATCCTTTCTCAAACCAACAATTCAAATAAAATATGACATTTATACCAAAACAAACAATGAACCAGAAAATATCAAGTTCAAATAAAATTCGACACAACAAACACTCAGTGCCAATTTAATATTAATTCTCAGACTCTTTTTCATTCCTCGAAATCCTCAACATTTGCCAGCTCTTTTCCCTTTAGTACCTAAAAAAAGATGTAGCATCATGAGGCTACGCCCAATGAGAAAATATGATATGATTCATGGAGCACAAGCACCACAAGATAAGCTTAAGATGCCACAAGGACCAATTACAAGATCAAATGCCAAGAAGCTTCAACAAACCTTGAATATCCAATGTCAAGCATACATGAGCAAAGTGAAGACAGATTTTGATGATCCAAGCTTGGAGGCAATGGAAGAGAATGAAATGCACTTTAATTTATGGCAAGTGCATTTGGAGGAGGAATATTAAAGACATGTGCAAGGATTTTTAAATTTAAAGTCATTTTAGGAAAGTTTCCTAAAATGGGCCACTTTGCTTTTTGCTTTAAGCTCTAGTTGCTTTATTCTTTCCTTAAATGTTGTTCACATGCCAGATTTTATTATGGGCAGATTACTTTTGGGCTTTTGTTTTAGGGTTTTTCTCTTGACTATTTAAAGACATTTTGTAACCCTAATATTCAGATTTGATGAAATAGAAAGTTGCTTTTGCTTCCAGTTGACTTGCTTGGCTATTTACCTTGCATGTTCTTGAGTAGTCTTGCTTTAGATTACTTGTTTAGAAACAATCAAACACTCTTGATCTAAAGTGTTTGTGGATTGTTTCAATCTTGAGATAAGAAACAAGTTTTTCTTATTTCAAGATCATAGATCTAGGAATAATCTTCTTAACTCATGTTCCTTGGGTTTTGCTAAATTGCTTTGGGGGTTTTAGATCTTGGTGACTCAAGGGTTCTTCAAGGGATTCTTGATCCAAATCTAGGGTTTTCATATCAAAATAATTTCAATAAAAACAATATGCTTTGAGTACACCTACATTGACATTAAGTCCAATACGCTATCACACATAAATTTATCGCCCAAACCACACAACCTCTCAAGGCTTTTATTAGACTCAATCTAATTTATTCCACTTCCAACAATTTAAATCTTGAAAATCTTATAAATAAGATATCACACAACACACAACCGATTCACTATTGAATAATTTTTACCCAATATGAACCTTTACATAACTCTCTACCAAGCGCGCAAACATGATAAGAGTTTTTGTAAAAATAATACTATTCTCTTTTAAGTGGACAAACTTAAAATGAAACTCCATAAATATTCTCTATTGAATGATGCATCATTCAATATGAACCTTCTATTCACATGCACACACAATTTACAAGAAAATGATAAATTACATAAAAAACAGTATTTACACCTTTTACTACCCGACCATGTTGATACTTATCTAAATGACTTCTAAAAATTTACCACTCATCAAAAAAGCCACTTAACATCCTTATTCACTCACTCAAACCATCATAAGGTTCATCCAAGAACTACCCAAATCAACCATCACTAATTTTTCAAAGAATTACACAAACCTGTAAATTTTCGTAATCTTAAAAAATAATAATATCTCAAAAATTCCTGCAGTGTTTGTTATCTATAAAACATCCTTAGAAACATCCAAAACTAAACTTATCATCCAAACAATTTAACGAAACCTAAGGGCACTAAAACACATCTATTTACCGAAATTGCTCACTCACCTTGTTTTTTTTTTTTTTTTGAATTTTTTTAACTTGTTCACAACAGCCCACAACTTGCAAGATTAAGGTCCTAAACACTTAATAAAAATATTCTAACACAAAATAAATCAAACTACGCAATGGGTTATTGAAAGAAGAAGCAAAATGGTTCCGAAATCACACCCCCCCCCCCCCACACCCACGGTTTTGGGAAGAAAATAAAGATAAGAAAAAATGTTTTGGTGGTCAATTTTGGGAAGAAAAGATAAAAGAAAATTATATGGTTTTGATCAACTATAGAATTTTAGGTTTTCAAAAGAATTGGCTAAGGTTTCTTTAAATTTTCTTCAGAATGAATCTTGAATGTGAGGGAATTAATTAGAACATTAAATCCGGAATTTAAAGATGAAAATTAAATTGTTTACCTTCTTGAATTCGTAAAAAGGGACTTGGAACCCGACTAACACGAACCCACTCCACGTTTTCTTGATTCAACGCTCCAAACGATGAGGGAACAACGAAATTCGAACAAAACTCACTCAATGAGGAAGGAGAGGGCGGTGGCTCTAGGGAGAAAGGAGAGAAAAGTGAAAACCTATTTTTCTCTTTTACTTACTGATGACTTCTTACATGAAAGGCCTTTAAAGATGACAAGGCCTCAAACAACTTGACATAAATTAATTTAACCCAAAGTCAAAACTTAGTAAACTTTCATTATTTAATATTATTTAAAACAAATAATATCAATCTAGAAATTAAATTACTTACCGAAGACTCGGGTCATTATAGACCAACCACCTAAAAAGGCTTTTCGTCCCCGGAAAGCGTCATTGCTTAGTAAATAGACGAGGATAGGTCTTTCTCATGTCATCTTCCCATTTCCAAGTTGACTCCTCCACCATTTGGTTCTTCCAAAGAACTTTAACTAATTTTATAGTTTTATTCCTTAGAACCTTCTGCTCCTTTTCCAAAATCTCCACTGATTGTTCCTCATATGTAAGATTTCCATCCAACTCCACTGGAATGTAATCAATCACAAGAGTAGGATCGACAACGTATTTTTGAACTATCGAAACATGAAATACGTTGTGAACACTAGATAAAGCCGGTGGCAAGGCTAATTTATAAGCAACTGATCCAATCCTCTCTCTAAGATCTCATAGGGTCTGATGTACTTGGGGCTTAACTATCCCTTCTTTCCAAACCTCATAACTCCCTTCACTAGATATATCCTTAGAAAACATGTTGGCCCACTCTAAACTCAAGATCGGTTCTTCTAACATCAACATAACTTTTCTGCCTACTCTTAGCTATCTTCATTCTATCTCAGATCACTTCAATAGACTAATTAGTAAGCTGCAATAACTCAGGTCTCAGTAGCTTCCTTTCTCCCACTTCATCCCAATGGATAGGTGATCTGTACTTCTTTCCATACAAAGCTTCAAAGGGAGCCATTTTAATAATTGATTGATAACTATTATTATAGGAAAATTCTGCCAAGTACAAATGAGCATATCCTCTAAAATATGGTTCACCCTTTCAGCTTGTCCATCACTCTAAGGATGAAAAGCAGTTCTATAATTCAAGTTGGTACCCATATCACTCTGTAAGCTTTTCCAAAACTTGGAAACAAAGCGAGCATCTTGATCTGCACAATATCTACTGGTACTCCATGTAACCTCAAGGGTTCCCTCAAGTATAACTGAGCCTAAGTCTCAACTAGATAAGTCAATTTTCCTGGAAGAAAATTAGCTAACTTTGTTAACCTATCAACTATCACCCACAGTATTTCATCGTTCTAGGCAATCCACAGATGAAATCCATATAAATCTCCTCCCAATTCCAACAAGGAACATTCAAGGTTGTCATCAAACCCGATGGACTTCTTCTCAATACCTTAGCCTATTGAAAAATCAAGCATTTTTCTACAAAGTCCACAACATCCTTTTTCAGACCGGGCCACCAATAGTGAGACTTCAAATCCTTATACATTTTATTACCACCTGGATGCACATCAAACATCGAACTGTGAGATTCCTTCAATAGTTTTCTTTTTAAAGTAATCTCATTAGAAACGCATAATCTTCCATGATAAATCAAATATCAATAGATGAAATATAATAATACCCAGGCAAATCTAACTCCGCATCTAAGAAATGACCTGCTAAACCCTCATCTGATCTTTGAGCATTTATGATTCGCTGTCTCAAAGTTGGCTTCACAGTCAAATTAGCCAACCTAGTAGTCATCTCAAAAGTCAACAATGATATTCCAGCTCGTTCCATTTCCCACTGCAATCTTGGGTGACCTGCCACAATAGCCGCCAGATGCACTGATTTCTGACTCAAAGCATCTGCTACTACATTAGCTTTACCTGCATGGTACCGAATTTCACAATCATAGTTCTTTACTTCCAACCATCTGCATTGTCTTATATTCAATTATTTTTGGGTGAAGAAATATTTGAGACTTTTATGATTAGTAAAATATAGTTTCTTTATATATTCAATGCATGCACAACAGCTGCCAATTCTAAGTCATAAGTAAGATTCTTTTTCTCATGCTCTTTCAACTGTCTAAAAGCATAAGCAACTACATTTCTATGTTGCATTAAGACACACCCCAATCATTTCTTAGAAGCATCACTATATATCGTTCAACCCGTTGTACCATCTGGAATAACTAAAATAAGAGCTGTTTCAAGTCTTTTTTCGAGTTCCTTAAAACTCTTTTTAGAATCCTCATTCCATTCATAGGCAACGTTTTTTCTTGTCAGTTTAGTCATTGGTGAGGCTATTATTGCAAAATCCTACATAAATCTACAATAATAGCCCGCAAAACCCAAAAAGCTTTGAATCTCAGCAACATTAGTCGGTCGAGGCCAACTACTAACTATCTCTATCTTTGATGGATCAACTGTATACCCTTATCTGATACTACATGTCCTAGAATTGTGACTCTATTTAACCAAAACTCACACTTACTGAATTTGGCATAAAGTCTTTCACCCCTTACTGTAGTCAAAACTATTCTCAAGTGTTGAGCATGTAATTCTTATGTTCTAGAATAGACAAGGATGTCATCTATAAACACAATTACAAAAGAATCTAGATATGGCTGAAACACTGTACGCATCAAGTCCATGAAAGCTGCTGGAGCATTAGTCAATCCAAATGACATCACCATAAACTCAAAGTGACCATAACGAGTTCTAAATGTTGTTTTCAGTATATCCACTTCTCTTATTCTCAACTGATGGTACCCTAATCGAAGATCTATTTTAGAGAAAATTGTAGCACCTCTAAGTTGGTCAAAAAGATCCTCAATTCTAGGTAATGGGTACTTGTTCTTTATAGTTACCGTATTGAGATCTCGATAATCTATACACAACCTCATTGACCCATCCTTCTTTTTCACAAACAAGACTGGCGCTCCTCAGAGTGAGACACTTAGGCAGATAAAACCAAAATCTAACAGTTTTTGTAACTGGCTTTTCAACTCTTTGAGTTCTGCTGGTGCAATTATATAAGGAGATTTAGACAACGGGGAGGTACCATGCATAACATCTATCTGAAAGTTCTATCTGTCTAAATGGTGGTAAACCTAGTAATTCATTGGGAAAAATATCAAGAAACTCCCTTACTACTGGTACATAGTCTAAACTAGCTACTTCAACGGTCGTATCAACTGCACTAGCTAAGTAGGCCCAAACACCTTCATCTAAAAGTCACCTAACCTGCAACATCGAAATCACTACAGGTGCCACTTCCTTGCCTGTCCCTCTGAACTTAAAGTTCACCCCACAAGGACTCTTAAAGTTCACCTCTCTTTTATGACAATCAATGGTGGCATGGTTGACCGACAACCAGTCCATACCCAAGATAACATCAAAGTCACTCATTGACATAACAATTAACATAGCAGGTATATTATTTCCTAATATACACAGTTCATTCGTCTCAACCATTCTATCAGTAGACACATTCACCCCTACTGGTGTTGACACATTCAATTTAAATCCTAGAGGCACAATTTCTAAGGTAGCATGTTTAACAAATGCATAAGAAATAAAAGAGTGACTAGCACCATAATCAAACAGTACAAATATATCATGCCCAAAAAGTGATAGTGTACCTGTCACAAGTGCACCTGATGCCTCAGCCTCTGCTTTGTTTGTAACTTACCCTACTGAACATTCTGCATTGGCTGATTTTGTACTACTTGTTTCTCATTGCCTGCCTGAACTGTATTCTGTCTTGTCTTACAATTCAATGCAATATGTCCCTCCTGCTGAAATAGGAAACACTTCTTAGGCATGCCACAAGCACCTAAGTGTCTTCCTTTGCGGTTCTTGTAATAGGGAACATGACCTTGCTGATTACCTCCTTGATTCACCCTACCTTGGTTACTTTGATAATTCTATCTAAACTGTTGTCCAGACATATTCCTATTACTGCCCTGATACTATCTCTAAACTTGCTCAATGTCAGCTTTCCTTTTCCGTCCAACCACAGTTTCCACATTCTCTTTGACCATAGTTTTCTCCCTACTCTTTGGGTCAAGTGCAATTTTCTTTTAAGTGCTGAAGCATAATCAGTAGGCTCAATTGCCTCAAGCTGGCCATGCAAATCATCATCCAGTGCCATCATGAATCTATATAATCACATCTCAGGTGTAGCCACCTGGTATTCAACAAACCTGGATAGTCGAGAACCGACCTCTCATTCTGCCTCAAAGCTAAAAACACCACTTCCCTACCATTCTGAACTCGCTGTGAGTAGTACTTTTCATAAAATGTCTCTTTGAACTTCTCCCAAGTCACATAAAGAGTCTGGTTCAAAGTCTTAAGTGTTGCCTCCCACCAATATAGTGCATCATCTATAAGTGAGTAGGTACTACAGTGTAGTTTCAAGTGTTTTGGGAAATTAACAAACCCTAGCACCCTCTGAACATGTGAAATCTATTTCTCAGCATCATTTACATCCATAGATTTCCCATCAAATTCCCCAGGTGCATATTTTCTATACTCCTTAAGAAAGCGAGCTTCATCAGTCATGCCTCCCACTCTACCCAAGGCTCTCTGCATCTCCTCATATTCAGCTTGAGGAACAAAGACTCCCTATTCAACTGGTGGGTTCGGTGCAACAGGTGGGGCTGGAGGTGCCTCTAAATCACTAGGTGATGGGCGTCGAATCCACCAAAAATAAATTTTTCTACTTTCAGGATTATGGATTTGTAGTTGTGGAAAGTAAGGTCGAATCCACAGGGAATGGTGAAATAAAATGGGGGTTTTTAAAGTTTGTTGAGAAATTGAAGAAAACAATAAAATATTAAGAAAAATTCAATGAAGAGAAGGTTCCAATCAAAGGTTTAATAATAGCTCAATTCATGATATTTGATCATCGATTATCTAATGAAATCCTAATTCTTTCTCTAAATTGGTTATGATTATTAAGAACGTCTTATTAATCTATCCTTCCTTAGTTCGTCGGTTATTAAGATACGATCATTAATTACTTCTCTAATCAAAGACAACCCTAGAGTACGACAATAGGATTTAATCATTGACAACAATAAGATGGAAATGACTACCAATTCTAGCCAACAAATACGAAACGTTCGATTAATTTAAACTAGATCATATATTTTCATAGTATGAGATAAAAAAAGACCTATTAATCATTCATACTAAATGTCACCAAGATTAAAATGCATAAACAATTACGGATTTAAACACATAAATGATAATTTACCAAATTGAAGAATGATCAAAGGATCCTATTTGAGCAATCAAACAACATGATAATGGATAAAGAATAAAAAATATAGAAATAGAGAAAGATTAGAAAGAAAGATGAAGAACAAATCTCACAAATAACAAGAATTAAACTTTGATTAACCTTAGTTGGAAATAGAAGTTTAGCTAGACATGGAGTTCATAGCTATAGAGGAAAAACCTTAGAAAAACGACCTAGAACTATCAGAAAAAGAACTCCCTCAAAAAATTAGGGTTTGAGTCATTTAAATAAAGGCCAAAAAATTGAAATTGCATATTTCTGCGTTTTTGGTGCCATGGCATTGATTTTGGGTGCCATGGCACTGAGCTCTCTGGATTTTTGGCTTGGATTCAGACTTTTCCTTCCAGTCGCAACCACTATAAACTGGTGCCATGGCACTAAAGTGTCAAGAAAGGTCCAAAATGTTGTTTTAAGCTCTTTTTCATCCCCTCTTCTTCAATCTAGCACATAAACAAAAATCATAGACAATTAATTAGTTCTTAGGCTATTTAATCATCAAAATATGAACAATTAACACAAGTTTATGAGCTAAAATATCGACTTATCACTAGGATCATCGAATCCTACATCATCTCCTCCAACAGATGTAACATAGGAGTTTACCTCATTGGATGATTCAACATAACTTTCATAATCCGGAACAACACCGCGGCCCCTGCCGCGACCTCTACCCCTACCACGACTTGGCATAGCAATTGGAGGCATTTTGAAAAACAAACTAAGTTCATAAGACTCCAATAATCAATAAAATAAATTACTTTATTGGCTAACAAAAATAACGTGTAACTCAAGCATATTATCTTAGGATACCTGGCACCGGTGAGTTTCGAGGATGAAGAGTTTGATTATTTTTATTATGCATGCGTTCTTCAGAACCAAAAATGCTTTGATACCAACTAAAACAACCCAACATTTTTAAAACATAATAAATATCTCAATCAAAAAGTGCAGTCCTTATTAGAAAAATCAAATGAATTCGACATGGCCATGTCCTTTATTTAAAACCAATACGAAAAATAAATAAAAATCCTTTCTCAAACCAACAATTCAAATAAAATACGACATTTAAACCAAAACAAACAATGAACCAAAAGTTATCAAGTTCAAATAAAATTCAATACGACAAAGACTCGGCGCAAATTTAACATTAATTCTCCAACTCTTTTTCATTCCTCGAGATCCTCAACTTTTGCCAGCTCCTTTCCCTTAGTACCTAAAAAAAAGATTTAGCATCATGAGACTACGCCCAATGAGAAAAAAATTTCAATAAAAAAATATGCTTTGAGTACACTTACGATGACATTAAGTCTAATATGTTATCACACATAACTTTATCGCCCAAACCACACAACCTCTCAAGGCTTTCATTAGACTAAATCTAATTTATTCCACTTCCAACAATTTAAATCATGATAATCTTACAAATAAGATATCACACAATGCACAACTAATTCACTATTAATAATTTTTACCCAATATGAACCTTTACATAACTCTGTACCTAGTGCGCAAACATGATAAGAGTTTTTATAAAAATAATATTATTCTCTTTTAAGTGGCCAGGCTTAAAATTAACCTCCATATATATTCTCTATTGAATGACGCATCATTCAATATGAACCTTTCATACACATGCATACACAATTTACAGAAAAGGATAAATTACATAAAAATGATATTTACGCCTTTTACTACCCGACCATAACGATACTTATCTAATTAACTTCCAAAAATTCACAACTTATCAAAACAGCCCCTTAACATCCTTATTCACTCACCCAAACCATCCTAAGGTTCATCCAAGAACTACCCAAATCAACCATCACTAATTTTCCAAGAATTACACAAACCTGTAAATTTTTATAATCTTCAACAATAATAATATTTCAAAAATTTCAGCAGCGTTTGTTTCAATAAAAATCATATAAACATCCTTAGAAACATCCTAAACGTAAAATTATTATCCAAAGAATTTAATGAAATCTAGGGGCACTAAAACACATCATTTTTACTGAAATTGCTCACTCACCTTGACTTTTCGGTTTCAATTTTTATAACTTATTCACAACAGCCCACAACCTGCAAGATTAAGGTCCTAAACACTTAATAAAAATATCCTAACACAAAACAAATCAAACTGCGCAATGGGTTATCAAAAGAAGAAGCAAAAACTGCTCGAAATCATCCCCCCCCCCCACACCCACGATTTTGGGAAGAAATAAAGATAAAAAAAACTATTTTGGTGGTCGGTTTTAGGAAGAAAAGAGAGGAGAAAATCATATGGTTTTGATCAACTTTGATTGAAATCATTTTGAATCAAATAGAACTTTAGGTTTTCAAAAGAATTGGCTAAGGTTTCTTTCAATTATTTTCAAGATTCACCAAGAATGAATCTTGAATGTGAAGGAATTAATAAGAACATTAAATCTTGAATTTAAAGACTAAAATTAAATTCATTACCTTCTTGAATTAGTAAAAATGGAATTGGAACCTGACTAACACGAATCCACTCCACGTTTTCTTAATTCCAGGCTCCAAACGACGTGGGAACAACGAAATTCGAACAAAACTCACCCCAATGAGGAGGGATGGGGCGACGGCTCCAGGAAGAAAGGAGAGAAAAAGTGAAAACCTATTTTTCTCTTTTACTTACTGATGACTTCTTACGTGAAAGACCCTTTTTTTAAAAAAAAAAGATGACAAGGCCTCAACCACCTGACATAAATTATTTTAAACCAAAGTTAAAACTTAGGAAACTTTCATTATTTAATATTATTCAAAATAAATAATATTAATCTCGAAATTAAATTATCTACTAAAGACTCAGGTCATTACAACATTTATGATGGGAATAATTGTTTCTGACATACTTTATGTACGAATAATTACTATTTAATTATATCAAATATATAATAAATAAATAAGTAATTTTGGTTGGGAAAATATTGGCCAAATCTATAAAAATAAAATCTATATCTAAATATAGAAAAAATTTCATCACGAACATCTCCAGAATCGCCAAAAACAAAAAAAAAAAAAACCGGAGCTAGGGTTTAAACCCTACCCGCCGCGGCCCCACCACAGCCTTAACTAGCCTCCACTGCAGTGGTGGTGTCTCCGCCTGTAGCTTGCGGTACTGATTCCTTCGGTGCCGGTCAGGATCCAATTTGATTTTCTTTCCTTCGTCGTTTCGATTGATATTTTCATATGATTAAAATGATTACAAAAAATTTCCTAAACCCAAGAATGGGTTTACAAAATTCAAAGAAATAAAATAAACCTAGGCCAATAGTTCCAAATTCAACCAAAATGAAAACCACATATTTAAAATAGTTTTTTCTATCATAACAAAATCTTTTTAGAAAAATACTTTAGAAACAAAATTGCTCTGATACCATTTGTTGGGATTGAGGCCTCTATAAAAGAGTTCTCAAGTGGAATTCTCAAGGATCTTTTCTTACAATATAATATTATTCTAAAAACTAATGTATAAATAGAAGACTAACCATCGTCAAGAAGTGTCTGGCTCTTCCTCGTTTCTGATGGTTACGATCCAGGGACCACTAAAAAGTTCTTCCTCATTAAGCATAAAAGAGAATCGGTGCGTGGTCACTATCCTGTTTGGTAAAAGGAAAAAGAGAAGAAAAAATTGTTCCCTTAGACCACAAGGATCGGCGGCGGCAAAGAGAGTGGGAGGAGAGGGATTTTTCCTGAGCATTTCCTTTGCTCTCTTAGTTAGGGGTGTTACCGGTTCAGTTCCCTCCGAATCTTGTCTAGAACCGAAACCGAACCAGTAAGAAAATTCATAAAAAAAGAATCGAAATCAGAATCGGTTTGACAAAGAACCGGTTAGGAATGAAAACTGGTTTGTAATCGGTTTTTGATTCGATTCTTGTTCCTTATCGGGACTTGTTTTTTCTTAAAACTAGTTCGTTAACGGTTCATTATCGGTTCGATTTCGGTTATTTACTGATTCCATGTATGCATAAAGCCTTGGATGTGCTTGATTTTCATTTTCTTATATATATAATTTTTTTTAATATATTATATGATTATCAGTTCCGGTTCCGGTTCTCAACCGGTTTTATGACAAGAATCGAAACCAAACAGATAAGTTTATCGGTTTTTAAATTTAAAAAAAAAAACCCTCATTTTTAACTGGTTCTGGTTCTTCCGGTCCTCTTACACCCCTACTCTTAGTTTTGTGTTTTGGGGTCACCCAAGATTCCTATTTGTAGGAAAACTAAGGCGTTAGGAAATCTTTTGATATCTTTTTAATTATCAAATAATTAAATAAAGATATCATAAAATGTATTTTGAATAATTAAGATATAATATCTTATTCTATAATAAGATATTCCCATATCACAATTTAAATTCATCCATATTAATAAAATTAATTATTCCAGATCTTACACATTTAAATTCATCACATTAATTTAAATGAAGATATTCCATATATTTTGAATAAAATAAAAATGCATATAGTTGGCTATTTAAAAACCAAAGTGCAGTGTAACCCTACCATGGGTCACACACACATACCATCATCTCTATGCCAATATTGAGCATACTATTTTTCCTTTTATTTAATAGAAAAATTCCATTAAATATTTAAATAAATTAAACTCCTTTTATTTATTTAATTCCTCTTTAACTTGACGAACTAAAATTAAATAATTAAATAGTCTCCTTTATTTAATCTCCCATTAATTTTGGACAACTGTAAAATTAATTTTATTAATTGGACTCTTCTATTTAATCTCTCTATTAAAATAATTAAATAGACTCTTCTATTTAATAATTTATTAAATAAACTCCTCTATTTAATTTCACCATTAATTAAATAATTAAATAAAATCATCTATTTAATTTGTTTTAACTATTTATATAGACTCCTCTGTTTGCATTTGCCTTAATTAATTTGACAACTTCAAATTAAATACTTGAAACCATTTTTCCAAAAAAAATAATCCATATAAATTTATGTTCTCAATTACATGCGTTAGCTCGGAGGACTTAATGGACCTAGAAGACTAAGCTCCAATGATCTAGAATTACATTGATTAAGCTTCTTTCATCAATTAATTCTTATTCATTAACTCCTAAATAACTCCCCTAAATATCTAAAGTTGCACTCTTAGTACTATAGACGTAGTTATATCCATTGGCTAAAATCATTAACTACACTTTGATTCCGCATAAGTAGTTCGTATCCATGGCTAGGCAATTTTACTGAATTAATTTCCATGATACATCTTGTTCCTTAAGCCCGACTGATTCTCTAATGAACAACCTTACATAATCTCTATTATGCGTCATTGTTTTTTCCTTGATAGAGGAATATGGGGCCCTACTGTTCAAACTAGGGGTGAAACCGGTTTGGTCCTGTTCTATTTTCTAACCAAACTACTAAAATCGGACCGGTTAAGTTTTATAGATATAGAAATTGAACTGAATCGGTTTTATAGGCTAACTGTTCCGGTTCAGTTCGTTTCAACGGTTTTCGGTTTTTCTAAAGTAACTACTAGAATGTGCATTTTCTGAGCTGAATTGGGATGAAATTGGACTTTTTTTTGGGTTGGGCTGGAATGAAGGCAGGTCCATTAATCATTCAAATGTCATAATTAAAAGAAAACTACAAATTTCCTTAGCCAAGATTCGAATCTGGTTCCTCCATCTTATCATAGTAGCTCTGACCATTTCTTCCACTTGTACATTTGAGTTATCATGTTCCAATATTTTGACTAAATAAGTTTGACCGGTTTTTTATTTTAAACCGAACCTGCACCATTATAACCAAAAACCGAACTAGTTTTTCAGGTACGGTTCGGTTCGATTTTTTAAAGAGAAAAACTGAACTGGTTCAGTTTTTTATGGTTCGATTCGGCTTGTTTTTTCGGTTTTTATTTTCACCCCTAGTTCAAAAATCGAATCAGTTTATGAGAGAACTACTTATCTATTTTTCTATAAGGAAAAAAGTAAATTTTGATCTTGTGTAATTACGTTCCTAGCTATAAGCAAGATGCAATCCCCAAAGTGGGAGGCATATTGAGTGAACTATATCGAGTTATCTCTATTAAGCTTTTCACCCTTATTCAAATTAGCTACTATGTTCTTAGAAACGGAATCCATTTTAATCACAAAAATTCTATAAGACGTATATTTGCACATGATTAATTGTTTGCGTCACATACTATTTTGTTGTAATTACAAACAATAAATTATTAATAATCATCCATATGGCATAGAATCAAAATATCACTAAGTTTCAAAATTATCATCTATGTATATATGAATTAATTATGATTAATTTATCATATTACACGCAAATAATAATGATCACAATTATTATTAAAATAATAATAATAATAATAAAACACATTCATTAATACTAATAGGAAAATAATGAAACATATTCATGATTTAATTTCCCACATTAAAAAAAATACAATTCTATTAACATATGTATATAATAGAAAGAAAAAAAATTAATCTAATTTCTCTCAATTGTCTTTTGAGTCTCCATCCATGAAACCATCCTATTTTTTATCCTTCTCGATATATTTTCTGTAACAAATACAGAAAAATTAACCAACAAATGATTATGATGTTACGTAACCTATATGATTAAAACAAATTTAATCATATGTGTATATGTCGAGAAATAATTAGGTATATAAAAAAAATTAAATTTATGAAATTTAATATTTTATAAATTTGAAAGTTTGTTAATCTAAACATATAAACCATATTCAAATCCACTTGATTTTATTTATTATATATATAAAATAACCTAAATATGGTTCAAAGTAGGGCTCATGACCCAGTGGGCGTGCTTGAATTCATCTATAGTTTTGTTGGAAGTGATTGAGGGTTCAAATCAACATAATTTTCTTGTTTTTCAACCAAAATAGTCGTATAATATATCAATGGAAAGCTCTTTTAGCATAATTTCTAACTATATAAGAATAACTATCAATGAGTGATTATATAGAAAGTTATGAAGAGTTAAATTTAATGTTTTTTAACTTTCATTAGCTTTTGAAAAAATAGTGACTTCAAAATCTTATAGCTCATGATTTAAATATCTAACTGTTCCGAAATTTGCAAATCAATTCATAATGATATATATAATAAATATGCAAAAATTCATATAGAATAATCATCTATTCACAAAGTTTTCATTAAAGGATTAAAGCCTTTTAACAAAAAAAACATTTGATACTTTTAAAACCTTATTTTGATACCAATGATGGGTTTCATAAATATGAGACTAACCTCTTGTAGAAATATAGCACAAAAAAGAGAAACCCTAGTGTTCAAGTATCGATCATCGAAAGCCAACTATGGACGGAAGCATTTTATTATTTCACAGCCTAAACCCTTTCCTTATAAACTTATTGATTAATTGATTGAGAGAAATTTTCATTCTAAGAGATTTCTCTGATATCTCTTATTTCTCAGATCCTTTTCTTTTCATTTCTTTTTTAAGTTGTCCATAGAAAGTCATATCTTGACAAACATGGATATATGTAACCGTCTGACAGTTCCAAGAAACTGCCATTAGGCAGTTGTAAGAAACTACCTTCACTTTCAATATCCATAATTTCAAAACCCATTAAAGACCCAGCCAAGATCTAGATCCATATTTTCAAAAATAAAATTCAGAACTTCTCTTCCAAAATCTAAAATTTCTCTTCCAAGATCCAAGATCCAAAATTTCTCTTTCAAGATCCAAAAAAACTCATTGAACATGGCATGACTGTGCTCTCTCTCTTTTCCCTTCTAAGATCCAGAATTTCAAAAACAAAATTGGATGGGATTATGGTTGATGGTGAAGGTAAATCAATGAAACTCATGTAGGCTTTCTGCAATTGACTTACCTTGGCAATGACCTTGAAAAAAAATCCATATTGCATAAACTCCATTTGAAATTAACTAACCAAAAACTCATTAAAAGAATTTAACTTTGCACAAATACCCATTTTAATCCCTTTTTTTTAAAGACGGAACCAATTTGTTTGAGAACCACGATGTTCAGTGGGTCTTTGATGTGTGAAATATAAGGTATAAGATTATGCAAGTGATAAACTCATGGTGGTGGCTGCTTAGGCTTTTTTCTGACATGGGTATCATATAGAACGAGGTTCGCCGAAGAGTAACGAGGTGGTTCGCAATAGACAGAATGGGGACGAGAGAAATAGAGAGATGAGAGAGAAAGAGATGAGCGATTATAATTATGAAATGAAAATAACACATTAAAAAATATTGATTCAAATTACTAAATGAAGCTGTTAGTCTCCACGTCATTAAAAATGCTACATCTGTTGGGATTCAGGTCTCTAAAAGAGTTCTCAAACGGAAGTCTCAATGATTTTTCCTTGCAGTATAATATTATCAAAAACAAAAATACATAAAAACAGGACTAGCCCTTGTAGAGAAGTGTTAGACTCTTCGTTCTTCTTGGTTACGATTTCAGGACCACTAAATTGTTTTTCCTAACTAAGCACAAAAGAGAATCAGTGTGTGGGAACTATCCTCTTTGGAAAAAGGAAGAGGGAAGAAAAAATTTATTCCTTACCCTATGGGCGGCAGTGGCAGAGAGAGAGGAACGAGAGGAATTTTTCTTAGCCTTTTCTTTGCTCTCTTAGTTGTGTGTTTTCACCCCAACGTTCCTATTTATAGTAAAACTAAGGCCTCAGAAAATCTTTGAATATCTTTTTAATTATCAGATAATTAGAATAATTAAGATATATAATTTAAATGGACCATCATGTTAAGGACATGTTCCCTAACTAAAGTTATTTCCTTCATGCGAGCATTCATGATGTACTTGAGAGCCTTATGTTTGACTTTCTCAGATGACTTGTCAAACATCTCTTGTGCTGATTGCAGCATCTCATATGTTGTAGGTAAAGGTTCAAGTTTCTTAGATACGACTTCAGTAAGTTCAATCAAGATATAGACACGAGCTTTCTTGTTAGCCTTGATCCTGAGATCATAAGCCTTTTGAGCAGTTCGATCTACATTAGCAGGTGGTTCTGGAGGACATTCCTCCAGAATAGTGAATTTGAGATCTCAAAAACCAGAATTTTACTGATGTTGTTTTTTCAAGTGGTGTAATTTTCACCATTCATTTTTTCAGTAGTAAAAATATCAATTATAGAGTTTGCTGATAAATAAATAAACACATGTTTTAGTAATACATTTTTACATATTCATTCATTCATACTTTTGGCATCTATTAAACGTGATGCTTGAATGCACATTTCATGAAATTCTAAAATATTAAAACATAATTTTAATGTCATGGTTTATTAGTGAGACAGAAACGATGCCTACGTAGGCAAGTTAAGGTTCTCTACCACTAAAATGAGACTCCTCTCAACTAATGAACATCCCCAGGCTATTTTATATCCTACGGTTTTTTAGTTACCGTGTTTTGGTCAGGC
This sequence comes from Gynostemma pentaphyllum, assembly GCA_028015215.1. Taxonomy (NCBI): domain Eukaryota; kingdom Viridiplantae; phylum Streptophyta; class Magnoliopsida; order Cucurbitales; family Cucurbitaceae; genus Gynostemma; species Gynostemma pentaphyllum. Next base: position 30,832,036 of record CM051346.1, read on the forward strand.
GAAACATCTAGATCACTTAAATATTAATTTTGTTGAATGCCACCGAAGGGAGAGTTAGACATCAAAACTCTTAAGAGTATTTCTAAATATATCTCTTTGAGTGTATCCCAAGTTTTAGATCGCTTAAAGTTATTTTGATGAGTGTCACCAAAGGAAGAGTCAAACATCAAAAGCTTTAAAAAATCCTATCTTGAAGAGAATCACCCAGGTATTGATCCATATGGTTACTTTTAAAAGGGAATGAGTGAAGAGTTACCAACACCACATAAGCCCTATTTGAATCTCACTCATTGATTTCAACTTGGAGATCGCAGGACATGTTGGCACTTGTCCTTCTCCCACTCAATATAACTAGCTAAGGCTTTTAACTTAGATATACCCAGGCTACCTCTAATATCTAAGTACAATCTTACATATAATAGCTCTTATAGATTGGTTAGATTGATTTTAATGTGAAAGTCAAGTGATTGAAAACTTTTGTACAAAAAGGGAAAGAGAAATGACAGAGAAGAAAATGGAAGAGAAAGGAAAAATCAAAAGGGAATGTATTTCATTAATTTAGCTGAGGTACAAAACGGTCATAAAAGGAAAAGAGGATTGCCAAGTGTTAGCAGATCATAGGAGACAAAATAACAGAAAATAATAAGACAAATATAATAGCTAGTTTCTAGAAGGAAGCTATAAAAGAGAATCCAAAGAAGACTATTGAAGAAAACTTAATTGATTTTGAGAATGGAGTTTTCTTAATCATCATTAGAGGCTTCTTCCTTAACAGCCCTCCACAAGTAAACCGAAGAAGATTGGATGGTGAGCTTGTTTCTCAAAATGCAAAATTTGTGAGAGGACAGGGGCTTGGTCATTATGTTTGCAAGCTGGTCTTCGGATGGAACATAATGAACTTGAAGTTGGCGATTGAGAACTTTTTCCCTTATGAATTGTAAACAAGGTTTCCAGCAAGGTATATTGCACTCACATGGTGTGACGACCCGACACAAAATAACCAATAAATAAATAATGACTCATTTAAAACAGAATTAAAACATAGTTAAACCAAATAGTAGCGAAAGCGTTTATTTATAAACCAAAAGATATTCAAAATAAAACCTTTATTTTGGCGCCATTTTAAATAACTAAAACAAATAAAATAAGCAAAAATGAAATTCCATAAAAATAAAAACTAACAAAACGTCAATAAAAATAAAATATTCCAAACGAAATTAAATGAATAAATAACAAGTCCTAAGGGCTCTCGGTGTAGCGCCATCCTCGTCAATCGCCATTGTTTCCATTTTTTATTAGTGATACCTGCAAAATAAAAGTTTGCAGGGCATTCAAATACCGTGAGTTTTTAGCTCAGTAGATTAAAACCAAACTCAAATAAGCAAATTAAATCCAAAGCAATTAAATCAATACACTTTATGGATACTCGTCCATTTCCACGTTTCATAATTAAATAGGTAGGTACTTAGCCTACAACAACTCTTATTTTATATTAAATTTGTACATAGGTATAAATGTGGAATACGCGACCACAAACTATACGTGCCATACTATCCAGCATGGAAATAGGTATCAAGGCTAACCATGATATGTGCCATAGTATTCAGCTTTTATAAATTTAATAAATATTTATTATATCTCTTGTTTACTATTAAATTTGCTATAAGTATCATAGCGGGGTATAGAGCCGCTCATGATACGTGCCATGCTAAGCACTCAGCTTGACAAATTTATAGGTATTTATTATGTTCGACTCGAGCTATAACCACCATTCAAATTTCATCTCTTTATACTATTAAATTTGTTATAGGTATCATAGTGAGGTATAGAGTCACTCATGATACGTGCCATGCTAAGCATTCGACTTGACAAATTTAATAGGTATTTATTATGTTAGTTTAAACTTAAACCATTATTAGACTCTAATTATAACATCTAATCAACTAACGAATATAAATTAAATAATACAATATTCAGATATCAAACGGGCACATAATAATAATATTGAAAATCAATATTAGCAAATCAACAATCAAATAGTAATAATAATAATAATTAGAATCAATAAATCATCTCCCAAGACATTTTAATAATCACACAATAAACATGCTAGCACAAGTAATTAACGATCATAAACCATTTATAAACAATATTCGCATTTAACCAATTAACGATCATAAACCAAATATAAGCATGATTCACAATCAAAACGTGCACATAATACTTTTAAAATAAGTAATTTTATCACCTATAAATATCCTATTAATCACACATCAAACAAGCAATCACAATGAATTTAATTTGACTTCTAAGTAGGAATTAACCTACCTTATTCGCAAATTGAACTAGCAAATGGTCCCGAAATAACTCCAATAAGACCCCTAACGATGCCCACAACCTGAAATAACATTAATCTAAAGTCAATTTCACGAAACCGTGTTAACGAGACAAAAACCGGCTCGAATTGACCAAAAAAGCCACTGAACCGAATTGGACCAACTGAACCGGTTCAGTTGAAACAGCCAAGCGGTCCAACTGGACCACTTCTTCTACCTTGAGACTACCAGCGTGCTGCGGAAATAAAATAAAAAAGAAAACAAAACGTGAGCAGCTACCTGAGCGACGGGGACGACTGGAAATGTTCGCATATCACTTGGGATCGATAAAATACAAAGGATCAACGTAAAAACATCTCAAAACCTTAACAAAAACTCGAATAACGGGGCTGCACGTTCCAGAATCCGGCAAGGGAATTTTCATATTCCGGCGAGGCTTTGAACGCGATGAAAACAATGGAAAACGAACTTAGTTAAACTTGGAATTAACCCGTAAACAACATAGACACTAAAATAATCAAACCCAACGAAAAATACCGAAGAAGACAGTGAAACGAATGAGTTAATTATCCTCGATTATCTGGTGAATGCTCCAAAACTCAGTTGAGAAAGCGTAGGAATAGGTGATTTAATGGATCGAAACCTAAAGGTAAACGAAATCTTCAATGTAAACCAAATCATTTCGAGGAAAATTGACAAAGAACCGTGTCCATGGCCCCGACTTGAGGAAGAAGAGAAAGAGAAAACTTGACCTAAAATTTAGTGTTAAATATAAAAATCTGATTGTATGGTAAAAGACCAAAATACCCCTTAATGAAAAATATAGAAGTCAAGGGCATAAACGGTATTCATGCCATAACTTTTTACTCGGAACTCAGAATTGAGCATAGTCAATTGCGTTGAACTCATAGCGACGTGACGGTTTGGGAAAACTAAAGATAACGTTATTTGGATTAAAATTGGTGAAATGAATAAAATGACCCTAAGCAAAAAACCAGGTTGTTAAGATTTCAGCAGCAACGTTTGATAGTCCTCTATACTTAGACTCCGTACTGGAACGACTAACAACACGTTGCTTTATTAAAGACCAAGAGATTAAATTATTACCCATAAATGTGCAAAAGCCACTAGTGCTTCTTCTATCATCCGGACATGATGCCTAATCTACATCAGTGTAATAAGTTAGGCTTTGAGTTGTAGAAGGAGTGATTGAAGGTCCATGATAGGATGTGTGTTTGAGATACCTTAACATGCGCATGACAGCAAGCCAATGTGAAGAGGTAGAAGGATGGAGGAATTGAAATACTTTGTTTACAGCAAAACTGAGGTTAGTCCTGGTGATTGTACAGTATTTCAAGGTTCCCACTATGCTCATATATTCAGTAGGGTTAGGTAGTAAGTCCCCATCATGGATAGACAGTGAAGTGCCTATGGCCATTAGAGATGGACTAGGCTTGCAGTTGGTCATAGAGGCTCGAGTAAAAAGATATGTGATGTATTTAGATTGGGACATATGGAGGGTGTCTTACTGGTATGAGACCTGAATGCCGAGAAAAAAATTTAAGGTTCCAAGGTTTTTCAATTTGAACAAACTGTTGAGAGAAGAGAAGAAATGGGATATGAGATTGGGATTATTTCTAGTGACTAAAATGCCATCAACATAAATTAAAAGATCAATGAAGTGGGATTCCTTTTTGTAAATGAAAAGGGAACTATCAGATTGAGAAGATGTAAATCCCCATGAGACTAGACAACAATTTAACTTCATGAACCAAGAACGAGGGCTTTGTTTTAAACCATATAAGGCCTTAGAGAGTTTACACACATGAGTTGGATGCTTGGTGTCAATAAATCCAGGAGGTTGGCTCATAAAGACATCTTCATGGAAATCACCATTGAGGAAGGCATTGTGGACATCAAGCTGCCTAATTTCCCATTGATTAGAGACTGCAATGCGGTTATTCAAATTGTAGCAGGCTTGACAACCGAACTGAATGTTTTAAAATAATTAATTTCATAAGATTGATTATAGCCTTGAGCAACAAATCGTGCCTTCTATCTCTCAACATGCCCATTTGGTTTCAATTTGGTTCTATGAACTCATTTGCAACCAATAGTTTTACATTAAGAAGGTGAGGGAACCAAATCCCATGTGTTGTTGCTGATTAAAGTCTCATATTCAAGGAGCATAACATGTTTCCGTTCTTGTATTTAAGCAGTTTTGAAGTTTGAAGGTTCAGTGAGAGGTAGGAGTTCTGTAGCTGAATCAAATGGTAGTTTTGATAGGTAGGCTTTTAGTTTAAAGATGCCAAATTTTGATCTTGTAATCATAGAATGGGAGATAGTGGCTGGTGGAGCTATATGGTTAATTTCAAGGATAGTTTCATCAAGTTGAACAAAAATAGTTGGATTAGAATCAATAATGTGGAGGAAGGATGGTGGGGAGATAGGTTGAGGTTGTGTAGGGGATGATGGAGATGGTGAAGGGAGTGAGGGATTAGGATTAGTTGTGGAGGTATGAAGCACAAAATTAGGAGGATTAGGTTCAGTTGTGGAGGTAGGAGGCACAAAATTTGGAATAAGAGAAGTAGTAGAAAAAGTAGCAGGGCCTACATTTGATGTTGATCAAGAGGGAAATTTATTGGGGAAATAGGAGGTTGGTAAGGAACAAATGAATGAGGGACAGAAGAAATATCATAGTGAAATTGTTGGATTGGAGTAGAAGGGGTAGAGGTAATGAAGGATGTAAATGACTGCTCTTTGAAAATTATATACCTGGAAAGATATACTCGGTCAGAATGAGGATCTAGTAAAGATATCCTCTATGGTTTGAGTTCTATCCAAGAAACAGGCATTCTTTGGATCTGAATTGTAGTTTTTGCTAATTGTAGGTTCTGAGATAAGGGAAACAGACACAATAAAAAGCCTTTAAAAGGCTATAATCAGGAAGACTCTTGCATAAAAGCTCATATGGTGAAGGGATTCCCATACTTCAAAGACATGGCGAAGAGATTCCCATACTTCAAAGGCTATGGAACAATTGACTATCTTATTCATCTTATCCTCAGATAAAGAAGAGTACAACCATCCCATCACTAATCAATTAAACCTTTTACCAAAAATAGTATTCCAGGTTGACTTGAACTTGATTAGGATCTAGGAATTTTGGAGGCATGGGTGTGGAACCATCAATGAATCTTTCTAAACCATTTGAGATGATAACATTCAAGAGCTGATTTTTTCAAAGCAAGTAGTTTGTATCATTTAACTTGATGGGGAGAGAGGATGCTCCTAAATTAGTTGGTTGTTGCTGGACAAGGTTTGGTTGAAAGAGGTGAGGTTGTTGTGGATAATTTTGCTGAGGAAAGAAGGAAGGAAAGCTTGGTTTGAGATCCAGAAATAGTGCCTGGATTTGGTTAAAAGAAAGATGGATAATGAGTATTTCCAGGAAAGAAAGGTTGATGGTTACGATTGATAAGAGGATTAAACTACTGAGATAATGGATTTTGATTTTGACGAAGATTGGATGGAGCTTGAGGGGTAAGAGTTGCATCATTTTGATCTAAGATGGCTATTCCTTTTTGCTTTGGATTTTCTGCCGCTATAGATGAAGAGTCGCCCGTCGGTGTAGCCATTGATAGCTTTAAGGCTATGATACCATGAAAACTTTTGCACAAAAAGGAAAAGAGAAATGACAGACAAGAAAATGGAAGAGAAAGGGAAAATCAAAAGGGAATATTTTTCATTAATTTATCTGAGGTACAAAACGGCTATAAAAGGAAGAGAGGATTGCCAAGTGTTAGGAAATCATAGGAGACAAAATAACATAAAATAATAAGACAAAAATAACAGCTAGTTTATAGAAGGAAGCTATAAAAAAGAATCTGAAGAAGACTATTGAAGAAAACTTAATTAATTTTGAGAATGAAGTTTTCTTAATCATCATTAGAGGCTTCTTTCTTAACAGTGATTAATCTCTATTAATCCTAACACATTATGCACCGTCTCAATGAAGAGAATTATTAATAAAATATGACTCTCAGATCGCTCCCAGTTAGAGGGGTCTCGTGTTAATGGAGCGATTAAATAGCCTCTTATGTAGGGCAGAGCTTTCTCGCCAGAGTTATATTTAAATTAATAGCTTCTACTTCATTAATTTTTAATTAACTCTTTAGTTAAAAATAATGACAGCTCATCTTTTAGGTTTTAGTTTCAAATTTAAAACTAAAAAATTAATTAAAATATTGGTTACTAAACTCTTTTAGACCATTTTAATTAAAACCTAAAACATGCTGCTAGTAATTACTAATTAACCCGTTAATTAAAATTCTAGCACAATAAATATAACATTTATATTCATACAAGGCATGAGCATATATCAATAATCTCTAATAATGATGCATGATCATGGCATTTATGTATTTATGATGGGAATAATTATTTATGGCATATTTTATGCATCAATAATTACTATTTAATTATATCTAATATATAATAAATAAATAAGCAATTTTGGTTGGGAAAATATTGGTTAAATCTATAAAAAAAATTAAAGTCTATATCTAAATATAAATTAAATTTTCATATTGAATTTCTCTAGGATCTCCAGAAAATGAAAAACCAGAAAAACCGAGGGGGGTCACCTAGGATTTTAACCCTAGGCACCGCCTCCCCATATGAAAACTTTTTTTCATGTAGCAGCCACACGACAGCAGCTTCGGCTGCTGCCACCGCCACGGTAGTACTCTCCACCCGTAGCTCGCGATATCGACTCATTCGGTACCGGTCAGGATCCAGTTCGCTTTTCTTTCCTTCGTCATTTCGATCGATATCTCCATATGATTATAAATTTTTTCTATACCCAATTCATGGGTTTACAAAATTTCTAAGAAAGAAAATCTAGGTCAATAAATCATAATTCAACCAAAACGCAAAATCCACAATTTTAATATTCTTTTTAAAATTGATTTCAATTCCCATCATAAAATTTTGAAAATATTATATATACATGACTGCTCTAATACAAGTTGTTGGGATTGGGGCCTCTAAAAGAGTTCTCAAACGGAAGTCACAATGATCTTTCCTTGCAATATAATATAATAAAAAATAAAAATGCATAAAAGAGGACTAACCTTTGTAGAGAAGTATCTGACTCTTCCTCATTCTTCTTGATTACAATTTTGCCACCATCAAAAAGTTCTTCCTCACTAAGCACAAAAGAGAATCGGTGTGTGGACACTATCCTCTTTGAAAAAAAGAAAAGGGAAGAAAAAACTTTCTTCCTTTACCCTATGGGCGGCATCGGCAAAGAGAGGGGGATGAGAGGAATTTTTCTGAGCCTTTTCTTTTGTCTCTTAATTGTGTGTTTTGGGGTGACCCCAAGGTTCCTATTTATAGGAAAACTATGGCCTCGGAAATTTTTTGAATATCTTTTTAATTATCAAATAATTAATAAAGATATTCTAAAATATATTTTGAATAATTAAGATATAATATCTTATTCCATAATAAGATAATCCTATATTTTTATTTAAATTAATCTTTATTAATTTAAAATAACTATTCCATATCTTACTCATGTAATTTAATCATATTAATTTAATTAAGATATTTCATACATATATTTAAATAAAATAAAATGCAATTAATTAATTAATTAATTAGTTAAATATTAACCATTGGGGCGTGTGACCCTACCCATGGGTCACACGCCCACCTTGTTATCTCCATGATAATATTGGGTATTTTATTTTTCTTTTTATTTAATAGAACAATTCCATTAAATAAATAAATAAATAAAACTCCTTTTATTTATTTCCTCTTTAATTTGACTTCCTTAAATTAAATATTTAAATAAAATCCTCTATTCAAAGCCCCCATTAATTTTGGATAACTGCAAAATCAATTTAATTAAATAGACTCCTCTACTTAATCTCTCTATAATTTAATTAAATAGATTCCTCTATTTAATAAATAATTAAATAGACTCTTCTATTTAATTTCACCATTAATTAAATAACAAATAGACTCCTCTATTTGTATTTGCCTCAATTGATTTGATAACTTCAAATCAAACACATTTTTTCAAATAAATTAATCATTATTAATTTATGTTCTCAATTACATGTGTTAGCTCGGAGGACTTAATGGACCTATAGGACTAATTACATTGATTGAATGCCTTCAATCAATTAATTCTTATTCATTAACTCCTAGATAACTCCAATAAATATCTAGAGTTGCACTCAGTACTATAGACATAGTTATGTCCAGTGGCTAATATCATTAACTACACTTTGACCCTTCACAAGTAGTTTGTATCCATGGCTAGGTAATTTCACCGTATTAACCTCCATGATACATCTTGTTACTTAAGCCCAAATGATTCTCTAATGAACAATCTTACATAATCTCCATTACGCGTTTGTGCTTTTTCCTTCATTAGAGGAATATGGGGCCCCAGTGTTCAAGAACCGAATCAGTTCATAAGGGAACTACTTATCTATTTTCCTAGATGGAAAAGAGTGAATTCTATTCTTGTGTAATTACGTTCCCAGCTATAAGCAAGATACAATCCCCAAAATGGGAGGCATTTGAGCGAACTATATCGAGTCACTCTCACCTATTTAAATCAAAGGTTTGTCTTTTACGAACAAGAGTTCGTAATCCACTCAGGATTAAGATCAATTGTACATGATCAACCGATTGATATACGAAGTATCTTTCTGTAACGACTTTACTAGGAGACAATAAGTATATCTTAGTCCAGTCTACTACAATCTTTATTGCAGCAACACTCTCACTCACATATCTCTACATGAGCGATCTAGATGAGATCACTTGTGCCAATTCACAAGTGGGCCATGTAAGTGGTGTTACCACAAATAAGGCACACAACCTTTATTCATATACCACAGACTATTTGAGTTACGACTTAAGTGAATCTTCCTACATCACATGTCCACTTTAAGTTATCATATGTAACTCTGGATCTTATGATGGATTATATTTATTAAACAATAATAAATGACAATGTAAATATTACTAATTAATAATTCCTTTATTTATTTATAGTTTAATTGGATTACATAAGATTTAGGGCAGAAACTCTAGAAACATCATCAAGTGATTGACTATCAACTAATAGAAAACTAAACAGAATAACCAAAATCGTCACTTTTTGAAAGTTGAAGGGCTAAAATCATCACTTAGAGATGAAAATGAAACTCGAGTGAAAGTATAGGGACCAAAATGGTATTTTATCCCATTTCTTTAGGAGCATTACTGGCGAGAGAATTGAAGGATACACGGACGTCAGAAGGAAGTTGTTTCTCTCAATCTCCATTCTAGTAGCCCTAAACAAGGTTTTAATTCCAATTGTTATGATTAATGTTAGATGAATTAGTCATGATATAATTCAAGAGACAAATTACCGAATGGAGAAGCTTACCTTACTTCAGGATCGAAAGCGATTATACGGGTTTGGATCTTCCAATTTCTTCTGTAATCACAAATCTTTAAAATTTTCTTATTGAGATAATATATTCTCTAATGAGATAAGAAGCTCATGTTCATTTATAGTGGAATGAGGACTAGAATGGGGACTATAACCCGATAAAAACTTATATGATAACTATTGAGCAGTTATCTAGTTCTATCAATTTCTAATTTGGCCACTTATCAAATTAGAAGTAGCAAATGATATCTATATTTATATAATCTATGATATGTAATTACTCTTAAGTCAATTAGATCACTTTAATTTGGCTAATCAAAGATAGCATATACATTTAACAATTACATGTGTGGTCTCATATATTAAATATTTTCCAACAATCTTCCACTATTGGGATATTTTAATTATGTTGTTATGACAAGGAAATACGTTTAGTAATTATGTCATTTGAACCCAAAACCCTTTAACAAAATACTCCTCTTTATTTATCCTAAGGAAACATGCCATTATATTAAAAGTTAAAAAAAAAACAAAGATTCCCCACCCTAGAGTTGGCTTACCAATAAGATTTTAGTTTTCAATTCATTTATTTTTTTAATATAAAATATTGTATGTGAGAATTGGACCACTCTCTTGAAGGTAAAATTATATGACTTAACCAATGGGTTATGTCTTGGTTGATTTTTAATTCATTTATTTAACGAGTAGACAAATAGAAGTATGATTTGTCTTTTGGGTTTATTAATTAAATAAATAATAAACAAGAAGTTACAACGGTTTGACTAAAATACCCACACAACTATTGGGTTAAGTATATAGCCCCAATTTATCTAAAATAACACTTTTTGGCCTATCGAGAAAAAAGAAACGTTTTATGGTCTATGTGAAATTCCAGAGAGGAGCGAGAATTAATATTTTGACTAAAATACCTCAACATATAATGAAGTAAAAAAGATTAAAAAAATAAGAAAAATTAAATCAAGGAAGTATTCAATACACAAAAATCAAATCAATATATGAAAATAATTAAAGAAATAAAGAGAAGAAAATAAGGATTTGAAAAAATCAAAGCTAATAAAATATATTCTTATTTATCAAAACTGACGATCTTCCACCATTTATTTCGACGAATCTTCCAATAATTTTTTCAGTGTAAATTATGTATTGTGATACTATATGTTGATTCAGTATTATACAATACTAGATTTTTACTTCTCTTTATTCGTCAGCCTTATTAGAGTATACTATAGTATACATTCAATATTATACTATATCGAATAGAAGTTTTTGATATTATATTATACGAGATTTGAGCTTCTCATTCGTTCTCCAACCTCATAAATGTACTATACACACATTCGATAATGTACTATACTAGATTTGAGTTTCTCCTTAGTTTTTCAGCCTCATCGTCGAACTGTTTGTACATTCGATACTATATTATACCATATTTGAGCTTATCCATAGTTCTTCAGGTTAAAAAACATACAATAACATTTGATAATGTATTATACTAGATTTGAACTTCTTCATTATTCTTCAGCCTGAACAACATATTATTTGTACATTTGATACTATATTATACTAGATTTAGGTTTCTCATTCGTCTCTATATGAAAACAAATTGGGCAATAAATATTTCCTCTGACCACCACTCCATCGCCATCATTGAGTTGGTTTTTGGGAATTTGGGAGATAAAGAGACGAAGATCAGAAAGAGTTTGACTAGTTTTGGGGAATTTGGGAGAAAAAAATAAAAGATGTTTGATCCATGATTGATGTTTGTTCCATGATGCGTTTGGTTTGAGTTTTTGGTAGGTGGGAATAGGAATGGGTTTTTTAATCCCATGTATGTTTTGCAGATTTAGAGGTTAATCCCGAGAATAACTTATTCCCAGGCATCAATTACTTCCATGGATGAGGGTTTTCTATTCCCTTTCATTTTCATGGGTTTTGATGAGAGTCAAGCTCATGGTTTTTTTTTTATTACAAATTATTTGCTTATGGGTTCTTTTCACCCTTCATTTAAGTTAATTTTTTATAATATGAAAATAATAATTAATTAATACAAGTTATTTAATTCAATTAATTTATCTAAATTATTTTTTTCCTCAAAATATTAAATTAATATTAAAATAAAAAAAATATATGGTGTTGTAATTGATTAAATTTGTATGAACAATTATAATTAAATTAATTAGTAATTATGAATTTATTAAATAATAAATATATTAGTTATTTATTACTTGAAACTAATTATTTTATATTAATGTTAATTAATTAGTACATAAATCTATAAAATAATCTAAAAAAACTAACATTTTTGTTCCTATTTTTGAATTTTTTGTCATTCACATGTCATACCAAACATAGTATCTTTTATTTCCAAACATCTTATTCTCAGATAAATTAATCCCAAATATCTTATTCTCATGGGCATCCAACAAAACCTCCAACCAAACGTGTTGGGATTTGGCAAGTATATGAAAATGATGGATAAAACCCTAAACTTGCTCAACAAGTTTGCTTGGGGACCAAGTCTTAATTGTGGCCATTGGATTTGCTTGGTGGGCAAGAATGAATTATGACCGTTAGATTATACTTGGTGACCAAGGCTATTTGTATTATAAATAGAGGCAACCTTTGTTGGCAAATATATCCCAAAAATACTGAGAGTGTATTTGTATTGGGTTCGGGGAGGGCTATGGTGAGAGTGAGAAATATTGTAAAAGAAAGGGTTTACTTTCTTTAGGGCTTTTGAGCGTAATACACGGTTTAGTGTATTGAATATTTTTCACTGTAACTCTTGATTTATCATAGTGAAATCCACAGCGGTAGCAACTGGACGTAGCCAATTGGGGTGAACCAGTATAAATCCTTGTGTCGTTTGATTGTGTTTGTTTCCTTATTTTTCTCGGGTTCTTTCTTTTATTCCTAGCGGTGAATATGGGAAGGGTGTTTTTTCCCAACAACTGGTATCAAAGCTAGGTTAGTAGTTTCTTGAAATTCTTCGTATGCTTTGTGGTTGCAGCTTTGTCTGATCTTCCACATCAGAAAAAGATTTCTTGGAACGGGTTATAACTGTCCGCTGATTCAATCTAGGAGTAAGAAGCAAGTACGTCAAGCTTTATGAGTCCGGTGAAGTTTGATGTGGAGAAATTTGATGGAATGATCAATTTTGGCTTGTGGCAAGTGCAAGTCAAGGATGTATTGATACAATCAGGGTTACACAAGGCTTTGAAAGGAAGACCGAGCGGTGGTACTCCCAATCAGTCAAGCGGTGATGGTGATTCAGTGAAATCAGATGACAGTGGTTTCTGTGGTGGTCACATGAGAAGAGATTGTCCAAACAGAGCAGGTTCGACAAAGGGCTCTGGGTTGGAAGCTAACATTGTCTTTCTTGTTCAGGGAGACGAAGACTTCGTTTGAAGAGAGAATAATTCATCCTCATGGTATGACCGCTTTACCATGATAGAGGATGTGTTGTTAGCGGATGCACACAAGCATTGACTTGGCAGTTATGCAAGGCGTGTGGTGGAATGGTGTCGATGGCCTGAAGAACTTCCGGGGAAGCCAAATAGGTGGAAGTTGCACCATAATTTCAGCAAGGTTTATCGACATGTGCCGAAAAAGGAAAATCTTGAAAGGTGATATTTCAAGTGGTCTACTTATATGGTGGAGTAGGATAGCTCTCTAGTTTGAGAACTATGATTGTCGGTGAAGACAATGATTGTAGCAGAAGCTATGGATTCTTCATCTATCTTGCCTAGGTGGAATTTGTTGGGATTTGGCAAGTATATGAAAATGATGGATAAAACCCTAAACTTGCTCAACAAGTTTGCTTGGGGACCAAGTCTTAATTGTGGCCATTGGATTTGCTTGGTGGGCAAGAATGAATTATGACCGTTAGATTATACTTGGTGACCAAGGCTATTTGTATTATAAATAGAGGCAACCTTTGTTGGCAAATATATCCCAAAAATACTGAGAGTGTATTTGTATTGGGTTCGGGGAGGGCTATGGTGAGAGTGAGAAATATTGTAAAAGAAAGGGTTTACTTTCTTGAGGGCTTTTGAGCGTAATACACGGTTTAGTGTATTGAATATTTTTCACTGTAACTCTTGATTTATCATAGTGAAATCCACAGCGGTAGCAACTGGACGTAGCCAATTGGGGTGAACCAGTATAAATCCTTGTGTCGTTTGATTGTGTTTGTTTCCTTATTTTTCTCGGGTTCTTTCTTTTATTCCTAGCGGTGAATGTGGGAAGGGTGTTTTTTCCCAACAACTGGTATCAAAGCTAGGTTAGTAGTTTCTTGAAATTCTTCGTATGCTTTGTGGTTGCAGCTTTGTCTGATCTTCCACATCAGAAAAAGATTTCTTGGAACGGGTTATAACTGTCCGCTGATTCAATCTAGGAGTAAGAAGCAAGTACGTCAAGCTTTATGAGTCCGGTGAAGTTTGATGTGGAGAAATTTGATGGAATGATCAATTTTGGCTTGTGGCAAGTCCAAGTCAAGGATGTATTGATACAATCAGGGTTACACAAGGCTTTGAAAGGAAGACCGAGCGGTGGTACTCCCAATCAGTCAAGCGGTGATGGTGATTCAGTGAAATCAGATGACAGTGGTTTCTGTGGTGGTCACATGAGAAGAGATTGTCCAAACAGAGCAGGTTCGACAAAGGGCTCTGGGTTGGAAGCTAACATTGTCTCTCTTGTTCAGGGAGACGAAGACTTCGTTTGAAGAGAGAATAATTCATCCTCATGGTATGACCGCTTTACCATGATAGAGGATGTGTTGTTAGCGGATGCACACAAGCATTGACTTGGCAGTTATGCAAGGCGTGTGGTGGAATGGTGTCGATGGCTGAAGAACTTCCGGGGAAGCCAAATAGGTGGAAGTTGCACCATAATTTCAGCAAGGTTTATCGACATGTGCCGAAAAAGGAAAATCTTGAAATGTGATATTTCAAGTGGTCTACTTATATGGTGGAGTAGGATAGCTCTCTAGTTTGAGAACTATGATTGTCGGTGAAGACAATGATTGTAGCAGAAGCTATGGATTCTTCATCTATCTTGCCTAGGTGGAATTTGTTGGGATTTGGCAAGTATATGAAAATGATGGATAAAACCCTAAACTTGCTCAACAAGTTTGCTTGGGGACCAAGTCTTAATTGTGGCCATTGGATTTGCTTGGTGGGCAAGAATGAATTATGACCGTTAGATTATACTTGGTGACCAAGGCTATTTGTATTATAAATAGAGGCAACCTTTGTTGGCAAATATATCCCAAAAATACTGAGAGTGTATTTGTATTGGGTTCGGGGAGGGCTATGGTGAGAGTGAGAAATATTGTAAAAGAAAGGGTTTACTTTCTTGAGGGCTTTTGAGCGTAATACACGGTTTAGTGTATTGAATATTTTTCACTGTAACTCTTGATTTATCATAGTGAAATCCACAGCGGTAGCAACTGGACGTAGCCAATTGGGGTGAACCAGTATAAATCCTTGTGTCGTTTGATTGTGTTTGTTTCCTTATTTTTTTCGGGTTCTTTCTTTTATTCCTAGCGGTGAATGTGGGAAGGGTGTTTTTTCCCAACAACGGTCCCGGGAATTGGAAGTAAAAAAGTAGAGAATGTGAGAATATTAATGTATTAATGAAAAATTACATTAAAAAATCTTATAAAAAAGCAAATTTAAATCTGAGTTAAAAAAAATGGAAAAAATGATATCTTATGAATAATTGATTAGCTAAAATCAAGGAAATCTATCCTATTTGGCAAGTCAAATTCAGCAATAAAAATGGCAATATGTGAAAAACAAAAGGGCAAATCCAGGAGACATGAGTCTACATGGCCTTAAAGAGAGTGAGTCCCTAAAAAGAGGCAATATAGTATAACCCTAGTTGTGAAAGCTAGTAATAAATACCAACTACATAACCTAAAGACATTAACGCTGTAGCACAATTTGTATTTGAAAATTGTCAATGGTATATAAAAGGCCACCCAAAACAATTGAGCACCCTTTCATTACAAGCAAGCAGCAGCATTTACATACAAAGCAAAGCAAGGATATGAAGCAACTCAGTCGTTTAGCCCTATAAAATCTAAACATATTTCTCCCCCAGAATCTTTAGAGACTCTTCACACCAGTATGCTGCTACTAGAAAACCGGACATCCTTTAACGATGATTCCAGGAGCGGTTGGACATTTTGCCAATGGACAGTGATCGGGTTCTGACCCCCACCACCTCAAGCTATGACCCGCATTCTGCAGTGCAAAGAAAATCAGAACGCCCATGAAAGCCGTCCCAGCGTCCAGTCCTGCCGAGAGGACATAGTTGTACTTCTGCCACCAGCGCTTGTGGTATCGGAAGACAAAGAAGTTGAAAATGGTTCCTGTGATAAGCCAGCTTGCTATATTAGTAGGAGTTGCTGGTGGCATCCCAGCAAAGCCATACGATATAACTGGTATGTTTATCAGTGGAATCCATTTCTTCTCTGGGAAAACTTTGCTCAACGCCCATATAGGAACTGGAAGAACAGCTCCTATGAGGAACAACCACACCAAATTGCGATACAACCCACCAGGTCCAAACAGCCGCCTTGGTCCGATCAGCCCCCAGATAACAGAAGCGTCAAAAGTGACTCGGTATTTTGGACAAGTCCATGGGCTGTCAGGATGAAGGGATTCAACATCGCAGATATTCTCAATTCCTTCCAGCATCCACCAAGCGACCGCAAGGTTAACTGTGCCAGCAACTATAGTTCCTACCAACTGAGAAAGAAAAAAAGAAAGCATCAGTCAAAATATGCTCAAAGTCTCGAGGAAAGAGAGATTGAAATGCTAATGTTGGAAGAGAAAGACCTGGGCAGCGTACATGCATCTCGGTGGAATTTTCATGTAGTGTCCGAGCTTAAGGTCAGATAAGAAAGACAGAGCATGTACTGTACTGATCCTCCCATAGATCTTGAAAAGAAGATTTGCAATTGGTTTTCCTGGTAGAATATAACCTATAATGAACTGTGCTATAATGTCATATCCAGGTTGCTGCATAAGATTCCATATAGAATGAAGATATGTCAGTATTTTGTTTATTCAAACTCCCGAGTAGACTGTGTTCGAGAGAATCTAAAGTCAGAAAGATAAGCTTATTTAATTACTTGGTTGGTAGTTGCTTGAATGACCCCAATTGGGAGGGTAACAATCCAAGCCAAAGCAAAGGCAAATAGCATTCCCCACCATGGCAGTTGAACGTCTTCTTTCCATACGAACGACATCATTAGAGATAGCGCGATACTGCCAAATAATAAGATCAGGAACCACCATTCAGGCACTTGTTTGTAACTTTGCATCAGCTTTGCATGGATGTCCAGTTTTGCACTTTTTATTGCTGCTCTGCTTTGCTTCCAAATTTCCCTAAAAAATAATAGAGCATAATTATCAGTCCAAGAACTTGATTTTGCTTGTGAAAAAGAGGCAAAATCTTTAACTTCTGATGAACTAAAAAAAATTAAAAATTACAGTTATATGACACTCTAAGCTAGAAAGGTTCTCAACCAACTTCTTTAATTTATTTATTTTTAATTATGTTAACAAATTATCAAGGCATTTTTTCTTCGTTGACAAAGAATGACTTCATATCTTTTACAATTTAAGCAAGAGTTGTATTCAATTCAATTGAAATCTAATAACACCATATTTCCTTATCAGGAATGAAATCGCAGAATAAGAGTCCTGCATCCTGATTTTATTCCCCTTCATAATGTTTACTTAGCTAGATAGAACATCTTTTTATTATAATCCCACTCTAGAATTAAAAGCCATTTCTAATATCAAAAGGAATGATATTCTTTTTGAAGGATAGAGAATGACATTCTGATTCTCCATTCTAATAGGACCCACTCCTTTCTTTTTGTATTTTGTCACTTCATTCCCTCGTCTATCTATCACATTCATTTTGCCTTTAAGCAATTCTCCCATTCTATTTGCCTCTCAGCATTTTACTTCTCTCACATAAAATGTATGCATCAACTAGTATGTCATTTAGATAAAATATTTAAAAGCATACCGGCCATTAAACAATGCAACATGGGTAAGAGTTGCCGTAAATCTTGCAAAACCAGATCCAATGGAGAGAGCGAAAAGCGGGCTAAGATAGAGCTTCCCATAACTATCATAAGCAGCAACATTAAGTTCAAAATCTTTTGTCAAGACCTTGGTGGTGTCATATTTTTGGCCAGTTCTGGTAAACAACTGATTAGAGAAGATAGGGAATTTGCGAGCGTCGAAGGTGTTAAACTTCCAGTAACATACAGGGACAATGATATAGATGAACATCACGAATCCAACCCCCACATTGAGAATGGAGAACCAGGGAGACACGAGCGGGCTGCCATGATAGGCTGAAATCCCAGCCCAATCAAGAGTGAAACCACCGATCCCAAGTCCACTTTGGCTTGAACCAATCTGCTGTGCTGTGATGCTGTGTGGCCACACCCAGCACACCCAGGAAAAGAATGATAGTATTTGGAATAGGTAACCGGGAAGAACATAGTAGGCAAAGCTTGCTCCCATGACAATGAGGAAAAATCTCATCCTTGTCATGCCTTTGCTTTTGTTCTCCTTCTCATGCAGTGCTCTGAAACAGGAAAAGAAAGATCAGAATATGCTTTAAAATTCCATTGCTTTCTTTGTGTAAATTTACGAATTCTTTTTTGAGATATTGCTTTTGGCTTTCTCCATAAGCTAATTTAATAGTCAAACTCAGAAACAGGAAGAAAGGAAGCCAATTTATTCTGTTTCCCTACCTTTTTGAATAAATGCTTTATGTCACTTGCGGGAATATTATGATCTAGGCATAAAAATTTCCCACCAACCAAAGCCTCACCCCTTAAGAAAACATTTGTTCTGGTTTTCAAATACAAAATTCAAGAAAAATAAAATAAAACCCCCACTTTTACGGTCAAATTCTTTCTGCATCTTATTAAATATGCTAAATCACCATTAGAACCAAAAACTTAAGTTAATGGGTAAGGGCAAATTTAATCATATATCTCAACACTCTCCATCACATTCACATGTGGGATTAGATATTTGCAAAAGACCCAAACATGTGGAATATAAATGGAGAGGAAACTTCGTCATCGGGGTTCAAATTCAGGACTTAGTGCTCTGATACCCTATTAAATATGTTAAATCACCACTAGACCCAAAAGCTCAAGCCAATTGGTAAGGGCAGATTTAATCAAATATCTCAACAAATCTTGCTTTTTAGTAAAAAAAAAATTACAAAAAAATCCAAGATGAATTTGGTGTAGAAAAAAAAATCCACAAAGAATTTCATGAAATTGGGCAGAAGAGGTAAAACAGGCAAGTAATAAATGAAATTGGGCCAATTTAAGAATGGAGTTAAAGCTGGTAACGAGTCAGTTCCAAATTAATGAAAGAAAAGGAAATACCTAAACAGAGAAACTTGAGCAAGATTTGCAGGCCACCACATTTCAACAGGATCAACCAAATACCTTCTGAGCATCCCTGCCCATCCATATCCCAAAATCTGCACCAATTCACTTCAAAATTCAACAACTAACAAAAACAAAAAATGAAAACCCAGAAAAACATGCAAGAAAAAAAAAGGAGCGAATATATATTTAAAAAAAAAAAAAACAAGAAGAAGAAGATAGATTTCTTATCCTATTGGATTCTGAATAAACAAATAATTTTAAACAAAGGGTTGGTCTCTTTTCACTCAATCAGTCACTCTATCAGTTCATAAAAAAAAAAGAAGAAGATAGTTTTCTTATCCTATTGGATTCTGAATAAACAAATAATTTAAAAAAAAGGGTTGGTCTCTTTTGACTCAATCCGTCACTCTATCAGTTCATAAAAAAAAGAGCAAAAACAAATTCAGTCCAAAAGGGCAAAAAGAGAGAAAAATTGGATGAAACGAACCTGGGTAGTTAAAACGATGAGAAGGGCTAAAAGAAAACTCAAACTTTGTTTATAATAAGCCTTCATAACCGTAATAGCACCAATAGAATAAGCATCACCACCACCATAAGAAATCCCACAATTAGCAAAAATGGTAATAATGACATGTTCTTTCATATTAAAAGGACCAGGATTCAAGCTGAAATTCCATCCCAAGAGATTAAAATTCCTTTTAGGAAGCGTAGAAGCCATGAATCTTCCGATTGGGAGAACACCGATTTGCATAAGAATGGCAGAAATGGCAAGTGGTTGAGAACGGTAAGTGAAGAAAGTGTTGAGGAAAATAAGGATACAACAAGATGTTAAACCCAGAACCCATGCACGGAAAGTCATCACCGGAAGTGATGGGTCGTCGGTTTCCGGCACCACCAAAGCCACTTCCTCCACCGGACATGATCTGATTTCTTCCGTTTCTCCATTGGGTTTTTCAATGGAGGAAACTGGGTCTTGGGTTTGGTTTTTTGATGTCATTCAAAGCTTGGTTTGGTTGTTAATGGCGTTTTTTTTTTTTTGGAAGTAAAAAGCTGTGTTTTTTGTTTTTTTTTTCTCTCTCTTATCTGTAATGGATGGGGGGAGAGAGAGAGGTTTTAGTTGCTTTGATAGGATGGTCGTTTGTAAGGCAATTCAAGAGCTTGATTGTGAAATGTCAGTGACGAGGGAGTGAATTTATATATCAAGGGAGTTTTGGATTTTTTCCAACCTTTAATTAAAAAATGTTATTATATTAAAAAAAAAATTATTATTAAAAACTTTAATTATAGGTCGGATCCATAGCATAACATATTCGTTGAGACGTAGAATTTCATCTTTAAAATAGTGGTTCAATCCACATCCCTAATATTTTGTATTAAAAAAATTATGAGTCCTATCCCTATCGTTTGAGGTCTAATATCACTATCAACTAAATTTATATGATTTTAAAAGTTTTAGTTTATTTTATACGGTGTGGTGTTTGTATCAATTTATTCATTTTTCCTTGAAACTTTTTAATTCGATATTTAAAATTTGATAAAAACTCATAAAACGAATTATTTATATGGCAGTAATTCGAAAAAAGTTAGTTAAATAAGTGATATAGTAACTTATGTTGCAATATTTTTTACATTTTTATTGTAATAAAGTACTAAACTTTTGAGCAAAATTAGTGTAGGTGAAATATGTGATATGTTGATTTTGGCCCAGCACATTTTTGTCTTGAAAGTATATAATAAATTTTAAATCAATCATATTTTTTTATGAGTAATTATTAAATGAGTATTTTTACATATTTATTATTGAAATTTTAATAAATATGATTCAAAAATATGTTATTTAAGATAATCTCTATTTTTTAATCAATTTGAAAACTATATTTATTTTGTTTCTAAAATTGTCCTTTATCTTCACCTTCATACTTTCAACTCTCAAACCTTTGACGACAGGAGTCGTTGTTGACTAGAATTTTTTAAAGCATCGAATTAATTATTGGCATAGAATAAATAACTAAGATTAATTATATTATTATTTTTTCTTTTGCAAATTTATTATATTATATTATAGGTACCAATTCGGTCAATAAAGGGTAAAATATAAATAAATCCATGTGATTTTTATCAAATACATGAACACTTCATGTGGTTTGAAAATGGTAAATCATACCTCTGTCATTCTAAATTATCTCAATGAGACCCCTCCCCTTCAACATCATTATTTTTTTTCAGCCATAACTTCTTCCTTTGAACTCTAATTTGGAGATTCAAGATGTTTTCAAATCCTTCTTTCAGTCTCTAAGCTATGGTCAGTTCAAAACTTCTAAATCATCGGTAATTAAAAGCGTTAGTGGTGTAAATCATAACTAGTATTTTGATAATAACAATCTAATTTATTTATTAATGATTTTGAAGTTTTGAAATGGCTATAACTTAGATCCCGAAATGAGGATTCCAAAAAATGTTGAATCATTCAAATTGGAGTTCAAACGAAGAAGTTATGGCTAAAAAAAAATTAATGGCGTTAAAGGGAAGGAGTCTTATTGAAATAATTTAGAACCACATAGGAATGATTTGTCATTTTCAAACCACAAGAGATGTTCATGCATTAGACAAAAACCACATGGGCTTATTTGCATTTTACCCTAATATAAAATATAATTTTTAAAAAAAGATATAAAAGATAATGCCATGTTTTTATCACACCTTTCTTTCTAATATTCATTATCTAATTTTAATTAAAAAATATTTTAGATTTTAAAATTCTAATTTTTATTCCGTTATCAATTTTTTTTTTTATAGTTCTACATGAATTGCAAGCC
This sequence comes from Gynostemma pentaphyllum, assembly GCA_028015215.1. Taxonomy (NCBI): domain Eukaryota; kingdom Viridiplantae; phylum Streptophyta; class Magnoliopsida; order Cucurbitales; family Cucurbitaceae; genus Gynostemma; species Gynostemma pentaphyllum. Next base: position 30,854,110 of record CM051346.1, read on the forward strand.
TCTTAATAGATTTATTTTTCCTGAGTCTACAATTTAATTAACCAATATCAATTGGTTTGAAATATTTATCTCGAGTTCGGATACTTCTAACTATTAAATATATTAAATCATTACCAGACACAACGTTTAAGGCAATAGATAAACGTAAATTTAATCATATATCTAAAGACCCATACATGTGAAATATAAATAGGGAACAAATATCATCACAAGGGTTCTCAAGACCTCATACTCTGATATTATATTAAATATGTAAAATCCCCCCTGCACCTAAAAGGTTCAACCAATAAGTAATGGTAAATTTAATCATATATCTAAACATTATCCCAAATTATCCTACTAAAGCCTGACTTTTTAGAAGCTGAAAAACTATTTGTTGGGAAAAAAATATACTTTTTAAATCAACGTTTTTTCGGTAAAGATAGACCAATACTCTTGTAAAAGAAAAATTTTAAACTATAACGATTAATTGAGTCTATAATATTAAAATTTCACTAAAAAAATCTGTTTTAGATGCAATTTGTGCTTGACATTGAGTCAGGTGACTGAAAAATATAGTCTAATTATATGTTCATTGTCTAACTCGATTACAATAAAATTTTAATTAGTATAAAATATTTAAATGTGACATCTCAAAAGATTTAGGGATTAAATCACCAAAACTGTATATGGAATTAAATATTACAAAAAACCAGAAGACAAAGATTGAACTAGAAAAGTAACAAATAAAAAATTACATAAACTAGAATGTTGATGAATTTTTTTTAATATACATCAGCCTTAACCGATTTTTTCAATTTATAACCTTTAGCACCTAAAACCCCGAAAAATGACAAAATAAAAAAAAACACATTTATCTCTCTTTTGGGTGTGAAGCAAGTATATGAACTTTTTTTTTCCTCTTCTCAACATTTAAGTCAACCAGTAGTAATCGAGAGTCTTCATGTCAACATGAGCATAGTTAAATTGGTTAGACAATTTTTCTCTTTTTCTGAGATTGAATGTTCGAGTCCTCTCCTTCAATTTGATGTAATATCTATAAAAAAAAATCGAGAGATTACTCTAAATATTTTAAAAGTTCAAATTATTTCAACATGATTTGGACTACCAAGTATCTATTAAAAAAATAAAAATTCTCTACCATATTTAAAATCAAAATAATTTATTGTTTCAATTACAAATCTCTTTGGAGGGTGTGAAGTAAGAATATGAACGTATGTCTCCTTGTAGAGGGCAACAATTGATTTTGGAAAACAAGTGTCATTCTTTCTCCCCCATCATTTATTAGTTCTCAACATTTGGAGGTTCAAATTAGTTCAACACCATTTGGACTATCAAGAATCTTTTTTTTTTTTTTCAAACACTCAAAATTCTCTACCCTATTAAAATTCAAAATATTTTATTATTTAATTGCAAATATCTCTCTCAAGAGATTGAAAATATGGACTTATCTCATTGTAATTATCCCCTCCGAGAATTCTTTGACATTTCAATTAGACGTGAACTGATCCCGACAGTTGTAGTTATAACGTATAAGAAAAATATTAAGATATTAACAAATTATATCTTGTAGTGATCCTTACGAATCCAACTCTTTAATTTTGGAAGATTTTAAACAATCATGTGGTTTATGAAATTATCAATCATACTTTTTTATCAATTAATTTTATAAATTTAAAATATGTATTTATTATATGTTTATCATGTGTTTTAATTCTATTAAAAATAATTGAATTTTTTACTATACGAATTGTGAATTACGTATTTTACACTTTTAAATATAACTTATTTTTAGAGTCAACTATTAATTTTTTTTATTATTTTAATGAAAATAGAATATGTAGGACTTAGAATAATCACATGTCACGACTTTATTAAAACTAACCGATATAAGAGTGCGCGATTTATAATTTTACAAACCACAAAGGTGTTTAAAATCGTTACTAAAGCACATTAATATGATTTGAATCAGGCAAACTATAAAAGACGAGATTTATATTTATCTCTATTTTTTAAAGAGAAAATTTAGTGGGCATAAAATAAAAATATATAGTAATATTTTCAATTTACAGAGTATTGATGGATTGATTGTGATCAATGGTTCTTTTCCTAAAAACAATTAATTTAAAGGAAATAATTATGAATCTATAATGAAAGGAATATTTCAAAAAATGATATTATTTAAGTTGTAAATTAAAAAAAATATCAGAATTTTTAAAAAGGGGCAACCACGGGAAATAACATTAAAAAAAATGTAATACCTCAAATAATACAACTTTTAAAAAATTCCTGAAATAACGGTTTTTATAATTTATTGAAATCAAGCCAATATATTATTGTCTGATAAAAAAAATTATCGACTTGTTTACTTTTAATATTTTTATTCTATGTTGAATAATTATATTTTAGATGAGTTTTTAGGAATTAAAACTTTATTTTTATTATAAATTAATTTGTTAATTTAATTTTGAATTTTTTTCTTAAATAAATAATTTATAAAACTAATCTTTTAACATGTGCATCATACGTGATATTCTTTTTAGTATTTGAAAGTTATTATATTTTCTTGTTTAAATTTTATATGCATTAGTTTTAACTTTTTAACTCATGAGCTTTCTAATTATTTAACTTCTTTATATTTTTTAAACTAATAAAAAACAATTTTGAAAATTATTTTAGATTGAACTAAAATATTTATTTATTGAAGTAAAAGAACAAAAAGAACAATAATAATATAGTCATTTTTAACATGTTGAATGATTAACATAAATTTTTTATTAAAATAATTATAAAATTTGGTAAATAGAGTTTTTAATATTTTTAAATTTTGAACATATTTTCAATTTTTCTACTTCAATAATCATGGTAATATAAATTAATATCAATAATATAATATGTATTGTATATAATACGTTTTTTGAATTATAATAAGGGGCATTCAAAAAAGTATTCGCAAATATAGTAAATTTTAATTGGGTTCATCAGTGATAAACATTGAATTACATATTTTTACACTAAGTTTATCACTAATAAACACATAAATCACTGATAAACATGATAAAAATTGATATATTTACAAATACTTTTTTGAATTGATATTTTTACAAATATTACATAAAAATTTGCCACCAAATAAAATTTCCCTTATAATAATTTATTGTACTAAATTTAATGAATTATGATAAATTGATCAATAGTTAAAAATAAATAAATTAAAATCAACATAATTAAAGTGGAAATGAAATATTTTGTAAATTGAAGGTTGGATGAAGGGTAAACTTAAAATCGATAATGTCATATTTTTTAATTTTCAAAAATCGTGTAGGATAAAATAGTTAAAAAATGTTTATTTAACATCCCACCTTTTATATATTAAGATATTGTTAATTCAGGAATAAACCAAAAGTAATGATATAAATGGTATTATATATCTAAAATATGTCATTTGAGTCAATTTCTATTTTAAAAATAGCAATTTTTTTTTAAAAAAATTTCAAATTCATTGATTAGAAACATAAAAAAAATGATATTTCAATAATATAAACGAAAAATAAATCCATTAATATAATAAGAAAATACTATTTTAAAAAAAATCAAATTCTAACTATTTTTTAAAATTAAGTAGGGAAAAAAAAAAAAAGACACGTCATGAATGAATCGTCATCGAAAACGAAATAACCAAGTCATCATTCCACGCTCCTCCACGTTGTATCCGTCAGAACGAACCAGCGTTAGAATACGCCCGACGGATGCCCGCTGCCAGTTCGCAATGACCAAATTAATAAAATAATGAATGCTCCAATTATACAACATTTTTCCGACACTCTGTTGTCCAACTAGGATCAAAACCTCGTGTTTGGAATGTGTTTTTTTTTTTGTTTAAGGACAAGATCCACGTGGCTTAATCTCATTAATTAGTTGACTTTTTTTTAAATGATCTTTGAACCTTTTTAAGATGATGATTTAAGACTAAAAAAAGGTGCATAATATTTAAATACTTGTTGTCATTATTCATTAATTTTGGTGACGTCTCATGCCACTTTCTATATAGTGTTATTTTGATTTCCCTTTTTTATTTTTTGCTTTGTAATCGATTTATTAAGAGTCGTTTCACTTGGTTCTCATTTTCAACGTTCTTAATTGTTCGGTATTATTAAATTTATATCAACTGCATGATTAATTTTGGGAAATTTTATTGGGTAGCAAATTTTTATGCAATATTTGTAAAAATATCAAGTCAAAAAATATTTATAAATATATCAATTTTTATCATGTTTATTAATGATAAACACTTATTTATGTATTTATCACTGGTAAATATAATATAAAAATATGTAATTCAATGTTTATCATTGATAAACCTGATAAAAATTTATTATATTTGCAAAAAAAAATTTGAGTTGGAAAAAATTATGTGTTTAACCAGTTGAGCTATGTTTATATTGGCCATAATTAATTTATTGAGTGTTTGTCAATCTCACTATAATTATAACTTAAGTGATCAAAATATCTACTCACTTTCTATAAGGTCAAATGTTCGAGTCTTCCTTCCTCAAATTTTAGAAAAATTATAGTAATAATCACAATCATTTAAATTGATTAACGTCAATTATTATAAATAAATAATTTACCTGCTATAATAAATGTACTATATTTAAAATATTTTCTTCATTAATTTATAGTAATAAATAAAATCATATTTACAAAGATTCCAATTGAATTATTACTAATACATCATTCTACAACTTCTATTTATAATATTTTCCTCATTAATTTAGAGTAATAAAATAAGTCATATTTGTAAAGATTAAACATCAAATTTGAACGGAGAAAATATAAATATCTTATTATTGAGAAAAATCTCGATTTACAGCGGAAAAAATATTGGTTTTTGCAGATAACATCATTCACATCTCCCTTCAATATCTGGTTTCAAGTTGTCATAATATCATATCCTTAATTTGTTCTCTTCTTTTCTATAATACCGCTATTAATATTGTATATTTCTCATTCTCATTTTCTTAACCATTATTGAAAGGCTGAGAGAGAATATTTGAGATGAGTGTTCTATAAATAAAGAGGCATAGGAATATGACAATATGTTTAGATGTTGACCTCATGACATGGGTGGACCCAAGGTGGGTAAGGGGCCATGGCCCAATTTGCTTTCAATTTTTTTATTATTTGGAATTAATTAATATATTTAAAAAGAATGATTTTTTTATATGATTTATTTTATTACTATTATTTATCTTTATTTATAATTATGATTTTAAGTAACGGTAATTGAGATTAATTAAATTTTTGTTAGTGTTATTTAAAAATGTTTAACCTTTTATTTTAAAGTGTTTAATATCTCAATATAAATATTTTTATAGTTAAAATGATTAAATTTAAAACTCATTAATTAAAAAAAAGTTATATGAGTGTACAATTTCTTTTAAAAGAATAATATTTAATGAAATATTGACTATTATAATTAAATTTAATATTCCAATATAAGAACATTAAATATTTTATGAAATTATTTAGAATAAATTATAGTTCTATATAGTTATTATCCTATTGTAGGAGATTTTGTTAGAAAGTTTAAACATATGATATGAATCAGGGAGCACAAGACAAACTTAGGATGGTTCAAACTCCAATTATTAGGATTGGTGTCCTAGAAGTTATAATTATTTAATAAATATAATTTATTTTGAATAAATTAAATGAATAAACTTAAGTTCTTTTAAGTATATTCATTAACAATATTATATATATTATACATTCAAATAGTAAAGCCCCATAGTTACTTTCATGAAATCGCGATTGAGTATGTGAAACACATGTTAGAGGGTTTTAAACATATCTATAAAATATTTTCCAAATTATTTTTTCAATAAAAAATCTTTTGGTGAATATAAGACCTTTTAACAAATCAAATATCAAACAATAAAATTGCACTATGAAATTCAACAAATAAAATATCACAAGAATTATTAAGCAATTTATAGTGCAAATAAAATAAGAGTGTCAGGTAAGAATGAGCTCCCAAATTTATAGTTTGGATCACCTCAAAACAATTTATAGAATTCCTCCTGATGGGGAGATAATGCTTCTTACTCCCAATGAATGTGCTCATCATGATATTGGCAATGAGTGGGACATTGTTCTATTGCATTGCTTTTGAATGTGGTTTTTGGTTTCCAATTTATCCTCATGTAGCTTGCTTCTTAAGAGATTTGGACATGGCGTCTGGCCAAGTTATGTTGAACACTTGGAGGGGTCTCATTACCCTCTTTACTGTTATAGCTCATCTTAGGATTGATCTGTCATTTAAAATTTTGGCTCACTTTTGGTCTACTCAGATAAATCAACAAGATAATTTACAATTTCACTTTCATCTATCTAATGAAAAGGGTGGTGGTTACTGGTCTGACCATTAGCGATAAAAATGGAAAGAAAAATGGTGTTTTATTCGACGTAACTTTACTTCAGCAGGGATGGAGATTCCTTTGGTGTGAAGGGAAACAGGTGAGAAAGAGTGAAAGCAGATTTCGTTTCTTACCAGCCTCAATTTTCCTTACCCTTTGTTTTCTTTTTTGCAGTTTAGAATTTAACTAAAAAAGGACATGTTGCCTTCTCACCTTTCTGGCTGCCAATAATTGCTAGAATTAGGTCCATTTCGATGGGAAGCCTTTAATTCCGAGGAAGGTTTGCTTCTGATGAGACTTTAGATGTTGTTTCGTCCTAATCTATTTCATGGGGTTAGAGGTTAGTATTGTTGGTTTAGTTCGTTTTGTTAAATTTGTTCTTAGTGCCCTCTTACTTATTTCGCACGCAAGGTGAGGAGGTGTGGTTTAAAGCTGAGAGTTTCTAGACCAGTTATGAGAGATCGTGTTCGTTTGAACTCATCTGTTGAGGCGAGGAAGAGTTGGAAGCTAACAAGAAAGTTTGGATGAAGAAGAGGGCGAAGAAGAAGGCGATGGTTGACCACTCCGCTCCTCCGATTAGATCAAAGAAGAGAACGAAACCTTCGCAGTCCAAACTGTGCTTATCATCAAGCATGTCTTTCCCAAAGGATATGATTTCTGATGGCTTAGGACTTCTTGGCTCAGCTTTTCCTTCGATGAATGTCGGCTCTGTCTTCGATATTCTTGGGGAAGAGCTTGGGTCACCCTTTAAGCATTCTCTTCGGCCTCTCATGGATCTGGTAACAATTGACTTTATCTTTCCTACTTCTCACCTATCTGGATCAGCGTTGAAAGAATCTAAACAAAACAATCTCTTGAGGAGGGTTTGTGACTATTCTGACTTCGAAGAAGTTTCCATGTCCCCTGTGTTAGACTTTCACATCTTGAAGAGACTGTGGACCAGTTGGCGAATCAAGTTTTGCTGGTGAGTGATGTGTATGTTTTTTCTTTTCATTTCCTTTATAGTTTTGAAATTTGGCTTTTCCCTTTTACTGGGGTTCCAAGCTCAGGCTCAGATGGTTCGTCAGCTGAAGATGGCTCTTCAAGAATGTTAGACAACAAAGAAATCTCTTGAGGGCATGACTTCTAGGAAGGTTAAAGCCGAGATCAGTTTCAATGAAGCTTTGGGGAAGTTGGAAGCAAAGACAGAAGAGGTTAAGGCTTTACTGGATAAAGTGGAATCATTGACTTGGCATAAAGCCACGATGGAGAAAAGGTGCGAGAAATTGCTTTCTTCAACCCTTGTTGAGATGGATCGGGTATACTTTAATAAAAGGAAGATCCTATCTTAAACAAATGATCTTCACTTTCAAGGATTCTAAACTCCCAAATAAAATCCAAGGTTCTATTTTCAAGTTCCTTTAACCATTCTATCTAAAAGTTTGGATCTTTTAACTTCCAATGATCCATGTTAATCTCTGGAACGATTCTAACTTAGAACTTTCAAAAGTTCAACGTTCCGTTGAGAAACTCCAAAGTTTTCACTCAAACAACTAGCTCCTAATCCTAAGGTCACTAGCTCACTTTCTTTTACTCTTAGATTCGAATCTTAATCTCAACTTCCGATCATACAAAACGTTCAACTTATTCGGTTTCTAAATCTACTTTAAATCATATTTATTCTCACCTTAGACAAATTAGTTTTGCTCCAAGTCTTCGAAAGCACGATCAATCAACGATCCGAAACACCTACAATTAAAAGTATATCTAATGACCATTAATAAATCAAACATCGATCAATTAACATCTAAAAGCTCAAAACGACGAACAACCCAGGAAAAACTCTAAGGTTGCTCGCGGCCCCTCTATAGAAAATGGGTTTCAGGTTCGGTTTTCCTGCTTTTCGGCACTTTAGAGGTGTTTCGAGTTGGTTTTAAGTAGTTTCGAAGTTCCCGATTTCAATGGTTATCGATGATTCGGGTTTTTGAACAATAAACGATTTCCCGAATTTAATTACAATAAACATTATATCAATAAAAGTAAACCCAAAAACAACCCCCACGATGTAAAATTCAAACGGGAAGGGTTTCGACTAAAACTCGGTTTTAGGGTTTAGGGAAAGTTGCTAAAATCATTAAAAACAACTCCCGTAATTAAAATCATCGAGTTCCTCGGCAAGAAATCGAAGAATCAAAATGAAAACTCCATTAAAACACTATTTGGAGCTTAGGGTTTGAACTTTAACTTACCGAGAAGTCCTTAGAACACGGATGGAAAGCACGATTGCTAGGTGGAGAAGAATCCTAGGAGCGAGGGCTTTTCGATGCAACTGAAATCGATCCGTCGAGAAACGAAGAAAAACCAAAAATCCCCCCATTCCCCATTGAAGCCCACGGCTTGGAGAGAAAAAAATGGAAGAATGGAGTCAACTTTGGTCAAAATGGCATTTTACAGATGAATGAATAGTGTTTTGGATATTTTTAAGAAATCAGAAATGACGGTTGCGTCCTTTTATGACTTTTAGCTTATAAATTGAAACCCGAAGCTCTTAAATTAATAGGCCAATAAATAATTATTAATGTCACAGAAACGAATTTAGGCTAATTAAAACAATTAAAAAGAATTTCGGGCGAAATTAACTACTAAAATTGAAATTACTACTTTCAAATTAACCTTAAATACTTTAATTAAAATAAATAAATAAATAAAATTATAAAATAAAAAAAAAATCACTTCAAAATAACGGGACGTTACAATAACTCCAAGGTTGCTACAAGGATCAATAACAACTGAACTAGGCTTATTTTCAACCGGGTGATTAGGTTTGGGTGGACTTTAGGAAGGAGAGGTTTCCATTGGAAAGAAAGTCCAAGTTGAATACAAGAGGATATGGACTATTTCCAGTGCTAGAAAGGATCAAGCTTATAAGATTGATCTTCCAGGTGAGTACAATATCAATGCTACCTTTAATGTTTATGATTTAGTTCTTTTCATGTAGGTGATGAATATGATTTGAAACAAATCTTTTCAAGAGGGAAGGGATGATATGAATCATGGAGCACAAGAAGTACAAGACAAGGTTAGGATGGTTCAAGGTCCAACTACAAGGTCAAAGTACAAGAAGCTACAACAAGCTTTGAACATCCATTGTCAAAAAGCCTACATGAGTAAAGTGAAGACAAACTTTGAATATTCGAGCATGAAGGCTAAGAAAGAGAACTTGATGCACTTTAATCTTTGGCAAGTGCATTTGGAAGAAGAGTATTGAAGACTTGTGCAAAAACAAATAAAGAGGAAAGCCTATTAGGAAAGTTATTAAAAAATGGACCACTTTCCATATTTGAGAGTGTTTTTTTATATGTTTCCCACAGTCAAGTAGACAATTTTGAGGCACTTATTTATCATAATGCTTGAAATAGATTCCTAGGTCAAACTTACCAAAACTATACCAAATGCATTTTAGGAAAGTATGCTAGCTTTTTTTTTTTGTCTCTTTGTTGACCAACTGTCCTAGGGATATTTTTACAGTTTCTTTTCCTATTTCAGGACCTCTTTTGTAACCCTAAAAACGAAAAAATTTATATCATATATAAAATTGTTTTGTTTTCCTTTTTGCCTGGTCGAATTTACCTTGCATTTTGTAGTCTTGTTCTAGGTCGCATGTTTTAGAAACAATCAAGCACTTTTGATCTATAGTGTCTGTGGATTGTCTCAATCTTGGAATAAGAAATAAGTTCTTCTTATTTCAAGATCTTCGATCATTGATATAGTTTTTTCCTTCTCATCTTCCAAGAGTTTGTTCGAATAATATATAGAGGTTCTGCAGTTTGTACATTCAAAGGTTCTTTTCAAAAGGTTTCTTGTTTCAATCTTAGGGTTTCATATCAACATATTTTTTAACTTCATTTTAATTTAAATAAATTAACTTTTAATAGTTAAATATGTTGTAAAGATTCTTTTATTTTACCAACAAATTTTAAGAGTTTTTTTTAAATATTTTTTTTGAAAATTTGATTACATTATTAAATTATTTTTAATTGAAATAAAATATTTATTTAATTAAAGTAAAAAATTTAAAATAATAATAATAATATAAAAACTTTTAACATGCAGAATGATTAACATAAAAAATTATGATGTTTATAAAAGTTTGGTAAATAACAATCATAACACATGTTTTCAAAACTTGTAATGAAAATATTTTTCACCTTCAATAGACTTAACAATTTAAGTTTATTATCAATAATGTATATGTATTAATATAATATTTTGTTCAAATTATAGGAATTTATTATATTAATTTTAATTTTAATTTTAATGATTTTTTTAAAGATTATATCATCGAACCTTCTATCTTAAGGGAAAAGAGTATATGCCTAATTAGTTGAGCTATGCTCATGTTGGCTAATTTTAATTTTAATGATTTATTAATAAATTGATTATTAATTTGAGAAAAGCAATTAAGATCTACAATAATTGGTAATGAAGTGGTATTGTCAGATTTTATAAATTTAATGTTTGATGAATTTAAATTAAAAAAAATAATGGCATACTCTGTAATTCTTGAAAAAAAGTCATTTATTTACGTGTACATTAAAAGAAAAGATTACCCTTATGTTAAGATCCTTGTATTTGTAATTGTATACATTTTTTTGGGGTATTTTTTAACAAAAGGCAAACTAGTAGAATACAATTCGTTTGCCAAGTTGACAAATCGTACAATTTAAAAATTGACTTTATTTGACCAATTATATGAGTTGAATAATTAGTTATCAAAATGCAAAAACACACACACAAACTAATTATTTTTTTCCATTTTCCAACTTGATGGGGGTCAACACACTATAGACTTGAAGACATATTTTTTTTTAAACAAAATTTTAACGCACCACACATAAAAGGTAAACTGTAAATAAGAAATATGTGGTTATGATGAAATATATGAATCCTTGTAAGTTGTATTTTTAAATTATGTAATGAGACTTCTTCTCTCCAACATCGTTAACTTTTTTTTAGACATAACTTATTTGTTCAAACTTCGATTTAGATGATTCAAGATGTATTAGAATCCTTATTTCGGGCTCTACATTAGGCTTTTTGAAACTTTTATATCATTAATAAATTATAGTGTTGATGGCTTCAATCATACTTAATATTTTGATGATAATAAGCTCTTTTATCTATTAACGATCTCGAAATTTTGAAGTGGCCATAATCAGGGATGAGTCCATTATACGGCTAAGAGGGGAAGTTGCATGCCCCCGGATGGGAATAAAGAAAATTCCAATTAAATTTATAAATGATAATTTTTAATTGAGTTTTTCTAAAATTGCCATTCCTTAGAGATGAACTTCTTAAATAGTCCCTTTTTATGAATTTTTTAAATCAACCCTTCTTATAAATGAAATATAATAATAATAATAATAATAATAATAATATTACGATTTTATCTCCTATTAAATTAGTAAAAAATTCTCTAATTTATTTATATATCTTACCTACAATTAATTGACTGTTATATTAAGTATTAAGTTATTATTTATCAATATCTATTTCTAATTCAATTTTTCACTCATATATTTAAGTATAAATGATTTGAAAATTGTTGTTGTCATTATTATTATTATTATTATTATTATTATTACTACTACTACTACATAGAATCCATTAAATTATTTATTTAGTTTCAGATTGAAATTTTTTATCATCAAATTTACTGAAAAAATTTGAATGATAAATAAAATCATAATATTTTCAGAGATAATATATAATATATTATTTTATAGATATTAAATTTGAAAATTCACTTAAAATATCCTTTAAGTTTATAATTCTTTTTAATATAAAAAATCTTGTCGTATAACTTATTTACAAGTTAATCAAAAGAGCTACTAAAATATTAGATGTAGAGATTTCACTACGTATACAAAACATATCAAATAAACCAAAAACATACTAAAAAAACTTTACAAAATAATAATAATAATAATTTAGAAGATGAGTTTTCATTTTCTTGTAACAAAAACGAAGAATAATTTACTTTTAAATTCTCCTCCATTGTGAAGAGTTTCATTTGCATTTTTCCCTAAAATAAAATGTACAAAATTAACCTCGATTAAGCACATCTTTCAATCTATTAAATAAATAAGATGGATTTGAATCTCTATTATAATTATTCTATCGTTAGGTTAAATCCGATCAGTTCAGCATGCCCCTCCAATAATAACACTTCCTATATTTTTTTAAGATAAAGTATTTTGGTCTCTAAATTTTGGATGCTATATTTATTTTTCAATGAATTTTAATTTTGTGTGTATTTTGTCCCTCAAATATTAGAAGGAAAAAATGTAAATAACACCCCTATGGTTTTGATCCAATGTAAGCACCCCTATAATTAAAAAAAAGATGAATATTTATACTCTCATAGTTAAAAAATTATACAATTTCCATACTAACGTTTTCAATTTTTTTAGTCATAATTTATTGGGTTGAACTTTAATTTGAATGATTCAAGATGTTTTCGAATTCTTGTCTACGTAATGGTCACTTTAAAACTTCTAAATTATCTGTAAATAAAAGGGTTTATGACTTCAATTATACCTAATGTTATGATGACAGTAGATAGCTCTTTCATTTATTGATGATTTTGAAATTTTGAAGTGATCATATGTAGAGATCAAAATAAGGATTCCAAAACCTTTTGAATCATTCAAATCGAAGTTCAAATGAAGAAATTATGACTAAAATAAGTTACATAAATTTGTGAAGAGAAGTCAAATTACATAATTTTAAAACTATAAAAATATAAATATTCATTTTTTAACTTGAGGTAGAGGTATTATTTACATTTTACACCTATTATAAATAAGTCTAAATGATCCCAATTTAAAAGACCAATTAACTCCTTTAACAGAATACTTACTTCAATGTTGACGTGACATATTTAACATCAAATATACTGTCATGTATTAAAAAAAAAATTATTCCTTCTCGTTTTGATGTTCTTCACACAAAAAGAAAAGGAAACTGGTATCTCTTTTCCTAATCATTTGATTTCATCAATCCGGACCACGATCATGAAAAAACCTTCATTATCATTGCATTTAACACCTCGAGTCAAATTTATCATAACGGAGGTGAACATCATATACTACAGTCAATCAATCATTGATTGTTGTTAATTATTAACTAACACTGTAAGTCAATTTAATTATGTAAATCAATAATTATAACAGAATTGATTATCATATATCACAGCTAGTCGATGATTAACTTATTTAAAAATTACTATATTTATAAGTAGTTAAAAAAATGTTACACTTGTAATTTTTTTTAAAAAAAAAATACTATAATTATAAATATTATAGAAAATTCTAATACCCAATGACATAAAAAACAGTATTATAAACGAAAAATTTCATTGGATAGCAGATTTTGATGCCATATTTTTAAAAATAAAAATTCTAAAAAATATTTGTAAATATAGTAATTTTTATTATGTTAATCAGTGATTAATATGTGTATCAGTGATAAATTTAATATATAAATATATAATTCAATATTTATCACTAATTCACCGGATCAAAATTTATTATATTTACAAATATTTTTTAGAGCGATTATTTTTACAAATACTACAAAAACAATGGCTACATACCCCATCATAAACCATCGTGAAAATATACAGTCTAAGAAAATAGTAAAAGAGGGAATGATATATAAATCCATCTCTATTCTACGGTTTGGCATCGTATAACTTTATCTTTGTAGTGATGGACTCTTCGGTCATCTCAAAACGCACCTCAACTTCCCCACTTCACTCAATTATTGGTTAGTTAGAAAATCATTTCAATGCCAACTATTTTGTTCCAAACATTTATTAGTTTAATTACGATAAAAAGTAAAATTTAAAGAAAAAATGATGAAAATTTAAGAAATTATCAAAATAGTTAATTATAGAAGAAAATAGGAATAATTATATCCCCATGGTTTATCTTATTTACATATGACATCCATGCAGTTTAAAAATGATTTTGTAAGGCCTCGGGATTTGGAAAGAAAGTTTAATTAAAATTTCTACATGTGGTTGCTTGTGTGTTAAGTGTTAAGCATTTTAGAAATTATTTTCTATTTTTGATTTGATTATTTGATGGTTAACTATAGTTAAAAGCTAACTAAGGGTGGAAAATTACATAGCAAAAAGCTTTTAACCATGGATAGTTAAGAAGAAAAGGTTAGTTAGTAAATAAAACTAAGAGCAAGGATTTAAGTAGCAAAATTGAGAGTGGAGTGGTCTTGGTTGTTGGATGAAGAGGTGGGGGGACCATTGTGCAATTTGACCATTTTAGTTTTAGCCAACTTAAGTATAAATATTTAGAATTAAAATAAAAACAAAAAGCGTGGTAATATACGAGAAATGTGAAATGGGAAATTGTGAAATGGAAAGTTGGTATCAGAATGAACAAAGTTGACACGACTTGATCATGTACTTGAAAAGTTGATAGTTTTAAGTAAACACACACATTTAAGCCTTTGAACATTCTTATACATTCATACATAGTTAATTCCTTTTGAATATACCATTTCCGAGCATTGCATATCATCACTTTAATTCGTTTTGTTATCATTGAGTGTCATGTTCAAAGGTGCTCTATATCACCTTTCAGGTATCGGTAGAGGACGAGGCCGAGGCTGAGGTGCGGCAGGTGGTGCTCGTTAATGCTTCGAGATGAGAAGATTTTGGATTAGGCTACCGTTTTGCAAAGCTTGAAATACAAAAGTGGCTAGTGGGTTATTTTGTGTTCGGTTTGAAGTCGAGTCTTTAGAAAAGTTTGTAAATAACTATGTATTTTCTAAAAGTCGTGTAATAACTTGTTTTGGTGCACCACGTACATTGAAAGTTTTAAAGCGTATTTAATACTTTGAAAGGGCTGACGTGTCGGATGTTGATATTTAAACAGGGAACTTATGAAAGTTTTTATTCAAACTCCATGTCCAGGTTATGCCTCGTCATGCTTTTAAATAAAGAGTATAAGTCCTACACTTCCGCTTTGCGTACTCGCAACTTAGGCTTATTTAATAAGTCGGGTCGTTACAGATTTCCAATATCATTATAGTTTGTAAAATTATAAAACACACCTCAATTAATTTTAGTGAAATTGAGAAAGTGTTTATTCTACATTTGTCATCATTAATTTATAATTAATCAATACTTTAATAGATGAATACATATTGAAGAATTTTCACCTTGATAATAATGTGGATTATTCTAAAAATTATACCAATATGTTATATTTTTCAGCTATTTTTAATGGAATTGAACCATGCTATGGATATAGAACAAATATGTGTTTCAATTTTATAAAACTAATTGGAAGAGAGAAATGTTTTTTTTTTCTTTTACAATTGTACAAATCATATAGAGGTGTTTTAAAATCATTTTTAAACCACTAAGTTGTGATTTTAAAATAAGATAAATTATAGAGGTGTGATTTGCAACTATCATTTAATATTCAGTAAATCAATTATCAATAATTAATAGTAATTTATTTATCTACACGCTAAATTTTGATTAATTAATTATACAACATCAGTTGACTAATTTTTATCATTTTCAAATCATTATTAATAATAATAAATATTTTATTTTTGTTTTGTTTTAACTTGTTAATTGGATTTTGAAGGACGAATCACCAACTATAATTAATCGGTGCTTTACTAACTTACAATGAATGGTTTTAGGTAATTTTATTTTGAAATATTACATTACACTAGGAGTTACTCAAACATCCAATTTTTTTTTTTGGAACAATACCAATATCTAGGTAAATATCAATCAATTGAATATTTATTTTTCTTTTTTATGGAAAAAATAAATTATAAGATCTATAAATATTTCTTTTAAATTTAAAAATTTAAAAGATGAAACCTTACATGGTTACTACTCATGGAAATAAAGATGGTGAAGGAAAAAAAAATATACACATTTTTTAAGAAAAAATCATATGACATTTTTTTAAAGAAAATATATATTCAGATTTTGGCTATCCTTGGGCCAAAATCCAGTGGCTGGGCGTCAGGAGTCCTCCTTACCGCGGGGATAGTTCGACAATTTTTGAAAAATAGTTTATTTTCTTATATAGTTTTATCTTTTTCTTGTATTATGAAAATCTATTTTTTTTTCACTTTTGTATATATTTTTGGATATTTTCCGGCATCAATCAATGAGAAATATCATTCTTCATGGTATCAGAGTAGGTTAAAAAATTCTATCGTGAATGACCATTTCAACAACTACCGAAGATCCGAAGAAATCAAATATAATTATAAAAAATATGACCACAAAAGCTATAGATTCCACATCCCCGTACTTTTTTCATCCTTCAAATGGACCACAAATCACAATTTGTCCAATTGTGTTTCATGGAGAAAATTACAATAAGTGGGTTCAATTGATGTAAAATAATTTTCGCGCAAAGAATAAACCGGGCTTCGTTGATGGAAGCATAACGAAACCAGCACTAGAATCTCAAGAAGAGACTGTGGGTGACGATCAATTCGAATTATGTGGGATGGATTTATAACACTTTGGATTCATACCTTTAATCATCAGTTCCTCAACCTAATGATGTAAAAGATATATGTGGGATGGCATTTGAATGTGATTCTCAATTGAGAACATACCTTGAGTTCATGAATTAAAGACATTGTTGAATAATTTCAAGCAAAAGGAAAACACACTTGTTGCTTACTACAATGAATTGAGAAGGATTTGGGATGAGCTTGAAGGGTACTTTATTATACAAACTTGCACACGTGCAACTACAACTGTTCATGCAAAAGAAAGAGAAAATGAGAAGGTACGTGACTTTCTTTTTGGGAAGGAGGGATAACGTTTTTATATTCGGAAACCAATGAATTCATTGTTTCCCGTGATGTTACCTTTGATGAGCAACACTTTCCTTATCGTGAAGTTGAGTCTTTAGATCATTTAAGGGTAAAATGCAAATGAGACCCCTGTTGTTTTTTTGAAATGCATGAACACCTCCTGTGGTTTGAAAATGACAAGTCACAACCCTGTAGTTCCAATTTTTTTCAATTAGACCCCTTCCCTTCAATGTCAATAATTTTCTTTCAGCCATAACTTATTCGTTTGAACTTCGATTTGGACGATTCAAGATGTTTTAAAATCCTCATTTCAGGCTCTACGTTGTGGTCACTTCAAAACTTCTAAATCGCCAATAACCGAAAGAGTTAACAGTCACAATCATACCTATTATTTTGATGTTAATAAACTCTTTTATTTACTAATCATTTAAAAGTTTTGAAATAACTATTTTGTAGAGCCTGGAATGAAGATTCCAAAACATCTTGAATCATCCAAATCAAAGTTCAAACGAAGAAGTTATGGCTAAAAGAAAATTATTGACATTAAAGGGAAGGGGTCTGATTGAAAAAAATTAGAACCACAAGGGTGTGATTTGCCATTTTCAAACCACAGGGGCTGTTCATGCATTTAGAAAAAATCACATGGGTCTTATTTGCATTTTACCCATCATTTAAACACCACTTCTAATAGTAATTCTTTTCATGAGACTATTTCCTCGAATGGGAGTGATGATCATGTTGTCGTAAGAACCCGAATTTTCACAAAACTATAAATAAAAAATAAACAACGGAAGACTTGATTTTACAAAAATTTGGCATGATGCCGTTTTTATTTTGAACAATCCAAAACCTGAATACATTGTTCAAAACCAGAGAGAATAGTAAAAACAAGGAAATCATGGTAATGCGTGTTTCCGACATAATTCAAATTAAAAAAAAAACGACATAAAAGTCATAAAACAGTCAAATGCTCTTTCGAGCTCCAAAATAACACAATAAGTCAATTAAGAAAATCAAGTGTTCAAAAAGATGACTAATGTCCATGCATTCCTAGAATGCTCATATCAATCCGATCCATGTCCAAGTCCATCGTCCCGTGATCACGCGACACCACCACCTCTACCACGGCCTCTACCTCAGAGAGTATCAGGAAAAAATAAAGTGTAGCAACATTAGCATAAAAATGCTAGTGAGAGTAAAATAAAAGCATATAATTCTATAGACGAATTCCACATCAAAAATTGTATCCAAACTCCTAGCATGTTCTTTACTACCCATTCTATACTGTCAAACAACTTATACCTAAATTCAATTTATTCCCGAATTCACATTCCACATGTTACCGAAGGAACCATTTCTACCATCAAACAACATTCACAATTAACACCCATTTCATTCCCAAGATCGTTAGAGAAAATTACAACTATCAACAACTTTCATAAATAAACGATGTAATATCATTAGCAATAGCCCTTGCACATAACACCCATGTACTCCATCTAAGGAATCCGAGCACATTCATAGATACATACTTAGGTAACACATGTACTCCATCTAAAAAATCCGAGTACGGTTTACCATTTCCCATCTACATGAAACATATTGTAACGACCTGCATTCCGTTAAATTCTTTAAATTCAAAAGCACAGCGGAAGACTCAATTTTTAAAGAAAAACGGCATGGGTTCGTTTAAAAATCGAATAACCAAAACCTGTTTTACAACCCAAATTCAGAGAAAGCTATAAATCGGGAATACGTATTCCAAAAGAGAATTTAGTCATAAAATAAACACATACTTTACACAAATACCCTTTCGGGCTCAAAAAGACATAAGTATGGAAAATAAAAATAATTTACAAGCATTTCTACGAATGCTAAACCAAAAGTGTTTTAATATTGTCTGTACACCATCTCGACAAGTCACGCTGCTCCACCTCCTCTACCACGCTTCTTAGGATGGGGTTTACCTGAAAATTTGTAAGTGTAGCACCATTAGCATAAAATGCTAGTGAGAGTAAAACGAAAGCAAGTAATCCTATGAACTAAATTTCATACCAGAAATTGTGTCTAAAGGCCTAAAATGCTCATTACTACCCATATCCACACTTCCAATTTCCATACAATCAAACAATAGTAAAAATATTACTCGAGATAGTCTTTCGATGCCATAAGATAGAAATAAAGACTTAAAGTAAACGTAACATTCATTACTAAGTTTTACTACACAATTCTAAAGAATATGTAAATGCAACATTATCTATCTTTATTACCAAACAAGTTTCATCGTATCGTGCTATTGTATGGATCGAAATCAACATACCACATACGATCGTACCATATCTCAAGTCATCGTACCATAATACCGTATGGACCGAAGTCAACATACTATCATGTACTGTGTTACCACCATCGTATTTCTCATCACATCGGATATCAGGAATTTCACCATATTACAAATCATCGCACCATGATACGTATGGATCCGAATCAACATACTATCATGTGCCATATCACAATCATCGTAACGTGCTCGTATAGATCCGAATCAACATACCACGTATGGTCGTACCATATCTCAATCATCGCACCATGATACGTATGGATCCGAATCAACATACTATCATGTGCCGTGTCACAAATCATAGTACCATAGTACGTATGGATCCGAATCAACATACTACTATGTACCATATCACAAACCATCGCACCATGATACGTATGGATCCGAATCAACATACTATCATGTGCCGTGTCACAAATCATAGTACCATAGTACGTATGGATCCGAATCAACATACTACTATGTACCATACACAAACCATCGCACCATGATACGTATGGATCCGAATCAACATACTATCATGTGCCGTGTCACAAATCATAGTACCATAGAACGTATGGATCCGAATCAACATACTACTATGTACCATATCATAAACCATCGCACCATGATACGTATGGATCCGAATCAACATACTATCATGTGCCGTATCACGAAAGGTTAAGCTCCCTAATAAGTTAGTTAATCTCGAACCCTACTAAGTTATTAAGAAACCTAACTAACTAGATTACACGAGTTATCACTCAAGTGTATCTTCTAACTACTTTAACTTCCAAACCAATCAAAGTAACTTTCATTTCCACTTTCATCTAACATCTCCAATTCACTTTGCAATACTTCCAAATCACTCCGATGTTTCCTTTTCATCGAACTCATTATAACTCCAAAATCTCTCCACTCACTTTCGAATTAAAGTCTCCAACCAAAACTTAATTCTAAGAAGTTATTTCCCTCTTTACCTCGATAAACAATAACATAACGAAACTCAATTCATAAAACCACTAACTTTCGCTTTAAACTCACCTTAGTTTGTAGACAAGTTCCGATTAATCCGAGGTTGCAAATCCACGATCAATTCACAATCCTACAAACGAATTACACCTAAATAACATTAATTAACTGGAAAACATTCAAACAACATCTAAACACACAAAACGACGAAAAACCCGGATTTTAACCTTATGGTACTCTCGCCCAAACAAGGGAAAAATAGGGTTCGGGTTTGGTTTTCTGGCTTTTATGCACTTTAGAGGTGTTTCGGGTTGGTTTCGGATACTTTGGAGGTTCGCAACTATAATGGGTATCCGTAAATTAGGGTTTTGCACATTAATCGATTTTCGAAAAATTACGTAAATAGAAAAAACACAATAACCCTAACATCCTAAACATGGCCAAGTGAGGGAAAATCACATGGGACGGGTTTCCGGCTCAAACTCGATTTTAGGGTTCAGGAGAAGTTTCTAAAATTGACCATAACGACTTTCCCGATTGAAACCTTCAAGCTTCGGTGAACGATTTTGAAGATTTCAACTCAAATCCTCCATTAAAACACTATTCATGTCACCGAAACGAATTTAAAGTATTAAAACGATTTAAATGAATTTCGGACGAAAATAACTACTAAAATCGAAATTACTAAATTTAAACTAATCTTAAAAGCTTAATTAAAATAAATAAATAAAAATAATAATAAAAAAAAATTTACCCCCAAAAGTAACGGGACGTTACACATATATTCCATCTAAAGAATCCAAGCATATTTCATAATTCCTCATTTATGTAACACATACTCCATCTAAAGAATCCGAGTATTGTTTAGAAATTCAAAAATCAAAGTGTTACCACTAATATTCTCGACCAAGAACATTAGCAAAATAAAGTGCACGCGTAAGAACAAATAAATCATTACCGTTAACAGTTCTACGAAAGTTAGGCAATTTCTCAAATAAAAACACAAAGTAATAATAGAAACCGGAAACACTTGAACCACTAACGCCATAGACCAACTCTTAGTTTCCCATAACCAAATTCAAATTCCCACCTTGTAACGTCCCGTTACTTTTGAAGTGAATTATTTATTTATTTATTTATGTTATTTATTTCAATTAAAGTATTTAGTTAATTTTTTTTTTGTAATTTAGAATTTAGTAGTTATTTTTGTCCGAAAACCTTTTTAATCATTTTATTAGCTTAAATTAGTTTTGGTCATATTAATAATTATTAAAGGGCCAATTAATAATTATTAATCACCATTTGACTAGTTTAAGAACTTCAGGTTTCGATTTATGAGTTAAAATCATTAAAAGGACGTATCCGTAATTTCTAAATTCATAAAATATCCCAAAACACTATTCATTCTCCTTTAAAAATATCAAATTGACCAACTTTGACCAAGAATATCCATTCTTTTCTTCTCTTCTTTCTCTCCTCCATGGATGTCAAGCTCAAGCTTTATGAGCTCTTGGGTTTTCATCAATTCTTGACCGTTTTCGATGAGGTCAGTTGCGTTGGATTGCTCGGGATGAGGGCTATCTATCCCACCTAATCTTGTGCCGTTTCTCGTTCTCTACGGGAAGCCCTAAAAAGTAAGGTTTCAATACTTTTTACATGGTTTTGTTCGTTTTTTATTATAAATGAGTTTTGAAGTTGAAATCATGAATTTCTATCAAGGAATTTGACGATTTTGAGGCCGGATTTTTCGAAAAACACTATTCACCCAAAAACACTATCCATCCGAAATCACTAAATCATACTTTTTCTCTTATTAGATTTGAATTGTAATTCGTTGATCGATTGATGAATTGTAGGTGTCGGGTGTACGTTGAAGTCTCGTTGGACTGTTGGACTATACGTTGACTTGCTAAGGTGAGAATAAATAGAATTTAAAGTAGCTTTAGAAACCGAATAAGTTGATCGATTTGTAGGATTGGAAGTTGAGATTAAGATTCGAATCAAAGATTAAAGAAAAGTTAGCTAGTATTCTTAGGTTAGGAGCTAGTTCTTTTGAGTGAGAATACTTTTGGATTTTCTCGAGAGGAACGTTGAACTTTTGGAAGTTCTAAGTTAGAATTGTTTCGAAGATTAGGATGGATTATTGGAAGTTGAAGGATCCAAGTTTTGTAGAATGGTTAAGGAACTTGAATGTAGAACTTGGATTTTATTTGAAAAGTTTAGAATGATTGGAAGTGGAGACTTATTTGGTTAAGTTAAGATCTTACTTTTATTAAAGTATCGTTGGTTCGATTTACTTATTGTTTTTTCCGAAATTCCTATTTATTTACTTTATGTATAAGGAAATCTATGATCCATTTACTCCATGCCCTTTGGTTACTTTAACATTCATATTTATATTTATTTACTTTTTAAAGCATATGCATAACATCTTGCATCATTGAATTGAGAGGAAAGTAAGATAAAAGGTGAATGCGAAACCTACGAGTGTTTTCATTACCTTCATTCATAAAAGGTGAATGCGAAACCTACGGGTGTTTTCATTACCTTCATTCATAAAAGGTAAATGCGAATCCTACGGGAGTTTTCATTACCTTCATTCATATTATCGGTGGAATTATATCATTGAGAAAGAATTTTATATTTTATTATGGAAAGTAAGATGACAAGGTGAATGTTAG
This sequence comes from Gynostemma pentaphyllum, assembly GCA_028015215.1. Classification (NCBI taxonomy): domain Eukaryota; kingdom Viridiplantae; phylum Streptophyta; class Magnoliopsida; order Cucurbitales; family Cucurbitaceae; genus Gynostemma; species Gynostemma pentaphyllum. Next base: position 30,877,368 of record CM051346.1, read on the forward strand.
TCCTATGGGAGCTACCATTACTTAACATTATTTGATTGAGATCTTATGCTTATGTAAAGATTATTTACTCATTTTAATACTTGTTTTAATGAGCTAATGGATGAGGATTAGATTACGTATGCTAGTAATATCATCTTGTATCGTACATTGTGATTGTGAATTATATTAATTCCGAATGAAATTAACATTATGTTATCAAACATAAAGGAAAGGTAAATCTTATCTATAGTATGAGATATCAAAAGGATGAACCAGGAAGAGATTATGGGATATGAAAACATTCTTCCAAATATTTGAGAGTTAGTTTCTTGAGTTCGGAAGCTTTGGTAAATGTTATATAAACTTTTGGTAGCCTAAGTTGCTATAGAGAAAAGAATTGTAACATTATGTCTAACATACATTTCTATAGAGAAAAAGAATGAAATATGATGATTAGCCGAGTGCTATAAGGAAGAGGAAGGAATTTGAATTGTATAATGAGATAATACAAGGGTGTATTAAACCTTGTATATTTATTATGTTATATGTAAGAGAACTAGATTCTCAATAAATTGGAATATCCTGAATTTGGAGATTTATACTTGAATGTAAACCTTATGTATAGTATAAGGTATTGAAGAGAATGAAATAAATGTTATGTGTGTTATGAAACACATCATCCTAAAGGTTTGGAAGATAGTTCCTCAATTATTTGGGAGAATTGATAAGTAAAAGTGAAATACTTGATACAAACCCTTCATGGTGGTTGAAAGGTAAGGGAATGCGAGTTTTACTTGAATACAAATCTGGATGCGGGTTTGGGGTCTATTGTTACTTTATCTTTTATTTATTTTCACTGGGCTTGTTGTTAGCACATGATATTACAAACATTTTCAGGTAATGTTCGGGGTCTTGGAAGAGGAGCTGGTGCAGCTTGATTGAGAGGATGATGATACAGAGATGGACTAGATACATTTTAAAAGTCCATGGACTCATTTTGTTTTATTTTGTGTCTTTTGATATGTAAATTTGTATATAAGCTCATAGGAGCTTTTTGTCTTAACTTTTATGATTATAAACTTCTTTAAACTCTGGAAAAGGAATTGCATTTCCTTGCTTTTAAATTTCCTGATGTGAAAAATGTATACAGGTTGTTGATAGTCAGAGTTTTAAACATATTCACGCCAATTTTTTTTATTAAATGTTAAGTCTTCCACTGCAATTCGATTTTTAAATTATTTAAAAGGAGTCGAGTCGTCACACACCTTTATAATTTACTCTTCTCAAAACTTGTTTTGAAACTTTTCTTTTCAAAGAACTATTTTGAATCTTCCAATTTCTCTCGAAACCATCAATTACAACTATAAACTTAACTTACCATTCCAGATTTCTATCTAAGACTCCGAATATATTTTCAAAGTGTAATACACAACATTCACACCCAAAATCATCTAAACAACCAATATCCTCTTAGGATCCCAAATTCCACATTCTCTCTTAAACTCAATTAAACAACTCGTCATGCAACCCGAACATGAGTCTACACACAACAACTTTAAACTCACCTTGAACGCGTAGTCAACCTTTACACGCCGGAGGATTAAATTCGCGAACGGTTACTGAAACCTACAATTTAACAACACCTAACATACATTAATTTCACAAATCGAACAACGATCGACACGAAATTAATTAAAAAGCAAAAACAGCCCGGTAATTGTCAAGGAAGCTCTCGGCCATGATGGTATTTTTGAAGAATAAAGAATTTCCAGGTTTTAGCCAATTTAGGAGTAATACGGGCTGGGGTTTAGCACTTTTTAGGTAAGATCAAACAATGGGTACTATCAATTTAGAGGTTAGTTAGGGTTTGAATTTTCCACCCAAATTAAAAGGAAAACAAAATTAAGCATGGTAAATAAAAAAATTGTCAACCACGGCCAATGATTAGGTAAATAAGGATGGTTTTAGCTTACTTTAATAAATGGTTTAAGGGAAATCAAACAAAACACTTCCAATTGAAGTTCCAACCACGAAATCTTCAAATTTTCCGAAAGGAAATGAAGATTTAGTTTTAAATCTTCAATTAGAATTAAAAATTAAGAAAAACTTCAAAATTTACTTTTCTAGGGTTTCCCTTGGAGAGAGAGATGATCTACAAGAGTATGATGAGTAGAAAGCCCTCAGGAAGGCCTTTCCAACGCACTAAAGAACGAAACGAGCAAATCTCGGCCCTGGGAAGCTCTCATGGTGGCGTCGGCCATGTAGGAAGGAAGGAGAAGAAAATTTGCCCTTTTGTGTTTTAACAAAGAAGAGTATATATGTTTAAAGGGTTTTGCCTTTTTGACCAAAATGCCCCTCCATTTTCATTTCTCCTTAACTAAAACTCATCCTTGGATCGTAATTAATCCTAATCAACATTTATGGTAATTAAATAACTAAAGGTAATTAATGATTATTAAGTGGCCTGTTAATAATCATTAATGACCCAAACCTTTAAATTATAAACAAACGAAATTAAAATCTAATAACAAGTAAAACTCCTATTTATAAATATTAATTCTAAAACTAAAATAATTACTTTAAATTGAATACATTAAAATAACTAAAAAAAATTGACCTCAAATTAACGGAACATTACAGTTAACCCTCCTAAAAAGTACACTCTCAAGGCGAACAAGTGAGGATACTTGTCCCTCATCTCATCCTCACATTCCCAAGTAGCCTCTTCCGACACTTAGTTCCTCCACAAGACTTTTACTAAGCCAATATTCTTGTTCCTCAACACCTTTTGTTCCGATGCTAAGTTCTCTACTGGTGTCTCCTCATAAGACATGTTAGCATCAAGAACCACGGGTTCTTGATTGATCACATGGGAAGGATCCGCCATGTATTTCTGAAGCATCGATACATGGAAAACGTTATGAACGGCTGACAATGAAGGTGGTAAAGCTAAACGATAAGCCACCGCCTCAACTCGATCAAGAATCTCGAAAAGATCGATAAATCTAGGGCTCAACTTGCCCATATTCCTAAATCTCATGACTCCATTCATTGGTGCCACTTTAAAAAACACATAGTCTCCCACATCAAACTCAAGCAGACTACGCCGCTTATCAGCATAACTCTTCTGTCGACTTTGGGACCCTCATCCTCTCTCTAATCAGAGTGATCGACTCACTAGTCATCTGTAACAACTCGGGTCCCAAAAGTCTCCTCTCTCCAACCTCATCCCAATGAGCGGGAGAACGACACTTCCTACCATAAAAGTGCCTCAAACGTTGCCATCTTGATGGTAGCCTGGAAAATGTTATTATACGCGAACTCAACCAAGTATAAATGAGAGTCCCAATTACCACCAAAGTCTAGAACACAAGCTCTCAACATATCCTCCATTATCTGATTATCCCTCTCTGTCTGCCTATCGGTCTGAGGATGAAAAGCCGTGCAAAAATCCAAACCGGTACCCATGGTGGAATGCAAACTCTGCCAAAGTTTCGAGACAAACCGAGTGTCCTGATCTGATACAATCCTCACTGGCACACCATGCAATCTAACAATCTCTCTCAAGTACAACTATGCCTAAGTCTCAACTGGGTAAGTGATCTTCCCTGGTAAAAAATGTGCGGATTTTGTCAAACGGTCTATAATCACCCAAATGGTATCATATCCCTTCAATGTTTGAGCCAATCCACAAATGAAGTCCATGGAAATCTCCTCCCATTTCCACTCCGGTATACTCAAAGGATTAAGATACTCCGATGGACTTTTCCTCAAGGCCTTGACTTGCTGACAAGTCAAACACCTGCTCATAAACTCTGCAACCTCAAGTTTCATACCGGGCAACCAGTAATATTGTCTCAGGTCCCTATACATCTTAGTACTACTTGGATCAATAGAAAAGATAGAAATGTGAGCCTCCTTCAACAGTTCTTTCCTGAAAGTCGATCCCAAGGGTACACATAGCCTCTGACGATACATCAAAGCACTATCAATAGCAAAAGAAAAATGGATAGGCGTATCCGACTTTGCCTCTCAAAATCTGACCTGTAGGTTGTAAATTAGCCTCACTTCTCTGTGCCTCAATCATCCTCCGTCTCAAAGTAGGTTTCACCGTCAGACTAGCCAATCGTATTGTAACCTTGGCACTAAGAAGAGCTATCTCAGCACGCTCCATATCCTATTTCAATCTCAACGTAAAGTAGACAAATGTGATGACATCCTACCAAGTGCATCCACCACTACGTTGGCTTTACTGGGATGGTACTAAATATCGCTATCATAGTCCTTGACTAACTCTAGCCACCATCGTTGTCTCATGTTCAATTCCTTGTGAGTGATGAAATACTTGAGACTCTTGTGGTCAGTGAAAATCATGATCTTCTCCCCATACAAATAATGCCTCCAAATATTCAAAGCATGCACAACTGCTGGCAACTCCATATCATAAGTCAGATACTTTTTCTCATGTTCCTTTAACTGACGGGAAACATAAGCTATAATTTTCCCTTGTTGCATCAAAAACACACCCCAAACCCTTCTTCGAAGCATCAGTATAAATTGTCAAACCACCCGTCCCATCGAGTGTCACTAGAGTCGGTGCTGTCACAAGTCTCTTCTTGTAAGGACCCGGAAAATATTTATAGGATATTTAAGAATTTTCTTTAGTTTGACTTGTTTTAATTGATTTTTTTATAATTATTTTTGGTTAATTAGTATTTAACCATGGTTAGATTAACTATGGGTGGAAGTTTAATTGAAAGATAAAAAAATTAACCATAGTTAGTTTTTGAGTAAGGTCTAGTTAGCAAAAAGGAAGAGGTGGAGGGACTTGGCTTTAATTTGAATTTAGTTGTTTTAATTAATTAAGAAAACATGAGTATAAAAGGAAAACTAAGGAAAAAATGACAAAAAAAATTAGAAAATCCCTTCATCTTTCTCATCTCCTAGCCGTGACCCCCCCTCCCTCTTCCAACTTTTTCTCTTCTCAATTCTCATCCAATTCCAAGAATCCTTGTCTTTTGTTGGATTGTGGAGGAATCATCAACCTAGGAGGATTCAAGCAAGAATTAGAAGTGGAATTGATCAAGAACTCAAGGTATTAACTAACCTAGAATTCCATTTTTGGTTAGTTTCCATGGTAATGTTTGGGTGTTCTTGAGGGTGTTTGCATGAGGGTTCTAGATAGTTTTAAATTCTGAAAATGATGTTTAAATGACATATTGAATCCCAAGTATCACCTTCTAAGTGTTCTTTAGAGAATCAAGACATGGGAGGATTCAAGCTTTTACAAAACTCCATTAATGGAGGTTTTGAAGCTTTATTGGTGACTTTTGACTTTTGGAAATTCTCTGACCAACACTTTGAACTTCTCAATTCTGGAACCTAAGTTGATATATGACTGTAAGATGCATGGTTATCAAAGTTAGGAAGAACCAAAGGCCATGGATAGATTCATGTTGAAATACACCTTAAAATGGCAATGTTTTGAAATTTCTAGCTTCTTTAAAGTAAGGTTTTCCATGGTTTTACTTTGAGATTATGAATTCTGGAAAGTATGTGTGTTAATATGGATATATGTAACATGAAAAAAAACTTGGGAAGGTAAGAGGGTGATTTTTGAGAAATTGACAAATTTGGCCTAAAACTAGTTTTTTTTCTATACTTAGCTAGTTTTGGGTGTTTCTTTGTTGCATCTTCAAGGTTGTTAATTCTGGAAGGTTTGGGTGTTTATATGAATATTTTATACATGGAAAATACTTTGGAAGATCAAAGTAATGGATTTTTGGGTAAATTCCCAAGTTGACAAAAAATTGCACTTTTGTTGAACTAGTTTCCTTGTTTTTGGGTATTCCTTGACTTTGATTGAAAGATTACCATTTCTGGAGCATTTGAGTGTTTAAATATATGTATTTAACAAGGTAACCACCTTAGAGCATCAATCTAATGAATATTTCGTACGTACACTTTGTTTGGCCGAAAATTGCATCCCGAATCAACTAGTTTTGGTGTTTGTGTCACTAACCGGGTTCGGGACTGTTTGTGGTTGTTAGGGCTGTTTTGTAATGTTAATAATAGCCTAAAAATTTATGGATTAACTTTTTGTAGGCCAAAGACGATTGGAGTTACGTGGAAACCAGTTTGAAGGTGAGAACAAAAAGAATCGAAAGGGTGATTGGAGTGGCGTCTCCGTTCCTTTTGGAACTAATTCGTAAATGGAACTTGTGGTTATGAGACACATGAATTGTGATGTGGGTGGTGGAGTTGGAAGCAAGTGAATTCACGGGAAAAGATAACGGTTCCGACATTGGGTTTAGGAGACGAAATGCTTGATAGCCTAAACCAAAATCATAATTTTTCTTTTACTAGTTGATCATTGAAGCATGCCTAAATTACTTTGTTATTATGTTCATAGTCCATGAACGAGTCATATGCTGGAATTGGGACTATGTTTATGCATAAGTGATACTTTTCTTGATTATGCTCGGGAATTAGCTGTGATTATGAACCATGTGAACATGTGAGACTTGAACATTGCATAAATAAAGATTGATGTCATATGCCGATTGTGAAAAGTAGAGCTATTTGGCCTTGATGATCCTAAGTCTCGTATTATAACATTATTGTGAGAAGCATGTTTAATCCATATCATTTCATACATGCCATTCATGCATATCATGTGATCATAATGTGGCCATGGGGTTGTAACCCGTGTAACGGTGTATGGGTGTTGGAAGTTACACGTGGTTACTGTGGCAGAAAGGTGATGGAGCTCCGGTGCGCTATGTGAGAATGGCCCGGGTGCTAGTAAATGGAGATGGTTTAAAAACCGATATGAGCTACGGCTTAAGAAAGGATTGAAATGAATTATGGCGTAGTGAGACACCGGGATTGTATTGGCAATGTTTGTGGTATCAAAGAGAAAGGAAGTGATGGTTAGAATGATATGACCAGTGGCTGTTACCCGAACTTAAAGCATGTGTACTTCATTCATACTTGAGCATGTCATTATGTATCTTTGCTTTGTAACACGTCATCTCGCTTCACTATTCAAATTCTTCTTGTTTTCACTGAGTGTCATGCTCAAAGGTGCTCTATATCACCTTTCAGGTAATGTTTGGGGACGAGGGTGTGGAGTGGCAGGTGGTGCGCATTGACTATGACGAGGTGGAGATTTTGGATTGGATCTCCGGCACGCGAGCCTTTTTTTTGGAAGTTTAGATGTCAAGTTTAGCTTGAGTTTGCTTTATTTTGGGATAAACTTTATGTATATTATGTTTGTATGATATTTTAAAACCGGTGCACCGAACTTTCTTTTTAGCATGCTTTTATGAAAACTCTGAACCGGCCGACGAGCCGATGAACTCTGATAACAGGTTTATTTTGTATTGTATTTGAGGCATGCACTTTACAAATACTTCATGCCGAAATTTTCAATCTTTTATAAAAGAGTTATTTTGGGCTTAAACTACTTACTTCCGCTTGCGTAACCGCGGTCGGCTTCGTTTGATCAAGTCGGGTCGTCACACTTCTTGAGCTCTTCACTCTTTTCACACTCCTTGGACCATACAAAGCTCACCCATTTTTTGTCAAATGAGTCAAAGACGACACTACTTGGAAAAGTCATACAAAAATTGTCTATAATAATCGACAAGCCCAAAAAAAACTACGAATCTCGGTCACACTAGTTGGTCTAGACCAACTACTCACCGCCTCGATCTTAGAGGGATCCACCATCACTCTTCTACTAGAAACGACATGGCCTAAGAACGTCACTTCCTTTAGCCAAAACTCACACTTAGAGAACTTTGCAAACAACTTTTGTTCCCGCAACACCGTCAAAACTTTTTCTAAGTGCATAACATGCAACTCCTTGATCTCAGAATAAATCAAAATATCGCTAATAAACACGATAACGAATGAGTCAATGAACCTCCTAAACACGGTATTCATGAGATCCATAAAAGCTGTCAGAGCATTAGTCAAACCGAAAGACATAACCACGAACTCATAGTGTCCATAACGCATCCAGAAAGCAGTCTTGAGAATATCATCCTCCCGAATGCTCAACGGATGGTAACCGGATCTTAAGTCTATCTTCGAAAAGATAGTTGCTCCCTCAACTGATAAAAAATATCCTCAATCCTAGGAAAAGGATAATTTTTTTTCACAGTAACTTAGTTCAACTCTCAGTAGTCAATGCACAACTTCATTGAACCATCATTCTTCTTCACAAACAACACAGGTGCTCCCCACGGGGACACACTACGATGAATAAACCCTAAGTCTAAGAGCTTCTGTAACTGACTCTTGAGCTCTTTCAACTCAGCCGGTGCTATACGATAAGGTGTCATGGACAACGGAGCGGTCTCATGTGTCACCTCTATCTGGAAATTTAACTCTCACTCTAGCGGTAAATTAGGTAGCTCATCAGGGAACACATAAGTGAAATCCCTCACTACATGTACAGAAGCAAAAGTAGTCTCATTAACGGAAGTGTCTACTACACTAGCCAAGTAACCCCAAGAACCATCACTAAAAAACGTTCTAGCCCATAACGTAGAAATAACTACAGGCATCACCCCAACTCGAGTGCCACAAAAATGATAACTAGTCCCACATGGACTGACAATGTCTACAAGTTTGTCACTACAACCAATGTTGGCGTGGTTGGCTGATAACCAACCCATACCCAAGATAATATCAAAATCAGACATCGGCATAACAATCAAAACAGTATGCAAATAACAACCCAAAATGCACAAGTCATCGATACGAATAACTCTATCCACAATAACAGATTTCTCAAGTGGGATAGTAACATGCAACTCATGCCCTAACGATGATGTCTCAAATGCAGCAGACTCAATAAAATTAGTAGAAATGAAGGAATGACTCGCCCTATAATCAAATAAAAGAAAAGTAGAATGCCCCTAGACGGTCAAAGTACCTGTAACAACTATACCTGACGTCTCAGCTTTCTCTCTATGAGTGGAAAACACACTAGCCTACTGAGGTGGCTGAGGATATGTCTGCATTGGCGACGGTGCTCTCTCATGCTGGTTAGGCCTAGCCTGACCTCTACCTTCGGTATGACCATGGCTCTGACCCTGACCCTGGCTCGTCCCTGGCCATGTTCCTGACCTCGTCCCTGGCCCTATCCCTGACCACCACGCTATTATGGAGCCTGAAATCTAGGGCAAAACTGTCTAACATGTCCCAGCTGACCACATGAATAACACTTCCTCCCCTGGCACTCACTAACATGATACTCAGAACACTGATAACAATAAGGAGAGGAAGGAGCATGAACACTAGAATGGCCAGTCTGCTGTCCTGGGCGGCTCTGAAGTCGAGTCTGTCCCTTGCCTCTACCCTCAACATGTCTTTGTGGTTGTGTCCTTTGACCTGAATGGTATTCTTCAGCCTTTCTATTCCGTGAAGAGGTGTGTGCAGCTGCTAACTTGGCCTTCTTCTCAGATGGCTCGATATCTAAAGCCAATGCAAAGTCAAGAGCCTCAACGTATGTGATAGGGTGTAAGGCTTGCACATGTCCCGAATGTCAGCCCTCAAGCCCACTACAAATCTTTTCTTCTTGTCTCAGGGTTAGGAACTACACCTCCAACTGATCCTTAGTAAAGAATTTCTCTCGGAACATGTCCCAAGTGAACACAATGGTAGGGCTCATAGCGCGGATTAGTCCCTCCCACCAATACAAACCGTCATCAACTAATGAATAGGTCCCGCAATGGACCTTCAACAGCTCATGGCACTAAATAGAGCCAAATGCTCTCTCCACCCTCATAACCCATCTCTCGGCAAGCACCAGATCGGTGAATGTCATGCCAAACTCAAAAGGAGCATCTCTGATATAATCCTTCAAAACTCCAATAGCCTTACTACCCTTGTCCTATCAACTAGATCATGTACTCTTATACTTTACTCTTAGTTTCCTTAACAAAATTCAAATTCCCACCCTTATACTTTACTCTTCTCAAAACTTCTTTTGAAACTTTTCTTTTCCAAAAACTATTCTGAATATTCCAATTCCTCTTGAAACCATCAATTACAACTATAAACTTAACTTACCATTCCAGATTTTTATCTAAGAGTTCGAATATATTTTCAATGTGTAAAACACAACACTCACACCCAAAATCATCTAAGCAACCAATACCCTCTTAGGATCCCAAATTCCACATTCCCTCTTAAACTCGGTTAAACAACTCGTCATGCAACCCGAACATAAAACAACACACAACCACTTTAAACTCATCTTGAAAGCATAGTCAACCCTTGCACACTGGAGGATCGAATTCGCGAACGGTTACCGAAACCTACAATTTAATTAAACCTAACATTCAATAATTTCACAAATCGAACAACGATCGATACAAAATTAATTAAAAAGCAAAAAATAGCCCGGTAATTGTCAAAGAAGCTCTCGGCCATGATGGTATTTTTGAAGAATCAATAATTTTTCTAGTTTTAGGAAATTTAGGAGTAATACGGATTGGTGTTTACCACTTTTTAGGTAAGATTAAACAATGGGTACTATCAACTTAGAGGTTAGGGTTTGAATCTTCCACCCAAATTAAAAGGAAAACAAAATTAAGCATGGTAATAAAAAAACAATTAACACCCAGGGCTAGGATTAGGATAACAGGGACGGTTTTAGGTTACTTTGATAAATGGTTTAAGGGAAATAAAACAAAACACTTCCAATTGAAGTTCCAACCACGAAATCTTCAAATTTTCCGAAAGGAAATAAAGATTTCGTTTTGAATCTTCAATTATAATTAAAAACTAAGAAAAACTTCAAAACATACTTTTCTAGGGTTTCCCTTGGAGAGAAAGATGATCTCCAAGAGTAGGATGAAGACCTTTCCAACGCACTAAAGAATGAAAAAATCAGTTGAGAAATGAGCAAATCCCGACCGTGGGAAGCTCTCAAAGTGGCGTTGGTCATGGGGGAAGGAAGGAGAAGAAAATTTTCCTTTTTGTCTTTTTGTATTTTAATGAAGAAGATGAATAATAGATAGGTTGTAAGGGTTTTTGCGTTTTTGACCAAAATGCCCCTCCTTTCTCATTTCTTCTTAACTAAAACTCTTCCTTGGATCGTAATTAATTCTAATCAACATCTATGGTAATTAAATAGCTAAAGGTGATTAATGATTATTAATTGGCCTGTTAATAATCATTAATGACCCAAACCTTTAAATTATAAACATACGGAATTGAAATCTAATAACAAGTAAAGCTCCTATTTATTTATATTAATTCTAAAACTAAAATAATTAATTTAAATTAAATACATTAAAATAACTAAAAAAAATAATAAAAAAAACCACCTCAAAGTAACGGGACGTTACAGTTGTTGTTGAGAATGTATCACCAATTGACAATATTGTTCCCCCACCGAGTTGACGTTTCTGAGTCTGCTCCACTTCCTTATGTGGGGATATCTGAACAAAATAATGAGATAGAAGAAGTGGTTGATGACATTGTTTTACGGCCAACAGAACGGGGGCATTGTATTAAGAAGACGTCATGTGACGACTCGTCACTTTTAAATAAATTTAATTAGAAAAACACAGCGGAAATCTTTTATTTTAAGAAAATTTTGCGTGGTTTTGTTTGAAAATTGGCTAGCCAAAAACCTATTTACATCCTAATTTTTCAAATCTAATAAAATCACATGGACTTTAAGTCCCAATCAGGAGTTCAAATATTTCATATCATAAAAACCACATCAAAAGCTCTTATGAGCTAAATACAACATATACATCATCAAAGTCTTTCAAATTCACAAAAATAATTACATAAACTTTACAACAAAAGAGTCCATCTCGAGGTCAGCATCCTTCGATCACGCAACACCACCTCCTCTCCCTCGACCTCTTACCAGGGCATTACCTGAAATTTTTGTAATATCATGAGCTAACAAACTAAGCCCAGTGAGAATAATAAGCATAAAAAGTAAAGATAGACCTCAAACTCATATTCCGATTCGTGTCCAATTAATCTGACACAATCACTCCTAAAGTTCTCTAAACTCTAGGTAATTTCGTTTTATACTTTCTAAGGATGATATTACTAATAATCATAGTCAATACTCATCCATCAACATTGTTATGACATAAGTAAGAAAAGTAAATATACTTTGCACATCATACAACTTCTCGAATCTCTCTTTCATCTATCATAAACATGAATGCATGAGAGCATCCCGTAGGACTTCGCAATTGCCCTTTTGTGCGTGAATGAAGGGTAATGAGAACATCTCGTAGGATCCCATTCAGCCTTATGCATGAGGAAGTAATGCGTCAATCCTGCAGGATACCATTCAACTCCCTATGTATGAAGAAGTAATGCGTCAATCCCGTAGGATACCATTCACTCCTTTTCTTTCACATACTTTCTTTTCTCTGAAGGTGATGTGAACTCCACGTAGGTTTCATCATTCTTCCTTCTTTTCTCTTTCACTTTCTTTTCTTTTTCACTTTCATTTCTTTTTCACTTTCGTTTCTTTTTCACTGAAGGTGATGTGAACTCCACGTAGGGTTCATCATTCTTCCTTCTTTTCTCTTTCACTTTCTTTTCTTTTTCACTTCCATTTCTTTTTCACTTTCATTTCTTTTTCTGAAGGTGATGCGAACACTACCCGTAGGCTCCAACATTCTCCCCTTCATTTCTTTCTCACTTTCATTTCTTTTTCATGAATGCTGCGAGAATGGTATGATGCAATATGATATGCATATGCTTGCATATCCTTGTAAAAGTAAATAAATAAAGTGCAGAGTTAAAGTAGTTGATGCAAGCATAAAGTAAAGGGGCATAAAGTAAAAGACATAAAGTAAATAAATAGGAAACTCCGGAAGAACGATACGTAAGTCGAACTCCGCTACAATAATACAAGTACATTCTAACTTAACGATTAACCCTATACCTTCCAGGATTCTAAACTTCCAATAATAATCCGAGGTTCTATTAACCGTTCTAAAAACAAGCTTGGATATTTTAACTTCCAATGATCCAACCTAAGCTTCGAAACGAATCTAACTTAGAATCTTCTATGATTCGATAGTTTCCTCGAGAACTCCTAAGTTCTCACTTAAAGGATTAACTCCTAATCCTAAGGGCACTAACTCACATCCCTCTTATCTTAGATTCGGATTCTAGTCTTAGTTTCAATTCTACAAACCATCATACTCATTCGCTTTCTATAATTACTTTAAATCCTAACTATTCTCACCTTAAAGAAAGTTAGCTTCGCTCCTAAGTCCGGAAGAGCAATCAAACAAGCGGTTCGAAAACACCTACAATTGAATTATATCACATAAGCAATAATTTTACCAACTATCGATCAAACATCAACGAAACGATCAAAACAACGAAAAACTCAACAACCCTCCCACAAGAGGCCCACGACCCTATCAAAGAAAATGGGCTTCGGGTTTGGTTTTCTGGCTTTTAGGCAATTTTAAAGTGTTTCGAGTTGGTTTTAAGCAAATTCGATATTCCCGATTTCAATGAGTATCGATAATTAGGGTTTTTGAACAATATGCCCTTTCCCGAAACGAATTTAAATAAACATTATTTCATTAAATTCTAACCCATAATTAAACCCAAAAAGGTAAATTTCAAATGGGAAGGGTTTCGACTGAAACTCGGTCTTAGGTTTAAGGGAAAGTTTCCAAAAACTCTTAAAACTACTCCCGTATTTACAAACACCGAGTTTCACGGCAAGAAATCGAAAGGAAACAAAGAAAACTCCATTAAAACACTATTTGGAGCTTAGGGTTTCAAGAGAAACTTACCGAGAACTCCTTGGATCTCGAGAGAAACGCACGATGGTTAGGTGGAAAAGGATCCTTGACTCGAGGGCTTTCCGATTTATCCAAGATTGGGTCGATCCGCCGAGAAACGAACAAAAATCGAAAAATCCCCTTTTTGCTCTTGGAACCCACGGCTTTGGAGGAGAATTGGATGATGATTTTGGTCAAATTTGGTCAAAGGGAGATTTAAAGAAGATAATGGAATAGTGTTTAGATATTTAGGAATTTTGGAAATGACGGTTACGTCCTTTTATGACTTTTGACTTATAAAACGAAACCCGATGATCTTAAACTATCCCAATGGTGATTAATAATTATTAATTGGCCCGTTAATAATTATTAATACCATTAAAACGAAAATAAACTAAAAAGGTAATTAAAATAACTCAAACTGAAATAAACTACTAAATTCTAATTTACCGATAAATAAATAAACTTTAATTGCTTAAATTAAAATAAAATAAATAAAAGTTTTTTTTTTCACAAAATAACGGGACGTTACACTTCAAGTAGACTTGTAGATCATAACAGGAATACAATTTCTATTGTAAACCTCATCACATCACCTTCCCATATATACTCCAATAGATCAAAACCATTATCTTGCTATAATTGATAGAAATGCACTCAATGATCTGGTGAGTATCGGCGTCTTGTGGTGCTTCTAATTTATCTAACTATTACTCGACCTGAGCTTTGTTAATTAGTTCACATGTTGGCTCAGTTCATGTGAGATCCACGTATGAAGCATTGGTATACTAGTTTGCGTTTCTTGTGATATTTGAAAGGCTTTCATGGAAAAGGTATTCTTCTTTGGGTGAGTGTGATTTTTAGCTAACAACTTGTTGCAACAGTGATTGGACAAGTTTCCCTTTAACTCATCGCTCTTTGATGAGATATTTTATACTCTTGGGCTCTTCTCTTATCTCTTAGAAGACCAAGAAACAAATTACAGTTTTGAGTTCTTCTACAGAACTGGAGTATTAGTCTATGGCAACAACAACCTGTGAATTGAAATGGTTAAAGTCTCTGTTGTTCTGTTTCAGCATCAATGATACTCAGCCAGTTAAATTATATTGTGACAGTTAAGATGTTTTACATATAGCTGCAAATCATGTTTTCCATGAACGAACAGTGCATATCGAGATGGATTCTCACTCTATACGTTATGCACTCAATGATGTCGTTCTTTTTACTTCTCATATTCGAATTGGATATCATCTTGCAGATGTTTTGACGAAGGTGCTTGGGAAAGCTCGTTTCCAGTTTCTTATCAGCAAGTTGGACATTTATGATCTTCATGTTCTAACTTGAGGGGGAATATTCAGATTTGGGAGCATATTTTCCTTTATCGTCGCCGCCACGCCTCTTGTGGCTTGCAGATTTGGGCTCTTCTTAGGAAAAAATATAGTGGCTTGGCGCAGTGGTGACCAATTCGTAAAACATGTGAGTTTCACTGTTGTGGCAGCAGCGAGGACTTAATAGTTTTTGTAAAATAGTTTTTTTTTCATTTTATAGTTTTTCTTTTTTCCTTGTATAATGAAACCTTATTTTTGTATATATAATTGGCTATTTCCTATACCAATCAATGAGAAATACCATTCTTCAATCTCTTCACTCTATATATATATATATATCGCTTTCGGAGTAAATCTAACAAAAGGTGGCAAAGCCAATTCTTTACACACATATTAAACTTTTTATATAACTCTTTCAGATCTGCGCCAATATAAGAAAGAGTTTCTATTTTTAGAAACTAAAAATTATATATGTATAAATTGGAGTTTTAATATTTTTTTTTGAAATCACTCAGTTGGGCCCCGTTTTGTAATTTTACTAGTTTTTGTTTCTTAATTTTGTTCTAATTTCTTATTTCTTGTTTCTGTTTCTTTTTAAGAGAGAAAAAGAAACATGTTTGGTAACTCTTTCTTATTTATGTTTTTCATTTAAAAAATACAATCTTATGTGTAAAGTAATTTTTAAACAAATTATTTTAAAATATTATATGCAATTCATTTTTTATTATATTTTAAAATAAAAAATGGGACAAAGTAATAATGTATTAATCTATTGAAAAATTGAAAAAAAAAAAAATCTAATTTGTTTCTAAATTTTCTACACATTTTTAGGAATGTTTCCAAAATTTGAGAAACAAGAAATTAGAAAGAGTTAACAAACAGCTTTGTTTCTCTAAAAATGAGAAATAGTTTCAAGAAATATAAACTAAGAAGGTTGCCAAACGCGTCTATTTATTAAAAATAGTTTAATAGGATTTTTACTCACTTAATTTGTTTTTAAAGAAATTATCTCAAATAGCATATTTCTATGTACTAATTACTAAAATCTGAGAAGGTTTTAAAAATTACCAAAATAAAAGTGAAATACTTGTTATTTTTTTCATTGTTAGTAGTGAATTTATTGGTTCTAGCCCTTTTAGTTGGTTTTTGGCCTTTTTTATATCACTAAATCATTGATCTTATATTTGAATAATTTTTAAGAGAAGTGTCACCATAAGAATTTTTTTGAATTGAGCTTTTCCAAAATAGAAAACTTTTGATTTTTTTTAGAATGACATTTTTTCTTCATAAAATTTAATGAAAGTTCATTTTCATTAATTTTTTTCTCTTGTATTATAGAATGATCAATATTATTATTATATTTTAAGTTTTTAATTGAGATGTTTTCAATTTAAATTCAATAATTTTTCAAAGTTGGTTAGCTTTTATGATTTTGAAACTTCAATAAAAAGTAATTAAAGCTCTCACCATTTTAATGAAGTTGCTATTTCTTAAAACTCTGAATTTTTTTTTTTTATTTTTAAAATCTACATTTCAAAAAATATCATTTTTAGATAAACTCATTTTTAAAATGTTATGACATTTCAGTAATTAGTATGCAGAAATATGTTATATCAATAATTGTTCTTTTTTAATATTTCATCAAAAAAAAATTTCCACAAACGATATTGTATCAAATTGAAGGAGATGAAACTTGAATTCTGGACCTTATAGAAGGGAGTATTGGTGTCTAACCAGTTGAACTGTACTCAGGTTGCCCTAATTTTTTTTTCCACAAACGATATTGTATCAAAAAGACCTATACTCAGGTTGCCCTAATGTGTCCAAAAAATTATTGACATAAAGACCTATTCTTGTAACACACCATGTAAAAATTCATGGTTTATGTCAAGTTGCCTAATTTGCTATTTATTTTCTAGAGCAATGGTGAATACAATTATGATTGTTGTAGCTTTCACTACAGGGTTAAATGTCTTTGCAAAGTCAATGTCATGTTGCTAATGAAATCCCTTGGCAACCAAACGTGCTTTATACCTTGCAATGGATCCATCGGAATTCCTCTTGATCTTGAATACCCATTTGCAGCCCATAATCTTTTAGTTTGGTGATTTAGGGACACAAGTCCAAGTATGATTCTTGTGAAGAGCTTCAATCTTAGATTCCATAGCCTTAACCCAATGAGGGGACTGTATAGCTTCCTTTATTGAATTAGGTTCCTCTTGATTAAGATCAATAAGATAGACCTTAGGTTTGAAAACACCATTTTTATCTCTTGTCAGCATTGAATGATCATTTTGAACAATTTAAATATCAAGGGCAACAGAATTAGAATTAGTAAGTGGAGCACCAGGTATTAGATTTCAGTTAATAGATGGGGATTGAATAGAAGTAGGAGTGTAACGTCCCGTTATTTTGAAGTGAATTTTTTTTATTTAATATTGTTTATTTATTTATTTATTTCAATTTAAGTATTTAGATTCATTATTATTTTTGTAATTTCGATTTTAGTAGTTAATTTCGCTCGAAATCCTTTTTAATCGTTTTAATATTTTAAATTCTCTTCGGTGACATTAATAATTATTAATAGGCCAATTAATAATTATTAATCACCTTTAGATTTATTTAAGAGCATCGGGTTTCGTTTTATAAGTCAAAAGTCATAAAAGGACGCAACATTTCCAATTTCTTAAAAAATCTAAAATTACTATTCACTTATTCTTTAAATATCACAAAATTGACAAAGTTGACATTTTTTCTTCTTCTTCTTCTTCTCTTGGCCGTAGCCTTCATCCACCATGGATGAGGTTTTTCTTTTCTTCGTTTCTCATTCGTTTCTCGATGGATCGGCTTGATTTCAGTTGCATTGGATTGGTAGGGACGAGGGCTACCTATTCAACCTACCTTTTTGGAGTTTTCCGTTCTCTAAGGGAAGTCCCAAAAAGTAAGTTTTCAAAACTTTTTAGGTGGTTTTGTTCGTTTTTTATTATAAATGGGTTTTGAAGTTGAAATAATGAATTTCTATCATGGAATTTGACGATTTTGAGCCCGGATTTTCGAAAAACACTATTCACCCGAAAACACTATTCATCTGAAATTACTATTCATCCGAAATCACTATTAACCCGAAAATGCACACTTGTTCTCATCTTAGTTATGAGTTGTAATATGTTGTGCAATTGGTGAATTGTAGGTGCGTTTGCTCGGTTGTTGATTCGTGGGAAATTGGAGATTTGGAGCAAAACTAATTTGGCTAAGGTGAGAATAGTTAGGATTTAAAGTAACTATAGAAAACAAATAAGTATAATGGTTTGTAGAATTGAAACTAAGATTAGAATCCGAATCTAAGATTAGAGGGATGTGAGTTAGTGCCCTTAGGATTAAGAGTTAATCCTTTAAGTGAGAACTTAGGAGTTCTCGAGGAAACTATTGAATCTTAGAAGATTCTAAGTTAGATTCGTTTCGAAACTTAGGTTGGATCATTGGAAGTTAAAAGATCCAACTTGTATTTAGAACGGTTAATAGAACCTCAGATTATATTGGAAGTTTAGAATCCTGGAAGGTTTAGATTAATCATTTAAGTTATGATTTTACTTTTATTATTGTTAGCAGAGTTCGACTTACGTATCATTCGTCCGAGATGCTTATCTATTTTACTTTATGTCTTTTACTTTATATCTTTTACTTTATACCCCTTTACCTTATGCTTGCATCAACTACTTTAATTCCACACTTTATTTATTTACTTTTACAAGGATATGCAAGCATATGCATATCATATTGCATCATACCATTCTCGCACTATTCATGAAAAAGAAACGAAAGTGAAAAAGAAATGAAAGTGAAAAAGAAAAGAAAGAGAAAGAGAAAAGAAGGAAGAATGATGAACCCTACATGGAGTTCACATCACCTTTAGTGAAAAAGAAATGAAAGTGAAAAAGAAATGAAAGAGAAAAAGAAAAGAAAGTGAAAGAGAAAAGAAGGAAGAATGATGAACCCTACGTGGAGTTCACATCACCTTCAGAGAAAAGAAAGAATGTGGAAGAAAAGGAGTTGAATGAGTATCCTATGGGATGTTCTCATTACTTCTAGATTCAAAAGGAGTGAATAGTATCCTACGGGATTGACGCATTACTTCTTCATACATAGGGAGTTGAATGGTATCCTGCAGGATGTACGCATTACTTCCTCATGCATAAGGCTGAATGGGATCCTACAGAATGTTCTCATTACCCTTCATTCACGCACAAAAAGGGCAAATGCGAAGTCCTACGGGATGCTCTCATGCATTCATGTTTATGATAGATGAAAGAGAGAATCGAGAAGTTGTATGATGTGCAAAGTATATTTACTTTTCTTACTTATGTCATAACAATGTTGATGGATGAGTATTTACTATGATTATTAGTAATATCATCCTTAGAAAGTATAAAACGAAACTACCTAGAGTTTAGAGAACTTTAGGAGTGAATTGTGTCAGATTAATTGGACACAAATCGGAATACGAGTTTGAGGTCTATCTTTACTTTTTATGCTTATTATTCTCACTGGGCTTAAGTTGTTAGCTCATGATATTACAACATTTCAGGTGTTCGAGTCATGAGAGAGGAGCTGGTGTGGCTTGATCGAAATGATGATGATGCTGAGATGGATTAGTTGTCATTTAAAAGTTCCGGAACTTGCCTTATTTTATTTTATTTTCGGTCTTTGAGATGTAAATTTGTTATAAGCTCTTAAGAGCTTTTCATTTCACTTTTATTATTATAAATCTCTTTGAACTCCTGATAGGGACTTGAGTTCCTTGTGTTTTAGATTTTGAAATTTAAAATTGTAAACAGGTTATGGATAGTCTGAGTTTTAAACATATCCATGCCAAATTTTTTATTAAATTTAAAGACTTCCGCTGTCAATCTGATTTTAAATTATTTAAAAGTGTCGGGTCGTCACAAGGAGGAACATGAAGAGACACAGAAGATGGTGTTATATGTGTAGGAGAAGGTATTGTATCTGATATTGAGGGAGAAGTCAATGAAGAAGGATTTGAACTAGGTATTGGACTAAGAATAGATGGTAGATTCATATTTGCTAAGGGTATTTGAGTTGAGGATGTTGAAATAGAAGACATAGATGAAGCAGAAAATAGAGAATAATATGAAAAGCTATTTTCATTAAAAACCACATGTCTAGAAATATATATTCTACCATCAGATGAAAGACATTTATAGCCTCTATTATTAGAACTATAACCAAGAAACAGGCAATGAGCAGATCAAAGATCTAGTTTATGTCTATTAATGGTCAAAGAAGTGGGAAACATGAGCAGCCAAACACTTTAAGAAATTTATAATCAATGTCAGTAGAAAAGAGATAAGAGTGAGAGATTTTACCTTGAAGAGCTATTGTAGCTAATTTGTTCATGACAAATACTGTTGTATGAAATGCATCACCCTAAAATATTAAAGGCATAGATGCTTGATTAAGAAGAAATAGGCCAAGTTCAACTATCTGTCTATGTTTCCTCTCAACTAAACCATTTTGGGCTGAGGTATATAGACAAGAAATGCGATGTTGAATGCCATGTTTTTGAAGAAAAAAAGAAAATGTTCGGAACTCACAACCCTTAACTCTTTGAATGGCTTTTAGTTTAGTTTGTAATAAGGTTTCAACTTGAGTTTTGAAAGTAACAAAAGTTTAAAATACATCTGATTTGGAATTTAAAAAGAAAATCTAAGTGTGTCTAGAATAAGCATAAACAAAGCTAGTGTAATATTGATATCCATTTCGAGAAATGCAAGAAGCAGGACCCCAGACATTAGCTATGACTAATTGAAGAGAAGATATATACACAGTAGCTGATGTAGGAAAAGGTAGCTTATGACTTTTGGCAATTTCACAAGGATTGCAAAAAGTAAATTGTTTATTTGATGGAAAAGAAATATTACAATGTTGTAATATACTTGTTTGACAGTAGAAAGATTATCATGACCTAATATTCTATGTCATAGATCTAATGGAGTAAATTGCTCTGTATTACAAGAATAAGGTAAACTAGCAGAAGCAGAAAAAGAATTATGTAAAGCAGTAGACAGTGCATATTTTGGATGAGATGAGCAAGCAGATTTGTGATGAGTTTGCAGATTAAACCTATAGAGCCCTTCATGTAATTTACCTTCAAGAAGAATTTGGCCACTGACCTGATCTTTATCAAAACATTTATTTGGATAGAAAACAAAGTAAACATGGTTATCTTTAACAAATTGATGCACACTTAATAGATTTTGAGTATTTTTTGGAACATGGAACAAATTATGCAAATGAAAGGAATTAAGAGTCCTGGGACAGAAAACAAAGGAAGAACCATGATGAGAAATATCTAAACGTGTGCCATTACCAATTTTAATTTTATTCATACCTTGATATTACGTCATAGTGTTAAGATTGTGCAGATCATTGGTCACATGATTAGTGACTCTTGAATCTGAATACTAGTTCAGATCTGAAGGCAAATCATTTGTTGCAACAAAAGCCTGCATAAGATTGAATGATTGACCTTGATGAAAATTAGTAGATCTTCCACCAAATTGAAAAGGATCTGCATTCCCAGAAAATCCAGAATTGGAATTAGAATTGTTGCCATTATGATTTGGACCATGTTTGTTACGATCAAATCTGGAGTAACATTTAAGGCTAGTGTGCCCAAATTTAGTACACATTTGACATTGAGGCCTGTTATTTCCATATTTTCCCCCATTGTAATTATTTCCTTTGCTTCGATTTGAGTAAATTTGTTGCTGATTGCCTTGAGAATTTCCAGAGGAAGATGACTGTGAATTTGATTTAGATTGAACAGACAAATTAACAGCAGGTAAAGTAGGTTCAGAAATCACAGTTTTGCGCAAAATTCGCCCTTCATAGGATAGAAACAAAGCAGAAACATCTTTGAAAGTTTGATTTGTAGAAGAAACAGTAATTACAGAAACTATAGAATCATAATATGAACTTAATCCTTCAAGAACATTCATGATTATACTATAAAAAAACTGTTAAATTGCGACCAAAGGTATTGGGCAGTTTTTTTGGTGACCACTCTGGTAGTAAATACGAAGTTTGACTTAAAATGACCATTTGGTCACTTTTTTGCGACCAAATGGAGCCAAGTAAAGAATTAGTCATAAATAATGGCGTGAATTTTTGGCGCGAAGCAAATGTCCATATGGTCACTACAAAATTACGAGCATGTGGTCGTAATTTTGTGACATTGGTTATCATTTAGTAACAAAAAAAAGGCGCCTAAATTTGGCGGGAGAAAGGCTACCAAGTGGTCACAATTAAAAGTGACTATGTGGTCGCAATTTTGGTGACCTTTAGTGACCAGTGGTAGCTTAAAAATTTGGCGGGAAATAAGCTACCAGGTGGTCACATTTTGAAGTGACCAGATGGTCGCAAAAGTTTTGACTTTAAGTGACCAGTGGTAGATAAACAATTTGGCGCGAGAAAAGCTACCAACTGGTCACCAAATTAAGTGACCATGTGGTAGTAAATGTTGTGACTTGATGTGACCATTTGGTAGTAAAAATTTTGACGGGAAAAGGAGACCATTTGGTAGCAAAAATATGACCATCTGGTCGCAAATAAGCAGAGGAGTCCATTATAAAATCCCTTCATCCCATTGTTTGTTAGCATTAAGAAGAAAGAAAAATGACAGAGTAGATGTATGTTCGTTTGATAGACGGGTATTTGAACGATGAGTTCGTGGCCGGGGTTGAACAGTTTGTTGAGTTTTGCATGACAACTGTCTATTATGAAAAGTATGGTGGAAACTACGTTGCCTATGCAGGAAATGCGACAATAAGAGAATCATACCGGTTACAGATTTGAAGGTTCATCTTTATAGTCGGGGATTTGTGTAGAATTATTATCATTGGGTGTTTTAAGGGGAAACAAAGAAAATGTTCGACGCTGCATTACAAGAATCGAGATGATACGAAGGTAGCTGCTTGAATGTAGAGGTTGTTGCCGAAGAACGGAATGATGAACAACAGTATAGTTAGATGCAACAAATGATACTTGATGGTGCGGGGTATATGGGCAATGAAAATTACTGTGAAAGTTTAATCGTAGACGAAGATGAACGGGTTGATGATGAGGAAATGAATCCGGAAGCACGTAAGATGCACGAGATGCTAAAGACAGCGATCTTACCATTGTACGATGGGTGTGAGGTCAGACAACTTGCTGCTGCTATATAACTTTTAAATATAAAGGCACAGTGCAACATACCTGGAAGAGGATTTGATTCGGTTCCAGCGTGGTTTCATCGATGCGCGCCAGAAGAAAATATGATGCCCCACAGTTTGTACGACACGATAAAACTAGTGGAGGGACTTGGATTACCCGTGGAGAAAATAGATTCGTGTCGAAATGGATGCATGATTTACTGGGATGTGGATGAGGATCTGCATCACTACAAATTCTGTTTTCTTCCAAGATATAAACAAGGTAAACGCAGCCTAATTTCGTACGCTCGCATGTTCTATTTACCGCTGACCCCACGTCTACAACGGTTGTATGCATCGGATGTGACAGCTGCGCACATGAGATGGCATCATGAGCATTCATAGGATGAAGGTGTTATGAGACACCCCTAAGATGTTGCGGCATAGAAGCATTTAAATAATTGTCATCCTGATTTTGCACAAGATCCTAGAAATGTCAGATTGGGCTTATGCACAGATGGCTTTAACCCGTTTGGGGCATCCACAGCACAATATTCAGTTTGGCCAGTCATGGTAACCCCGTATAACTTGCCTCTCTCGATGTGCATGCGAGACCTGGTGATTTTTCTAACAATGATCGTACCTGGGCCGAAAAGTCCAAAACAGAAACTGGATGTTTATTTGCAACCACTTATTGCAGAGTTGAAAAGGTTGTGGACTAACGGTGTTCTGATGTACGACATTTCGAAGAAACAAAATTTCTTGATGTGCGCCGCGTTAATCTGGACGATCAGTGACTTCCCTGTGTATTCAATGTTGTGAGGTATGTTGATCTTTAATTGCTTTCATATATTTTTTGAGTATGTGGTTTGTTTTTGTTATTGTTTTGCTTAGTCAGTAGTTAATTGTATGAACCTCAATCTCATCCTCTTAAAGGATGGAGTACGACATGGAAATACGCATGTCCACATTGCATGCTAGACACAGATGCATTTTATCTCAGAAACGGTCGGAAAACTTGTTGGTTTGATTGTCACCGTCGATTTTTGCCGTTGAATCATACGTTTCGTTCAAACGGCAGTGACTAGAAGAAGGGTCGACGAGTAAGAAAAGAAACCCCCCCGACAATGTATAGTGGAAGGCAGATTCTTCACTGTATAGATGCTATAGGGATGCAGAAGATTATAGTGGACAGTGCAGAGAATGCAAACAATGCAGCTGGGAAAAACACGGGTTGGAAGAAACGGAGTATTTTTTGGGATCTACCGTATTGGAAAGATCTACTGATTAGACACAATCTGGATGTAATGCATATTGAGAAGAATTTCTTTGACAACATTTTCAATACGATTTTGAACGTTCCGGGAAAAACAAAGGACAATCTGAAGGCACGTTATGATATACGAGAGATATGTCACCGTCCTGAGTTGGAGCCTGACGACAATGATAATTACGCAAAAGCAAAGTACTTGTTGACGACAAATGAAAAGAAAACATTATTTGAGTGGATCAAATCGATCAAATTCCCAGACGAATACGTTTTGAATTTGAGTCGGTGTATAGACAGTAAAAAACATATCATGTTCGGGATAAACAGCCACGACTGTCATGTATTCATGCAACGATTGATGCTTGTCGCGTTCAGACCGTTCCTAGAGAATAGACATTGGGAGCCGCTTGCACAGTTAAGTGTTTTTTTCAGGGACTTGACATGTACAGAGCTGACTGAAACTACTGTCGTTTCAATGAGTTCAGAGATCACTGTTATTATTTGTAAGTTAGAGCGAATGTTCCCACCTGGCTTTTTTTACTCCATGGAGCATCTTCCAGTGCATCTTCCATACGAGGCATTCTTAGGGGCTTCGGTACATTACCGCTGGATGTACCCATTTGAAAGGTAAGCATAGTTAATTTGTAATGTACACGTATAAAGTACAATGATCGAATGTAAATTATGATTTATACACATTGTATCCCCAGGTACTTACGTCGGTTGAAAAAGACGGTAAAAAATAAAGCAAGAGTAGAAGAATCTATTTGTAGTGCGTAGCTGACGCAAGAGACTATCCATTTTGTTCATACTACTTTGATCAACACATTGCAGAGCAATTTTGACCAGCGAAAAGAAACATTGTCGAAAATTTTCTTGAAGGTGTTGACATAAACGACTTGCCGATTTTTACGAAACCTGGCATGACAGTTGGAAGATCAGTGGGTAGGTCGTTGGCCGATTCTGAGTATCACGTAATGTAGACATACGTGTTATGCAACTGCGCAGAGATCGAGCCGTGCATAGAGTGAGTTAGTAACTTAATATTATTTCATTGCGTAAACAAGTACAAACTATTTGCTAACTATTTTTGTAACATACAGATTATTTCTGAACTTATACGTCGAATGACACAAGTTGGTCTTATAGCCGCTGAGAAGGGGTCAATAATCGACAAAGAGTTTCATCCTTGGTTTAGTGCATACGTGAGTTATTTTAAATTGTCAAAGAAACTGTGGCAATTTGTTGAAAAAATTACTATCCTCCTAACATTACTGTATGTGAACAATGACAGGTTAACTTCCTTACATTACTGGTAGATGATCCTCGCATTATTTCTTTGGCAAAAGGACCTGGGCGGATTGCAAGGTCGTATACTGGATACGTCGGTAACGGTTACATATTTCAAACGAAGGCACATTCAGTGAACAGGGAAACAAACAACAATGGTGTTTGCATAAAAGGTCATGTGTTCGGCAAAAATGAAAACGATTACTTCGAAGTAATCGATGAGATTCTTGAGATTCAATACGCAAGTTCGATGCTAAAACGCATTGTTCTGTTCAACTGCACTTGGTTTGAGACAACCATATGAGGCGGAGTCCGTAAGATTGATCATTTACAAATCGTTAAGGTAAACAAGTCTAAGCATATGCGCACCCCTGATAGGTTTGTCCTGGCTTCATAGGCGATTCATATTTATTATCTTAACTATCCGATTAATAGACGAGATCTGACAGATTGGTTAGTTGTTTGTAAAGTTAAACCACGCCAAGTAGAAGAAAACTTGTCCGAGAAAGACGACCATGCAAAGGAAGCTAGTGCTTTTCAAGAAGATGAGATATGATGTCGTGCAATTGACGATGGTTAGAATGCAAGTACTGTTCGTCCTTGGAATGATGGAACGATAACATTGCATGATGATGCAAATTCTTCCGCTTCTCACGCACGTGGCATTGATGCTGAATTTATTCGAGACGATGAATCCGATGAAGAAGAAGAAGAAGATGAAGAAGAAGAAGTGAAAGCGACGACCGAAGAAACTAAGGATTATGAATGAGACATTTTATAACTTTATGATTCACTGTGTATGTTTTATTAAAACTATTTCTTTAATGAGGATTAAATATATATATATATGTATATATGTATATATGTATATATGTATACATATGTATATATGTATATATGTATACATATACATATATGCATATATGTATACATGTATACATATATGTATATACACATGTATACATATATATACATATATACACATATATACACATATATACATATATATACATATATACACATATATACACATATATACATATATATACATATATACATATATACATATATACATATATACATATATACATATATACATATATACATATATACATATATACATATATACATATATATATATATATATATATATATATATATATATATATATATATATATATATATATATTAATATTTGCGACCATCTGGTCGCAAATTAACACAAAAGGTGACCACATGGTAGTAATTTAGAGGTTTAATGCGACCAGTTGGTCGCAATTTTGGAAAAGTAAACTCTAAATGGTAATCTAAAATGTTTATGAAATTTTTGGCGGTTAATTTCATAACTGCGACCATCTGGTCACAAATTTGTGAGGTGAATTTAAAGATTTTGACAACTAGTCGCAATTCTTGGCGGTGAATTTCATTATTGCGACCAGTTGGTCTCAATTCTTGATGGGACGCGTGATATGATAGCTGTTGTAGATAATCACAATTTTGCGACCATCTGGTCACTTTTTTAATAAATGCTACCAAGTGGTCGCAAATGTGTGTGAAAATGCAACCATGTGGTCGTAATTTCACCAGCACGCGTGACCTTTAGTTTCTAGTCATAATTACATATTTGCGACCAGTTGGTCGCAAATTCTGATTTAAAACTCATAACCTTTTTCCCTCCCCCCCTTTCCCTTTTTTTCCTCTCTTTCCTCTATTTTCTCTCTTTCCCCCGTTCCCCGTTGTTTTTTGCCTTTTCCCATTCCCCGTTCCTACTCTACACCTAAAAACCCTAAACCTCCAATCCCGGTTTCTATTACGAAGTTAGTTTTCGTATAGATTTTAAGTTTTAAGTTAGTTTTAGTTTTAGTTTTAGTTTAAATTTAGTTTAGTTAGTTTTAGTTTTTAGTTTTAATTTTGTTAATTTAATTAATTTTAGTTTAATGAATCTAATTTAGTGTAATTAATTACTTAGTTTAATTTACTTTAATTAATCTAATTTTAGTTCACTTTAATTACTTAGTATACTTTAATTAATTAATTAGTTTAGTTTAATTTTGTTAATTTAATTAATTTTAGTTTCATTAATGTAATTTAGTTTAATTAATTACTTAGTTTACTTTAGGTTAATTAATCTAATTTTAGTTTACTTTAATTAATTAATAAATTTTAGTTCAATTAATTTAATTTTAATTTACTTTACTTTAATTAATTAGTTTAGTTTAGTTTAGTTTTAATTAATTAATGTTAGTTAAATTTAATTAATTTTGGTTTAATTAATCTAATAGTTGAAATCTTCAATACTTAGTTTACTTTAATTAATTACTTAGTTTAATTAATCTAATTTTAATCTACTTTAATTTAATTAATTAGTTTAGTTTAATTTAGTTGTAATTAATTAATGTTAGTTAAATTTAATTAATTTTAGTTTAATTAATCTAATAGTTGAAATCTTCATTACTTAGTTTACTTTCATTATTTACTTAGTTTAATTAATCTAATTTTAATTTACTTTAATATAATTAATTAGTTTAGTTTAATTTAGTTTTAATTAATTAATGTTAGTTTAATTTAATTAATTTTAGTTTAATTAATCTAATTTAGTCGAAATCTTCATTACTTAGTTTACTTTAATTAATTAATTAATTAATTTTAATTCAATTAATCTAATTTTAATTTACTTTACTTTAATTTATTATTTTAGTTTAATTTAGTTAATTAATTAATGTTAGTTTAATTTAATTAATTAATTAGTTTACTTTAATTTAATTAATCAATTAATTAATTACACTACTTAAATTATACTAAGTAGTTTAAATTAATTAATTACACTACTTTAATTAATTAGTTTTGTTTTGTTTAATTAATTAATTATTATTTTTAGTTAAATTAATTTACTTTACTTAAAATTATAATTATTTTAATTACTTAGTATTAAATTAGTTTAGTGACGGGCAGACGACGTCCTCCCTAGTCAAATGAGCTTGACGACGAGATTGACGACACGACTCCCCAGCCGCCTACTGCCGCTGCCCCTTATGCGGACCTGACTACATATGAGTTGGACAGCCTCCTCTTCGTTTACGAGTCGGGAGTTGTTTCCACTGTCAATGATCCAGTCCCTGAGTCCTAGCCTGCGACACCACGATTGCCGCAGGACTCCCAGTCCACGACTTCCGTGAAGCATCGGGTCTGCATCCCAGCCCGATCCAGCGGGACCATCCACTTCTGGCACGCAGCCTCCTCAGGCCGCAAATTCTACCATTTGAATTGAAGGGAATACATAAGTAATTTTATTTATTGTTATAATTAATTACTTTCTAAATCTTTAAACATTTTAAAAATTGTTTTTCTTTTTTTTAACAAATAGTTTTGTTAAATTCTAATCTAATATCACAATATTTTTTATGTTTTTGCATAGTACAACCGCATACAACCGTTTCAAAACAGTTTCGGGAGGTCCTCCAAAGCATGCCTCTACCCAGCGAGCTTCGCTGGCAGAAGATTTCGACGATGGAGAAACGTCGGATGTACGATAATTGGAAGGTAAATAACATCATTTATTTTTATGATTAATTAATTTTGAAATTTTTACAAATAAATTTATTACTTTATTACTTTAACAATTTTTTATTTGAATTTTTCAGGGCAAGTTTCCTGTTATCGATCCCGATATCATGGACGGTGGATTGTTCCCCCTATGGGACAATCACGTTGAGGATTGATTCAAGGACCTCATTTACCGGGCGCGCAGAAAGCAAGTAGCAAACCGACCCGTGTGGATGAGCGAGTGGGACCACGCGGGGCGGATCGCGAGATTGAACACTCCCGAGGGCAAGGCAGTGTCAAGGAGGAATAAGGCCAACCGCGCGAAGAATCCCACTAAACACACAGGCGGGGCCCGGACCCACGACGAGCACCATCGTCGATTGGTAAGTTTTTTTTTTTGTTCTTTTACATACTTTTTTCTTGTTTTATTTTTTCAATTAGTTATTAATGTATTTTTTCTTCTTCAATCTCTAATATTTTTAGGAAGCGAAGCACGGTCGCCCTGTCCCACTCGATGAGCTGCACCTCGTTCTTCACACGAAGAAAGACGGGACGTTCGTCGACTGGAAGGAGAAAGAAGTTCAGGTATTTAATAATTTTTTCCACTACAAAAAAATTGTTAAAATGCGACCAGAAATTTGCGACCAAAAAAAGTGGTAGTTTTTGGGTGACCACCTGGTCTCTTTTTTTGAAGGTTGACTCTAAGTGACCATGTGGTCACTTTTTTTGCGACCAGATTGCGACCAAGAGCAGAAGTAGTCATAAAAAATGGCGCGAAATAAGTGACCAATTGGTCACCTAAAAAAACGACCAAATGGTCGCCTTTTTGTGACTACAATATGACTTGGTAGCAAAAAATGGCACGTAATTTTGGAAGGAAAAATGCTACCAAGTGGTTACAATTGAAAGTGACTAACTGGTCGCAATTGTTGTGACCATTATTGAGCAGTGGTAGCTTAAAATTGGAGGGAAGAAAGCTACCAAGTGGTCACAATAATAAGTGACTAAATGGTCGCAATTTTGGTGACCTTTATTGAGCAGTGGTAGCTTAAAATTGGAGGGAAGAAAGCTGCCAAGTGGTCACAATTATAAGTGACTAAATGGTCGCAATTTTGGTGACCTTTATTGAGCAGTGGTAGCTTAAAAATTTGGTGAGAATTAAGCTACCACGTGGTCACATTAATAAGTGACCAGATGGTCGCAAATGCTGTGATTTTATGTGACCAGTAATATATAAATAATTTGGTAGGATAAAAGCTACCAAGTGGCCACCACAAAAAGTGACCATGAGGTCGTAAATTTTGACTTGATGTGACCCGGGGCAATGAGGAAAATGGTGGGAAAATGCGACCAGATGGTAGTAAAAATACTGGATGTGTATTTGCAACCACTTATTGCAGAGTTGAAAAGGTTGTGGACTGACGATGTTATAATGTACGACATTTCGAAGAAACAAAATTTCTTGATGCGTCCCGCGTTAATCTGGATGATCAGTGACTTCCCTGCGTATTCAATGTTGTCAGGTATGTTGATCTTTAATTGCTTTCATATACATTTTTGAGTCTGTGTTTTAGCTTTTGTTATTGCTTTCCTTAGTCAGTGTATTTAATTGTGTGAACCTCAATCTCCTCCTCTTAAAGGATGGAGTACGGCGGGGACATACGCATGTCCACATTGCATGCTAGACACAGATGCATTTTATCTCAGAAACGGTAGGAAAACTTGTTGGTTTGATTGTCACCGTCGATTTTTGCCGTTGAATCACACTTTCCGTTCAAATGGCAGTGACTGGAAGAAGGGTCGACGAGTAAGAAAACAAACCCCCCCGACCATGTATAGTGGAAGACAGATTCTTCACGGTATAGATGCTATAGGGATGCAGAAGATTACAGTGGAAGGTGCAGAGAGTGCAAACAATGCGGCTGGGAAAAACACGGGTTGGAAGAAACAGAGTATTTTTTGGGATCTACCGTATTGGGAAGATCTACTGATTAGACACAATCTGGATGTAATGCATATCGCGAAGAATTTATTCGACAACATTTTCAATACGATTTTGAACGTTCCGGGAAAAATGAAGGACAATCTGAAGGCACGTTATGATATACGGGAGATATGTGACCGTCCTGAGTTGGAGCCTGACGACAATGATAATTACGCAAAAGCAAAGTACATGTTGATGACGGATGAAAAGAAAACATTATTTGAGTGGATCAAATCCATCAAATTCCCGGACGAATACATTTCGAATTTGAGTCGGTGTATAGACAGTAAAAAACATATCATGTTCGGGATGAAAAGCCACAACTGCCATATATTCATGCAACGATTGATGCCTGTCGCTTTCAGACCGTTCCTAGAGAATAGACATTGGGAGCTGCTTGCCCAGTTGAGTGTTTTTTTCAGGGACTTGACATGTACAGAGCTGACGGAAGCTACTATCGCTTCAATGAGTTCAGAGATCGCCGTTATTATTTGTAAGTTGGAGCGAATGTTCCCACCTGGCTTTTTTGACTCCATGGAACATCTTCCAGTGCATCTTCCATACGAGGCATTCTTAGGGGGTCCCGTACATTACCGCTGGATGTACCCATTTGAAAGGTAACCATAATTATTTTGTAATGTAGGCGTATAAATTAGTACAGTGATCGAATGTAAATTATGTTTTGTACCCACAGGTACTTACGTCGGTTGAAAAAGATGGTTGGAAATAGATCACGAGTAGAAGGATCTATCTGTAATGCGTACCTGACGCAAGAGACTACCACATTTTGTTCATACTACTTTGATCAACACATTGCAGAGCAGTTTCGACCAGCGAAACGAAACATTGTCGAAAATTTACTTGAAGGTGTTGACATAAACGACTTGCCGATTTTTACGGAACCTGGCATGACAGTTGGAAGATCAGTGCGTAGGCCGTTGACCGATTCTAAGTATCATGTAATGCAGACATACGTGTTATGCAACTGCGCAGAGATCGAGCCTTACATAGAGTGAGTTTGTAACTTAACATTATTTCATAGCATAAACAAACTATTTGCTAACTATTTTTGTAACATACAGATTATTTCTAAACGTATACGTTCGAATGACACGAGTTGGTCTTACAGACGCCGAGGAGGGGTCAATAATCGACAAAGAGTTTCGTTCTTGGTTCAGTGCATACGTGAGTTATTTTAAATTGTCAAAAAAACCGTGGCATTTTTGTTGAAAAAATTACTATCATCCTAACATTAGTGTATGTGAACAATGACACAGTTTGACTCCCCTATATTACCGGTGGATGATCCTCGCATCATTTCTTTGGAAAAGGGACCTGGATGGATAGCAAGGTCGTATGGTGGATACGTCGGTAACGGTTACAGATTTCAAACGAAGGCGCATTCAGTGAACAGGGCAACAAACAACAGTAGTATTTGCATAAAAGGTCATGTGTTCGGCACAAACGAAGACGATTACTTCAGAGTAATCGATGAGATTCTTGAGATTCAATACGCAAGTCCGACGCTAAAACGCATTGTTCTGTTCAACTGCACTTGATTCGAGACAACCAGACGAGGCGGATTCCGTAAGACTGATCATTTACAAATCGTTGAGGTAAACAAGTCTAAGCATATGCGCACCACTGATAGGTTTGTCCTGGCTTCACAGGCGATTCAAGTTTATTACCTAAACTATCCGATTAATAGACGAGATCTGACAGATTGGTTAGTTGTTTGTAAAGTTAAACCACGCCAGGTAGAAGAAAACTTGTCCGAGAAAGACGACCATGCAGAGGAAGCTGTTGCTTTTCAAGAAGATGAGATAAGATGTCGTGCAATCGACGATGGTCAGAATGCAGGTATTGTTCGTCCTTTGAATGATGGAACGATAACATTGCATGATGATGATGATACAAATGCTTCCACTTCTCACGCACGTGACATTGATGCTGAATTTATTTGAGACGATGAATCCGATGAAGAAACAGAAGAAGAAGAAGAAGAAGAAGAAGAAGAAGAAGACTTTATGTGACGGACTTCTTGCAGACGATGATGAATGAGACATTTCGTAACTTGATTATTCAATGTGTATGTGTTTATTAAAACTATTTCTTTAATGAATGATTAAAAATATATATATATATATATATTAATATTTGCGACCACATGGTCAAATATTTGGACAGAATCATCATCTTCATCTTTCAATATGCTCATTTTGAAACATTACTTTCTTTTCCTTGATTGGATATTGGATTTCAGAAGCACTATGATCAAATATAACAACATGGAAACAAGAGTTCCCTTCATATCTAAATATCAGAAAGTAACCCAATTTAACAGAGTAAAACTCCACAAAGTAACCCAATTAAAAAAAAAAAAATATATATATATATATATATATATATATATATATTAATATTTGCGACCATGTGGTCGCAATTTCACACAAAAGGTGACCATATGGTAGTAATTTAGAAGGGAAAGGCGACCAATTGGTCGCATTTTTGGAAAAGTATAATTATATTTTTCAAAAAATATAAGTGAAATTACGACCATATGGTCGCAAATCTGAGCGGTAAATTTAAATTTTCATGAAATTTATGGCGGTGAATTTAAAAATTACAACCATCTGGTCGTAATATTTGGCGGTGAATTTCATTATTGAGACCAGATGGTCGCAATTGTTGATGGGACTCGTGATATGACAGCTGTTTTGGATAATGGGGGCGACCAAATGGTCGCTTTTTTAATAAATGCTACCAGATGGTCGCAAATATCTCTAAAAATGCGACCATCTGGTCGTATTTTCCCCAGCACGCGCGACCTTTTGTTTCTGGTCATGATTACATATTTGCGACCATTTGGTCGCAAAATCTAATTTAAAATCAGATCAGTTTCCTTCCCCCATTTCTTTTCCTTTCCTTTCTCTTTTTCTTTCTCCTTTTTCTTTCTTTTCTCTCTTTCCCCCGTTCCGTTCCTTGTTGTTTTTTCCCCGTTCCTACTCTAAACCTAAACACCCTAAACCTCCAATCCCGGTTTCTATTACGAGGTTAGTTTCGTATACGTTTTAAGTTTTAAGTTAGTTTTAGTTTATGTTTAAATTTAATTACTTAGTTTACTTTAGTTTAATTCATCTAATTTTAGTTTACTTTAATTAATTAATTAGTTTAGTTTAATGTTGTTAATTTTAGTTTAATTAATGTAGTTTAGTTTAATTAAGTACTTAGTTTACTTAAGGTTAATTAATCTAATTTCGTTTACTTTAATTAATTGATAAATTTTAGTTCAATTAATCTAATTTTAATTTAGTTTCATTTAATTAATTAGTTTAGTTAAGTTTAGTTTTTATTAAGTAATGTTAGTTAAATTTAATTAGTGTTAGTTAAATTTAATTAATTTTAGTTTAATTTAATCTAATAGTTGAAATCTTCATTACTTAGTTTACTTTAATTAATTACTTAGTTCACTTAAGCTAATTTTAGTTTACTTTAATTTAATTAATTAGTTTAGTTTATTTTAGTTTTAATTAATTACTGTTAGTTTAATTTAATTAATTTTAGTTCAATTAATCTAATTTAGTTTAATTCTTCATTACTTAATTTACTTTAATTTAATTAATTTTAGTTCAATTAATCTAATTTAGTTTAATTCTTCATTACTTAATTTACTTTAATTTAATTAATTTTAGTTTAATTCTTCACTACTTAGTTTACTTTATTTACTTTATTTTAGTTCAATTAATCTAATTTAATTAATTTTAGTTTAATTCTACACTACTTAGTTTACTTTAATTGCTTCATTTTAGTTCAATTAATCTAATTTTAATTTACTTCAATTCAAATTAATTAACTAATTTATTTTAAATTATTTACTTAATTTATGTTAGTTTAATTTACATTATTTAATCAATTTAATTTAGATTATTTCATTCATTAATTAATTTAATTTATTTCAATATTTTAATTACGTAATTAGTATTAAATTAGTTTAGTTTGGTTGTAGGATTATGACCGGCGGACGACGTCCTCCCCCCAATCGAGGCAGCGAGCCGCACGACGCGGGTGACGAGACGCTCTCCGCGCCGCCCTCTGCGCCGCCCCTGTTGCGGATCGACTACAGAGGAGTTGGACAACATCCTCTTCGGTTACGAGTCGGGACTTGCTGCCACACTTGATGATGCAGTCCCTGAGACCCAGTCTGCGACACCACGATTGCCGCAGGACTCCCTGGCCACGACTCCTGGCTTAGCATCAGGGTCTGAATAAGGGTATGCGTCTGGGTCTGCGTCAGGGTCTGCATCAGGGTCGGATCCAGCTGGCCCCTCCACTTCATGCACGCAGCCTTTTCGGGCCGCAGACCTACCCTTCGGATTGGAGGGGATACGAAAATAATTTTGTTTATTGTTTTAATTACTTAATTTTTAAACCTTTAAACTTTTTTCAAAGTGTTTTTTTTCTTGTTAACTAATAGTTTCTAATAACACAATAATTTTTATGTTTTTGCAGAGTACAACCGCATACAACCATTTCAAAATGGTTTCGCGAGGTCCTCCAGAGCATGCCTCTACCCAGCGACCTTCGCTGGCAGAAGATTCCGACGACGGAGAAACGTCGGATGTACGACAATTGGAAGGTAAAAAACATCATTTATTTTTATAATTAATTAATTTTGAAATTTATAGAAATAAATTTATTACTTTAACAATTTTTTATTTCAATTTTTTCAGGGAAAGTTTCCTGTTATCGATCCTGATATCACGGACGGTAGATTGTTCCCCCAATGGAACAATCACGTTCGGGATCGATTCAAGGACCTCATGTACCGAGCGCGCAGAAAGCAAGCAGCAAACCGCCCCGTGTGGATGAGCCTGGAGGACCACGCGCGGCTTATCGCGAGTTTGAGCACTCCTGAGGGCAAGGCAGTGTCAAGCAGGAATAAGGCCAACCACGCGAAGAATCCCACCAAACACACAGTCGGGGCCCCGACCCACGACGAGCACCATCGTTGATTGGTAAGTTTTTTTTTGGTCGTTTTCTTACGTACTTGTTTCTCGTTTTCTTTTTTCAATTAGTTATTAATTTATTATGTTTTATTCTATAATCTTTAATATTTTTAGGAAGCGAAGCACGGTTGCCCTGTCCCGCCCGATGAGCTGCACCGCGTTCTTCACACGAAGAAGGACGGGGCGTTAATCGACGATAAAGGCGAAAGCGATTCGTATTTAATAATTTTTTCAATTATTATTTTTTCTTTAAAATTTTTCCTAACTTATATATTAACTATTTTATTTTCTGAATTTTAAATGTTTAGGAACGTTTCACGGAGTCCTTAAGTCATCAGTTGCCCACACCAGACTCGCAACCGACTCAAGAGGACCGTAGAGAGGCGTTCTTGGAGGCTGCTAGAGGGGTTCGGCCTTATGGATCAGTTCCTGGGCTCGGCTAGTACGGGCGACGCCTTTACGCAGATGTGCCCCGGCCTCAGCGGAGTGGAGCGAGCACTAGCTCCGGCCCTTCTCCGATTGAGGAGCAACTGCGCGTGGACATGGACGATATGTGCGAGGACTTCATTTCTCGAGTCGCTGCGATTGAAGCGGACATGCAGGCACGGGTCGAGGCCCAGGTCGCAGCAGCTTTGGCCGCGTACTTCTAGGCGGCGGCCATTCATCATCGATGCCTCCTCCGCCACCCCCCGCCCCTCCGCAGTAGTTCTAGGATGCTTTCGTCTGTATAAAACGTTTTTTTGAGTATTTGATATATATTTTTTATTTTAATTCCAATTTTTTGTTATTAAATTTTAATATTAATTAAATAAATAATTAATAATTAATTAACTAATTATTGAAATTTAAATTAAAAAAAAAAATCATAAATGCGACCATATGGTCGCATTTTATTTCAAGAAAACGACCATATGGTCACATTTTGACTGAGTCCAAAAGTGACCATGTGGTCGCTTATTAAACGACCACGTGGTCACTGTTTCATGTGACCAACTTTT
Source organism: Gynostemma pentaphyllum (assembly GCA_028015215.1). Classification (NCBI taxonomy): domain Eukaryota; kingdom Viridiplantae; phylum Streptophyta; class Magnoliopsida; order Cucurbitales; family Cucurbitaceae; genus Gynostemma; species Gynostemma pentaphyllum. Next base: position 30,914,784 of record CM051346.1, read on the forward strand.
CACTTATCTTCAACATAAATTACGACCATCTGGTCACTTTTTAAGCGACCATCTGGTCGTATTTTGACTGAGTTCAAAAGTGACCATTTGATCACATGAAATACGACCATTTGGTCACTTTCTTATGTGACCAACTGGTCACTTATCTTCAACATATATTACGACCAGATGGTCACTTTTTAAGCGACCATCTGGTCATTTTTTCAAAAGGTTGACTTTTTTGCGACCAAACTTTTCTGGTCGTATATTTGTGACTATCCAGTCGCACAAATTCTGGACCGACCTGCTTTTTGGCCACCACCATTTTTGTTGCTTTTTTGGTCGCATTATACACTAAAAACGACCATTTGGTCGCAATTTTATGGTCGCAAATTGACAGTTTTTTTGTAGTGTTCAATTATTATTTTTTGTTTATAATTTTTTCTAACTTATATATTTACTATTTTATTTTCTGAATTTTAAATGTTTAGGAACGTTTCAAGGAGTCTTTGAGTCAGCGGTTGCCCACACCAGACTCGCAACTGACTTAGGACGACCGTAAAGAGGCGTTCTTGGAGCCTGCTGGAGGGGTTCAACCTGATGGATCAGTTCCTGGGCTCGGCTCGTACAGGAGATGCTCGAGTCGTTGTGATTCAGACGGACGTTCAAGCCCAGGTTCAGGCCCAGGTGGAGGCTCAGGTTGCAGCTGCATTGGCCGCATTCTACGGACCCCGAGATCCCGGTTCATCATCTTCTGTGCCGGCTTCCACCACCCCCTGCTCCTCTGTAGTAGTTTAGATTTCTTTTCTTGCAAGTACATTCTTTTGGAAATTTATTTTTATATATTTTTATTTTAATTCCATTTTTTTATTATTTAATTAATTAATTAATTACAATAAATAAATAAATTTAAATAAAATAAAATAAAAATAATATTTACAAATTAAAATTTTAATTTAAACAATTAAATTAGAAATTAATTAAATTATTAATTACATTGGCGACCATTTGGTCGTATTTTATAAAATATAAAATGACCAGATGGTCGCAATTTATAAAATATAAAATGACCAGATGGTCACAATTTATACAACCAGATGGTCGCCTTGGGTTGATGCTCAGACTACCAAATGGTCACTCAAGAAGGTGACCATTTGGTCACTAATATAAATGACCATGTGGTCACCTTTTTTATGGAACAACTGGTCACTTGTCTACAACTTAAATTACGACCAGGTGATCACTATTTTACGCGACTGTCTGGTCATTTTTTCAAATGTTGACTTTTTTGCGACCAAACGTGTTTGGTCGTATTTTGGTGACCATTTGGAAGCACAAATGTCCTGGATGACCAACTTTTTTGTCACGCCAGGTTTGGTCACTTTTCTAGTCGCATTTCCCTTAAAAACGACCGTCTGGTCACAATTTGCTGGTCGCAATTAGTCTTTTTTTTTTGTAGTGTTAAGTCTTTCTCCTAGATCTTATGGCCAACCGAAGATAATTCATTGGAATAAGCTTTCATTTTGCTCATATAATCCTTCATGGATAAGGCATCCTTCTTTTGTGACTGTAACTTCGATTTGTACTGCATTATTTGAGCCATATCTTGTGAAGAAAATAGAGTAGCAATACAATTCCATACCTCACTTGCAGAATTACAATCTGTAATTTCGGAAAAGGATAGATTCAGACATTGATCCTCCAAGCCAGGAAGAAATCAATTTGTCCTGATCTTTCTAGAGAAGATATTCAGGATTCAATGTTGATTCAGTGTTGCTGAGAAACTTTTCAGGAATCTTTGGAGAAGTAGAAATAAAATCTTCAAGTCCATGACCTTTAATGGCAGATAAGACCTGAAATTTCTAGCTCAGATAATTTTCATAATTTAGTTTGATGATTAAGGAAGAATTATGAAAAGAAATAGGTTATTATGAAGCAATTGGTGGAGTAGTTATAGTAGTCGATTAAGATGAAGAAGGATTTTCAGAAGCCATTGAAGAACAGATCTATGTAGATGAAATACGTTGGCAAGTTCACATAACCTAATAATTTTCTTTTGACAGCATAAAATTAAAAAAACCCGCCTTTTTTTATAACACTTTGATTGCACCCCATTGGTTTGGTGCAGTCAAGCATGCATAATTTAGTGCAGTCAAGTTTTGCTCTTTTACGAGATTGAAGAAATAATTATTCCAAAGCAAATTGACACAGAGATGGGCTTTTTTTTTTTTTTTGCTTATTTTCTTTTCCATGTACATATATACTTAACGTCAAACCGAAGGCTTTTTTTAAAACATTTTTCTTTTAATTAAATATGTGTGTTCGGGCATGTTTGTGCACACCTCAATAAATCTCACGAATAACTACATGAACTTGACGTAGAAAACTCGTACGATAATATCTTAGGTAGGTGATCATCACACATAGTTTAAAATCAATTTTTTTAATATACCAAAAAATAAAATATGTATATAATTATTTTTATAAAACATGTTTTTAAAGGTAGAAACACTTTCTATTTTTTGATATAAGGTTCCAAACTTTATTAATATTTTTATAAAATTACTATATACTCTTAATAAGTTTAAAAAACAAGAGTATTTTTACCAAACAGACTATAATAATAACTGGGAGCTTTGGTAATTATGAGAAATTATTTGGTGTATATTCATCCTCTTGTGGGGTGCAACTATTCATAACGATAATATGCATGATTTTCATAGGAGAGAACAAGAAGATAGGAATATAAATTCAGCGATTATAAAATAAAAAACTATATTATGAAAGTCGAATTCAATAATTTTATTTGTTGGATTGGATAGCGTTTATCCTTAAACATTAATTTATAAATTCAAATTTTTTTTAATTAATTTTTTTAAATTTCATTCACGACACGATGGATTCAAGTTGTCCTCGGTACGACAGTCAAGAAATGCTCTCTCATTTACATCTATATGTCATTTCAAACAAGTTTGCTTATGAGAAAGTGAGCTATCATCAATACAATATCATGCTGTGTTTCTTAATATTATATCCAAACATAAATTTAGACCATGTGAAACCTCAATGGAAAGACAAGAAGTACGACAGAATATATTTGGTACCATCTTCTTGTTTTTAGAATATATTTTATTGATGTAATTTGGAGCTGCTAACAACTTGCTATTTAATTATTCTTAGTTTAGCTTTAACCAAATATACTATGATCTATTACATTATTGGTTGGAATCCCCTACTTCTAGTTTTGGTACTATAACTAAATAAAAAATAATAATAATAATAATAATTTTAGTCCCTTAAATTTTAAAGAGTATTTTTCAAAAATGACATTTTAAGAATTGATATTTTAAAAAATAGATTTTTTTTTAAATTTTTTTAAAAATGACATTTCTCATACTGAAATTCACCAATCTCAGATCGTGATTTGTCTAATCTAGATTGGTGAAATATCAATATGATTTTCAAATATTTCAAAACATTTGTTATTTTTTAAATTGCTTATAAAAAGTATCATATATTATTGAAATTTCTTAATTTCAAAAAGTTTAAATTAAACCTCATTGCTAAACACAAAACTCATCTTCTTGATAAAAAATAAGTCATTTTATTTCTTTTGTTAAATTATAGCTCAAGTTTTAACTTGGTGTAATTATAAATATAGTAGTTTAGACAAATAATTACAACCAATAATTACTATGATTGCATTGTAAATAAATAGTTAGCACATGAATGATTTACCATATAGATTAAATTTTGAACAATATTATTATATTTATAAATCACTAAAAACTTATAGGAAATTTCATTGGGTAGCAAAATTTTATTCAATATATATAAATCTACCAGTTTTAGAAAGTATTTACAAATAAAGCAGTTTTTAAAAAACCTCATTCAAGTAAATCAAATAAATCAGTGACAATTTGAAGGTAACCAGTGATAACTTACCAGGTAATCAGTAATTACATGCACGAAATATTATTTGATATAGGGAATCAGTAAAATCAGTTATTACTTCTGCGTAGAATCAATGATTACTTATGCGGAAATCACTGATTACTTACGCAGTTTTGTAATATTTTAGGCGTGAATTTGAGTTTTTTTTTTTATATTTTGCTGTTTTTGCAAATAACTTTTTGGACTACTATTTTTATAAATATTCAACTTTTTTCAGCTATATATGCAATAGCCCTAAAAATTATTTCTTAAAAATATGGATCTGTAGCTTATTAAAAGCTAGGATTAAACTATAAAATAAGGGTAAACTTTATAAACCAAAAACCCCTTTTAATATAGGCAGGATAAAAGTATTCAATTAGTTCAGATTTACTCTTTTTTTTTCCCTTAATCACATTAATCAAATACTAGATAAGATAATCTCAAACCTTTTCGATATGAGCAAAATGTCGAATTCATATACTTGAGTAAAATATAAATGTATAAATTTTCTCTCTCTCGAATTAATAAATTCCCCCTTTTTTATATATAAGTGATTAAAATATTGACATCCACAAAACTGGGAAAAGTTTTCGAAAATAAGTAGTGACATCAACAAAATGCCAAAATTTGCAATATAACATATATAATTCGAGCATCGATTATCTTAATTATGGCTGGCAACAACTATAAACATTCAAATATCTCTCTCTTATAGTGTAGAAAGAAAGAAAAAAAAAATAAAGCCAAGTTGTTGATGGAGACTCCTTTCTTAATCCGACCATGGAAAATCGACATCTTGTTGGCTAAAAAGAGCACTGCGCATGCAGCAACCACGAGACTAGGTAGACTAGAACTCTGGTCGGCCCCCTCGTGGCTCCTTTTCTTAACTTTTTCAAATTCCATCTCTTGATTGACAGTTACTAATGATATATGGAGTGAAGAACCCATTTGACATCAATAGATCTAGAGATTGTATATGCATATAAGAGCTTCGAATACAACTCCTCCATTTAAAGTTCAAGAGAGATCAAAATGATAGTGAGATCCAACTTTTTGAACTACATTTTTACTTGGGAGTGTATATATAAATGGACAGTTTGTAAACTTTACATCTCATATATTAAAGATGGTAAAAGTGCAATTGTATTGAATGAATAATCAATGATTACATACCTTGTATTTATAAACTTAGATACAAAGGTAAACCATTGTTGTGGGTGAAATTACATCAGTACACGTGAAATTTCTTAACTTGATCAAGGAATATATAATCGGCATGTCTACGTCACCTAGAAAATAAACCTACGTCACCTGGGAAGCTACATCTATGTTGCCTGGGAAGGTACGCCTACGTCATTGCGGGAAGCTACATCTATGTCATCTAATAAGGCTACATATATCTAAGACCAAGAAACTACATTATACGAATATCCAATTAAAAGACGACACGTGGCATAACCAACAAGCGACACGTCGTTGGAAAGCAAAAAATGGCCCAATCTCAACATGACATGTGGCACAATTATGTCATCAACCTCTTCTCCTATAAATAGGAAAATAAATTCATTCATTAGGTAACTAATGCTACTCGAAATCTCTATGGCACACTAGTTCTGACTTAAGCATTGGAGGGTGTTAGGCTGGCACCAGATCGGTGCTCTGTTCTTTCCTTTACAGGTACATACACCCTACGCCTACATAGCACCTCCACTGCACTACCTCCGACTCATCCTGTCTTCTAAGTTCGTTGCTTACGTGGAAGCCTATCAATTTTATGCAATAATATTTGGCGCCGTCTGTGGGGAGAGTATATAACTAAGTGGTTTACCATCAAGGATGAGTCGAAGAAGTCAAAAAGGTGATGATATAGATGACGGTGAAAATAGTAACCTTCATAGTAAAAGATACCAAACTCGTAGCACTAGAGAACTACGATAAGTTGATGAAAACCAAGAAGTGGTAAGGGTTACACCCATACTAGACAGAAAGGAAGACACCCTGAAATAACAAATGCGAGGTGTGAATCAAAATCTTGCTAGAGTACTCGAAATTCTCACACAGAGGTCTAATCAACAAGCCCCTGCTGACGACCAGAAATTACTATCCAAGAAAGGTAAAGACAAAGAACCAGTAGAAGGCGTAGGAGAGTCACGGAACCGTGAGAAGAGTGACTCGAAGGGGAAGTTGAGGCGAGATAGTTGGCATGCTTCCGCTTCAAGTCTTGAGTCTTTTCACAAAGAACGACCAATTTATAAAGGAGGGTTCGACCTTCGAAAAGTGCTTAATCAAAAGAGAAAGGAACATGCACATGTTGTGAAGCTACTGCTGAAAGTACCTAGCGTTGGCCACCAGAGTTGCAAAAACTCCAAGATCAACTTGTTCATATGAAGGAAGAGTATTGGGGAAAGACTCCATTGCATTAGAAGATCTCCTCGAGCAAACTGAGCATTCATTCACTGATGATATAATGGAGGTGGAGCTTCCCTACCAAGTTTAAGATACCAAATATGACCACATATGATGGTTCAAAGGATCCGGTCGAGCATATTGATACGTTTCGTACCTGGATGGAACTTCAAGAAGTTCGAGATGTTATCAAGTGCAGGGAATTCCCCTTTACATTAGGAGGCCCTCCACATGGTTGGTACAGGCAGCTCAAGTTGAGGTCCATCGATTCATTTAAAGACCTCACTCAATCTTTTGTTACTCAGTTCTTTGGTGGTAGGGATCATAAAAAACAAGACACACACTTTTTGACTGTGCATCAGAAGTCAGATGAGAGCCTCCAACACTATGTAGTTAGATTTAACAATGAGGCGTTGAAGGTGGAAGGTTATAGTGATGACATAGCACTAACAGGTATGATGGATGACTTAAAAGATAAAAAATTCTTGTTACATAAACCGAGCTTCTCGTTAGAGTGCAAAAATATATGAGCACTAGAGTGTTACTTAGTACAAGAAAGAGTTTAGATTAAAGAGGTCGTAGTAAACAATCAGAGTACAAGAAAAGAGACCAGACAGAAGACCTTTTCTGGAATACTGATTGTCACGAGGAATTTCTTAACTTGATCAAAGAATGCACAAACGGCATGTCTACGTCACCTGGGAGGCTACGTCTACGTCGTCTGGGAAGGTACGTCTACGCCACCATGGGAAGCTATGTCTACATCATCTAATAAGGCTACATATCTAAGACTAAGAAACTACATTATACGAGCATCCAATCAAAAGATGACACGTGACATAACCAACATGTGACACGTCATTATGAAGCAACACGTGGTTCAATCCCGATGCAACACATACAATGATGATGTCATCAACCCCTTCTCCTATAAATAGGACATGAAATTCATTCATTAGATACCTAATTCTAATCGAATTCTCTCTGACACACTAGCACTGACTTAAGCATCAGAGGGTTGTTAGGCCAGCACCACACTGATGCTCTGTTCTTTCCTTTACAGGTACATTCACTGCTCATCACCTACGCCTACGCAGCACCTCCACTGCAGCACACTACCTCCGACTCATCCTATCTTCTAAGTTCCTTGCTTACGTTTAAGCCTACTATTTTTATTCAACAACTACCGTAATTAACAAACTAATAGATTATAAAATTGAATGATTAACAACTAACAATAGCTAAAAACTAACTATTCTAACTTCCCCCTCAAACTAAGGCTGTCTAGGGAGAAAAAGTCAAAACTTTGTCTCGGAAATGAATCAATCGATCACTATGAATAGGTTTTGTTAGAATACCAACAGGTTGGCAGAATGTTGGAATAAACTATAGTGAGAGATGTTTTCGAACAACGCACTCACAAATGAAGTGATAGTCGATCTCCACATGCTTAATTCTCCCATAAAAAAATCGAATTGTGTGCCAAATTGAATAGACAACTAATTATCACAGTAAATAGTAGGAACATTGACTATAGTTACTTGAAGCTCACAAAGAAATTATCGGATCCAAGCAAGTTTAGCAGTAGTTGAGGCTACGCCACGATACTCAGCCTCTGTGGAGCTTCGAGACACCGTTGGCTGCTTTTCAACTAACCAAGGAATAAAATTTGAACAAAAAAAATGATAAAACCTGTGGTAGACCTTCAATCAATGTAGTCTCTGGCCCAATCAGAGTCAGAAAAGTAGTCAAATCATAATTTCCAGCCTTATATAGAACTCCCAAGGATAAAGACTTCAAAGATACCTAAATATGCGTTTGACATCAGCCATATTTGAAAAATTGGGAGAATTTATGTGTTGATAAATCTTATTAACTGCAAATGAGATATTCAGCCGTGTAAAAGTCAAGTATTGTAGAGCCCAACCATGCTTCTATAGATTGTAGCATCATTTGGGCTGTATAACTTAATAGAAACATCAGTATTTTTAACAATACTAAGAGTTACACAAGGTTTGATAGCAGTCATTTCAAAACATTGCAAAATATCTCTAGTATATTTTTTTTTAGAAACAAAGAAGCCAGATTGAAGAGTAGATACTTCAAGACCAAGAAAATATTTCAAATTTTTTCAAATCATTCTTATCAAATCTATCACGAAGCTGAAGTATAAGAGACTTGGTAAATAAAGAATCATTCCCAGTGAAAATAATATCATCCACATATAATAGCAAGTAAATAAGAGAACCATTAGGACATCTAATAAACAATGAAGGATCAACATTTGATGGTTTAAATTTTGTAAATGAGATGTGAAACACTCAAACCATGAGCGTAGAGCTTTGCTTTAGACCGCATAGAGATTTTTGCAATTTACAAACAAGATTGGAAGAAGATTTGCTAACAAATCTTTGTGGTTGCTGGATATATACCTCATCAGTGAGACTTCATTGTAAAAAGGAATTCTTAACATCTAATTGACGAAGAGACCATTTAAAAGTGGTAGCAAAAGATAAAACTATCAAGACTATTGGTTTCTTAACTACCCAACTAAAGGTTTCATCGTAGTCTATACCTTCCTCTTGATGATATCCCTTTGCTATTACTCGAGCCTTATACAGAGCTATAGTTCCATTAGGATGTCGTTTAATTTTGTAAACTCACTCACCATCCAATTGCTGATTTTTCAATAGGTAAAGAAGTCAAGGACCATGTATTTTACTCCATTAAAGCAGCATATTCATCAAGCATGTCATTGTGGCATTTTTTCAGATTTTGTAGCTTGAAAGAATGAGGTTGGTTCAATCTAATCAGTCTTGACATGATTGGCTACAAATGCCCTTTTTCTTAATAATTCCTGACTTTAGACGTGTTTGCATAGGATGAGAACTAGAACTCTCATTTACCATAGGCGAAGTAGTAGATAAAACAGAATGCTAAGGGACTGAACTAGTAGGCAGAACAGATTTATCTAAATAATGGTCAGTAACAAGATCATTATTCATACAAGGTGCAGTAGCTAAAATAGGAATAGATGGAATAGTTGTAGCAGAAGATGGAATTGAGGAAGTAGAAGGAGATGTAGATAAGTAAGTAGTATTAGGAGCAGAAGAAAGATTTTGTAAATAATAGGCAATGAAATATGAAATATTTGTTAGATTGAGAAGATGAAGGAGAAGTAGGTATTTGAAAAAGGAAAAATATGCTCATAGGACATATCGAGTAGTAAATTTTTTTCTAGAACTAGGCTCAAGACAAACATATCTTTTATATTCTAGCAAGTAACTAAGGAGCATACACTGAGTTGTTTTAGGTTGGAGTTTATGTTTATTATATGGCCTAAGTAATGGATAACAAGTACACCTAAAAATACGAAGGTGATTATAATTAGGTAGTTTGAAAAAACGTTTTTCAAAAGGTGAAATTTTACCAAGAGTTTGTGTAGGTAATCTATTAATGAGATAAACTGTAGTGGCAAAGGAAAAATACTAATATTGAAATGGCACAGAGGACTTTGAAAGCAGAGCAAGAACAATTTCAATGACTTGACGATGCTTAATGTTTAGAAACATCATTTTGTTCAGGTGTATATGGACATGATTTCTGATGTAAAACACCATAGGAATCAAGTTGGGTTCTAAAGATTATGACCAAAATATTTAAAGTTTTGAAAATAAAAAGGTTCCCAACAAAAGTTTTAAACTTAGAAAAAATAGCATACACATCAGACTTCCTAACCAAAGGGAAAATCCATGTATAACGCAGAAAATCATCAATAAACGAAACATAATAGTGATATTTATTTATAAAGTTCAGGGGCAGACCCATACATTGCTATGTACTATTTCAAGAGTAATAATGAGGGAGAGGGAAAAAGGGAAGTTTACTCATTTTTGCATGAAGACAATGAATACATGGACAATAAGAATGTAAAGTAAATGGACTAATTTATTTGTTTTGATAAAAGATTAAAAGAAGACTTATTAGGGTGGCTTAACCTGTCATGCCACAGTAAGTGTGACACTTTATTACGCTATCAAGCACATAAAGAATTATTGATGTCTATAGCCGAGTTGGAAACTATAGGATAGAGACCATTAACACAGGGGCCTTGGGGAAGAACTTTTACTCGAGGAATAGGTCCTGGATATAAAAGGAAACATTAGTGAAAACCAAGAATCAATTGTTATCAACACAAAATTGATAAACAGAGAGAATATATTTGATGCAATATTGGGAACACAAAGCAAATTAGAAAGAGTGAGAGATTGAGAAGAGGTGTTTAAAGCACCTGAACCAATATGAAAGACTAAAAGTTCCTGACCATTGCCAATAGAATTTTGTTCTTCACCATTGTAATTTGATGCAAAATTGAGCTTAGCCAATTCGAAAGTCAAATGTGCATTAGCACGAGAATTTGTCAACCAAATTTCATTCTTAGCCGAGACATAGAACATAAGATTCTGATTAATAGCGGCAGACATAGCAACAAATTGTGCTAAAGGATGACGATGTTGATAAGAGAAGTTCAATCTCTTATAACAATCAAGTCCACTATGATCGGACTTTGAATATATTTGGCACCAAATTCGACTAGATTGACTAGTTGATAAAGAAGTATTTTGATTTGGAACAAATCCACTAGGTTGACCTTGAATATTCTGATTTTGAAAAACATTAGGTGTAGGTAAAACATTTTTTCCCTTATTATTCTGTTGTCTTTTTCCTTTTCTAGAATTGAAATTGCATCCACGATTGTTATTGTTATTGTTGCGTCCTTAGCCTTGGTTAGTAACAAAATCTCGACCTTTATTTGCCAATTTAGCCATCATAAAAGCAGGTAGATGTTGAAGAAGTAAACATATATGAGTACTAATATTTTTGTGGTTGATGTTTGAAGAAATTACACGTTCATTTGAAGGCAGGTTATAAAAAGAGTTTAAAAAATTTCACCAAATATTACATTAAATAAAACGAAACCTTAACAATTGAACCTACGTGCATTCAAATGAAAACAGTTGGGTAGCATATTTTTTATGCAATATTTGTAAAAATAGTAATTCAAAATAGTATTTGTAAATATAAGAATTTTTATTATGTCTAGTGATTAACAATGATTAATATGTGTATCAGTGATAAACTTAATGTAAAAATATGTAATTCAATCTTTATTATTGATTCACCCGATCAAAATTTGCTATATTTACAAATATTTTTTTGAGCTTCTATTTTTAGAAACATTACTAATAAAATTGCTAGATTTGCAAATGCCCCTTCAAACAATATATCATATCTGATACCACATTCTACTATTCAATTATAAACTTGACTCATCTACTTAATAATAATATTATATATTAAAAAATAGTGTCACGTGGATTATATTTTCTTCTTCAAAAAGATAAATTAAAAAAATAACGAAAGGTTTGACAACTAAAAATGTGTTTTAAACCAAATCAGAAATTAGAAATAAAAGGGACTTTTACACATATAGCATAATCAGACATAATATTTACTAAAATAGCAGCTCAAAACTTATTTGCAAGAATAGCATAAAGCTCATATTTGCTCAAGCATGTAATATTATAAAATTGCCTCTAGTTTTACCGATGTAATCACTGATTCACCTTAAACGTAATCACTGATTTTATTTATTCAAAATATTAATTGGTATTTCCTGCATGTAATCGCTAATTCATCTTATACGAACGAAAGTTCTTAAAAATAATGTTATATTTCTAAATATTACAAAAAAATATGGTACTTAATAAAATTTCACACATAAAATTAGGGTAAAATATTTTTTTGACTTTTGAATTTTGCGACTTAATTAAGTCTATTTGATCCAAATGAAAACCATAACGAGATTTTGATTTTTTTTCCCCCTTCATTTTCAATGACTGCCTGTCAATTTGTACTTCCCACTAACTGATATTTTGGACAGATGAAGTACACATGGTCGGTTTATATGGTAGCCGCCGCTGGTTCGAATAGGACCTCTCAACTGCGTCAACTCAAATGCTTTTGTGGTCCTTTTGACAATCACAACATAACACACTGACTTGTGGAATACGCATGCAATTCCGTGTGGTCACTAGTGTGTACGGGTGTTCAAATTTTCTGCGGGGATGCCAATTTTTTATCTTTATAGTTTTTGAGTTGGAACGGGGAATGCATTCCACCCGAACCCTCTAATTCTTGATCTCTAAATAAAAAATATCTAATTACTCAATATACTCTCTTACGGGTGGGATCAGATATTAAAACTATATCTAAATATGATATTTAAAAATGTAGAGATTTGAACTCATAATGTTCTACTCTTATACCATTTTTAAATCACTGAAAATTTAGTGAATTTAAAAAAAAAGTACTTTAAAATGTTGAAGAATTTTTTAAAGTATTAATGGGTTATTAACAACATTTAATGGTAAATACTATATTGATGATTATTGATCTATAATAATTATGGATTGATATGTTAAAAAAATAGGGGCTCTTACACATAGTTGAAAAAGTCAAATATTTAAAAAATAGTAACCCAAAAAGTTATTAACAAAAATAGCAAAAAACTCAAATTCGCGCATAAAATATTACAAAATTCTCAACAGTTCGCGAAAGTGATCACTGATTTCTACATAAGTAATAACTAATTTCACGCATAGGTAATCATTGATTTCTTTGATTCACTTGAATGAGGGTTTTTAAAAAACTGCTATATTTGCAAATACTTTTTAAAACTGCTAGATTTATAAATATTGAAGAAAATTATGCTACCCAATGAAATTTCCCAAAAATATATGTAATACAGATAAATATTGCATAAAAATATCATATTTGTAAAAAAGTTGGAATTTTTATAGTATTTTTAAAAAGGGTAAAATGCAAATAAGAACTCTCTCATCCAGTATTATTAACATTGTTTGTCATAATTTATTCGTTTGAACTTTGATTTGGATGATTTAAGATGTTGTCAAATCCTCATTTCAAGCTCTACGTCTTGGTCACTTCAAAGTCAGTGATAAATAAAAGAGTTATTATCATCAAAATATTAGGTATGATTGAAGATATTAATCCTTTCGTTTAGTGATGATTTAGAATTTTGAAGTTGTCATAACACAGATCCCGAAACGAGGATTCCAAAATATTTTGAATCATTCAAATAGGAATTCAAACGAATAAGTTATGGTTAAAAGAAAGTTGACGATGTTGGAGGGGTCGAGGGGTCTCATTGGCATAATTTGGAACTACATGAGTGTGATTTACCATTTTTTTAAACTACATGGGGTGTTCATGCATTTGACGAAATCACAAGGGTCTTATTTACCGTTTATCCTTTAAAAATTAACAATTTTTTTAAATAGCACTTTTTTTTCAAATTCATTAAAATGGAATTTAATAATGTAAAATAAATAAATAAAACCTAACGAAACTTAAAAATTATTAAATTCTAATTTAAAGTCTCAATTAGAAATATAAAAAACATCAATAAAATTGATCATTCATCCATAGAAGAGAGAAAAGATTACTATTTCTTTTATGAATCAAAATTTTTCTTTTTTTTTAAAAATAAGATAAAAAAAATGTTAAAAATAATATAATAATACAATTTAGTAAATCTTTTACTAATATTTATAAATATATCAACTCTTTAAAATATTTATAAATATAGTAAATTTTGATCGAGTGAATCAGTGATAAATATTAAATTACATATTTTTACACTAAGTTTTTTACTGATGTACACATTAATCACTGTTAATTATTGATTAACATAATAAAAAGTGCTATCTATACAAATAGTTTTAAGTGAAGACAAGTGAAATTTCTCCAATAGTTTAAATAATTTTCAAATGGATAGAATTTTTTTTCAGCATAAAGATATTAAAAGAATTTTGCACATTCTTTTAAAAACAGTACAATGATATAAACTCTAGAAAAGGGACATATCCTTAAGTCAGTGGCCTTTTCTTGTCCAATTGTCCTCATCTCTCTCTCTCTCTCTCTCTTAGCGTATATATCCGGGCAGCCAGTTGCATCGGTCCATAATCAATTGGTTTTTTAAACCTCTCAAATTTCTCTTCTTCCAATTTTGTTCTTATTTTTATTTTTATTTTTAGCAAAAGCTTTGAGTGGGAATTAGCACTATCAATGGTAAGTATTGCACACACCTTTACTTGTATACTCTCCCAATTTCGAAGGCTAAACCTGATATGCCTTCTTGAAAGCTCAACCGCCTTTTTCTTAATTTCGATTAAAATATATGATTAAATTTATCTTTACCTATTAATTTAGATTTTTGGGTCAAGTGGTGATTTAACATATTTAATATGGTATTAGAACAAGAGGTTGTGAATTCGAACCTCCGTTAAGTCATTTGCTCTTATTTCTTCTTCCCCATATAAATTCTACATGTTTGGGTCTTGTGCAATTATTCAAACATATTTGAGATATATGATTAAATTTATTTTTATCCATTAGCTTAAACTTTTGGGTCAACCGGTGATTTAACATATTTAATAATTTCCAAACACCCCTTAAATAATTTGGATTTCCTCTTTTTCTTGTTGTTAGTAAGTTTGATCAACCTTTGCTATCTAAATCAAACTCTTGTTAATTATGTATGTAAGATACTTAACACTGATCTCCAAATCTCCCTATTAATTATTCGAGTAATATATTAGTAAGGGATGAATTACATATAACACTTATGTGATTTACTTAAATTGAAAATTATATTAACGTCTTTTAATTAAAAACGGTTTTTGCCAACCTTGTGATTTTTTTGTCACTTTTATTCAATAATTACTTGGCCAGTTATGTTTTAACGAATGAGACTCAAGTTGATGGTATTGTGCATGTGATGAGAGCCCAAATAATATCAAGAGGTGAGTGGGAAAATATCATACTTTTCTATTACCTATTGTGACTTTCATTATTGTATGATGACGATACAAATATTAATTAATCTACCCATATTTCACAATACCTGAAATTTCACTTTTGAAATTGTAATTTATGGAAGAAGAAGAACTAACTCATATGCACAATACCTCGATATGTAATTTTATCCGTCAAAACTTAATGAGTCATGTAATACTTGTTTGGAATTTGATGTGTTACAAATCCTAAACTCCCTAATCCAAGAACTATAAATAATGAAACATAATGAATAAATAATAAGGTCATAAAAATAACATCAAAAAGGCATTTAAGTTTACCACTAAATGGGCTACGTTCTGTATTTTTTGTAGACTTTGCAGGTTTCACTATGCAATTGAAAATTATATAGACTAAACCAAACAATACCCTAAACCCAAATAAGGTTTTTCTGTAAGGAAAAAAAAAAAATCCATTACCGTAGACAATCTCTCACCATCCACGGTGAAGAGATGGAGAAAGTTCCGTTATAGCCTCATTTCTTCTCATCATAAATTGACGTAAAGAGCATATATATGCTATCTTCCGCACAAAAAACTGTCACGAATTCTTTGGTCAAAGCATATATTGATAATATGGTTTCTAAAATTTGTCACGGCTTTGGGATTTTAAGTGATCAAAACTTTGGGCTTTTAATTGATCAAGATTTTGGGCTTTTAAATAACAATTTGATTTGGATGCATCAAATCCAACAAAGTAGGAAAAATGATTTTAAAGAAAAAAAAAACTAACAATTTTATGATTTACTCAAAATTAAAAATCATATTTATGTCTTTTAATTAAAAAAAATTGCTACCCTTGTGATTGTAACTTTTACTCCATAAATAACTTGACTTGTGCATGTGATGAACCCAAATAATATTAAGAGGTGAGTAGAAAAATATATCATACTTTTCTATTTTCTATTGTGATTTTTCATTATTATATGATGAAGATGCAAATATTAATTGATCTACCAACTTGCACAATAACTCAAATTTCACTTTTGAAATTGTAATTTTTGCTGGAAGAGCTGACTCTCATATGCACAATACCCTGACACGTGATTTTATCTGTCAAAACATAACGAGCCATGTAATAGTGAACCTTCTGTTGGTTTTAGATGGAGCCTAAATTCAACATTAATTAAAGGAAAAAAATGGGTATATAGCCCAAATTAAAAAAAAAACTAAAGCATAATAGCCCAAAAGAAAAAGAATAAAACAAAATGACCCCACAGAATTTTTCAAATGAAACTGAAAATACAATAATACCCTTCTAAAATTAAGGAAAAAAATAAAGTAGAAAGAGAAAAAGATTTGAAGATATTTAAATACATTAAATATCAAAAAAACCATATAAAAAAATAGAGAAAATTTGAAATTAAATAAAAAATCTAACTTTTCAAAACTGATAACTAATTTTTCCTTAGAATCTTCAAAAAAAATCTTTTACTCACATCCAATAATATAATGTACAGTATAATATAATATAATATATTTATGTACAATACGAAAAAGTGTAATAAAGTAAAATAATATACTGTACATAATATTATATATTTATGTACAGTACGAAAAAGATGCAATAAAGTAATAATATATAATGTACATAATATTAATATTTATGTACAATACGAAAAAAGTGTAATAAAATGATATATAGTGTACATAATATAATACATTGTGCACAATACGAAAAAGATGTAATAAAGTAATATAATATACTGTACACTATTATATTACGTACAATATACGAAAATGCTAAAGCGAATGCATAAAAAAACATAAAGAAGAAGAAGAATCATATTCATGTACAGTATAATAAAAAAAACTTATACTGTAAAGTAAACGCTTGAAAAAACAATAAGAAGAAGAAGAAGAACCATATTCATGTATAATATAATAAAAAAAGTTGAACCGTACATCGAACCCAAAAAAAATAAGAAGAAGAAGAAGAACCATATTCATGTACACTATAATAAATAAAACGTGTACTGTACAACGAACCCATAAAAAAGAAAAAAGCAGAAAAAAAATAAGAAAGAAGAGAAGAAGAAGAAGAAAAGGAAAAAGAAGAAAGACCTTCGACCTTGGCCATCGGAAAATTGCAGATCTAAGGAATCGTGATTTTTAAAAAAATACCGCAAACCCTAACTCAACAAATGAAGAACATCCCAAGAACCAAAAATTTAAAAAAAAAGCCATTCAAAGAAGAAGAAGACTTAACATCAACGAAAATTCAATCCATAAGAAATAAGAAAAGAGAGGATGAATGAAGCTTGACAGACAAATGTATGAAAGATATTTAAAAAAATGAAACAAAAGGAAACTAAAACAAAAGAATGAAATGTAAAAACCTTAAACAAAATTCAAAATAATGGAATCAGAAGACAAAATCCCACGATTTGAGAAACAATTAAACAAAGACAGTAAAAATATATATAAAAAACCGAAGATTGGAGAGAGAATCGGAATTCACAAAAGGAAAAATTGAATTAAATGCGATTAGCAAAACATTAAACGGACAAAATCAAGTATTTAAAAAAAAACAAATTAAATGAGCGTAAAACGGGTATATATAAAAAAATAGATACTCTAAAAAGGCTAAAAAAACCTAACAAATTTAAGAGGCTATAAAAACATAGAGGGTAGTCATTTTGGGCTATATAGTGGATTATCCCTTAATTAAAGGCCTTTTTTTCAATAAAAGCCCAAACAAAGTCAATGATAAAAAAGCAATCAAAGCTCATTGTTATAACCTATTTGGCAGTGAGTCAAAAATGTGAATGGCGGTGGTGGCTTATATATATTCAAGTACTGAGATCACTTGGGTGTGTATGAGAAAAAAGAAGTTGTGTGACTTCTTTCATTTCCAACACCGTGAGCGGGAATCTCACAATATGGGTGCGGCGTCTATCCGAGAGAAGCTTGTGAGTTTTGGGGACTTGTTCTTTATTGAGAGAAGTTTTTGAGAGAACAACCGCTTGGGTGGATCCTCAAAGGTTAGATGTAATTATGAGCGGTTTTACATTCTTTATTGTTCGTCTCATTAAATATAATCTTCAACTTCAATAGTGGAACCTACAGAAGATAGGATGTACCCCATTTAGTGGTGAACATATATAAATTCTGATATTATTTTTCTACCCTTATTATTTATTTTTTGTGTTACATTATTTATCATTCTTGGATTAGAAAGTTTAGGATTTGCAACCCTTCAAATTCCCAACAATTGGTATCAGAGATTCAGAGTGAAAGATTGCACAAAGAATATTGAGATCGTGAAATTTTGAAGGTTCAAATTTTTATTTTGGATGACACATATTGAGAATTACTTGTACGGTAAGAAATTACATTTGTCATTGGGAGAGAAGCTAGAAGATATGAAGGATAAAGATTTGAACAAATCGGGATTGTAGTTGACTTTATCAATTAATATTGTCAAATATGTTAGTTCTACGCGCAAAGTGCAAAATCGGAGAGTTGTTGATGTTCCCTCGGATCAGAGGGGTCATAAATGACAGTTAGCTCTTAATCCATTAGTTAAGGAGGAAGAACAGTTGGGAAGATTTGAAAGCGGTCAGATAATAGCCTCAATTATCAGGAAATATAGCGGACTAGTGAAGTTGCTCGAGGGTAATACAGTATTTTTTACTATATTCAGAATCAAAGAGGGTGTAGGCTTTGGAGATAAAGTCTCTACTCTAGAAACGGGCTGGCTTGAATGCAGATGTCAAGTCTTTGATGGAAAAATTCTTTCTCGAGATTAATTCGATGTTTAGACAGATCAAGGGTTATTACCTCGAAGAGGACTAGAGGTGCTCGGATAGGCCGAGACTTATGCCTCCGGAGAAGGCTTTATATGCTCGGATGTACCGAGGCTTATGCCTTCGAAGAGGGCCTTAGTTGCTCAAATGAACCGAAGCTTATGCCTCCAAAGAGGGCCTTAGTTGCTCAGATGAAACGAGGCTTATGCCTCCGGAGAAGGCTTTAGATGCTTGGATGAACCGAGGCTTATGCCTTTAGAGAGGGCTTTAGATGCTTGGATGGAACGAGGCCTATGCATTTGAAGAGGGTTTTAGATGCTTGGACGAACCGAGGCTTATACCTCCGGAGAGGGCTTTAGATGCCCAGAACCGAGGCTTATGCCTCCAGAGAAGGCTTTAGATGCCCGGACGGACCGAGGCTTATGCCTCCGGAGAGGGCTTTAAGTGCTCGGACGGTGTAACATCCCGTTACTTCTGAGGTGAACTTTATTTTATTTTATATTATTTTTAAGTTTAGAATTAATAATTAGAAAATTAGGAGTTCTAAGTTTTTCATTAACTTTAGTTTCCGCTATAAACGTTTAATTAGGCCCGGGTGATATAATGATTATTAACAGGCCAATTAACAATCTTTAATCACTTTTAGCTAGTTTAAATTTAATTACTTTAGTTGATAGTTAGAAATTTAATCAAGTCTTAGTTCGGATTTCAATCGAAGAAGGGGCAATTTGGTAAAAGTACAAAGAAAAACCACCTAAACTATATTTATATATTTTTCCTTCTCTTTGAATAAGCAAAACAAAAATTAAACGAAATCTTTTTCTCCCCCCAAACCCGAAGCAAGAAAAGAAAAAAAAAGACAAAGAAAGTTTCGGTTCTCCGTCGTTTCTCTACTGTCGTGCCTAAGCTCGTTGGAAATCTCTCGCTACGTACTTTCTATTCATCCCACTTATTTGGCCATTCCATCCAATTTCTAGAGGTTAAAAGGTGAAGTAAATTTCAGAATTTATGGGTTTAGTTGTTTTGGGTTTTCAATGCTTGATCCTTGCTTCAATTCCTCCTTTTTCCTATTATTAATTGAATTTTTTATTTAAAGAAACTACCTAGGCTAGTGCATGCTCACCATGGTCAAAATTAAGAATCAAATGAAAACCTGAACCCCTTGATTTGTCTCAAAACCGTAGCTGTCATATAAGGGGATTTACCATGTTTATTTTTCAATTTCTTTGGATTTGGGAGGGAAATTCATATTCTAAAGCTTTCAATTATGTTACCCATTGAATGTATCATGCCCTAGCCTACTTGAAACCAACCTGGATTGATCGTAAGTCATTCAAAAATCGATAATTCTTTATACCAAAAACAAGGGCTGCTATGTAGAAATTAATTTTAGGACTTTAGCGGGCTATTTTGATCATTGTGTGTAGTTGGGTATTAAAAGTGTGTTTTTTTGGTAATTTAATATACTTTGGATGCAACCTAATTGTAGGTTTGGGTCATAGTTCGCGTGGTTGATCGATTGGCGAGAGCAAGTCCATTCTCGTCACAAAGGTGAGTTTAAAGTGGATGTTAGGTAGTTTTATATGTTCAAGTTACAAAACGTTATGTTTGTTTGCGGTTAAAAATCTTACCCTATATTGAGTGATGTGTATGTTGGGAACTAGATTGGAGTTAAGGGACAAGGTTTGGATATTAATTGTTGGTTAGTGACAAATCCTTGGGAGTGAGTCTGAAATTTACGTATACTAGTTACTTTGGGAGTTGTAAGAGAATTGGAAGTGCAAGTATGCTTAAGTTAGGACCTTTGCAAATTTTAGTAAGAACCGATGATTTTGGGTAAGGTGAAAGGTAAGGAATCTTGAGCAAGTGTAGTTAAGGCTACTAGGAGAAGGAAATTTGAGAGCTAATGTTGCTTCTAGGCACTTTCCTTGTCCTTTATAGTGTTGAGAATCAATTGAGGTATGGTTACTTGGGGGAATTGTGATACTTGTGACGTCAAAAGCGGTGATTCGCTATTTAGTGCTACCGAAAGGGTTATGATACTTGAAACCTTGAAAGCGGTGTGATTCGCTACTAAACCTTGAAAGCGGTGTGATTCTCTAATAAACCTTGAAAGCGGTGTGATTCGCTGATAAACCTTGAAAGCAGTGTGATTTGCTACTTGAAATTAAAAGTAGGGTGATTTGCTACTTAGTAATATCGAAAGGGTTGTAGTACGTATGGTTTAGAATGAATTGTTTAGTCTTAGTATTCTTAATTGATCTTCAATGGTAATCTTTGTGCATCTTAATATATTTTGGAGTGTGTTTATGTTTAGTTGTATGATTTGGGAGTGTGAAACGGTTAGTAAAGAGTACTTTAAAACGTTGGACACATTTTTTGATTGGGACTTGGTCCATAGACTTGCTTACTTTCATTTTATTCTCACTAGCCTTATGCTAATGTTGCTAGCTAGAGCTCGGGTGCCACTTGACTGTCTGGGATGATTTTGGGACATGGATTGGGAGCATTGACGAATGTTATTTTCATTTTGATGTCGTTTTGTAAACTTATATACTTTGTGTTTTGAGCTCAAGAGAGCGTGTTTTGATACATAAACCTGTATGATGTTGTTTTAAACTTTCTTTACCTTGGAAATGTGTTTTTCCTGCTTTTCCTTCTTGGGTCCATGTAAAACAGGTTTCGGTTAGTTCGATTTTCAAATGGAACAACTCGATTTTTTAGTAAAATTTGTTGTCTTTCGCTGCGTTTGATTTAAAGTGTATTTAAAGGTGTTGAGTCGTCACAGACGAACTGAGGCTTATGCCTCCAGAGAGGGCGTTAAGTATGGATCAAAATGGTTAATAAAAACATACGCTTGTGTCATTTCTTTTCTTTCTTACATGAATACTTTTTTTCAGATACAAAAAATATAAATTTTCAGATGATCCTCCCGAGGTGCCTTACTCTTCATCACTGTCGATAAAGACCATTGGGGTTATCTTCCTTCTCAGTTTCATCGAAGTGAACTACTGCTTGAGAGATTCATTTTCCTCCGTGTACTTATCAAGGAGGTTCTTGGCGGCCTCTAAGCGATCAAGTGCAGCTCCGAATCGCTCTGAAAAGCCAAAACTTCCTAAATTCCTAAAGAACTCCCACTGTTACTTGAGGGCATAGTTTTACTCTTCCAGTCGATCGATCTTTTCATTTAGTACCCTCTGAGTTTGATAGGAAATGTTGAGCTCGCTCCTCAAGGCTTCCTTTCCATTCTTCTTTTCTTCCTGTCTGGCGAAAGCTTGAGTTAGTCTGACGTTATCTTCCCTCAGATGTTGATTCTTAAATTTTAGGGCCCGCTTGGTTACTCTTTACATCACAGTTGATCCCTCAATTTTCATTGTCAGTGAAAGAACCCTTGTACATTCACGTGCTTTTTCCATTTTATAATGGTAGGAAAGAGAAGACCAGTCGGAAATCGGAGAGAACTTCATTTAATTCAATGCCACTTGCCACTTCAGGCATTACGTCTTTCGAGGGGTGATGTGGTCGTGCAGACCATAGCATCAACTGCTTGTCTTGTCCAATCAAATCTCTTCCAAATTCGCTCATTTAATAGAACTTAACTGCTTTAATTGCTTCCTTAATGTACCTGTCAATTCACATACGACGCCAGCTGTGCTAATACACGGGATTTTTGACACGTGTTTCAATCCCAACGACTCACTGGTTCTGTAAATAGGGGGAATGAGTTTTCTATTATTTTTTCCCATTCCTTTTCGCTATCAATCTTTCTCAGAATATTCATAAACTTCCCTGCTTTCATGGGATTTTCCCATTATGTTTTCTTTCTCTTTCATGTTTGGTCGTTTCCATGTGTGCTTCTTAAGAAATGGTCTTGGATGTGATCTTCAACGCATGTTGGGTTGTTCCCGGTTTGCTTGGATCTTTTGGGTGTGATCTTCCACGCCTGTGAGGATCCTTCCAGGATATTTAGTTGATCGGGTCAACCTCTCATTTTGCTTCCTTTTGTTGGTCTCTTCATCCAATTACTCCAGTTGGGGAGTAATTGAGAGATCCGGTGGTGGGGGTGTTCCTGCTACGGTTGAGGTTCTAATTGTTTTGGTGTCTGGAGACTAATAGTGGGCGCCAAAGCATTGGGTGATCGGGCCAATCTTCCTAGGTTCTTTGAACTTGGTGTTTCAAGCAAAGCAAATCCTTCGGGAGAACGAGGTATGAACTCTTCTCATTTGGACTTGCCTCGGTTGGAGCTTGGAAGAATAAAATTGCACCTCTCTTCGATTTGGGGAGTGATGGTTGAACCTTCATCTTCTGCATCAGCCTCAGATGCTTCTTGGAAGAAGGAGATGGCTTCTTCCTTTCACGTTTAGAATTCTGTGGAATCCTAACCGATTAGAGGTTTAATCCTCGAGGGACTTTGCATCTTTGCCTAATGGATTAGAGCTTTAGTTTGTTCATGTCGAACGAATGAAAGTTTATGACATATATTCATCTAAGTATCATGTTTCGGCTAATTTTACATTACCTTTCTACTTTAAACATGATAAATTTTCAAATGTAGAACATTCCAAGCTCTCGGGACTGGGTTGTCGTGCTGGTCTTCAAGGCGGTAAGTCCTCGGCTTGACTTCCTTGATAATCCAATACAGACCTTCCTAATTCAGTCCTAATTTCCATACTCCTGATTCTTGCGTGTTTTGAAATACTTTCCTTAGAAGGAAGTCGTTTATTCTAAAACTTCACTGTTTTACTTTCTTGTCGAAATACTTGTTCAATTTCTTCTGATATTTTTCAAGGCGAATAAGTGCTTGTTCCTTTTTCCCTTTGGCGAGATCAAGTGCTTCTGTCATCATACGCTTATTCTCGTCGTCTGGAATCAAACTTCGGATAGTGGGGATTATCATTTCTATGGGAATGACTGCCTTCATTACGAAAGCCATGGCGAATGGGGTATGGCCTGTTGGAATTCTTGGGGTGGTTTGATAAGCCCATAAGACTCAAGACAGTTAATCTACCCATTTCTCTTTCGTTCATTCCAGCCTTTTTTTTAGAGAATTCATTATGGTTTTGTTTTGAGGATTCAGCCTGTCCATTTAGTTTATCTTAATAAGTCTGTGATATATGCTTCAAATGGAAAACTTATAATTATAGATCGGTTAAATTTACTGTTTTAACCATGTAATTACCACTTTATTTTTGTGTTCCTGCTGATTCTCCAATGAACATTATTTGTAATCAAACTAGGGATAAAGTACTTATGTGATCAATAGAATGAAGGGATGATTTACTAAACTAGCGGAATTTGATTTAGTAAACTAATTAACATTTAATTATGGATCTATTAATATCATGCAATTTGTGGAAAAACATGTAGATTCATGCTTTAAATTTCGAAAATTAAAATCAAAACTTACATTGAGTAATAAATGGAGAATCGGTTGGAGGTTTCTTTCTGACAATCAAATCCTCAAGCAACACCAGGATCTTCTACGCTATATCCCGATCGATCAAACGAAACCCGATTGTGGGATCGAACTTTAGAAGAAATTGGGAAGAAGAAAAATATTTTCTTCCCAATTTTGAATAGGGAAAATCGGCACTCAAGGGGGAAAGGAGGAAGAGAGAATTCGAATTTCTAAGGAATTTAATTGTCCGATTTATGAATGACCCAACCCTCCTATTTATAGAAAAATAGGAATCCTAATCCCATTAGGATTAATCTATAGAGATAAATACAAAAAGAAAAAAGATTATCTCTTTCCTTTATCTTGCAATTTCGAAAATGCCATAGATAAATAGGAGATTATTTTCTTTTCTTTATTTTATTTATCTTGGGTAAATAAATCTATATAATTATTATAGGATATAATTCAAATAATTATCTCCTACAAATTATCTATGAAGGCCAAAATAAATAATTAATAAATCAAATTTATTTTATTAATTATTTTGGGCCAATTTCAATTGGGTTCATTAATCCAATTGGGCTTGAAACTCTCTCTTAAATTAATAAGTCCAACTTAATTAATTTATTTATTAATTACCATTTAAATAAAATATTTTATTTAAACAATTAATAATATTAATATTTTCTCCCGACTAAATATTATCAAATTATATTTAATTATTAATTTCCATTTAAATAATTTTCATTATTTAAATAATTAATAATAAATATTTTAATTATTAATTTCCATTAAATAAACTCATTATTTAATTAATAATTTTATTGATAACATTTTATTATTAATTAATTAATTATTAATTATTAATTCCGTTCAAATAAAATTTATTATTTAAACAATTAATAATTGTTAATTAATTTCAAATTATTAATTACCATTTAAATATACTCAATATTTAAATAATTAATAATATCTAATTAATAATATTTCATTATTAATTTCATGTTTAAATAAACTCATTATTTAAACAATTAATAATGTTCATATTAATTGCCGTTTAAATATACTCAATATTTAAACAATTAATATTGCCTATTTTAAGTAATTCATTTTACTTAAAAATTTCCATTTCTTCTACTTGATTTCGCGACTATGATATTTGGGCTAGCATAGGGACCCGATGGACCTATAGATCATGGGCTTAATAATTAGTCAATTAAGTGATTAACTCATAATCAGTTAATTACTTATTATCTAACTATGAATAATTCCACTATAGATTCATGGTCGAACTCCCCTCACTATAGATGAGTTATGTCCATTTAGTTTATCTTTATTTATATCTCGTGATATAATCCTTCACGTGGAACCCTCATAATTACAAGCGGATAAATTTACCGTTTTGCCCCTGTAATTACCGATTTATCCTTGTGTTCCCATGATTCTCCAATGAACATTATCTTTAGTCGAACTAGAGATAATATACTTCGTGATCAATAGAAGTCGTGGCACCACTTGTTCATGTCTCGAATCGAGACATCAAGGGAGTTTCCTAAAGTTCCTAAAATGTTCGGGTATCGCACCGATACCGTTAATTTATAGGAAAGTTATGAATTCCATCTTGTGAAAATGAGTTCCCAGCTACTTATCTAATCATGTTCCCAAAACAAGTGTATTGAGCGTTCTTACAGACGCTTCTCAACCATGTGAATCAAAGAACATAACTCCATAAATAGGAGTCCACATTTCACTCAAGATTGAGATCTATCACGGTTGATAAACTTAGTTTGATATTCGATCATTTCTCGTAAACGGTACTAATGAGAAATTTGATCGAACATCGTGGTCCTGTCTTATACAATCAACATTGTATAACATTGTATATGATACTTCCATTTCATGTCTCCCACATGAATGATCAGGATTCGATCATTTGTCTATAAACAAAATGCGAAGCTATCAACAGTGTTACCAGGATAAGGTTCCCAAACGTTATCCGTTTACTGTAGACACGTTTAAGTTACTCATCTCGACTTTAATCCTCTCGTATGACTCACATACTAAGTCGTGCTTTCATAAGAGTAACTTAGGGTTTACTATTTGAATGTTTGATATTTATATATTTCCATATATTCCTAATATCATTAATTGAATCAATCTAGATAATATAAAGAACTTATGTTTATTTATTTAATTTATTCTTAATAAATTATTATTATTAAATAATTACAAGTTCTAGGACACCATTCCTAACATAGAAGTCGTGGCGCCACTTGTTCATGTCTTGAATCAATACATAAAGGGAGTTTCCTAAAGTTCCTCAAATGATTAGGTATTACTAATACCGTAATTTTTTAGAAAGTTATGAATTTCATCTTGTGTAAATGTGTTCCCAATAATTATCTTGTTATACTTCTAAAACGGGAGTGTTTTGAGCGTTCACATGGATCACTTTCATCTATGTGAATCAAATAACATAACTTCATGAATATGAGTTCACATTTCACTCAGGATTAGGATTTATCACTGTTTGATAAACTTAGTTTGATATTCGATCATTTCTCATAAACGGTATAACTAAGACATTGATAAAATATCTTGGTCCAGTTTTTTACAATTAGTATGTATATGATACTTCCATTTCATGTCATCCATATGAATGATTCGGATAAGATCATTTGTAATGTATACAAAATGAACAGTTATGAACAATATTAACAGGATAAGATTCCCAATCTATATATTTTAGACATTTTAAGTTACTCATCTTGACTTGAATCCTCATGTATCTTTCACATACTCAATCATGATTTCATGAAAGTAACTTTGAAGCTTTACTAATTGAATGTTTGATGGATACATATATTATATCGTCGATGAATTAATAATAAATTATATTTATTAAATAATTATAAGTTTTAGGACATCATTCCTAACAATCTCTCACTTATCCTTGATCTTTGGAGATTTGACATGTAGTTCCAGCCAAGCTAGATGACTATCAACTATTTAGCCATGTTAGTCATTTTAATATTTTATCAGTAACTTTTTCATCTTCTTAGTAGGTTCTTTATTTTTTCTGAAGCTAGTTTCACTTAGTGAAATAGATTTCATATTTTATCGACATAAAATAAAATCTATTAACTTTTGATTTTAAACTATCATAACGAGGTGCCTTTTACTTATTACTACTTTATTAATCATAAGGATTTAGAGTTTAGTTAGTAAGGTCTTATTTTACTATATTATACTCATTTTATGGTTAATTCACAAAGTTCATAAGTCTAATTCTTATATGGAATTCTAGCAAATCCATATTTGAATTTGATCGTGTGCATCTCATAAAATTCCACATTTTATCTATGTGCACTAACATACTATTACTAATTTTATTTTAGTCACATTAATTCTAGGATTCCCGAAATTCTTAAGCTCCAACTACAAAGTAATTCTTCATTACTTTTAAATGTTTAATTATTACAATTTTATATTTATTACCTTTATTATTTCAAAATTAATGTTTAAGTATAACTGACATTTTTTAATTTCGTTATTGAAAACTTGTGCCGGTTTTTATTTTACTTACTTTGTTTTGAACTTTTTTCATTGATTTTGAAGTGAGTTTTACTTGGACTTCTAAGTCCTTTTTGTTTGGTTAGTTTGTTCTATAACGCTTCGACTCAAATAAAGTTCTATAAGTAGTTTTAACTAACTTAAAATTTAAAAAACTACTTGTTTATTGTGAAATAAAATTATCGCAATGCTTTGTTCTTTATCTAAATTTTGTAAGATTGTAAAATAAATAGATAAAATCATCCACTAATCACACAAAAAAAATAGTATAATGCAAATAAGACCCTTGTTGTCTTGGTCAAATGCACGAACACCATCTATAGTTAAAAAATAGTAAATTACACCCACATAGTTCTAAAATTATGCCAAAATTATATTTTAAATCATATATTTAGTCAATATTACATTTTAAGTAACTCGAGGAATTTTTTATAATTTGAATGTAATATATATCAAACATATAAAATAAATGCACAAATTGACTCAAAAGAATGAACTTTAATAATATAAATTTATTCAAAATATTAATTGTTTACAAAAATTACATGTGGTAGGGCATCAATCCTAACAATCTCCCACATGCCCGAGAATAAATGAGACATATCTCATAATCCTAGTCCTTCTAAATGACTCTCAAACACATTAGTCATGAGAGTGTCAAAATAATCAATCCCATAGACATGAGCATACCCTTTAGCAACGAGGCGGGCTTTCAAACGAGCAATAGATCCATCAGGATTAACCTTAATAGCAAAGACCCATTTACAACCAATAGCTTTCTTACCAATGGGTAAATCCACCAAAGTCCAAGTTCTATTTTCTTCCAAGGCCCGCATTACCTCTATCATGACATTACATCACCCAGAATGAGAGAAGGCATCATAAACAGTCTTAGGTAAAGACATAGAATCAAGGGATGCAACAAAAGAACACAAAGACGGAGACAAATTGTTATAATATACCAAAGAAGTAACAAGAAACGTATATGTTCATTTCCCCTAGCGTAGGGCAATAGGGAGATTAACTTCTGTGACGGGATCTGACGATGAAGCTTCTTGAACTGTGGTCTATAGACATAAATCTGGTACAGTATAAGAACGACGGGTAAACACTTAAGGAAAGGGAGGCATGGGGTAGGGAAATTGGTAGAGGAGGAGAAACATAAGTCGGTACTTCTGATGGAGGAGGAACAACGGTAGTAGTGGGGTAAATTAACAAGTTATCATCCTCCTCTGGAGAAATATGAGACGGAAGGAGAGAATGATGTATTTTCTAGAAAAGTAACATCCGAAGAAACCAAATATTAAGAAATGTAGAAAAAGATCGATATCCCTTTTGAACCCTAGAATAGCCAAGGAAAATACATTTTAATGTTTTAGGATCAAGTATAGAAAGTTGAGTGTGAACATCCCGAACAAAACATGTGCAACCAAATATCCTAGGTCCTATAGGAAATAGAGGTTTATTGGGGAACAGAAAGTGATAAGAAATTTGACCATTAAGAACCGAGGAAGACATGAAGTTAATGAGAAAACATGCATTAGAAACAACATTTGCCCAAAAATGTTTAGGAACCGGTATTTTGAAAATTAAAGCTCGTGCGGTTTCCAACAAATGTCTATTTTTACGTTTGGCAATCCCGTTTTGAGACGGAGTATCTACACATTATCTTTGATGGAGAATGCCATGTGTGGTCATAAAATTTTGAAAAGTGGATGACATGTATTCTTTTGCATTATTACTTCGGAGAGTTTTTATTGAGATATTGAACTGGTTTCGAATTTTAGCACAAAAAGCAGAAAAATGAGAAAATACCTCTGAATCAGTTTTCCTAAAATATAGCCATGTCATTCGAGAATAATCATTGACAAAGGTAACAAAATACCGAAATCTGGTTATAGAAGCAATAGGACATGGACCAAAAACATCGGAATGAACTAACTCAAAAGGAGCACTTGCTCATTTATTGACTCGTGGACCATGACTGACACGATGGTGTTTAGTAAATTGGCACGACTCACAATCTAAAGAGGACAAATGCTGAAACTGATGGCACAATTTGTTAAAAACAGAAAGAGAAAGATGACTGAATTGATAATGAGTATCAAAAGGAGAAGATGACGATACTCCAGAACATGCAACAGAAAAATGAGGGTAAAAAATGTAGAGGTCGCCAGACTCATGTCCTTTACCAATAATCTGCTTCGTCGTAAACAATTACCGGGAAAGAATGAGACACAACAATTTAAAGAGCAAGTAATCTGACTGACAGACATCAAATTAAATGACAAATCAGAGAGGTTAAGAAAAGAAGACAAGGGTAATGAAGGAACAAGTTTAGCTTGACCAGATCCAATGACAGTGGAAGTGGATCCATCTGCTAAAGTAACATGAGATGGAGAAGTATGTGGTTCGAATGTACAATGTAATTTAGGATTATAACCTGTCATATGGTTAGTTGCACCAGAATCTAGGACCCATTTTGAGGAACAAGAAACAAGACATGATGTCGATTTACCTGACTGAGCGAGAGTAGTACCGGAGGCAGGCTGATGATTCACTCTTTCAGCCATCAAATTCGTAGAAACTTGTACTTGGCACAGAGCAACAAACAATGAACAAAAATAGTCCAACAAATGACTAAAGAGTTAGCCACAAATATATAGAAAACAAATGGTAAAGGAAGGCCACAAAACAAAAAACAAACAATAAGCAAAAAAAAACCTAGAAAAACATATCTGAAGCGAAATAGTGTCAAGAGCAAATATGGAGAGCAACAAAATCTCCCTTTTCTGTCAAAATGAAGCACTGTTTACACCTAAAACCATTCCAGAATGATCAAAAATCCAATTCCGAACAAAACCAAATGAACGGCACCGAGAGGAGGTGGCTCATGTGCCCCTCACACGTCGGCATGTGAGGAAGGTGGTGGAGACTGTGGCGGAGCGTAGAGCCAACGCACGGCGTTTTCCGATGAACGGCGACGGCAACTCGATGTTTTGGATGGCAGCGGTTCTTTCTACGAGGGTGGTGTCGACCAATGGTCACTTTTGATCGAGACCTGAACTCAAACCCTAACCCTCTTGAATAAGAATTCACTCTACCAACTCTCAAAATAAATCTAGGAACCTTTAGGCTCTGATACCATGTAAACTAAAGAGTTGAAGATAATGTAATTCATATCATTTACTAATCACATACACACACACACACACATATAGTCTAACCTAATGGGCTTAAAAGTAATGGGCCTCTAACTATGTAACTATACATTATAATAAACCTAATAATATGTCTAACAGGTAGTAAGCTTTCTCACAATAACTGATAAGAAATAAAGCCACGGTTGTATGAAAGAAAACAATCAATCTTTAGTTTGCTTGTTTTAGTTAATCTGATGATAAAATGATGACTACTATAGGAGTGAGTAAATGAGAGCAGAATAGTTTGACCCATTTTTAAAATTCTATTCAATTAAATCTATTAGGAATGAACGACAACAAGTGAGAAGGAATTGAGATAGACTATAATGCTAAGAACAACTATTTGGATGAGGATACCAAATGTTTCTCTAATTTGAAAAGAAAAAGGACAATTCTTCCTAATGTTTCTTCACAACCAGAAGCACATCAACCTGTGCAAATAGTTTCACATTATTTCCTAAATTCTGAAAAAATCAATCAACTTCCAGAGAATACACTTATTCTACTTCCAAAATCAAAATCAAACCAACGATGGAAGCGAATTGTCCCAATAAAATCATCAAAGGAAGAAGAAGAAAGCATCAAGAATCAAGAAAGAGGTGCAGATGTTATAGAGAAGCCAACTCAAAAATCTATTAAAAAATACGTAAACCAGTCCAAGAAACTGGGGAATGTAAGAGTGTAAAAAGATCTTCTAGGCCTAAGGAACCTAAGGCCACTCTTTCTGCTAAAGAGCCCTTCTTGGAAGCTTACAGACAGAAATCGCCAAATGACACATGGGATCCTCTTCTCTCTGAAATCCGCCTACCTCAACATGATCATGTTTTTGATACTTGGAGGGTTATAATCATATGTATGCTGCTTAACCGGACATATGGGACTCAAGTATTATCTTCCTCTTTCCTATTAGTTCATCTTCACATAGATTAATTACTAGTGGATAAACTTCATTACCATTTAACACTAAAATCAAATTTTTTTACGGTGATCACTCTTATCCTCTGAAGACATCAACAACTGTATTTTTGAAGGGATGATTTACTAAATTAGCGGAATTTATTTAGTAACACAAATTAACACTTAATTTAGGATCTATTAATATCATGCAATCTGTGATAAAACATGTAGATTCATGCTTAATTTCGAAAATTAAAACCCTTTTACTTACATTGAGTAATTAATGGAGAATCGGTTGGAGGTTTCTTTACAGCATCAAATTCTCAGCAACACCGGATCTTCTATGCTATATCCCGATCGAAAGCAAAACCGACTTGTGGGAATCGAACCGGAAGAACAAAAGAAGAAGAAATTTCTTCTAAATTTTTTACTAAGGAACATCGGCAATTGGGCAAAAACTTGAGAGAGAATTTTCACTTTTCTAATTAAAGTGAGAAGTATGTAAAATATGAATCTCAATGGTCATATTTATAGGAAAATATGATATCTAATCTAATTAGATAAAGCTTATCTCCAAATTATTAAAATAAATAGAAAATATAAATAAAATAAATATATATAATCTTTAGCTTCATCAGCCCATGTGCACGCCACTATCAACATGTGTATATATATATATATTTATATTTATTTATTCTTTATTTATTTAATAATTATATATTTAAATAATAGAAAAGATAATAATAAAAATTATATATATATGAAAATCAACCTTTGGCACGCCATACGTAAGCATGAATTGCATCAGGTCAGCGTACACATGTATACTTTTCATATATAATATTTTTATTATTTTCTTTTGTTTATTTAACAATTACATATTTAAAATTAGAAAAAATTCAAATAATAATTTCTAATTTAAAAATATTTAGCCAAAAACTATTATATTAATTACCATTGAATCTTATTCAATTAATTAATTATTTTAGGCCATAAACCAATTTGTTTCTTAAACAAATTGTATTTAATTCTCTCTAATATTTATTATTAAATTAAATAAACTCATTATTTAATTAATAATACAAATTATTATTTTTCATTTAAATAAACTCATTATTTAAATATTAATAATATGAACATTAATTCCTGTTTAAATAATTTATTTATTTAAACAATTAATTTTGCCATAAAATATTATAATTGATATGTTATATTAATTTCCATTTAAATAAACTATTTATTTAAACAATTAATATTGTATCAATATTAATTTTTATTGAAATAATCTCATTATTCAAATAATTAATATTTCCTACTTTTAAGTAAATACAATTACTTAAATTATTTGTTCTTCCTAAGTTAAATTAATAACTTAGTTTTGCTACAACGATATTTGGGCTAGCATAGGGACCGATGGACCTATAGATCATGGGCTTAATAATTAGTCAATTAAGTGATTAACTCATAATCGGTTAATTACTTATTATTTAACTATGAATAATTCCACTATAGATTCATAGCCTGAACTCCCCTCACTATAGATGAGTTATGTCCATTTAGTTTATCTTTATTTATATCTCGTGATATATCCTTCACGTGGAACCCTCATAATTACAAGCGGATAAATTTACCGTTTTGCCCCTGTAATTACCGCTTTATCCTTGTGTTCCCGCTGATTTTCCAATGAACTTTATCTTTAGTCGAACTAGAGATAAGATACTACGTGATCAATAGAAGTCGTGACGTCACTTGTTCATGTCTCGAATCGAGACATCAAGGAGTTTCCTAAAGTTCCTAAAATGTTTAGGTATCGCACTGATACCGTTAATTTATAGGAAAGTTATGAATTCCATCTCGTGAAAATGAGTTCCCAGCTACTTATCTATTCATGTTCCCAAAACAGGAGTGTATTGAGCGTTCTTACAGATCGCTCTCAACCATGTGAATCAAAGAACATAACTCCACAAATAGGAGTCCGCATTTCACTCAGGATTGAGATCTATCACGGTTGATAAACTTAGTTTGATATTCGATTATTTCTCATAAACGGTACTAAGGAGAAATTTGATCGAACATCGTGGTCCTGTCTTATACAATCAACATTGCATATGATACTTCCATTTCATGTCTCCCACATGAATGATCAGGATTCGATCATTTGTCTATAAACAAAATGCGAAGCTATCAACAGTGTTACCAGGATAAGGTTCCCAAACGTTATCCGTTTACTGTAGACACGTTTAAGTTACTCATCTCGACTTTAATCCTCTTGTATGACTCACATACTAAGTCGTGATTTCATAAGAGTAACGTAGGGTTTACTATTTGAATGTTTTGATATTTATATATTTCCATATATTCCTAATATCGTCAATTGAATCAATCTAGATTATATAAAGAACTTATGTTTATTTATTTAATTTATTCGAAATAAATTATTATAATTAAATAATTACAAGTTCTAGGACACCATTCCTAACAATTTTATTTGGTACTACATAATTTGTGATAGATTAATACTCATGTGGCACATTGGAATATAAGAGTCTCAAATTTCTTACTTTATAAAACAAAATAGAGAAAATTAAAATATTAATAACCTTTTTTCTACAATAAGATGTTAGTTATGTTCATGTCATGTGTTTCTTTCATTACAGAATCAACTGCTTCATTCTGTGTTATTGTTTACGTCAACTACTAAAACATATTTGCTCTTTCTATGCCTCAACATTGTATCAGCTGACATAATGTGCCAACATTTACATATTTCATCTCTATAATATCTCAAAACTACCATTACAAAATGGAATAATCAATAATTCGCATATGTTCTAAATTGATAAGCATGTAAGTTGGTGTTGCTCACCCGGTGACTTGTTTAATAGACAATATTAAGACACTCTTAACAATTAAATATATCTAAAGAGGAATGTAAATATTTTGGTCAAATTTCTTACCTTATTGCAGTGTTCCATCTCACTTTTTGGAAACATCAACTTGGAAACATAACAATGACAAATAATTAACGAATTGAGACTTGATGTTGCTCACTTCATTAAATTAGAAAAAATAATAAATCAAGACATTTGTAACAAATAAAGACATTTAAATAGAAATTTTAATATTTTGGTCATGAACTTAACTTGTTTACCTTACATAAATGTTAGATGGAAAGGTGGTGTTTTTGCCAATTCAAATTTCCCTTTAGGTTTCCTTCCAGGGTAATCATGGTATCTTAGAGATTTGATAGTGTCTACTTACACTGGCTGAAATTAATGAGAGAGAGCGTTGTAGATGTTAGGGAAAATGAGTTTTAAGCAATGTTTTGAAAATTTCTTAAGGCGTACGCCTCAAATCTTATGCACTTACGGCCCTTTAAGAGGCTTACAGCTCATCCACGTGAGGCATACACCTCTGGTACTTAAGCCTCGAGGATTAATAGGCATATGCCTCTATAAAATGTGTATTTTAAGAGTCGAATGGGTTGTGGATCCCTCTAAGCTGCATAAATTTCACCGATTGCTTTATCCTAATATTTTTATTATATTAAATCTCCAGCGTCACAATAAGACAAGCCCTAATTAGTTATACTAATAACTAAGTTTGACTCCACATGCTTTGAAAAAAAATAGTTTCTCCAAAACACTACAACTTTGAAAAGCATTCAGTGGGGACAGTGGCTAGAAAATAGTGCACAAGGCAAAGTATGAGGCCCTTTGTCTTTTTTCCATGGTCAATCACAATTTATCATTCGGTTTTGAGGTTTGACTATCTTATATAATAATAATTCATCACCTTTGTTTTTCTATAATTTTTTTTCCTTTCTTTTAAGTTTCATTGTTTCAGGTTTTTCAATATTATTTAACTCTCTCATATAATCTAACTACTCGTACTTTTTTTCTATAATGTTATCATGTTATTAATATAATATTTTTGCATTTTATAGTTTTTATCAACCCTTTTTTCATTTCAAATGAGGATTACGCCCCACACCGTCTTGAGGCTTACGCCTCGTTTCTTTTTGAGAGAATGGCTCGGGACATCCTTAAGGCTTTTAAAACATTGATTTTAAATGACACTTTAGTCTTTACTAAATTTTTTAAAAGAATGAGTTTGCTGCCTTAATTTTTGTTGCTCCCTTTGTTGTGTCAATTTGATAATTAGTAATTGGTGATTTCATTTCATTTTTCTGTTATCATACATTCTTTTAGTTCCTGAAAACATTTTAGGTTGACTCACTATGATTTGTCTTTTTCACAATTGCAGGCAACAGCTGTTATGCCGAAATTCTTTACTCTGTGTCCCAACGCAGAGGTTGTTGAAGACATTTCATGAGAACAGATAGAAAACATTATTAAATCTCTCGATCTACAAAGAATAAGGGCAAAAACAATTTATCGTTTTTCTGCGATGTACTTGACAGATACTTGGAGCCATGTCACGTAACTCCCTGGTGTTGGCAAGTAAGTTGGGCTTTCTAACCTTTTTGGGTTCTTTTTTCCCTCTTTTCAGTAAGAATCAATATATGTTTTATTTTGATAATGTATCAAAATTTAAATAAGGAACCATCCATCATTAAGATATGTTTCAAGAGTAGTGAAAGACAAACAAATTCTTAGGAAGTTAGAACACCTCAAAGGAGGTATTGAACCAAACTATATTAATATGAAAATAGAACAATTACAGGAGTAGTAAGCATTCGAGAGGCTTAGAACTCTCCCCTTCAATAGCCTAATGACTACTTTACTCAATATCTTGGATAACCCTTAACCTCTCCTATTCACTCTATTTATAACCCATACTTCTCTAACAAACTCTATCCAGTTCCTATTATTACTAATACACCCCTAACCCTTTTCTAACATCTGGCTTCTTCACATCACCTTTGTTTTTTTTCTTGTATTCCTATCATCATGTTTTTCTTTAACACAGCCTTCCTGATTAAGTTTTGAACAAATTAGTCCTCAGAAAATCCATATTATTCTCATCCTTGGGGAATATTTTTATTGCTATTCTCCTTTTCCTAGTGGAATTTTTAGATCTCTCTATTTTCTGTCCAACGCATCATGTGACTGTGACTAAACTTCTTTACTTTCCATTACTGAGCTTCTTAAAAATTGATGCACATGCAATATTTTGCACTAGATATTGGAACCAGGTTACACCAAAGGATCACATGCTAAATTAGTTTCTTCATAACATAAAAAAATGAGCTTTGAACCAAGTGTAGGTGGGTTTTTTCCATGAGAGTTGGTTAAATGATAAGTTATTTAGAAAATATTTGGTGGAGATGAAGTTTGATATGGATTTTTTATTACCTGGCCATTTAGAAGAGATCAGAAAGGATTGGGACAAATTTAGGATGCTTCGAAACGATTTCGAATTGAAGAATTTTCAGTTTTTTTTAGATCTCTTTGTAAGGCCCCGGGTTTTTAAAAGAGATTAATTGACTTTTTTTTTACATATTTTATGCTTGTGTGTTAAGTGTTAATTAATGTAGGATTTATTTTCAATTATTGATTTGGTTATTTGATGGATAACCAAAGTTAAAGGTTACCTAAGGGTGGAAAATTACTTAAAAGGAAGCTTTTAACCTTGGTTAGTTTAAGGGGAATGGTTAGTTAGCAAATAAAATAGGAGCAAGGGTTGATTGGCAAAATTTTAAGTGGAATGGCCTTGATTGTTAGGTGAAGAGGTGGAGGGACCATAATGCAAATAGAGACTTTTAGTTTCAGCCAACTTAAGTATAAATACTTAGAATTAAAATAAAATAAAATAAAGAAAAGAAAAATTCATTTCTTTTCTTCTTCCCCATCACCACCGTAAGAATTCAACTAGGAAGATTCAAGCAAGGATTAGTTGATTCGTGAAAGAAACATCAATCTAGGAAGATTCAAGCAAGGATTCATTGATTTTAATAGCTTCAAGGTAAGAATTCAACTCAAGAACTCAAGTTGTTTCTAGGTTTTTCCATGGAGTTTTTGGGTGGTTCTTGATTGATGTTGTAGACTACTTCTTGCTTGGGTTTCTTTCATTTTCAAATTCTGGAAATTTACTTTCAAATGATGTTTATAAGCCCTAGGATTTACTTTTTGAAAGTTCTTTAGAAATTGGAATCCATGGATGAACTCAAGCTTTAAAACTTCATTAATGGCAATTTTTCAAGCTTCTAGCTCTTCCAATTTTTGGCTTTTCTTGAATTTTTCTTAAAAACACCCAATTCTGGAATATTTGTGTGCCTAAATAGTTATTTTATATATGACAAATATCTTGGAAGAGCAAGCAAATGGTTTCTTGAAAATTCTTCATTTGGCCGAAAAATACCATCCTTAAATTAGCTAATTTTGGGGACTTTTTCGCTAAACCGGGTTCGAGGTTTTATTTACATGTTATGAGCTGAGTTATTATTATTATTATAAGTCTAAATGAGTTTGGAATGGTTTGTTGTAGGAGGAGGCCAAGCTTAAGCAAGATTTGGTTTATTTTGCAAAGGTGAGAACAAAACGGATTAAAGTGATGGTAAGGGTGTTTGAACGTGGGGTCTAGTGTGAGGGTGTGGAATGGTGTATAATGTTGAAAGAGGCTTATTTGGGAATACCTCTTGGTGTTTTAAAGTAAAGAAAAAGGAAGATGATAGAGGAACGTGAATCGTTGACCGAACTTATCATGTTGTTGGAAAAGTGGAATGAGTGGAGATACCCTTGATATATCCTTGCTTTTATTTCATCTTAGAGTTTGTTCTTGCATGTTTATGTGAGTTTATTTATGTTTCGAGTTGATGATCGAGTCATATACTAGATGTAATTTATTTTTCATATATGCTCGATGTGTTAAAGATTGATGTTTGATGAGTTATTTACATGTTTGAGATGATACAAGATGGTATTTGAAGAGTTGCTTTATATGCTCGTCTGTGTACTTGAAAGTGTGGGTTCATACTTATATGTGTTTCTCATGCTAAAGGTTAATATTCGATAAGGGTTATAATGAAAGCATGGCTATTTGCATCTCATTGCATTCATGCATTTCATGTGTTGTGTTTGATTATGATGAATTTCTATTATTTATATTATGGTGTAAGGATTTTATTTCTTAATTATTGTTACTGATCTCTATGAATTTCTACTTTGTTCTTTCTAATAGCCATTATGATGGATTTATATTATTTATATTATGGTGTAAGGATTTTATTTCTTAATTATTGTTATTGATCTCTATGAATTTCTACTTTATTCTTTCCATTTATTTAAGTTTTCACTACCATTGCAGCTGCAAACAATATATTTTAGTAGTGAAATTCTATAATTTCAAATTTTCAATTCTATTTTCTTTCATTTTATAATGAAGTTGTTTTTCATTTCTTTGAGATATTATATCAAATTGGGGGAGGGAAGACTTGAAGCTTTATTCTCATGTGAAAGGAGCAGGTTATATGTACCCATTTTTGTGCCAAAGAGAAATGAACGGTTGAAGAACAATTAAAATCAAATTGATAGTTTTATGTAGATAAGAATGATGAAGTTTGAAGAGATATGTGGTATAAAGGTAGTAAGTTTTCTCACAATAACTGATAAGAAATAAAGCCACGGTTGCATGAAAGAAAGCAATCAATCTTCAGTTTGCTTGTTTTAGTTAATCTAATGAGAAAATGATCACTACTGTGGGAGTGAAAAAAAAAAGAACAATTAAATCCATTTTTTTCATATTAAATTTCACCCAGTATTTATTAAAATTATATTCAATTAAATCTGTTAAGAATGAACAACAAGTGAGAAGGAATTGAGATAGACTATAATGCTAAGAACAACTATGATTCAAGAAGTGAGAGAATTGCTTTATTCATTAATGGAGTTTCCTAGGATACAATCAGTTTCAATCTACTTAAGCAATAGCCTTTTATACTAAAGCTTAAAGATTAGATAAAAACACTCAATTAGCCAATAACAACCACTTAAAGCCTAACTAACTTGCTGACTTGACTAACTGTCCAAGAAATGATGAAGAAGATAACTTACTCATCTCGCACGTTTGACATCAATTCAACAATTCTCCACCTTGATGACAAACCACGCACCTTCATCAATTTTACAAAGAAAACTCAACATACTTCTTTTGAAAATTGAGCTTAGTTACTAAATTAACCAACTCCAATTTGTAAGAAATACATAAACTTTGCAACCTTTTAAACCACAATCCCTCCTTAACTGTCTCAGTTATTGTACCTCTTGCTATTAAAGATTAAAGGTTGTTAATTAGTTACCTCTGGTGTAGATATAACCCCATAACTCATAGTTTTAGTAAAGAATGAGAAAACTTCTCTCTAAAACAAGAAACCTCTAGAGTTCACTTTGTTCTTTTATCTCACGGTTCTAATATTAATTCAAAGTTTTTTTTTCTCAAAACATTAAAAATCACCTACTGTGAAATCCTCTTTTTTTGTGTTATCTCAATCTAACTCTATTAAAATAAGTTTAAGATGGTTCTAATTTTATCTTTTGTTGTTTTTTATGATTCATTTACAAATTGATTCTCTATATTTATATTCAATTGATTAGTTGGGCAGTTAAATTCTCATTAACAAACTTAACATATTTCTTGTATTTGCTTCATTATTCTTTTATATATTTAGCATTCATATTCTTATCATTTTTTTCTCTTTAGCCCATGCACTATGAGTATCCCTCTCTTGATACTCAATAGGTAAACCGTCTTGTTGGATCTATATATGTTTTAAACTAAAACCATATATGTATACAATATTGACAAATTAAAAAAAAATCTGAGAACATCTAGTTGTTCCTGATTCTTATGATGAAGATGAGTTAAATCCTAAATCTGGTAAAAGAAATATTTTCTGATCCTCGTTGATAAGGACTCATGATAATGATTCAAAGAGAAAGAAGAATTTGGTCGAGGACCAAAAAAAATCAAGTGGATCGCCATATGATTATCATGAAGCTTTGAAGATGCATATGCCTTTGTTTCATGCATTTCTAGAAAAAAACGAGTTGGACATTCATTGTTAGGAGCCATCTAGCATTGAATCTCTACATAAAAACTTTGATCAAAATACAACTTGATTCTTGTAAGTTGCATTACAAAGAGACCGAATTAAATTTAAAGATCATCAATTTGAGAATTGACATTTTGAAAGACTGGGTAGATTCATACTATAAAAAAGTTTTGTTTTTGTTCCCTCTTGATTTCAAGTGTTTTACTATGTCATACTTTTTAAGTTAATTTACTTTAATAATTCTATTACCATAATATTTTATTAGATTAATTTATGTTACCAACTTTCCATCTCTACCTTTTTAAGAAACTTATCACGAAAGAAATTGTAGTCAAGTGCGTTCAAGAAAAGCCAGATTAGAAGCTTTATGAAGAGCCAGATTGATGTTGAGTCGAAATGGGAAGTAGCTTCACAACAACACCTCAAAAGATGATGTTCAACATCAAATGTGGCTGTTTCACCTTTGATACATACTGATTTAGACTTTGTGGACAAAAAACATTATCTCAGACTGGTTAACTTCTGAGTTTAAGGCTTCTCTCATTCTCATTTGGAGAACTTATTCAATGTTTATGCAGGACAGCCACATTAACTTACAACACTTGACGTTGGAAAACTCATAGGATAATATACTAAGTAAGTGGCCATACATGATTTGAGTACATGACCTCAAGGTTTGAAGGAAAATATCTTAGCCAATAGACCAAC
The DNA here is from genome assembly GCA_028015215.1 of Gynostemma pentaphyllum. Lineage (NCBI taxonomy): Eukaryota > Viridiplantae > Streptophyta > Magnoliopsida > Cucurbitales > Cucurbitaceae > Gynostemma > Gynostemma pentaphyllum. The sequence continues at coordinate 30,956,585 of CM051346.1, forward strand.
CCAATCAAGAATAATATATCATTACATAATAATATATCAAAAGGCTGGAGATAATTGAAATCAAGTTTCAAATGCAATAAGTAACAAACGTTTTCACTTAAACATTTTAAATTGCTATAGTACAGTCTACTCTTGACGTAAAAATCACTCATTTACAAAAAAAATAATATATCCACCAATCCATCAAATAACATTATGTTTATTAGATAATAAAAATAATGAACATGATTTAAATAATCAAATCAAAGATTATTGTTCAGAGAAAACAAAAAAAAATATAATTATCACCTTAGAGTCACTAAATAGTGCAGTGTGAACTCTTTGAAAGTAATGATACTTGAGCTTCTCCATCTTCCAATTCAATTTTGTCTAATTGTATTCTAATGTACTTTTAGAAATTTCCATTTCTACAAATTTGTTTTTCAAGTTTCCAACTCTTTGAACATCCAACAAAGCTATGTCCACTCCTTCGTCGAGAAGGAAGTCGGAAAATTCTCATAAAATTTAAATTTTAGATACATCATATAATTCGGCTTCTTCAGCAAGAGCAGAAGCAGGAACAACTTGTGGTTTTGGTTTATTGATTTCATTTTCATCAATAACAACATTATTAATATTGTTGGAATCATCCTTGTGATCAATATTATTAGATCCCCAAATTTTGGTTGATAATTCATATAGCTTTTGAATGTGAGGATCAGATTGGAAGGTTGGCATTGCCATACACATCTTTTTTAAATGACTAATTTTATTAGAAATTTGATGTCTGGTAGCAGAAGAATGGATGAGATGAGGGTTAATAAAATTGAAGAATCCACTAGCAGTAGTAATAGTATTGTTATACTGATATTCATAATAACCATTTAACAAAGTAAGCTCATCTTCCTCACTCCATAACTTTTGAAATTTCCTACTCTCATTCTTAATAATCTCTACATCCATGCTCTCCATACCACCCTGTTGATACTGAAATTTAAATCTAAGGATTGAAAAACTGTGTGTGTTATAATAAGATATTAACAAAACAAATGAAAATGGAATAAAAAGGATGATTGCTTGAATGAGAGAGTTGGGAACAGATTATATATAATACAAAAAAAAAAATTAAAAAGATATTAGAACGATTTCAATAGGGAAATGTTAATCAATTGTGTAATATTTTCCTTTTGAGATAATATTATTATTTATTGAAAAACAAATATGACCAAAATTTCCTTTTTATATTATTAGTTATTTTAGGAATCTTAATTTGATTTAATTTTTTATTTTTGAAAGAAGCAATCGTGAAATGGAAGGTTTTCAACAATTTTTGTTGCCTCATTTTTTTTTATTTTTTACTTAGTTCAGTTTCAGAGAGAATTAAAGTTTTATGGAATGAATGTTTTGTTGCCCAATTACCATTCTCAATATTAAGTCATAATTGAGCTTAATTCGATTCTTATTGTCATTTGTATGAATTTTAAATAATCATAAGATGTTGTCTCATCTCAATATTAAGCAATTCAACAATAGCATAATGATTTTGGATGAATTTTAATTAATCTTGGTTTTTTTTCATTCCTTACTAAAAAGAAATCAAGCCAACACATTATTTACCCTATGACTACATGGTTCCGACCTTCACTTTTTAATTTGATGCAACATAAATGGATGTATGGATTGGATGAAATGAATTTATTTTTATATTTTATCGAATACAAATGATTTGGAAAAAAAATATATTTTCAATTAAAACCATAACATTTTTTTCAACATACCCAAATTGAACCAGATCTTAATCGAATCAGGTTAGTTTTGTATATAAATGGGGCAGATTTGAGGGAGTGAAAAGTTTTGAACTTAAACGGGGCTGGGTGTAATTTTTGCACCCCCACCCCGTTTACACCCTTAGTTGAATGTAGAAATTTTTTTATCGTAACCATAGATGCCACTTTGTAAATATCATCGTACTTTATTCTATAATAGTTTTAACCCGTTAGAATCACGTAAAATGATCATTAAAAGTAATTTGACCTAAATAAGTACACATTACGATTACTCATTTTAAATGCACTGCTTTATCTAAAAGTAAAAGCAAAACAGATAATACTTTGATTTATCTTGTCCCCACATTGAGCTCTCACGTTTTCGACCCCTAAATGGTCGGGTATAATTATATTTCAATGGTTCAAAATTTTTTTATAGAGATATTAAAAATAATAAATTGCAGTTATAAAAAATATATAATAGTAAATTGCATATCCACAAAAAAATTTCAAGCAAGCATCCTCGTTCAAGATGAGTGATTAGAAAATAAATTACATATCCACTCTTATTATTGCAGGTTTGTTCGGGCCTGGATGCTTACAAAATTTATCCAACTGCTCAGCCTATGGATGGGCGATTTTCACCTTCTACAGTTCAATTATTTATTGAACTATAAATATGCTATTTGACTAATTTCTAATAAGTTCTAAAATTTTAATAATTAGCATGCATGTTTATGTTATTCGAGACAAATTCTATAAGTTAATTGAAATAAGATTAAAATGTGAACCTAGAAATTTTTCTATTAGTTATATGTGACGACCCATTCCCGGTAAGTAATATTTAAATAAATAATTTATTTATTTAAATATGTGGGATTGTTTTATTATGTTTGAAGAGGAAGTGGTGTTTATAATTTTAATTCTTTTTAAAGGAATTAAATAAAGGAGATTGCTTTTAAAAAAAAATAATAAATAAAGAAAAGGGGTGAAGTGGCGGGGAGGAAGAGAAAAGAAAAAAAAAAGCCATCTATTTTCATCTGAGGAACGTGAAAGGCAGAGAAGGGAGGAAAAAAGGGTAGGTTTCAATTCTTCCTCATCTTTTCTTCTTGATCCAATGTGAAATTGTTGATCAATTTGATTCTTCTCATTCTTGTTAGGTTTGGTTCTTGGTGATTGTCTTTTTGAAGGAGATTGATCAAGATTGGGAGATACCTCTTCAAGTTAGGGTTCAAAGGTATTATTTCTCTTGACTTTAAATTTTGAATCTCCAGTTTCCAAGAGAAATTCCTTGATAAACTTGATGAAAACCCAAAGCCAATCTCTAAATTTCATCTATTCTCCAATCCTCTTCAAACCCTATAAACCCTAACTTATGAATTTCTTGGAAAACCCTTCTTCCCAATTCTAGATCTTAAAAGAACCGTTACCGGAACCAAAAAGGGACCACCGCCACCGCAGCTGCCGCCCCCAGAGAGGTAGTAGCCGCCGGGGGCTACTGCTGGCCGACGGCAAGGGCAGCCCTTTGGGGCTGCTCTTGTCTGTCATTTGTGCCGTCTCGCATCTCTGTTTAGACCTTTTTTTGGTAGTTTATGTTTAGGTAATTTTAGCAAGGGTTTTGATTTTTGTTGGGTAACTTTTCAGGTGCTTGAAACCTTTGGAAAAGGAAGACCAACTTGTGATTTAATTATTTTAGCTTTAAAGGTGAGAATTTAGTTAATCTTTAATCAATGGCATGTTTAATTTTCTGTTTCTTTATAAGTAAGACTATTTCTGATATGAATTATGTAGCCATGCATTTCAGGAATTCAAGCTTAAAGAGTACATGCATTGATGACAACTCAAGTTGCATTTAATGCACTCAAGATGCATTTATGACGACTCAAGCTTCATTCAAGCCAACTAAAGCTTCATGCAAGGGAACTCAAAGATACTTCATGACAAGCATTAATGAACATTTAAAAGCTTCATTTAGAGTTCAAATATCAGTTTTAAATGTTTTAGTTGCATTGTAGGTTACGAATTAAATGGTGGCAGAATGTAACTTAAGTTTTTGCTTTAAATTCGTAGGTTACATGCTAGGGACTTGATTGGGCTGATATGGGATCATTATGGACGAATTTATCATGTATTTTAAGCCTATAAATAGGCCTTGTATCAGCCATTGCAAATGAGACTTGTAAGACTTGACAGATTCAAAAGATTGAATGAAATGTAGCATTTTTATGCACATTGAGAGCATTGCGCCTCACCCTTTGTAATCTTGCTTTAGATTACATGTTTAGAAACATTCAAGAGGGGAGTGATCAACCAACTTGTGGAGTGTTTCGAGTCATGAGATGATGGAACGTAAAAGTTTGTCCGTTTCATGATTTTTAGATCACATAGGGCAATCTGTTTCTAGCCTTTCCTTATGGTTGAAATCGAATAGTTAGGGAGGGTTTGAATTCATGCTTCAAGGGTTCATGCTAAGTATAATAGCATAGGGTGTTTGAACTTGACATTTGAGTTTGCCTTATCAGTTTCTGAGTTGTGTGATTGGAGTAATATTTTGGTGTGATGTATTAAGCATGATTTGATTAAACATATGAATTTTTGAATTGGAATTAAGGAAATTAAGAATTAAATGGCATGCATGCTTTTGGATGTTATAAATTGACATTACTATTGGATTATCTAGTTGTTTGAATTTAAGTGATGATTATAAGATTTCTAGCCTCTTTTTGGATGTTTTAAGGCTTAGAAAAGCTGCTGGAATTTGATGTAATTGTAGTAGGATCATTAGAGCCTTAAGTGGAGATTAGTCTAGTCAAACACCTTTTCTTGGGAGTTTAGGTGGGGGATTATTTTTGGATGAATCCTAAGTGAGTCTGGATGACTTAGGGCCTGTTCTTAAGTCCTTTGAGCTGCTGGAAAAATTTATAAAATTCCCTCATCGGTTGACGCCGAAAAAGAAGCAAAACTGCACTAGTTAAGCTAGTTTGGATTTTTAGAGTGGGTTTTCTTTGGGGAACCTTCCCGTGAGTTGTGGATCTATTATTTAGTGTTTTTAAACCAAAATAACGCTGAAATCTTGGTTAATTTCCAGAAATTAGAATTTTTAAGAATTAGCCTGTTTGAGGTCAGTTTTAGGTGGAATTGGATTTTCTAAACTATAAACTGGACCTAAATTTTGTCACGCATTCTAGTAGTGATGCATTTATATAAATCAGATTATTTCGATTCCTTAGATAATGTGGTTGTAGGTTCGCATTAAGTAGGGCCATACTTAATGAAGAATAAACCGTTAAGGGGTGAATTAGAGTTGTGCACAACTTAATTACACTTAGCGGGGTAGGTTCATTCCATTTGATAAATGGGAGAGAATAAACTTGTAGGTTCGCTTGTGAGTCTTGCAAACTCATAAGAAGAATAACTCAAAAGTTGAATCGTGGTGACACGGGTTCAATACTTTGAGTGTACGGCTCATTTTAATTGCGAATAAAATGGAGCTAAGGCATTGGGTAAAAAGTATATAAGAATGGGATTTTCTCTAGAGTTGAGATTATGCCTTGGAAGTTGAGAGTGATTGGAAGTTGTGAGGTTGATTACAGACTTAAGGAATTTAGAAAGTTTCTCATGGCGTTGCTCTTAAATTAACTTTATTCTCATTGGGCGTAGCCTCATGATGCTACGATGTTTTTTTTTAGGTAATAAAAAGAAGAAAACTGGCAAATGATGGGGTCGTGGATGGTGACTGGTTGGGCTTGGGTTTACAAGCTGGCTATTTTATTTCGTTCTTGTTAGTGGATTATTGGGATTTTATTTTTATTTGTTATGTTGATTTTCATGTTTAGTTTATTCCAAAACTTTGAATAATTGATTTGAACTGTTTTGTTTTAAAATGAGCTCAAATAAACCATATTGATGGATTTTGGATTTATGGAAATTTTTCTGTGAACGGAATAAAGTTTTGTTTAGTTAGACTCTAAATGAAAAGTATTGAATTTTTAGTTGTTGTAAATTAAGTTTCCGCTGCATATAGTCAATTTCCATGTTTTGGGAATTTGGGTTGTGACATTATACTTGTAAAAGTGTGATGAAGAAATGAACTAATTAAAGACTGTGAAACAATTGTAATTTCAGTTTCAACTAAAATAAAATATTAATAGTAATTAAATTTCATGATTATAATAGGATAACACTCTAAAAAAATAAAAAAGGATGAATGAGAATAATTTAATATAATTATTCAAGGTGAGGTTGAATGGATAATATTGTACTTTAGTTCCTCAACTTGTAGTTTCAGCATTGCCTTGTTTAAATTGTACTTATTGTGAAAACATGTCAATTCCTCGAACTCTTTCATGATCGATTCTCTAAAAGAAGGCTTCAACGAATCTAATTGAAGCCCTAAATCTTCCATATGTGTTTCTAAAACTTGATCTTGATCCCGAACTCGTCTTCTTCTTCTTTTTCACCCCTGAAGTTGAGGCTCCTCTTTTATCCATCTTAACAAATAACAATGACATTTCAATATTATTAAGCTTACTAATTAAAGAAATTATATTTTGATCAATAATTATTTTTTGGCATTTTAAGTATTTTTTTTCAGTTTACTCTTTAGAGTTTTAAAGTTCATTTTAAACATTCAACTTTCCATAATCAAAGGCAATTTGAAATTTTATAAATTTTAGAGCATCAAAAGCATGGAATGACATGTTTTATTATTTAGTGGAAATTCATAAGTAACTTATGAAAAACATGTTTTGAAATGGAAGGAAAACGTAAGGAAAATTTCATTGGGTAGCAGAATTTTTAGCAATATTTATAAATATAGCAGTTTTAAAAAGTATTTGCAAATATAGCAGATTTTTAAAAACCCTCATTCATGTTATCAGAGATATCAGTGATAATTTATAAAATAATCAGTGGTAATCAGTGATTACTGCACAAAATGTCAGGATATCAATAATCAGTGATTACTAATCACTGATTACTAGTGGCAATTTTGTAATTTTTTAGATGTGAATTAATTTTTTCTGCTATTTTTGCAAATATGTTTTTTTCCTGCTATTTTTACAAATATTGAACCTATTTTTTCTATTTTCGCAAGAGCCCCAAAACGTAAACAATAAAAACATTTAAAATATTAAAAGTGAAAATAGCGAGGAAAATAAACAATAATTAAAGAAATAAATAAGAATGAAATAATTGAAGAGAGAAAGGACAAAAGAAACTTACCGAGTACAGTCTTAACGGTGGCACAATGGTAATATTCGTGCGGATGGAAGGAGAAGGTAAACATAAACTTTTTATCAATAGAAATGTAAATTAAATGTTTGTGAAATAATACTATTTGAATTTCTATATTCAGGAAAAGGTACGTGATTGATCCCATATGAGAGATTTTGTTTTTGAAAATAGAAATTAAATCCCATATCAAAAATTGTTATAAGAAGAAAAAACAGACCATTTCCCCCCACATTTCCTTTATTTTTCTTTCTCTTTCTCTTTTCATTTTTTATTTCCAATCCTGAGCCTTGCCCATTTTCCGACAAAAGTTTAGTTTCTAATCCCAAGCTTATTTGTGTTTTTAATATTGCATAAAATTGTATGTTTAGGATTTAGATTTAAAAAAAATTAGTTAGAAATTTTATGTTTATGATTTCAATTGTATATTTAGATTTGAATTAGTATATGATTTCGTTAAATTAGTTTAATTTTGTTGAATTAATTAGTTTAATTATGTTAACTTAGTTAAATAGTTTTCATTTATGGTTAATATTTAATACTAATAATAATAATTACTATTTTTAATAATAATAAAAAAAACTTTTATTAATTATAATATATAATAATAGTAATAAATCTTTAAAAAAAAATAAAAATAAATTTGCTACAAAACTCGTCACAATTCTTTTGACGGGCGTCTGCAAAATACATGTGTTGTATTTGCGAAGAAATCATCACAAATTTGGGATGAAAGAGATCATAAATTTTGCGACGATGTCATCACAAATATCAATCGTTGACTTAATTTACGACAGAATATGTCTTGTCACTAATTAGTGACGCAAATCATCTAAAATTTTCATTACGATGAGCTTTTTAACAACAACGCTTAATGTCACAATTATCAATGCAAAATAGCCTTTTGGGATGACTTTCGTTGCAAATCGACAATTTTTTTGTAGTGAGCAAGACAAGACAAATTGTGGATGAGGAAGCACTTGAGGAAGAAAAGAACAAATGTATGGATAAGAACTGGGTACATGTATTTCCGTGAGAAAAAGAAAAATGTTTACTTATAATAAACGTTAAATAATAATGAATAAAATTTCAATAAGAGAATATGTTAATAATCTGACTATTGAATGCATTCTTGACCTTACAAACAAATGGATTTGCAGATACCATTGTCTAGACGGGGTACTTTAAGAAGGAAAAGGAACATAAACAGAGAACCTGGAAGGAGATGAAGGAGATATTTTGGAGAAAATAGAAAATTGTTGTATTTTAAAAAATGTTTACTTAAAATAAACATTTTATAATGGAAGTGAAATAGGTTATAATAACTCATTTTTTTAAAAAGCATGCTTCATCATTGAGAAAGGACAAAACAATAGTAATTAAAAGAAAATTGACGTAGAACTATTCTGAAAACAAAAAACAAGGAAAACAAAAAAGAGAAACTAAAATTGCAGAAATTGAATTTGAATGAAAAATAAATCAAGGAACGAATAAAAAAAGATCTAAAATAATAAGTTTTTAAACAATGGAAAAATAAGAAAATGATAAATCAAATCCCGAAAATTAAGGAACAAAAAAAAAAAGCAGAAACAGAAAAGAAAATAAAATGGAAAAGGGGCAACAAGGTAAACGATGAAAACGTAATCCACCAGCATCTCCACCATAAATGGTGTTTTATGGTATAATTGAAATAAAAGTTGCACAACCGTTAAAAATGAAATTAGGTAAATTAAATAGGTTATTTGTGTAATTAATTCTTTTACATTTCTATTATCTCTCGATTTAGGGATATATTGGTAGATAGCCCCACCAATTGAAGAAATAAAGGTTTAGGGCCCATTCTAAAAAAATAAAACAAAATAGCCTATTTGATATGTAAAATACCCAAACCACCCTTACTAAACCTTAATTAAGGAGGAAAGAAGAAAGAGAATTAAGATTTTAAAAAATGCTTAAATCCAGGAAACATTAAATATTGAAAAATCAAAAAGAAAATAAGAGAGAAAATCAAAAATTTTAAAAAGTCAAAACTAAACAAAAAAATCTAACTTTTCAAAATGAATAACTTTTTCCAGTGAATCTTCTAAAAATTCTTTCGAATTATATATTAAAATACTGTACGCACATCCTATTATGAATGTACGGCAATAGAAGACAATGTATCGTACGTAATATAATATATTTATGTACAATAAGAAGATGTAATAAAGTAATATAATATATTGTACATCGAAAAGAGGTAAGACATAGTTGGATGAATAGAAAAGATAGAAATATACCGTATAAGCTGTGATGTTGTACTATATCAAACCGGCAACACTACTCGTACCTAAATGATTGTATTGTACAAAGTAATGTATTGTACCAACTAATTTCTTCCCAAATCCACTATTCAAATCGCTTAAACTCTATATTGTACAAATTATTAAATTGTATTGTACACGAACAATCATCTCCATGAAATCTAAACCAGATATAGACAGGAAAAGCACATCTGATTCACCAAGCATCTCCATTTCCACAACCACAAAATTCAACCCCATAATTTTCCACCACTTTGGATAAAAGGGTTTTCGTAAAAGGGTTCTTCAGGAAATTCACAAACTCCATAATTTCTTACTTTGCCTCATCACATCAGGCATGTAACGACCCGATTTTCCGTTAAATTCTTTAAATTCAAATGCACAGCGGAAGACTTAATTTTTAAAGAAAAACGGCATGGGTTCGTTTAAAAGTCGAATAACCAAAACCTGTTTTACAACCCAAAGTCCAGAGAAAGCTATAAATCGGGAATGCACATTCCAAAGTAAAGTTTAATCATAAAAACATCAAAATACTTTACACATACACCCTTCACGGGCTCAAAATGACACAAGTACGTAAAAAGTATATGATTTACAAGCTTTACTACTAATGCTTCAAAAGTGTTTAATATTGTCCTTACACCACCTCGGCCAGTCAAGCGACACCATTTCCTCTACCTTGCTTCTTAGGATGGGGTTCACCTGAAAATATTGTGGTGTAGCACCATTAGCAAACAATGCTAGTGAGAGTAAAATGAAAGCAAGTAATCCTATGAACTAAATCTCATACCAGAAATCGTGTCCAAAGGCCTAAATGTTCATTTCTACCAATAACCACATTCCAATTTCCATGTAAACATAAGATAGTATCATACTACCCGTATTCGTCATTCAAAACCATGAGATGGAAATAAAGACTTAAAGTAAAATTAACATTCACAACTAAGTCTCACTACACGTTTCTAAAGAATAGGTAAAAATAACATTAACTATCTTTATTACCAATCAAGTTTCATCGTATCGTGCTATTGTATGGATCGAAATCAACATACCACGATGCGGTCATACCATGTCACAACCATCGCACCATGATACGTATGGATCCGAATCAACATACTATCATGTGCCGTATCATAGATCATAATACCATGGTACGTGCGGATCCGAATCCACGTACTACCATGTACCATATCACAACCATCGCATCGGGTATACCATATGGATAAATATCGCATACTAAGCCCGTGCGGTATTACCATATCACAACCATCGTCATCGGTATACCATATGGATAAATATCGCATACTAAGCCCGCCAGGTATTACCATATCACAACCATCGTACCAGGTATATCATATGGATAAATATCGCATACTAAGCCCGATGCGGTATTACAATATCACAACCATCGTCACGGGTATACCATATGGATAAATATCGCATACTAAGCCCGTGCGGTATTACCATATCACAACCATCGTGCGGGTATACCATATGGATAAATATCGCATACTAAGCCCGCATGCGGTATTACCATATCACAACCATCGCATATCAGGAGTTTCACCATATCGGATATCAGGAATTTCACCATAGGTATCAGGAATTTCACCATAGGTATCAGGAATTTCACCATAGGTATCAGGAATTTCACCATATAGGTATCAGGAATTTCACCATAGGTATCAGGAATTTCACCATATCGCAACATGATATGTATGGATCGAAATCGACATACTATCATGTGCTAGTTACAAACCAAAGTACCAACATCACACCATGACTACGTATGGATCGAAATCAACATACTATCATGTGCTAGTTACTAAGTGCTCAAAGTTCCCACAAATTCATCACACCATGATACGTATGGATCGAATCAACATACTATCATGTGTGAATCATTGTGCCCTAGGTCTCCAATAAGTTAGCTAAACTCCGAAGAAGTCTACTAAGTTAAATAGAAACCTAACTAACTAGAATACACGAGTTAACACTCAAGTGCATCTTCTAATTACTTTACTTCCAAAGTCATCCAAATGACTTCAAATCCATCAAAGTAACTTCTAAATCAACCGAAGTAACTTCCAAATCAACCGAAGTAACTTCCAAATCAACTTTCATCTAACATCTCCAAATCACATTACCATACTTCCAAACCTCTCCGATGATCTCTAATCATCGAACTAACCATAAATCCAACTTTCTCCACACACACTTCCGAATTAAAGTTTCCACCCAAAACTCAATTCTAAGAAGTTAACCCCCTCTTAACATTGATAAACAATTACATAATGAAACTAAATTCATAAAACCACTAACTTTCACATTAAACTCACCTTAGCCAAAAAAACTCCAAATCACCACTTTTCACGAAACAACAATCAAGCAATCGCACCTACAATTCACCAATTGCACAACATATTACAACTCATAACTAATATGCGAACAAGTGTGCAATTTCGGGTGAATAGTGTTTTCGGATGAATAGTGTTTTCGGGTGAATAGTGTTTTCGGGTGAATAGTGTTTTTCGAAAATCCGGGTTCAAAATCGTCAATTTCCATGATAGAAATTCATGATTTCAACTTCAAAACTCATTTATAATCAAAAACGAACAAAACCATATAAAAAGTTTTGAAAACTTACTTTTTGGGACTTCCCTTAGAGAACGGGAAACTTCGAAAAGGTAGGTTGGATAGGTAGCCCTCGTCCCTACCAATCCAACGCAACCAAAAACACTGACGATCCGCCGAGAAACGAATGAGAAACGAAGAAAAGAAATTCTCATCCATGGCTTGAAGTTGCTCACGGCAATGGCAAGGAAAAATGACAAGTTTTGGTCAATTTTGTGACTTTTAAAGATGATGGAATAGTGAATTTAGATATTTTGGTAGTTTGGAAATTACGGTTTTGCCCTTTTTGACCTTTTGCTTATAAAACGAAAACCGACGGTCTTAAATAAATCTAAAGGTGTCTAATAATTATTAATTGGCCCGTTAATAATTATTAGAGTCACCGAAACGAATTAAAACGATAAAAAGGATTTTCGGACGGAAATAACTAATAAAACTGAAATTACTAATTTTAACTAATTTTAAAAGCTTTAAATAAATAAAAATAATAAATTAATAAAATAAAATAAAAAAAAAATTTACCTCTAAAAGTAACGGGACGTTACAAGGCAACATCTTCGAAGTACATCTGAAGAAGAACGAAAAAAGGTTGAAATCATTTGTCACATTCTTCTTGAATCGTTGATGGGTGAGAACGATAGTCTGAAAGGCTAAAGGCGGTGGTGGACAATGATCTTATATGAAAAAGGCGGTGGGTGGTGGTCTAATGGGTTGAAGCGGCGGCGGCGGCTAGCTAGAAGGGGAAGAAGAAGAAGATGGATGCAAGTTAGGGTTTTGAATTTTTTTTGATTTAATATCCTACTATAAACGTATTCTTCAAATCTAAAAAAAAAAAGTCAAAATGAAATCAAAATAAAGAGATAACAAAAAAAATTTAAAACAGTATGAATGAGATATGGAGAGAGAGGATAGCGTGAGAGGGAGAGAGAATGTGGGATATAAAAAAGGAAAAAAAATAGTAATATATAAAGGGCAAATCAGGTATATTAAAAAAATGATACTAAAAATAGGCTAAAAAGTCTTAAAAAAAGTGATGGGCTAAAAAAACATAGTATATAGCCAAAATAGGCTATATACTGGATTATCCCCTCAATTTATCTGTTCATATTTGGGGCATTCTTTGGTATCAAACTTAATAATTTTGTAGACACCTATTTTCATCTGATGTTATTTAAAATTAATTTTTGTTGTGAAAAAAAATTAAGAGAAAAGAAAGTTGATTTTTATTTATTTAAAAATTAGTAACTAGATTATTAGGGTAAATATAATTGTAATTTTTGTTCTAATATTTTTTTAGCTAGAATAAAAATAAATAAAAAAATAATAGTGTGTCAAATTTGGTAAATATTGATTTGAATTGAATTTAAAAAAAGTTTTGGGAAAGATGAGTAGGAGATTACTATTGTGAGTTGTAAAATAAAAGTAGATTTTTTTAATAATGATTTTATTATTTAATTTGCCACTTAGGTAATAAAATGACCCTCATAAGACAGTCACGTCACGATGAGCTCTCCATTCCTCTTGCTGATATATTTATTATTTTCACTGTGTAACCCCTTCTCTCATGGCCATAACCCAGCAAACCCCATAATTCCTTCTCTCTCCAATACTCATATACAAGCTCATAGAATTCATGATCATTCATGTCCAAAGTCTAACAGACAAAACCCTTTCATCAGGTTTGACGTTATAGGCATTTGAAGTTGTTGTACATTGAATTTTCAAACTTTTGTTTCAATTCAAATCTTTTGGTAAGAGATATCTTTGTTGAAACAATTTCATTTTTATTATATTTGTGAGCCTCTTTTTAATTTCAATGTGGTGGCATAAAACATGGTTTAGATTTTACCCATTTGTGATTTATGAAGACATTTGATTAAGATAAGGATTTTTGAGTAAAACCCCTAACACTATTTTTCTATTCTCCTCTCACCAATCATTTTAGAAAGAAAGAAAAAAAATGATTTTTTTCATTTTTTTTACCATATCCGAAGCCCTAGAGTGTTGCACTATAAGTCAAGTTTTCGCAGCCGATTTAGTGTTGAGAGTATTATATTCCCTTCCCCTTTGTTGTTTTTAATTATTCAATATGTATGATATATACCTCTTTTTTTTGTTATTTTACATTTCCATTATCTCTCGATTTATTTGTTCATATTTGGGGCATTCTCTAATACCAAACTTAATAACTTGATATGAATTTCTACTTTTTAAATATTTTCCTACTACTCAAAGTTGACATAGAACTTATAATTATCTCGATTTATTTGTTTATATTTGGGGCATTATCTAATATAGTCATTTAGCACATATTTAGGATCAGATAACTTTTGAAAATGTTTAAAACTTATAATTAATATATATATTCATAGAATTTAATCAATTAATCCCATGGTTGATTTTGTTTTGTTTGGTATAGATCTTTCATCATCTGTGGACATTGACATGACCCCTAATAAACACCATTCAAGAAAGAGAATGGAATATGATTATTACTCATCGCTTGAAGACAAGTCAGATACCGAGTACAAACAATCATCGTCCGAATATGAAATGATATCAAAGCAAAATGAACCAAATTCAAGGCAGAATAAAAAGAGGAAGAGTATATCAAGAGGATTCCAATGGTATAAAGATGACGAGATCAATAAACTATTTTATTAAAAAAAAAATTTAAACTCATTGTATTAAATTAAAGAATGTAATATAAGAATATAATAATTAATTGTTAGTGGTAATTAATTATTGTGTGGCATATTTTATAAATTTCCTAATTAAAAAGGGGTATAATGGTCCTAAAATGTTTCTAACACATCCCCAGTTTTATATATTAGAGATAGAGATAGAGATATAATGGTTAATTGGTTTATAAACTAAAATACAATAAAGGTTACAAATGTTCATAAAATTAAAAAAATGATTCGAAGCTATTTATTCATTGATATTTTATAAAATTTCTTAAGACATATTTGTCTATAAAATAAAATTAAGAATAACATACATCCCATCGCATGGGATAAAAAAATACTTAAAAATTGAATATATGATAGTGCTACACACTTTTGTAAGACTAGAATTGAATGTGAAAAAAATAAAATAGCTACAAACTTAAATGTAAAGTATTGTTGATTGTGATACCACTAATCATTCTAACACAATTCCCTCAGCTTCCCAAATTTGCTTTCATAATACTCATTAAGCTCCAACCTGAAAGTTTTTATATAAAATAGAGTTTATAATATAATATATGGAACATACTTTGGAACTAGTATCAAAATATACCGTTCTATCATCTACGTGTTACTTTTTTATTAGATAAATTATACTAAAATACATGAATATTTTAAATAAATACATGAATCATGCACTAGTATGTTTTATCCAATAAAAAATGATATCAAGAGATGAGACTGGTGAATACCCAAATATTATCTATAATATAAATTGGTATATAATTGGAGATGGGATTGGGTAAATACCAGTAGGGCCAAGCATTGGAAAGGAGCACACTTATCGTAAATTTGACTAACATTTTGATTTGATGAAAATATCAATTAAAAAAATATTATATTAGGAAGAAGAAAAGAACCTGTTTTAAATGCCTTATAGAATTGGCAGTTGTAAAAGGACCAAAGCCTTTGATTTTTGTGAAGGTATTGTATATGAAATCATGAGAAAAAGAAGAAGCATTTTTAAATTTGTTCAGATCAATTCTCCCATTTATACCACACGTTGAGCAAATTTAATAATATAAGATGCTCTGTATCCAACTAAATATTTCTTTAGCAAACTAACACTCAATTCTGAAAGTTCTCTTGCATTTGGAAAGTTTCCTCCATTAACATTATCATCTTCATTGCTAGCGCTCCTCTTTTTTCTTTTTCTTGATTTAATTACATTCTTTTTTCTCTTCTTGCAGTCCTCCTCAGCTATATTTGCTTGGAGTTCACACAGTTTTTGAGCCATTTTCAATGTTTTACTCCACTTGATTATATCAATCAAAGTAAATATTATAAAAATGCATTTTAAGAATTTGTTTTTTCAAAACAATTGAAAATTTTCAAAATTAACATATCTCAGACCGAGATTGGTCTAATCTCATACATAGATTGGTGGAATCTCAATATGAGAAATGTTATTTTTAAAGTATTTCAAAACATTTGTTATATTTAAAATTATCCATAAAAAAGTGTCCTGTAAGAAAGGAGAGGAAAGTTACAAGGCATTGCATAGAAGGATGGACTTAATAGCATCTTCAAAAAGAGTATGAGAAAGAAATAGTTGACCAAATCCGATTTGTTTGGCTTTTGGATGAGAATTTTGAAAGTTGGTAAGATTATATTCATCAATCTGTGTAATTCTAAGCATACGAATAACTTGTTGGATTAAAACTTGTTGATCTAAAAGAGAGAGATGAGGGTATGAATTAGAATAATGAAGTTGAATGAGAAGATAAGTTTGGTTTGGAGGATGAGAAATGGAAACAGTAACACAAGTTTTAGAGTCAGAAAGTCGAAGTGGACGTTGAAGAGTTTTAGAAGATGGAATCCATTTGTTTGGAGCCATCATAAACATCTCATGGTTGCAAACTTCCTTCTCCATATCAAAACTTCCATGTGATTCTCCTAATGGAACTTCGATCTCCTTCATTCTTTCTTCTTCTTCTTCTTTATTTAAATTATTACAATTTCCAACAAACCTTGTAGAGAGAAAAACAAGTTTAGTTCTTGGCACTGTCGCGGATATTAGACATATAATATTTCATATATTAGTTGTCAAATCTGGATATTAAAAAAACTAAACCATTGATTCGATAATATTCATTAAAAGTTTCATAGAGATAGAAGTAGAAGTGTAATATTGGAAGTAAAATCACAAAGTGATTAAAAGGAAAATGATAAATTTAACAAGAAACAAATAGTTCTCATTCCATGGTCTTGAAAGCAATGATGAAAGTGTACTTTTGTATATTGAACTTTTGTATATTTGGTAATGGAGGCCAACCGCAACACTTATTTAGGACAAAACAAAGGCTGGTAAATTCATTATCATGTTTTTTTTAAAAAAAATATTATTTAGTTAAGGGAGGAGGAATAATTATGGAAATTTGCCTTCCATTTTTATATATTGAATTTAATATTAAAATTCAAATAAGGAAAAGGAAGCGCACCACTATTGGAATTATTACCCTTTCCAATTCTAATGCCAAATTTCAATTAAAATCCCCAGCTGGCTCGTTGATTCACGACCATCACTCACAATGTCTTCCATAAAACTAAAAGAGGGAATAGCCCAATTTATGGAAATATCTTACAAATAAAATAAAATTTGCCCAATCAACGGAATGAAAAATAAATGAGGAAAATTTCCACACAAAAAAATATTTATATTATTTTATACCCCTCTTATCTCTCACCTTATTATTCTACTTCTCCTTCCCCTTCTCGCATTTCCTCTAAGGAATACAAAAAAAAATCCAAAACTCTATTACTTCATTCGTTTCATTTTAATCACTATGATTTATTTCAAAAGTTTTCTCTTATAACATTATATTTTTCTTGGTGTTTAGTTTAATTACTTAACTTGAATACTCTTTGTTTGATTTTATACAAAAATAATACCATTCTCTTTTTTTTTTTAATTCATTATTTACAGGGAATAGTACTTGATCGAGATTGAGTGATATGGGAACAAATAATATTGAGAAAAAAGATGAATTGGCAGAGAACGACATGTCAGAAAAATGAATATCATAAATCTTTGATTCCTCGTAAAATAAATAGACTGTCATCATCAAAACGTGGTAGATCAGAAAATGAAAAGAAAAAACACATTAGTCCAGTTCCAGATGATGATGAGGAAACATAAAGTTGCAAGAAACCGAAAAAGAATCCTTTTTATTTGGAGCTTTACTGATGAATACACCATCCTTGACAAACTATATGAATTTGGAGGTAAAAATTTTGGTTACACTAAGACCTTTAAGTTTGACAAACACAACCTGACTGTAAAGGCTTCTGCTACTCGATTAAACCATAAAATTCATCGTTTGAAAAGGCGATTGGTCAGATCATCAGACAACAATTTTAAATTTGTAGACTCCAATCAACAAAAGATATTTGAATTGTCAAAAAGGCTTTGGGGTACTTCTTCTCAACAAAACGAACACGAAAAGAGTTCGACGAAATTGAAATCGGTTCCATTAAATGATAAGTTATTTAGAAAATATTTGCTGAAGATAAAGTTTGATATGGATTTCTTATCAGCTAACCATTTAGCAGAGATCAGAAAGGATTGGGGCGAATTGAGAATGCTTCGAAACAATTTCGAGTAGAAGAATTGTCAGTTTTTTAAGATCTCTATGATATTAGATGCACTCAAAATAGAATTCAACGTAAAGATTAAGAATCACACCCATAATAGTCATTATGATGAATTTCTATTATTTATATTATGGTGTAAGGATTTTATTTCTTAATTACTGTCATTGATCTCTATGAATTTCTAGTTTGTTCTTTCCATTTATTTGAGTTTTCATAACCACTGCAGCTGCATACGACATATTTTATTAGTGAAATTCTATAATTTCAAATCTTCCATTCTATTTTTTTCCCTTTCATTTTATAACAAAGTTTTTTTTTCTTTTTTTTGAGATATTATATCAAATTGGGGGAAGGAAGACTCGAAGCTTTAACCTCATGTGAAAGGAGCAAGTTATATATACCCATTTATGTCTCAAAGAGAAAGAAAGGTTGAAGAACAATTAAAATCAAATTGAAAGTTATATGTAGATGTAAAGTCCCGTTATTTTGAGGTGATTTTTTTTTTATTTAATTAAAGTATTAAAGTTAATTTTAGAATTAGTAATTTAGAGTTTAGTAGCTAAATTCATTCGGGAATATTTTTAATTGCTTTATTAGCCTAATTTAGTTTTGGTCGTATTAATAATTATTAATGGGCCAATTAATAATTATTAATCACCAATTGGCTAGTTTAAGTGCTTCGGATTTCGTTTTAAAAGCTAAAAGCAAACAAGTGACGTATGCGTAATTTCTGATTTCTTAAAATATCAAAACACTATTCATTCATCCTCATCCTTTCTTATTTAGCCAAAAAATTAGAATTTCATCTCTTCATTCTCTCTTCCAACCGTGGAGCTCAAAAGCGAAGAAGAAATTCTTGGCTTTTCTTCGTTTCTCAACCGTTTTCGGTGATTTCGGTTGCATTGGATTGCTTGGGAGGTGGGCTACCTATCCCACCTAGCCTTGTGGAGTTTCTCGTTCACTACAAAAAAACTGTCAAAATGCGACCAGAAATTTGCGACAAAAAAAAAGTGGTAGTTTTCTGGTGACCACCTGGTCACTTTCTTTGAAGGTTGACTCTAAGTGACCATCTGGTCACTTTTTTTGCGACCAGATTGCGACCAAAAGTAGTAGTCATAAAAAATGGCGCGAAATTATGGCGCAAAAGAAGCGACCACTTGGTCACCTAACAAAACGACCATCTGGTCGCATTTTTGTGACTAAAATATGCCTTGGTAGCAAAAAATGGCGCGTAATTTTGGAGGGAAAAAAGCTACCAAGTGATCACAATTAAAAGTGACCACCTGGTCGCAATTTTTGTGACCTTTATTGAGCAGTGGTAGCTTAAAATTGGAGGGAAAAAAGCTACCAAGTGGTCAAAATTAAAAGTGACCACCTGGTCGCAATTTTGTGACCTTTATTGAGACTGGTAGCTTAAAATTTTGGTAGGAATTAAGCTACCACATGGTCACGTTAAGAAGTGACCTGGATGGTCGCAAATTCCGTGATTTTATATGACCAATAATTTATAAATAACTAGTTTTTTAACACGTGCGATGCACGTGGAATTTTTAGTCTTATTTTACAATTCAATTTTATATTTTAAGAGTTTTATGTGTATTAGTTAAATGTTTGTTAATCAATTTTTAAATTATATTTATTTTATGAACAAATAAAATCTTTAATGATTGTTGATTTTTTCCCACTGTATTTATGGGGTAAAATAGATAAAGTAAAAGGAAAATTACATTATAAACTTACGAAAGAAAAAATAAAAATAAAAATAGATGATTGAAAAAATTACCAATAATTCCAAAATTTCAAGATGTGGTTAATTTTATTGATTACATTTCTTAACAATAATAATAATGTCAATTAAATAAAAATTATTCACTTTCAATTAATATAAAACTCTTCAAGATCAAGAAGCTATCTAAACGCCTTTACATTTTTCTAAAATTTGTGTAGAGTAAATAATAATATTTAACCTCGTCTTGAAATATCTGAATTTCATACAAAGAGAGAACAATAATATTGTACAGAGAAGAATTATATTTTCCTTAAACCTCTAGTTGAATCTAGTCCTTTTGACTCTTTTTTGTTCAAGTAAAGCATTTACAATTATGAATAAAGCAATAGACCAAACTTAAAATCAAAAGATGATGAAATACGATGAAAATGAAATTAACTTTTTTTTTATTATAAGAAAGATTCCTCTTGATTTCAACTTTGACATGTTTATATCGAATTCCGGGTGGAATTGCTTGAATGAATATGTGGATGCAAATTATATATAAATATGTACATCTTCAATAGTCTATTTGGTTCCCTTCTAGCACTTTCTATCTTGAAAAACAAGAATAAAATTATCTATATCTATTAGAAAAAACTCTTAAATAGAATCAAATAGTTCCAAATCAAGAATTACAAAAATTTATCTCGAAAATCATGAAGAAAAATATCAATAAATATAACAACATGGAAACAAGAGTTCCCGTCATATGTAAATATCAGAAAGTAACCCAATATAAAAAAAAAGTATATAAATATTAATATTTGTGACCAGGTGGTCGTAATTTCACAAAAAAGGTGACCACATGGTAGTAATTTAGAAGGGAAAGGCGACCAAATGGTCGCATTTTAGGGTTTAGGGTTTAGGGTTTAAGGTTTTTTAGGGTTTAGGGTAGTAATTTTGGAGAGAAAGGCGACCAAATGGTCGCATTTTAGGAAAAATATAATTATATTTTTTTTAAAAATACAAGTGGAATTGCGAACATATGGTCGCAAATCTGGGCAGTAAGTTTAAATTTTCATGAAATTTATGGCGGTGAATTTAAACAATGCGACCATCTGGTCGCAATATTTGGCGGTGAATTTCATTATTGCGACCAGATGGTCGCAATTGTTGATGGGACTCGTGATATGACAGTTGTTCTTGATAATGGTAACTGGGCGACCAAATGGTCGCTTTTACAATAAATGCTACCATTTGGTCGCAAATATCTCTGAAAATGCGACCATGTGGTCGCATTTTCCCCAGCAAGCGCGACCTTTCGTTTCTTGTCATAATTACATATTTGCGACCAGTTGGTCGCAAATTATGATTTAAATTCCCATCACTTTCCTTTCCCCCGTTTCTTCTTTTTTTCCCCGTTTTTTCTTTTCTGCCTTTCTCTTTTTCTTCCTCTCTTTTTGTTCTTTTCTCTCTTTCCCCTCTCCCGTTCCCCGTTATTTCTTCTCGTTCCCGTTCCCATTCTTACTCTAAACCTAAAACCCTCAACCCCCAATCCCGGCTTCGATTACGAGGTTAGTTTTCGTATCAAATTGAAGTTTAGTTTAAGAATTTAGTTTACTTAGTTTTAGTTTTTAGTTTTTAATTAAGTAGTTTAGTTTAGTTTTGTTAATTTAATTAGTTTTAGTTTAATGAATCTAAATTTGTGTAATCAATTACTTAGTTTACTTTTGTTTAATTCATAGCATTTTAGTTTACATTAACTAATTAATTAGTTTACTTTAATTTTGTTACTTTAAGTAATTTTAGTTTAATTAATCTAATAGTTTAATTAATCTAACTTAGTTTACTTTAATTCAATTTAAGTAGTAATTAATTTAATTACTTAATCTAATTTAGTTTAATTACTTATTTAGTTTATTTAAGATAGTTTACTTTAATTTAATAAAATTAAACTAAATTAATTTATAATTACACTAGTTTAACTTTTAATTTTAGTTTAATTAATGTAATTTAGATTACTTTAATTAAATCAATTAATTTAAAGTAGGGTAATTAATTCAAATAGTTTAACTTCAATTATACTTAAGTAGTTTAAATTAATGAATTACACTAATTTAATTAATTACTTTTAGTTTAATTATGAAATAAAAATTGTTTAATTACTTAATTTTAGTTAAATTTGATTAAAGTAAAGTACAATTAGATTAATTAATTAGAATAATTTTGTTTAAGTATTCTAATCAATTAATTTGAAATAAAGTAAATTAAAATTAGATTAATTGAACTAAAATTAATTCAATTAAACTTAAGATTGATTAATTAAAACTAAAATAAACTAATCAATTAATTTGAAATAAAGTAAATTAAAATTAGATTAATTGAACTAAAATTAATTCAATTAAACTTAAGATTAATTAATTAAAACTAAAATAAACTAATCAATTAATTTGAATAAAAGTAAATTAAAATTAGATTAATTGAACTAAAATTAATTCAATTAAACTTAAGATTGATTAATTAAAACTAAAATAAACTAATCAATTAATTTGAATAAAAGTAAATTAAAATTAGATTAATTGAACTAAAATTAATTCAATTAAACTTAAGATTGATTAATTAAAACTAAAATAAACTAATCAATTAATATGAATAAAAGTAAATTAAAATTAGATTAATTGAACTAAAATTAATTCAATTAAACTTAAGATTGATTAATTAAAACTAAAATAAACTAATCAATTAATTTGAATAAAAGTAAATTAAAATTAGATTAATTGAACTAAAATTAATTCAATTAAACTTAAGATTGATTAATTAAAACTAAAATAAACTAATCAATTAATTTGAATAAAAGTAAATTAAAATTAGATTAATTGAACTAAAAATAATTCAATTAAACTTAAGATTAATTAATTAAAACTAAAATAAACTAATCAATTAATTTGAAATAAAGTAAATTAAAATTAGATTAATTGAACTAAAATTAATTCAATTAAACTTAAGATTGATTAATTAAAACTAAAATAAACTAATCAATTAATTTGAAATAAAGTAAATTAAAATTAGATTAATTGAACTAAAATTAATTCAATTAAACTTAAGATTAATTAATTAAAACTAAAATAAACTAATCAATTAATTTGAAATAAAGTAAATTAAAATTAGATTAATTGAACTAAAATTAATTCAATTAAACTTAAGATTGATTAATTAAAACTAAAATAAACTAATCAATTAATTTGAAATAAAGTAAATTAAAATTAGATTAATTGAACTAAAATTAATTCAATTAAACTTAAGATTAATTAATTAAAACTAAAATAAACTAATCAATTAATTTGAAATAAAGTAAATGTAACAACCCGAAATATTTCCAAATACAAATAAGCATAAAACCAACAGCGGAAGCAATTTAAATTCAACAAGTCATTTATTCCAAAAATCAAAACCAAACATTTAGTTTAGACCGGTCATTTCAAAACAAAAACTCCTTAAAAATCAAATGAAATAAACATTGAACTAAGAACAATATTCAAACCAAAAACAGAAGTCCAAAACAATAAATAGTCCCAATTACGGTTTTCAAAATATAAATCATCTGTTTTGACCCATTATCAAAGAAAAGAACAAACATCGCCGGCGTGTAAAATCAATCAATCATCCCCCGCCACGAAATCCATCATTTGCCAGCTTTCTTCTTTCCTTTACCTGAAAAAAAAATAATGTAGCATTAAGGCTTCTGAACGTGAATAGAAAATTGTTAAAGAATGAATTATGCCATAGAGAGGTTTCTCCTAAGACTTTAAGTCCATATACGTCCTCACTGACATCCAATAAATCACTCACTCCAAGGAGTCTTAAAGCTTACCTCTAAACTTATCAGTCCCCTCTAATCGATTTAGTTTTAAACATAATTTTTCTACAATTTAAAACTAATCGAAAACCTTTCTCGTTAATACATTTAATCTCCTCTTTATTCAAAAACAAAGAGAGACTAAGCCCCAAGGAATTTAAACATAATTTTTCTACAATTTAAAATCCTTTGGGATATATTCTTTTCCATTGTACAGGATGGAATGAACCTGCCTGATTAGGTGTTATTTAAGTTGTGCACACTAAATAAACTCCCCTAATTACCTATTCTTCATTAGACAAGGCCTTGCCTAATGTGAACCTACAACCATATTACCCAAGGTATTTTAAGGTAGTATGATTTTCCACAAACCAATCACAACGCTTTACAAGCCAAAAGATCCAACTAACCCTTTGGATCAAACTCCGTCACTTCCAAAAGCTTAACAAATCTAGAGGTGAGACTAACCTAAGCTTATACTAAATCACCCCTTAAACAAATCTTAGGATCTAATAAAAATTCTAGGGAAAATTCGGCGGCATAATGGCTATAATTTCTTAACTCCCAAAAGAAAAATACAACCTGCACATCTAAATAAAATATCACACATCCAGATTATATCCAAGATTGATCTAACTAAAAGCCTAAGCCTAAACTTTCCTAATTGGCACTAACATGAATCGGCATTTACATGGTATAACACCAAAACAATGAAACTTAACACATCGACTTTAGATCAATCACCATCGGCCGAAAAGAATAAGAGATAAAATTTATGGGTCAATCAAACAACCCAAAAACGATACAATTAATCTCCTTCCTAAACTTAAGTCCTTAAAGCATGCTTTAGACTTTTACTCATCCAAATTTATACATCAACTCAAACAACCTCTTTTATCACTTAAAACATCCAAAATTAATTCCAAAGTTTGGAGGTTAAACTATTAAAGAAAAAGGTAAACAAAACATGATAAACTTCAAACCTTAAATATTCTACTCACCTCAGTTTGCAAAAAACAAATTTCTAAAACCTTAAGCTTTAACAACGATCCCGGACACCTGAAAAATTACCATCCAATGACTTAAAACACTAACTAAAAAATTCCCAAACAAAACGGGCGAAACGGGGGGGGACCCACGGCGAAAAATCACAAAATAGAAAGGGAAGGGGGCTGAAGGTGGCTCGCTGGCGAGGGGGGGGGCTGCTTGCTGCCCTTGCGCTAAGCTGCTTGCTTGCCGCGCCTCGCCTACTTGCATTCCTTTGCGTTACAGTGACTTCCACAAGGCGGATTGCCCTACCGTTGGTTCGCTTGCGCTTAAGGTGAATTTTTTTTTTTTTTTTTGCCGCTGCGGTGGCATTCGTGTCGATCTTAAATAAGGGTTAGGGTTTTTCAAAGAAGAATTAGGGTTTTCAAAGAAGAATTAGGGTTTTCAAGATTTAGAAATTTAAGGAAGATTGGTGAATTTCAAAGGGTTTTTCATAAACCTTAGGAATTTCTACAATCGAATTGCCTAGGAAATTTAGGGAATTGGACATTACCTCGATTCGATCTGGATTTGATTCCTCTCCAATTCCACCAAAGAAACCCTAAACAACAAAATCACCTATAACCCAAAGAAAACAAATCGATTAATCGTAATCGATTGATCTCACATTCGATAGATCAAGGAGGGAGATGAAGAAGAAGAAGAATACCTACCTTTTTCCTTCTGTCTAGTTTTTCACGTTAAAACTGAGAGATGAGAAACTGAGACTTTTTTTTTTTTTTTTTTCTTTTCCTCCTTCCTTTTACGCCTCCCTCCCTTTTTAAAAAAAAAAATATCATTTAATTAAACAATTTAAAATCTCCCTAAATATCTAAGTCTAAGGTATTTTAAATTAATTCCCATTAATAGAATTAATCTTAAACACTTTATTCTTAAACAATTTAGGAGATTAAAAGATAAAATTTATTTTCATCAAAAACTTACCGAAAACCCGAGGCGTCACAGTAAATTAAAATTAGATTAATTGAACTAAAATTAATTCAATTAAACTTAAGATTAATTAATTAAAACTAAAATAAACTAATCAATTAATTTGAATAAAAGTAAATTAAAATTAGATTAATTGAACTAAAATTAATTCAATTAAACTTAAGATTAATTAATTAAAACTAAAATAAACTAATCAATTAATTTGAATAAAAGTAAATTAAAATTAGATTAATTGAACTAAAATTAATTCAATTAAACTTAAGATTAATTAATTAAAACTAAAATAAACTAATCAATTAATTTGAATTAAAGTAAATTAAAATTAGATTAATTGAAACTAAAATTAATTGAATTTTAGTTTAATTCAATTAATTTTAGTTCAATTAATCTAATTTTACTTTACTTTATTTCAAATTAAATGATTAGTTTATTTTAGTTTTAATTAATTAATCTTAAGTTTAATTGAATTAATTTTAGTTCAATTAATCTAATTTTAATTTACTTTTATTCAAATTAATTTGATTAGTTTATTTTAAATTATTTACTTAATTTATGTTAGTTTAATTTACATTATTTCATTAATTAATTAATTAAATAAACTAATCAATATTTTACTTACGTAATTAGTATTAAATTAGTTTATTTTGGTTGTAGGATTATGACGGGCAGGCGACGCTCCTCCCCAGGTCCAGGCGAGCCTAACGACGCGGTGACGAGGGGTCTCCGCAGACGCCTACTGGCGCTGCCCCTGATGCGGACCTGACTACGGAGGAGTTGGACATCCTCTTTAGTTACGAGACGGGACTTGCTGTCACACTCGATGATGGAGTCCCTGAGACCTAGTCTGCGACACCACGACTGCCGCAGGACTCCCTTGCCACGACTCCGGGCTTAGCATCAGGGTCTGCATCAGGGTATGTGTCCGGGTCAACGTCCGGGTCTGCATCGTCGGATCGGTCCAGCGCCCCGACTTCATGCACGCAGCTCTCGCGCATGGACTCTACCCTTCGGATTGAAGGGGATACGTAAGTAATTTTCTTTACTATTTTTCAAAGTGTTTTTTATTCCTTTTAACTAATAGTTTCTAATATATGGCACAATAATTTTTTTTTTTTTGCAGAGTATGCAGGATACAACCGTTTCAAAACGGTTTCGCGAGGTCCTCTAGAGCATGCCTCTACCCAGACCTTCTTGGCCGACGAAGATTCCGACGACGACGGAGAAAGCTCGGATGTACGACAATTGGAAGGTAAAACCATCATTCATTTTCATAATTAATTAATTTTGAAATTTATAGAAATAAATTTATTACTTTAACAATTTTTTATTTCAATTTTTTCAGGGCAAGTTTCCTGTTATCGATCCCGATATCACCGACAGGTAGATTGTTCCCCCCCATGGGGACGATCACGTCCAGGATCGATTCAAGGACCTCATGTTCCGGGCGCGCAAAAAGCAAGCGACAAACCGCCCCGTGTGGATGAGCCCAGGAGGACCACGCGCGGCCGCCGCGAGCTTGAGCACTCCTGAGGGCAAGGCGTGTCAAGCAGGAATAAGGCCAACCGCGTGAAGAATCCCACCAAACACACAAGGGGGCGCCACCCACGACTGAGCACCATCGTCGATTGGTATGTTTTTTTTTTCTTCGTTTTCTTACTTACGTACTTTTTTCTCATTTTCTTTTTTCAATTACTTATTAATTTATTATGTTTTATTCTTCACTCTTTAATTTTTTAGGAAGCGAAGCACGGGCGCCCTGTCCCGCCCGATGAGCTGCACCGCGTTCTTCACACGAAGAAGGATGGGACGTTCATCGACGATAAGGCGAAAGCAGTTCAGGTATTTAATAATTTGTTCAATTATTATTTTTTCTTTAAAATTTTTCCTACCTTATATATTAACCATTTTATTTTCTGAATTTTAAATGTTTAGGAACGTTTCACGGAGTCCTTGACTCAGCGGTTGCCCACACCAGACTCGCAACCGACTCAGGAGGACCGTATAGAGGCGTTCTTGGAGGCTGTTGGAGGGGTTCGGCCTGATGGGTCAGTTCCTGGGCTCGGCTCGTACGGGCGACGCCTTTATGCAGATGTGCCCCTGGCCTCGGGAATGGAGCGAGCACTAGCTCAGCCTTCTCCTGCCGAAGGCAGGCGACCTGGACATGGAGGCTATGCGCGAGGACTTCGTTACTCTAGTCGCTACTATTGAGGCCGACATGCAGGCACGAGTCGAAGCCCAGGTCGCATCCGCTTTGGCCGCGTACTTCAGATCTCTAGGCGGCGGCCCTTCATCATCGACGCCTCCTCCCCACCCCCTGACCCCCCGGCAGAGTTCTATGATTCTTTCGACTGTATAAAACGTTTTTTTAATATTTGATATATATATTTTTTATTTTAATTCCAATTTTTTTTTATGAAATTTTAATATTAATTAAATAAATAATTAATAATTAATTAACTAATTATTTAAATTTAAATTTAAAAAAAAAATTCTTATATGCGACCATCTGGTCGTATTTTTACTTAGTCTAAAAGTGACCATTTGGTCACATAAAATACGACCATTTGGTCACTTTTTTATGTGACCATTTGGTCACTTATCTTTCACATAAATTACGACCAAATGGTCACTTTTTAGGCGACCATCTGGTCGTATTTTAACTGAGCCTAGAAGTGACCATTTGGTCACATAAAATACGACCATTTGGTCACTTTTTATGTGACCAAATGGTCACTTCTATTGAAGATAAATTACGACCAGATGGTCACTTTGAATGCGACCATCTGGTCGCATTTTTAAAAGGTTGACTTTTTTGCGACCAAAAATTTTTGGTCGTATATTTGTGACTATCCAGTCGCACAAATTCCAGACCGACCAGCTTTTTGGCCACCACTTAGTTGGTCGCATTTTTGGTAAAAAAACGACCATTTGGTCGTAATTTCGTGGTCGCAAATTGACAGTTTTTTTGTAGTGGTTCTCTAAGGGAAGCCCTAAAAAGTGAGTTTTCAAATCTTTTTCTATGGATTTCTTTATTTTTGTTTCTAAATGAGTTTTGAAGTTGAAATCATGTATTTCCATAAAAAAATTTGACGATTTTGAGCTCGGAATTTTGAAAAACACTATTCATCCAAAAATCATTTTTTCTCATTTTAGTTATGGTTTATGAATTGTATTCGATCGGTGTTATTGTAGGTTTTGAACATCATTCGTGAAATCAATCAACCGATGATTTAGAGTTGACGTCGTTATCAAGGTGAGTTTAAAGTGGTTGTCGAGTAGTTTTATGTTTCCGGATTCCATGACGATCATGTTTGATCTGGGTTAAGAGGTTTACATGATTTTAGAGTTTATTCAAGATTTGATGTAGTTGGGAGATAAGGAAAGTGCATAAGGAGAATTAATTAACAATTGGTGTTGTTGAAAGTAAGTTGATCGTTGTGAGTTAGGTTGCATTCTCAATGAGAATCTTGTTTCTTGAAATTGGAAAAAGTGTTAGATTTATTCCCTTTCATTTGGGTGGTTATAAGGGAGTTAAAGGAAACTTTGGAGAGAAAGTATCATGATTAGTTTGGACTATGATATACTTGGAGAAGAGGAGTTGTGGTGATTAGCTCAATCTAGGCTTCTCCTTATATTTTGTCCTAGTACTTATCGATTTCTTTTACCTATTTTACGTTAGATGTATCGAGTATGGTAATGTGAAACAATACATCATGTGGAATGTGTGGTAATGTAAAATGATACATCATGTGGAATGTGTGGTAATGTAAAACGATACATCATGTGAAATGTGTGGTAATGTGAAACGATACAATATGTGGAATGTGTGGCAATGTAAAACGATACATCATGTGGAATGTGTGCTAATGTGAAATGATACAACATGTGGAGTGTGATAACAAAAGTGTGGAATTGTGTTAGTTGTAATATTTATAGCGATGAGATTCGCTATTTGGTACTATCAAATGGGTGTAGTATGTGTGGCATTGTGATACGTAGTGTGGTACGTGTTGCGTTGTGATATGCGGCGTGGTAAATGTGACAACGTGGTCACAATGTGAAATGTGTTGTGATGTGGTAAGTGTGAAATGAAATATCGTGTGGAACATAGTAACATATGTGGTATGATTACTTATTGTGTGGAAACAACGTGTGGTATGATGTTCGTGTTAGGAATGGTGTCCTAGAACTTGTAATTATTTAATAATAATAATTTATCAAGAATAAATTAAATAAATAAACATAAGTTCTTTATATTATCTAGATTGATTCAATTAATGATATTAGGAATATATGGAAATATATAAATATCAAACATTCAAATAGTAAAAACCCTAAGTCACTCTTATGAAATCACGACTTAGTATGTGAGTCATACGAGAGGATTAAAGTCGAGATGAGTAACTTAAACGTGTCTATAGTAAACGGATAACGTTTGGGAACCTTATCCTGGTAACACTGTTGATAGCTTCGCATTTTGTTTATAGACAAATGATCGAATCCTGATCATTCATGTGGGAGATATGAAATGGAAGTATCATATGCAATGTTGATTGTATAAGACAGGACCACGATGTTCGATCAAATTTCTCATTAGCACCGTTTATGAGAAATAATCGAATATCAAACTAAGTTTATCAACCGTGATAGATCTCAATCCTGAGTGAAATGCGGACTCCTATTTGTGGAGTTATGTTCTTTGATTCACATAGTTGAGAGCGATCTGTAAGAACGCTCAATACACTCCTGTTTTGGGAACATGACTAGATAAGTAGCTGGGAACTCATTTTCAGGAGATGGAATTCATAACTTTCCTATAAATTAACGGTATCAGTGCGATACCTAAACATTTTAGGAACTTTAGGAAACTCCCTTTATGTACTGATTCGAGACATGAACAAGTGACGTCACGACTTCTATTGATCACAGAAGTATCTTATCTCTAGTTCGACTAAAGATAAAGTTCATTGGAGAATCAGCGGGA
Source organism: Gynostemma pentaphyllum (assembly GCA_028015215.1). Classification (NCBI taxonomy): domain Eukaryota; kingdom Viridiplantae; phylum Streptophyta; class Magnoliopsida; order Cucurbitales; family Cucurbitaceae; genus Gynostemma; species Gynostemma pentaphyllum. Next base: position 30,987,350 of record CM051346.1, read on the forward strand.
ACACAAGGATAAAGCGGTAATTACAGGGGCAAAATAGTAAATTTATCCGCCTGTAATTATGAGGGTTCCACGTGAAGGATATATCACATATATAAATAAAAGATAAACTAAATGGACATAACTCATCTATAGTGAGGGGAGTTCAGCTATGAATCTATAGTGGAATTATTCATAGTTAGATAATAAGTAATTAACTGATTATGTGTTAATCACTTAATTGACTAATTATTAAACCCATGATCTATAGGTCCATCGGGTCCCTATGCTAGCCCAAATATCGTAGTCGCGAAATCAAGTAGAAGAAATGGAAATTTTAAGTAAAGTGAATTACTTAAAATAGGCAATATTAATTGTTTAAATATTGAGTATATTTAAACGGTAATTAATATAAACATTATTAATTGTTTAAATAATGAGTTTATTTAAACATGAAATTAATAATGAAATATTATTAATTAGATATTATTAATTATTTAAATATTGAGTATATTTAAATGGTAATTAATAATTTGAAATTAATTAACAATTATTAATTGTTTAAATAATAAATTTTATTTGAACGAAATTAATAATTAAAAATTAATTAATTAATAATAAAATGTTATTAATAAAATTATTAATTAAATAATGAGTTTATTTAATGGAAATTAATAATTAAATATAATTTGATAATATTTAGTCGGGAGAAAATATTAATATTATTAATTGTTTAAATAAAATATTTTATTTAAATGGTAATTAATAAATAAATTAATTAAGTTGGACTTATTAATTTAAGAGAGAATTTCAAGCCCAATTGGATTAATGAACCCAATTGAAATTGGCCCAAAATAATTAATTAAATAAATTAGAATTATTTATTAATTATTAAGCCAATTTTCGGCCATGACATGTATTTTAGGAAGAGATAATTGTTTGAATTATATCCTAAAATAATTACATAGATTTATTTACCCAAGATAAATAAAAATAAAGAAAATAAAATAATCTCCTATTTATCTATGGCATTTTCGAAATTGCAATATAAAGGAAAGAGATAATCTTTTTTCTTTTTGTATTTATCTCTATAGATTAATCCTAATGGGATTAGGATTCCTATTTTCCTATAAATAGGAGGGTTGGGTCATTCATAAATCACACAATTCAATTCCTTAGAAATTCGGAATTCTCTCTTCCTCCTCTCATCCCCTATTGCCGATTTTCATAGGCCATTGGGAAGAAAAATATTTTTCTTCTTCCCAATTTCTTCTTAAGTTCGATCTCACAATCGGATTTCATTTGATCGATTGGGATATAGCGTAGAAGATCCGGTGTTGCTGAGGATTTGATGATGTAAAGAAACATCCAACCGATTCTCCATATTTTACTCAATGTAAGTAAAGGGTTTTAATTTTCGAAAAACGAGCATGAATCTACATGTTTTTATCACAAATTGCATGATATTAATAGATCCTAAATTAAGTGTTAATTTGTGTTACTAAATAAATTCCGCTAATTTAGTAAATCATCCCTTCAGCGTTGTGATACGCGGCGTGGTAAATGTGACAACGTGGTCACAATGTGAAATGTGTTGTGATGTGGTAAGTGTGAAATGAAATATCGTGTGGAACATAGTAACATACGTGGTATGATTACTTATTGTGTGGAAACAACGTGTGGTATGATGTTCGTGGTGAGAAATTACATTAATACTTGTTTCGTTATGTTTTAGTACTAAATGATTGCCTTAGCATTTTACTTATGAGCTTGAATGTTTAATTTCGTAAATTTGATATCTTTGGGAATGGATTGTTGCTTATGCATAGTCTTGGGAGTATAGATCGGGTAGTAAAGAGTAAAATAGAACTTTGGACACATTTTCCGATATGGAACTCGGTCCATAGAAGTGCTTGCTTCCATTTTACTCTCACTAGCATTTTTATGCTAATGTTGCTACACTTTAACTTTTTCAGGTAATACTCATGGGAGAGGATGAGGTCGAGGAGGTGGTGTTGCTTGATCGCGAGTAAATGGACTTTTGGGACATGGACTCTACATAAAAATTTTGGGGCATTCTATGAATGCAAGATGAAAACCATACATGTCGTGTTAGAAATGATGTCCTAGCACTTGTAATTATTTAATAAAGATAATTTATTTAGAATAGAAGTAAATCCTATCTTAAATGATTAATGTAGCGGAGTTCGATTTACATATCGTTCTTCTGGAATTTTCCTATCTATTTTACTTTATGTCTTTTACTTTATGCCCCTTTTACTTCATGCTTGTTTCGGCTACTTTAATATTCGTACTTTCCGTTTATTTACTTTTGCGAGCATACCATAACATCTCGCATCATTGAAAAGAATGAGAGAATGTTGGACCCTTTGGGGAATGTCCGCATCGACTTCAGAGAAAAAGAAAATAAAGAGAGAAAGAAAAGGAGAGAAGAATGTTGGACCCTTCGAGGAATGTCCGCATAACCTTCTTCATTCATGCATAAAGGGTGAATGCGTATCCTACGGGATGTTCTCATTACCTTCATGCATATGATCGAAGGAAATATATATCATGGATAAAGTATTGAGATGTTATATTTATGTAAAGTTTATTTACTTTTCTTACTTATGACGTAACAAGTTAATGGATGAGTATTAGACTACGTATGTTAGCAATATCATCCTTTGGAGATTATAGAATGAAATTACCTAGAGTTTGAAGAACTTTAGGATTGATTGGACACAAATCGGAATACGGGTTTGAGGTCTAAATTTACTTTTTATTTTTACTATTCTCACTGGGCTTAAGTTGTTAGCTCATGATATTACAAAAATTTCAGGTAATGCCCTGCCTAGAGGTCGAGGGAGAGGAGATGGTGTTGCATGATCAAAGGATAATGACCTCGAGATGGACTAGGTTTATTTAAAGTCCATGGACTATGTTTTGTGAATTTTATACATACTTTGGAGTTGTATATTTGTATATAGCTCTTAAGAGCTTTTCGTTTTACTTTTATGATGAAAATCTCTTTGAACTCCTGATTAGGAACTTGAAGTTCCTTGTGTTTTTAGATTTCAGAATTTAAGATGTAAACAGGTTTTGGCTAGCCAATTTTCAAACATAACCACGCCAATTTTCTTAAAATATAAAGACTTCCTCTGTGTTTTCTAATTTAAATTATTTAAAAGTGTTGGTGTAACGTCCCACTAATTTGTGATAAAAAAAAATTTATTTATTTTATTTTAATTTAAGTAATTAAAGTTTATTTATTTATCGGTAAATTAGAATTTAGTAGTTTATTTCGGTTTAATTCTTTTTAAATTACCTTTTTAGTTTAATTTTATTTTAATGGTATTAATAATTATTAACGAGACAATTAATAATTAATAATCACCATTGGGATAGTTTAAGATCATCGGGTTTCGATTTATAAGTCAAAAGTCATAAAAGGACGCAACCGTCACTTCCAAAATTCTTAAAAATATCAAAACACTATTCCCTATTCTTCTTTAAATCTCCATTGACCAAAGTTGACATTTCCAAATATTTTTTTGAGCTTTTATTTTTACAAATATTGCTAGAAAAATTGCTAGATTTGCAAATGCCCCTATAACTTTTGGTGGCTTCCTTTTCGTGGATCGTTCCTGATGCACGCTCAAAGTCAAAATTAACTTATAATTATATATATATATATAGAATTCATTATCTCCTAATTATTAAATAGAAAAGAAAAGAAAATTACATACATATTTTCCTATAAATATGACCATTAGGATTCATATTTTATACACATCTCACTTTAATTAGAAAAGTGAAAATTCTCCCTTCAATTTTTTGCCAAATTGCCGATTTTCCTTAGAGAAAAATTTAGGAGAAATTTTTCTTCTTTTGTTCTTCCGGATCGATTCCCACCAGTCGGTTTTGCTTTCAATCGGGATATAGTGTAGAAGATCCGGTGTTGTTGAGGGTTGATGCTGTAAAAAAACCTCCAACCGATTCTCCATTTATTACTCATTGTAAGTAAAAGGCCTTTAATTTTCAAAAATAGCATGAATCTACATGTATTTTATCACAAATTGCATGATATTAATAGATCGTTAATTAGATTACTAAATAAAATTCCGCTAATTTAGTAGATCAATCCCTTCATGTCGTTTATCTTAAAACTTGTATTTTGTTGTTCATGAGAGCCTAACAATTGATGTATCTGTTTTTGAGTCCACTTTTCTTTGATTTATTTATAAATTAAAGTGCGCACTTCTTTTGATTTTACTTTCTTTGAGTGGGACCATTTAAACAGGTTTTGGTAGTTCATATTTTAAACGGTTTCATGCCAAATTTTTATAAAAATCCAGTGTTCCGCTGTGTGTTTCTGAATTTATAAGGTTGAGAAAATTCGGGTCTTTACAGTAGATAAGAATGGTGAAGTTTGAAGAGATATGTGGTATAAAGGTAGTAAGTTTTCTCACACTAACTGATAAGAAATAAAGCCACGGTTGCATGAAAGAAAGCAAACTATCTTCAGTTTGCTTGTTATAGTTAATCTGATGAGAAAATGATCACTACTGTGGGAGTGAGTAAATGAACAATTTGACCCATTTTTTTCATATTAAATTTCACCCAGTATTTATTAAAATTATATTCAATAAATAAATAATTTTAAGCTACATTGATTGCCCCATTCGTTTAAGCTACATTGAAGTAGTTCATCATGTTGAAAACATGATCACGATCAGAAGTGACATCTTTCATTTGAGTGTTATAAATCGATTTTATAGTCTCATGACGTTGTTGTTTTTATGGTTGGCCAAACATGCCTTACACAGAATTGACTATTTCCATAGCCGATTTCATTAGTACATGTCCCATGGCCAATACTTCAGTCATACTAGTTATCAAATAAATACGAGCCTTATCATTCGCCCGGACCCTGCGCTCATATGCATCCTTAGTAAATTTACGAGCATTGGCAGCAGGTTCACCAGGTTTAAGTTTGTTTAGAACGAACTTTGTTTTGGGTGAAATTACATAGGTACACGTGAAATTTCTTAACCTGATCAAGGAATGCATAACTGGCATGTCTACGTCGCATGGAAAGATAAGACTACATTATCTAAAAGGGTACGTTTACGTCGCTCGGGAAGGTACATCTATGTCGTCTAGTAAGACTACATACCTAAAACTAAGAAGTTACATTATTCAAGAATCTAATCAAGAGACGACACGTGGCATAACTAACACCTAACACGTAGTTGGGAAATAACATGTGGCCCAATTATGACGTGACATGTGGCTCGATGATGTCATCAACTTCTTCTCCTATAAAAAGGAGAAAAAACTCACCAAAAGGTAACTCATTCTACTCTAAATCTATCTGACACACTAGTTTTGACTTAAGCATCAAAGGGTGTTAGGCCGGCACCACACCGGTGCTCTGTTCTTTTCTGTTTAGGTACATACACTACTCATCAGCTATACCTACACAGCTCCTCCAGTAAAGCGCACTACCTCCGACTCATCCAATCTTGAATCAGTACATCAAGAAAGTTTCCTAAAGTTCCTAAAATGATTAGGTATCTGTGACGACCAGACTCTTTTTTAAATTATTTAAATCAGATTTCAGCGGAAGACTTTATATTTAATAAAAATTTGGCATGGATATGTTTAAAACTTGGACTATCTACAACCTGTTTACACTTTTCACAATCAGAGAATTTAAAAGACAAGGAAATGCATTTCCTGTTGTAAGATTAAAGAAGTTCAAAGTTATAAAAGTTAAAACAAAAAGCTGTTATGAGCTTATATACAAATGTACAACTCAAAAGACAAAACAAGAAATAAAATGAGTCCGTGGACTTAAAAGTATCTCTAGTCCATCTCGCCATCATCATCAACTAAATCAGACTGCACCAGCTCCTCTCTCATGACCCCGAGCATGAGCATTACCTGAAAATGTTTGTAATATCATGAGCTATAAGTGAGCCCAGTAAAAGTAAACGGAAAATAAAGTAACATTAGACTCCAAACCCGCATCCGGATTTGTGTCCAAGAACTTACTTACTCTTTGCTATCCATCCATTCAAAGAGATTTACATCAAGTATTCCACTTTTACTTACCAAGTCTCCCAAATAATCGAGGATCTAGCTTCCAAGCATTTAGGAGGATGTGTTTCATAACACCATTTGTATTTCTTTCTCTTTAATACCGTATACTATACATAAGGTTTATATTCAAGTATTAATCTCCCATTTCAAGATCTTTCAATTAATTGAGAATATAGTTCTCTTTTATATATATATCATAATAATTATACAAGGTTCAATACACCCTTGTATTCTCTCATTATACAATTAAGTCTCATCCCTTTTTCCTATAGCACTCGGCTATATATTATATTTCATTTCCTTTCTCTATGAAAATGTATACCATGCATAATGTTTCATTTCTTTTTCTCTATAGCAACTCAGGCTATAAAATAAGGTTTACCTTCCTTTATTTTTAATAATTATTGTTAAACTAACTCGGTCTTGACATATTCAAACAATCACAATTTGTGACTAATGACGATAATATTAGCACACGCAGTCTAGTCATTATTCATTAACTCGCTAAACAAGTGTAAAGGGCACACAACCTTTACATCAATATAACCATCAAATGCTTATAATGACAGTAATGAAGCTCCCGCAGTCTCATCAATACTTCATTATCTCGCTTTCTAAAATTAAATATACAAAGTCTTTTCAATATTATCTTCCCACCTCTAGTGAATAATGACGGTAATGAAGCTCCCGCAGTCTCAACATTACTCATTAACTCACCCACCGAATACAAGGTTCAATGCACCCATGCATCCTCGTATATGTATCATAGTAATTATGGATAATACTAGATAATGTGAACTCGCATAGTTCCATCATTATCTCATTATCCATCTCCTCCGATAATGCAAAGTCTCGCAGTCCTTTAGCATTCCTCATGATACATATACATAAACATAAAACGAATAATACCAAACAATACATGCACGCTCAAGCTATGCATTGCCTCATTTTTCCTCCAATAATCGATTATGCAATATGAATATGAATATGCTCTCAAGTGCAAGTAAAATCAAATATAAACATTCAAAGTAATAGAAAGGCATAAAGATAAATGGATCAAGAATTACTCTTATACATAAAACAAGCAATTAGGAACTTCAGAAAAACAATGAATAAATCAAGCCAAACGGCCTTCAGATAACTCGAGATATTAACTTTAACATAAAAGTCTCTAATCCATTATTTTATTGTTTTTATTAAATGTGCGAAGTTCCTTATTCAAAATCCTTATTATACTTGAAACCTTCATCTTCTGATAAACATTAGGAAACTCCGAAGTAAGTCTAAACTTAGAACTTTCAAAAGTTACTCGTTTTCTTCGAAGCACCTATGAGTTCTCTCACTCAATTAGAACTAACTCCCAAGCATAAGCATGTTAGCTCACTTACTTTAATCCTTTCAATTCAAACCTTAATCTCAACTTCTGATCATACAAATCGTTCAACTTATTCGGTTTCTAAGTTTACTTTAAGTTCTATTTATTCGCACCTCGAATGCTCGCGTGACAACCAAGTTCCTTCGAACCAACAAACGAGCAATCGCACCTACAATTCATCAATTGAATAACAATTTACAACTCATATCAAATATGAGAAAAAGTGTGATTTTTGGATGAATAATGTTTTAGGGTGAATAGTGTTTTTCAAAAATCCGAGCTCGAAATCGTAATATTCCTTGATGGAAATACATGATTTCAACTTCAAAACTCATTTATAAACAAAAACAAAGAAATCCATATCAAAAGTTTGGGAAACTCACACTTTAGGACTTCTCTTAGAGAACGAGAAACGCCAAAAAGCTTGGTTGGATAGGTAGCCATCGTCCCGAGCAATCCAATGCAACCAAAAACACGACGATCCGCCAAGAAATGAAGAAAACCCAAAAGTCTCTCTAATGGAGATAAAAGCCACGGCCCAAGGAGGAGAAGAGAATGAAGATCTTGGTCAATTTGGGTCAACTTTGATGATTTTAAAGAGAGATGAATAGTGTTTGGATAATATGAATTCCAAGAAAATAACTAGCTTCTCCTAAATCTTTCATTTTAAGGTTATTTTCCAACCAACCTTTAGCATCCATCAACGTTCTTTTGTCTTTATTGATGAAGACTACTTTGTCTTTACTGATACGCTTGTAGACACAAGGTTCATCAACATTTTGTTTGAAGTCATAGGTTTTGATCGCATCATCAAACCTAATGTTCCAACATCTTGATGCTTGCTTGAGTCCATAAATGGACCATTGCAATTTGCAAACTCTTTGATCTTGTCCTGGAGCAATGAATCCCTCTTATTGTACCATATAGATACGTTCATTAGGATTCTTGTTAAGGAAGGTTGTCTTAGCATTCATTTGTTGAATCTAATAGTCATAATATGCAGTTGTGGATAAGATAGTGCGAATTGACTCGAGCATGGAAACTAGGAAAAAAGTTTCATCATAGTTTATACCCTCCCTCTAGATATAACCTTTTGCCACTAATCAAGCTTTGAAAGTCTCCACATATCAGAAAGGGAAGAGTAATCAAAATGGAAAATTACATATAACCAGTTAGCATAGCGTTCACCAACCCTGCCTCTGCTTACGACTGAGACCTAACTTTTAATTGTCTACAATAATAATCGAATTGAAAAAAAAAACTTTTCAAAAACTTTAATTAGAAAACAATCGCAATTTAATAGGTGATTAAAAATTATAATACCTATCAATATAGTATTTTAAAAATTATTACAAATTAAGTAAATATTTTGATAATAACTACAAATATGTTATTTTACGGAATATGTCAATTAGTGATTTACCATGATATACTATCGATCAATATTTAAGTCAATCATTGTATTTTATAAATCAATGAGTATATCACATTCAATGAGTTATTTATCAAAGTCATAAAATATTTATAAATTTATTTTAATGACGAAATATTTGTAAAGAAAAAACTACCCATATAAATTTAGGTTGATTACAAATCTATCAAAAGAAAATTATAATATTTACAAATACAGATTTTTTTTAATAATAATTACAAAATTAAAAAAAAATCTAAAATATTTTCAAATATTTTATTTTTATTGAACATGTCAAAAAGTTATAGTCTATATAAATGATTAATGTATATGAGAGTTCATTTATCATAGTCAATCAATGATATATGTTATATTTATAAATATATTTAAAAAATATATATTTATAAATATTGAAGAAAAAAAATTACACTCATGAAAATTGCCCTAGATTAATGGGTAAAATACCATTTTAGTCCCTAAACTTTTATTCGGGTTTCATTTTCGTCCCTAAACTTTCAAAAGTTACATTTCCGTCCCTGAAGATTCGTTCCGTTTTAGTCCTTTTGATTGTCTTTTTTCGTCTAGGACACTTACGGAGGGCTAATGTCACATGTAATTGATGATATGACATTATATAAATATACAGTGATATTAAATGATGTGAAAAAATGAATATATAGTGATCTTTAAGATTGCAATTAAGGAGAAAATGATGAGATTAACCTCACTGTATATTCATTTTTTTATGTCATTAAACCTCACTGCATATTTATATAATGTCACATCATCAATTACATGTCATATAAGCCCACCGTTAGTGTCCAAAACCAAAAAAAACACAAACGGAAGGATTAAAATGAAATGAATCTTAAAGTTCAGGGACGAAAAACGTAACTTTTAAAAATTTATGAACGAAAATGAAACCTGGGTGAAAGTTCAGGGACCAAAAATGATATTGTACTAAAAAAAATACAAAGAACGTCAGACCATGATCCCAGCAACAATAAGGCCGTGAATCTTAATGGGCCTTGAACGGAGCTCAAACCAACGGTTTTGGGAAGAAAACAAGAAAGGCCTAGCTTACAGATCTTCGTTCTTCAGGCCCTTCTCCTAATGCTTTGAAAGTTATTGGGCCTTGCATAATGAGCCCAACTCGAAATTTGTTGAAGAACCGAAGGAAAGCAATTGTTAATATATGTGATTATAAAACTAGCCAAAATAATAATAATAATAATCTATATAGTATATATAAAAGTGACTTATATGAAAAACTTTTTTATTTTCATTTTGATCCTTATTAATTCACTTTAATACCTAAACTAATCATTTTCTCCTATTAAATTATTATTTTTATTTTAATCAATAATATAATAGAGGAAGGTTACACATATATTTTTATTTTTAAACTTTAATACATTAAAAGTATGAATTATTTTTTTACTATTATTCCCCTATATCAATTCATAAATTTACAAAGTTTTTCATTTAATTATTTCTTTAATTATTATTAATTATTTGAATAGAAAATCGATGTGTAGCGTAGAGTATGAAGAATTGATTAAATAACTGAAATAACAGAGCCTTCAATTCAAAATTGAAACGATAGAGAATAATTTGATATCATTGCTCAAATAAATCTGTTGGTGGCTATATGAGTATATTGAACTCAAATGGCTATGGATTAGTTGCTATAATTTATGGAAAAGAGAAATTTTATTGGATAACAAATTCTGATGCAATATTAGTAAATATAGCAACTCTAAAAATATTTGTAAATATATCAATTTTTACTATGTTAATAAGTGATTAATGTGTGTATCATTGATTAATTTAGTATAAAAATCTGTAATTTAGTGTTTATCACTGATTCACTGGATACAAATATTTTTTTAGAGCTTCTATTTTTATAAATATTATCTAAAAAATTGCTAGATTTGCAAATACCATTAGGGAAATAAATTAGTGAAAAATGCAAAAATTGACTATTTTTATGTTGTTGTGCTAATCAAACTGCAGATAGAATGCTTGCTAACCCAAGTTATTAAAAAATTATCAAACTATTATTTAATTGTTTAAGTTCGTTGAGATATTGATTTGGCCGAATATAATATTCATACAGTTTAGGGTAAAGTACCATTTGGTACATGAGTTTTAGACGCCGTGTCTATTTGGTCCCGCATTTTTAATGTGTCTAAGTGGTCCCTCGTTTTGGAGGTTGTGTCTATTTGGTCTTGGCCTTTTCAATTTGAGTCTAAGTGGTTCATGAGTTTTGAATATTGTGTCTATTTGATCTCTGAGTTTTCAATTTGTATATAAATGGTCCAGGGATTATTATAAATAACTTTAATTGGTCCTTAGTTCATTAACTCTTTAACATAATGTTGACTTAACGCTGACATAAAATGTTTAACCGATCAAAATATTGACAGGAGATTCGTTATTATTTCAAATCTTAGGTTTGGATTGTTGAAAATTTTGAAATAATATTTAATCTCATGTCAGTATTTTGGCCAATAGAACATGTTATGTGTGCGTTAAGTCAATGTTCTGTTATGAAGTTAACGAATATGTTAAATTAACGACCAATTAAACTTATTTTTAATAATTTTTTAAATTAAATGACCAAATAGAAATAATGTCCAAAACTAAAGAACCAGTTAGAAACAAATTGAAAACGTGATAACCAAAGACAACATTCAAAAGTAAGGGATCACTTGAACACAAATTAAAAATATGGAGACTAAATAGACACGACATCCAAAACTCTGAGACTAAAAAGATATTTTACCCTACAATTTATTATAGTTTTCTCAATTAAGACTCGGTTCGAAGAAAAAAACTACTATCATTACCATATGCGTAAACAATGTCCTATGCTTTTATTTATTTCAAACAAGCTACAATCATCCAACAAATGAAAGAAAATTATATATATATATGATGTTTTTTTTATTATTGAAAATAAATATTATAAAATGGTAGATGACTTAAAAAACCAGGTGAATGTAGATTTGGGATTTATCATCTGTTCGATAAATTTTAATTGTAATTTCTTATAATTTTTATAGAATTTATAATTAATAAAATTTAAAGCATCAATAATAAGAATGCAAATGTCCTTAAGGGCTATTGACATAACTTTGTACCTAAGTGTTTTTGAAGAAATACTTAAAAAAAATGTTGTGGGGTGGAATTGGATGACACGTGAAATTTTACAACTTGACAAAATTTGTCTATGCACCTCGTCTGACCGCGGTACCAAAGCACCTCTACCTGGTCTAAAGCACCTGGTCCAAAGCACATGGTCCGAAGCACCTGGTCCGAAGCATCTGGTCCAAAGCACCTCATCTGACCGTGGTACCTAGGCATAAAGTCCATGCACATGGTCCAAGGCACCTCGTCTGACCGCAGTCTTCGACATAGACCTAATACTTAAGATTGAATACAAGTATCCACTTGAGAAACAACACGTGGCGCAACCCACAAGCGACACGTAATTGAGAAGCAACACATGGCCCAATCCCGACTCGACATGTGGCACGATGATGTCATCAACCTAATCTCCTATAAATAGGTGAAGAAATTCATTTATTAGGTAACTAATTTCTACTATAATTCTCTCTGGCACACTAGCTTTGCTTGCACTGACTTAAGCATCGGAGGGTGTTAGGCCGGCATCACACCGGTGCTCTTTTCCTTTCCTGTGCAAGTACCTACGTAGCACGTCGTGGAAGCAGCGTACTACCTCCGACTCATCCCATAAATTAAGTTCGTTGCCTACGTGGAAGCTCTCCATTTTTATGCAACAACAAAAAACACTTTTAATCCAAATGTTTTATATTAAAACACTTAACTTGTTTGGTCATATTTTTTAAAAGTGTTTTTAAGGTATAATCTTGTTTGGTTGTTATATAGTGAAATAATGCTTTGAAAGAATATCATCATGCATGAACTCAATAACAAACAATCCCTCACACTACAAAAAAAAAACCAGGGGTATTAACGACGAAATATGTTTTCGACGCTAATATCCGTATTGGGATAATATTCTAACTCGTCATCAACATAAGCTATGCAAGTTGAAGGTCGGGTTCTTTTATAGCATTAAACGCCTCTCTATTCTCTTTTTTTTTTTGTAAAACTAAAACGTCTCGTTACCAAGTAAGACTATAAATAAAATAAGTTAGAAATTTATTTTATTTTCTCATGGCTATTAATGAGATTACATAATAAATTGAATGAGAAATATCTCGTTATCTCGTAATTGGTAATTTTCAAAACCTCAAAATTAAAACCACAAGTTTAATTTAATATTTTTAGATCATATTGATCGTCTCGTTATTACGATTGCAACGCAACTGACGGCTCGTTGTTCTGAGTCCAGATGAATGAGTTATGACCATTTTTACATAGTGGTATTTTCGTAAATAATGTAAATCGGGATTGAACCCTAAGAAAGCCTCTTCTTCCTTCCTAGCCCAAAACCAGCCTCTCCAAAATAGGTTTTCTCCAATTTTCGCCCAATTCAACTTGTACGGAGTATTTTCGCTATAACTCCTTCATCTAGCCTCCGATTTGTGCAAGTAAGTAGTTCATTCTAATCATTTTTCTGTTATCTTTCTATTGGCATTAGTTTTGTAGCAATATGAGTACTTTTTAAAGAGTTATAATACAAAAATTATTCGGGTTGGTTATAGTTTCTTCGACTTTTGATCCATTTTTCTTCTTCATTTCTTCATCGTGATAGGTGTGGTTGTGGTAGTGAAGTCATTGATGAAGTTTTGGGAAGAATTGAAGGGTTTCCATTCAAGATTGGATTCAACGTTCTTAAAGTACTGTTCAAATTTGTGGAAAAGCAAGTTGAAGGTGAGTAGAACTTGTTAAATTTAAACTAGTTCTATTATTGTGTTTTCTTTGCTTTAAAAGCTTTATCTCTGATTTTTGGAAATTTAAATGGGTTATTAAGTGCATGTTAAAGAGGTTTAGGGGCTGAATGTATGAATTAAGAATTTGGAATAAAAGTATATAAAATTTTGGAATTGAAGAATTCTGATTTTGACTATCGATATCGATTTATGGCAAAACTGAATTTATGTGTGTTGTTTAACCTTGTTGGATGTATAAACATATTTTTGGATGTTTAAGGTTATATTTGAATGTTTAAAAAGGGCTTGAACTTTTCTAATTAAGAAGTATATGGTTGTCTGACTAGTGCCCCTTAAGTCAAAAATATTAGCCTGGGTGGTTAACCAATATTAAATGAACTCCATATCGATGGATTTGTATTTTTGGATGTTTAGGGATGATTTTAGGAGTGATAATAGAGTCGTTACACCGCTGGATTTTAGTTAGAAAAATAGTAGTTTTAGAATGTCTGAAAATGGAGCAAAACTACACTAGTTTAAACTAGTTTCATTTCTAAACTTGTGTTTTGTTGGGAAGTGTTGGGAGTGACCCAAGGTGAATTTTTGAGTGATTTTGGATCATTCTAAGATGGTTTTTAAGGTGAATTTCCAGAATTTATAATTAGAGAAATTTGGCCTAGAAAAGAGCGTTTTTGTGGAAAGTTAAGCTTAGGCTTATCGAACATCTTTAGTAGTGATGTTTGTGGATCATATTACTTTAAAATATCTTGGGTAATATGGTGGTAGGTTCACATTAAGAAAGGATCATATTACTTTAAAATACCTTGGGTAATATGGTGGTAGGTTCGTATTAAGTACTTAATGAAGAATATGTCGTTAGGGGGATTATTTTAGTTATGCATGACTTTAATAAAACTTAACGGGGCAGGTTCATTCCATCGGTACAAATGGAAAAAAAATATTCTCATAAAGGATTAAAATTGTGAAAAAGATTGTTTAAATTCCTTATCGAGCGCAGTCTCTCTTTGTTTGCGGACAAATAGGAGATTAGAGGTATTGATATCGAAAGGTTTTAAAATGAGAAAATAGTGTTTAAAAAATTTTCGATTGAGGTATCTCTCTGTTTGCGGACAAAGAGAAGATTAGAGATATTAATAGAAAGTTTTTATCGAAAAGTTTTAAATTGAGAAAAGAGTGTTTAAAACTGTTTCGATTGAGTTATTTCTTAATTTGCGGATTAAGAGAAGTATTGGAATGTTGTGAAAGTTCAGTGTGTTTTAGTGTGAGAGAATATTTGGAAGTCGGTGAGGCCGATAATGGTCTTAAAGACTTAGGAAACCTCTCATGACATTAATTTTTTTTTAACATTATTCTACTCATTGGGCGTAGCCTTATGATGCTGCAATATTTTTTTAGGTATAGAAAAGAAGAAGGTTGGTGGTTGATGACGTCGAGGCGAGTGGATGGTTTGGCATAGATTTACACGCTGACGACTTTTCATTCTTTTTGTCTTTAGTTATTTTGGGATGAGATTTGATTAAACGATGTTGATGTTTTACCATATTTTATTTTACTTGGAATGACTAGTTTGTTTGTTTTTTAAACAATAATTTGTGATGATTTTAGTTTCCGAAATAAGGTCGTTGTAGATACCGTATTTTGTCCATGCCAAATTTATTAATTTTTTATTTTTAAAATAAAGAAAATTGAAATAAAAAATAAAATTTAATTGTTTTAAAAATAAAGATAATTTTATTCTCAAAAATAAAATTGATCCTTATATTTTAAAAATAATTAGATTTTAATTTTGTTTTAAATTTAAATGATAAAGACGATTTTTATTCTAAAAATAAAATTGGCTTTTAATTTTAAATATAAAATAATTTTTCGATTTTATTTATTTTAAAAGTTGTTATTTAAATTTTTTTTTTAAAAATTATTGTAGAGATAAGGTAGTTAATTTTAAATTAATTTGAAATAGTCAAAGATAATTATAATTTGGGATAGATTTAAATATATTTTCTATAGATATTATTTGATTTAGATTGAGTTAATCTCTAAGTATTATATGATATTATTATAAGTTTATCTCAATCTATTTTAAATGTCTCTAATTTTGGCTATAAATAAGGGCCCTCACTCTTACAGTAGAAAACATTGGTAGAAACAGAAAACACGAAAAATACACCTCCCTCAAATTCTTGCCCACGAAAAGTTATTCCAGAGTCTCCTCCCAATCAAAGCAAAATCGCGGCCAACTTCTCTCGAGTTCTTACCCACGAAAAGTCAATCCAAATCCTCTCCCCAAACAAAACAAAATCTCGGCCATTGCATGTGATTTGATAAGAATTGTTTGTTCAATTCCATAGTCTTCGTTTTCAACATTGATTGGATCTCAGGTATGACCTTTTACTTTTGACTGAATATGTATATATTTAAATCTTTCGTTTTCATTCAAAACGTTTTAATATAAAAAAGATTTCTTTATATATATTCATGATTTTCCATTTAATATCTCAGTATATATGGGTCAAAGTGCATGTATTGATCTAAATGTAAAGAAAATTTCCGATATATTCATAAGTACCATCGTATACATTATAAATTGAGTTTTTGATTTAGCTTGTCTCTGATATTCTAGTATATCATGTAGATAGTTATATTTTTTTTTCATTTGTTTTAATGGATTGATTTTTTTTAAATAATAATAATTTTGAAGATATGTATTTTTGTGCTCCAACATTAGTAACAGACTTAATGTATTTAATCTGATTTTCTTTTTTTTTAGAATAAATCTTATAAATTTAGAATCTCTAATATTTCATTAAACTTTTAAATAATTAAATCAATGTTTATAGTTAGATTCGAAATATTTAATTCGTTTTTATAAAAAAAACAAATTATCGTCAATATTATTTCTCTTAGGGGAAGAGTAATACACTTGTTGCGAATTTGATAAATGTGTGGAAATCGTTACAATTGTGAAGGCTGAGTAATGTATTTATCAAAGTCTCAATAAGTGTACAAAACCCCTAAAAATAATTATAGTTTAATTTAAATACTAGATTTGTATTTTTAAAATAAAGAGAAGTATTTTAAATAAAAATAATAAAATGTTTTAAAATATAAATACAAGCCCGATGATGGGATTTTGAGAAGTAACGACTCTCAATTTCTCTAGGTGAGGAATTCTTAATTTCGATATTTGTTCAATTAACGGTAGTAACCCCGCTCAATTGATCTTTGAACTTACATCATTCTTGATGTTAAGAGAAGGTTAAATGAGACATTTGTTTTTACAAATTAAAATCAATCTTTTCACCAATTAGTTTAATTAGGGACCAATAATTTAAAATTAGATAATATAAGATAAGATTAGGGTCTTCGTTTTTTAAATGGATGTCGTAGGGTGCTAGTACCTTCCCTATGCATAAATGACTCCCGAACCCAATCTGGTTTTTCGTAGACTATTTTTTATTAATTAGGTGACCAATCACACCCGAATTTGGTTGGTGGCGACTCCAAATTTTTCCCTTTCACGAAGAGGCCCATAAATTGGACGTTGGCGCTCCGCGTCGCAATTACGTTGTGACAGTCGCAATCAATGTTTGAACAATTTTTATTAATTTCTGAATGAAAATGAACTGAAATACTTTTGATTTATGCTTCCACTGTTATTATATGATTTCCATGTTTTTGAAAATTTATGGCTGTTATAAAAACATCATACAACTTTCAAGAAAATCTCATCACTTTTAACAATTACAGACAAGCCACGTTGAAAGTGGCTTATTTCTTGTGTAATTTAATAATTAAATTCGCTTTTCACTTTTTACTTGCAAAAATCAGAATTATATGTTTTCATTATTAGTTCGTTGGTAGAAGAACAGTTGCCACAATAACGTGAAAGTTGCAACTGTAGATAGATTATCAAAGTGAACAAAAACAACAATTTTAAGATCAATGGGAAGGGAATGAGACTCGAGAATTATTAACGTGAGAAACCAAACGGAAAAACTCACGACACCACGCCTAGAGAAAAATTCACTAGAAAAATCAATTTACATCCAAACAAGAATTTAAAGCAAACACAAGCACAAACGAAAAAATTCTCTTTTTCTTTGTCTTTGATTGCTACTTGATGATGACGATTTTCAAGTCAGATTCTCTACACGTTCCCCTTGCGGATCTCAATCTGATGAATTCTCTTCCTTGCACGAACGTATCAAAACCCGAACTCCCTTCAGTATGTGTTAGTCTTTTAAAAGACTTTCATGAATTTGTATATTGAAAAATACTAAAGAACTATCTCTCAAATATAATTTAATCTCACAAGAGATTACACAAAGTAGAGAGCAATAGACAACACTTTTAATAATTTTCTTATAACGTGAGTGCTTAGTAGAGTTATCATATGAATAGATGTTTCCCTTTTTAAAGAGAAAATATCAAACTATTATGTAGCCTCTGTTTTCGTAATTGAAGGAGTAACATTGGTTAAAAAAAATGTTAACTCAAACCAATAAGACAATATTTTCTTTTTACCAATAAGTAAATCATTTTAAAAAAGCAATTTCCATAAATTACTCATGACAATAAAAAGATTTACAAATACTTAATTACAAATGAATATTTTCTTTGCCAACGTGTTGGAGTAAAAAATATTTTAGATTAAAGATTTTACCTATTACAATCAATGAGTATTAATCAAGGGTGATTATATTATGAAAACTTTCCAAGTACAAACCATTTTAACATGAAAATTTATTTGAATTTGAATTATATAGAAGAACAAATAAGCCATTGAAATTTTAATCATAAATTAATTCAAGAGTTAATATAAAAAATAAATGGTGAATATTGAAGCAATCACATATATAGTAGCCAAATAAGAACTTATCAATTTGAGATAAAATCATTTAATTAATAAATGACTTAATCAACTCAAAATTCCAAAAAAGTAATTTGATCACAGTATAAAATACAATAATTTGGTTCATTAATAAATGATTTAATCAATTCAAAATCCAAACAATGTAATTTGATGGCATTAGAAAATACAATAATTTGGTTTGTCAAAATAAAAGTGAAGGCAGTTGCCTACAACTGCCTAGTGGTGGTTTCTTGGAACTGCTATAAGTATTTCCATATATCCATATCTACCAAGATATGGATTTCCCCAAGTGTACGTAAGTAAGAAAAAAAGACAGAGAATAAGTGAAAAATTCTCTCTCAGAAGGAAATTCTATGTATCACTCTCAATTCTTCTATTCATCATATTATCTAAATAAATGAAAGGACTTAGGCTGTGAACAATAAAGCGAGTCCTTTTGGTGATTGGCTTTCTACAATCGATACTTATATATTCGGGTTTCTCGTTGATTTCCACTGCGTGTCTACAAGAGGTTAGTCACGTATTTTACGAACCTTCATTGGTATCAGAGCCACTAGTTTAAAAAGTATCAAACATGTTTTTTTTTTTAAAAGCTTTGATCCTTTAATGGAAATTTTATGTAATGTTGATCATTATTTATGAATTTTTGTATGTTTGTTTTACATATATTTATGAATTGATCTGCAAAATTTCATAAGAATTGGATGTGTTTTTTTGTCATTGTTTTATGAATTTTTTTTACAATAGTTATGACAATAACTTTGATTTCTGATAATATTTTGTACAATTATTCATTGATCTTGATTCTTTAATTTTTTTAGAAAGTATGTTTAAATAGCTTTCCATTGATATATAATATGTTCAATTTGGTTAAAAATCGAGAAAGTTATGATGATTCGAAGTTTTGATTAAAAACTGAAGAAGAAAAAATCTGGGCTATTCTTCTTCATGTCAGAAACGCCTCTTCTATGAATCGAACCCAAGATTTAGGGGACATGAGAAAATGTTGTTGGAGGCGCGCCCACTAAGCCATTAGTCAAACTTAGATGATAAATGGTCTTAATTTTATTAGATATCTTTGTTATATATGTATATATATAAAATAAAATGGCAAAACGTCTCCACTGAGATTTGAACCGAGAATTGAGAGAATGAACAGATTTCCTTTTAAAGAGAACTTAACCTCTTCACTCTGTCTCACTATTTCTTACGTTAATAGGAAAATTTCCATATCTGTAAAGATATGGAACTTCTCATAAGGTGCATCTTACCCATAATGAGGGTATTAAGACTCTTAATGATGTTGCACGTCACCTGGAACTAGAGGAAGATCACATTGAGGCAATAAGGCCTAAAAATGTTAATGGTGATGTATATATGACTGGTCCTAGCTCTCATGAGAATGAGGGCCACAAGTGTAAACATCAAGGGAGTCGTAAAGGGAAAGTTGGCAATAAGAGGAAGAAATACTACCAAGGTCAAAATGATAAAGGAAAAAGTCCCCAATTTCGTCCCAATAAGAATGAAGCAAAGGTCAAGTGCAATAATTGTGAGAAAAATGGTAATTATGCTTATGAGTGTAAGAACCCAATAAGGTACAAACTTTTGATTCACATAAGATTCGTTCTTTTCGTGAAAGTTATTCCTATGTTTCCAGCTCTATTTAATTAACTGATTCTCATCCTTTATGGACTGTAGACTCAGGAGCCACATGCCACACAGTCAAATTATATGCGCTATACGTGGAATTTCATCAAATTCAACAAAGTGCAAGATGGCTATATGTCGGGAACAATACGAACCTGAAATAGGGATTAGTTCCTGTAAGCTGGACATGTAGAAGGAGATTCTGCATAATGTGTTATATGCACCTAATATTCAACATAATTTAGTTTCTGTAATTGTTCATTTAAGACTTGTTTTTACTTGAATTATGTTTGGTAGTAAACTATGTATCTTAGTTTTAGAACAATGTACACTATGATTATGGTTATTTAATGAATGGTTTTAATTTTATTAGATGTTATTCATTTGATATCTAATAATTATGCAAGTTTTTCCCTTATTTCATCATCTGTTGATACTAATGTTGACATTATTATGTGGCATGCTAGATTAGGTCATATAGGTCAACATAGAATAGCTAGACTAACTAAAGAGGGTTTGTTAGGCCAAATTTATAGGGTCGAACTACCAACATGTGCGAGTTGTCTAGCGGGAAAAATGGCAAGAAAACCATTTGGTAAAGGAACTAGAGCTGAAATTCCATTACAATTAATTCATTCTAATATTTGTGGGCCTATGAATGTGAAGGCACGACATGGGGGTGAATACTTTATCACTTTTATAGATGATTTCACACGTTTTGATCATGTCTATTTGATTTTCCACAAGTCTGAAGCATTAGAGTGTTTTAGAACATTTGTTACCTTAGAGGAAAATCAACTGGATAAAAAGGTTAAGTCTTTAAGGACAGAACATGGACGTGAATATTTATCTAATGAGTTTAAACAAATGTGTGAAGAAAAAAGAATACATAGACAACTAACCATTCCCCGAACCCCACAACAAAATGAGGTTGCCTAAAGGAGAAATAGAACTCTTTTAGAAATAGTTAGGTCAATGATAGCGCATGAAAAATTGTCAATCACTTTTTGAGATGATGCCTTATTGACCGCTACTTATATTCTTAATTGTGTACCTTCAAAATTTGTTGCTTCTACACCCTATGAATTATGGACTGGCAGAAAACCAGACTTTAGTGGTTTGAGACCATGGGGATGTGCTGCTCACATTCATGAGTCATCACATCAACATGGAAAACTAGGTCCAAGAGGTAAAAAGAGTGTTTTTATATGATACTCAGAAACCTTAAAAGGGTATGTTTTCAGTGAGAACAAGCAAGTGTGAGTCTAACAGATTCGAATCACGTAATACTACATTCTTGGAAAATAATTTTCCATCAATAAGTGAGATTAATCAGGAGACATCACTTTATGAATTAAATATTCTAAATAGTATGATTACATCAAACAAAATGAACGATACTCCTAATCAGTTATCAACAGTATCTCATCCAAGTGGATGAAATTTGAACACTCTGTGTGATTCAGAAGAACCATAAATAACCCCGTGATTCAAAACCACAAATAAGACGTAGTAATCGTGGTAGAATTCCAAAACGTCATTATGATGATAAAATTTTCATGATTACGCCTCAAGACGATGAAGAGCCGAATAATGTTCAAGAGGCTTTTCAAAGTTCTAATAAGGATAAATGGATAAATGCAATGGAAGAAGAAATGGAGTCAATGAAGTCAAATAGTGTTTGGGAACTAGTTGATCTTCCTAAAGGATGCAAAGCAATTGGTAACAAGTGGATTCTTAAAATCAAACATAAAGTTGATGGCTCTATCAAAAGATATAAGATCAGACTTGTAGCCAAAGGTTACACACAACAAGAAGGAATTGATTATGAAGAGACATTCTATTCTGTTGTGAGGTTTAATTCTATATGTCTCATCCTAACAATAGTTGTTTATTTAGATTTAAATTACATCAAATGGATGTTAAAACAATATTTCTAAACGGTGAATTGGAAGAATAAATATACATGCAATAACCCATTGGTTTCGTTACCAAAGGGCAAGAACATAAAGTATCTAGATTATTGAGGTCAATTTATGGCTTCAGACATTCTTCCAGACAGTGGTATATCAGTTTTCATCAAGTTATCAGTTCATATGATTTCCATATGATTGATAAGGACCACTGTGTGTATGTCAAATAACATAAAGACAAGTTTGTGATTCTTTTCATTATATGTGGATGACATACTGTCGGTTGGGAAAGGCAAGGAGTATATACATTAATCATTAAGGAATGGTTATCATCAAACTTTCAAATGAAAGATATGGGTGAATCAACTTATATATTTGGATTAAAGATTAAAAGAGATCACTCCAAAAGGATGTTAGCCTTGTCACAAGGCAGTACATTAAGAAAATTCTTGAGAGATTTAAAATCAACTGATACTCCTATCGTAAAAGGCGAAAGCTTAAGTCAAAGATTGTGTCCAAAGACTCCAGGAAAATATAGCAAATGAGAAAAGTTCCTAACTCGAGTGCTATTGGTAGCCTCACGTATACCATAATGTGTACAAAACCAGACATATGTTTTATCGTGAGTATGGTATTTAAATACCAGTCAAACTCTGAACAAACCCATTGGAATGTTGTAAAAGAAATATCTAGGGAACCATGGATTATTCATTGTGCCATAAAAAAAAGATTAAAGAGAATTTATCTCAATTAGTATGGCTTAAGAGATTTTTTTAAGTCAATTGGGATTCAATGAAAATATGCCTACCTATGTGTTTGTAAATTGTGATAGTTAAAATGCTATTACAAAATGATTTCAAATATCACTCTAAGACAAAACACATTGATACTAAATACAATTTTGTGAGAAATATGGTTGCATAGAAAGAAGTGAATGTGCAATGTAAAACTACGCGCAATATGGTTGCAGATCTATTTATAGAGCTCATGCCTAGAGATTTTTTTAAAATGCCGTATTAAATCTATGGTTCCATAGAAAGAAGTGAATGTGCAACGTAAAACTATGCACAATATGGTTGCAGATCTATTTACAGAGCTCATGCATAGAGATTTTTTTAAAAGGCCGTATTAAATCTCTAGGCCTGCGTAGATTTTGATTTCACATTAAATGAAAATTGCATTTCCATATTTTAGTTATGAATAATGTTTTGTACTTTTAAATTGCATACACACAATAATGTTCAGTACATTAAATTAAAAGTATGTCGGGCAGTAGATTGACCTTCTCATATAGGTAATCACTTCTATGATTTAGTGTCGAATAGAAATGAGATATTTTAAGCAATATTTCTGTTAATTGATAACAACACTATGAGAGCATATGATTAACCTAGATATCGCCTTGATAAAGAATCAAGATGAGCTTATATTTATTATTGAAGGCGAATAGATCCCACTATTAATCTAACTATCTATGAGTCAGATGGAAGTCCTGCAGTTATAAGTTGATAAAGTAGAGTTGTGGACTCAAGTTAGATATTCAATATATCTGAACTATCATCTGTACAGTATAAATTGAGATATACACTCCAATGAAAATGGAGAATAATACTGTATCACGTGTTTCATATCACATGTGCTAAAATCGACCTAAATGGGTAACAGAAGTTAGTTCTCTACTTCTAATAATGTGAGACCCATGAGACTAAGAAATCTTCTAGTACCCTTAAGATCTTTGACTAAAATCTTAAAGTTTCACTGCGATTTTGTTATCTTGGAAAGTTACCAATGGTCATGATAGATTCGATCTAATGAGACTTATCTAGAGAACAGTCGTTATGGGATGGAAATTTTTTGAGGAAAATACAAGATTATTTTAAGTGTCACATTGCATTGTATTCACTGGTCGACCAATTATATTTTTGTAATATAATTGTGAATACAAAAGAAATATTTTAAAAGAGATTTGGAATTACAAATGTGACTAAATCATCTAGGGAACTACACCATACACTCTACTTAAACACACAATTGAGTTATCTTACATACTTAACCGTTGTACAGTAACAAACTCTCGAATTGAAAGTATGATGGTCGCACAGCCTATTTTCTTGTATGAATTAGATACTGATGAAAAAGAATATGTTTCTCCTTGATTGATAAGTGAGAGAATTCATCGTTCAAAAGGGAACAATGTAAAAGGTACACCCATGATGGGTAACCCATTATATGCGAGTGAGAGATGAAGGCAGTTGCCTACAACTGCCTAGTGGTACGGTGGTTTCTTGGAACTGCTATTAGCAATTCCATATATCCATATCTACCAAGATATGGATTTCCCTAAGTGTACGTAAGTAATAAAAAGAGACAGAGAATAAGTGAAAAATTCTCTCTCAAAAGAAAATTCTTTGTATCTCTCTAAATTCTTCTATTCATCATATTATCTAAATAAGTGAAAGGATTTAGGTTGTGAACAATAAACTGAGTCCGGTTCGGTGATTGGCTTTCGACAATCGATACTTTTTATATTCGGATTTCTCGTTGATTTCCGCTACGTGTCTACAAGATGTTAGTCACGTATTTTACGAAACCCTTCAAAAAACCAGTACAAAAATATAATATAACAATAAAGACTTCTAATCCTTCATGAATACTACATCCAAAAATATCTCTTCCCCGAGAATCTATTGATGAACATACTTGATCTAATTGCCTATAAAGCTTGCTAACAACGTTAACTTGAGACCACCTTTAGCGGTATGTATAGAAAACTCACTATCGTTGGTGATATTCTGAATATTATTAAACTCATGATCGTTAAACTTTGTATCTCAACATGTATCATCATCATTTTCCTTATTTCTAGACGATCCGCCCTGAATATTTTGAGGTACAATGCCTTGCGAGATGCACAAGTACCATATATTATAATAATAATGTCTTTAAAAAGAATGTCTAACTAATCTTCATTTTGTAGCTAGTCCATTAGTACAAAATTTTGTTGCCTCGTGCTTAATCTACATAAGATTGATAATATATGAAATTATGATTTTTATTGATAAAAAAAAACAAATAAAACTAAATAATGTATACCCTTCAAGCTTTCATCCCATCATTCAATTGTTGCATCGATTGTTTGCTTCAACGGATCTCCATCTTAAGCATGTTTTGTAACCAACTAAATCTGTCCATATGTGTCAATTCTTTTTTGACGAACTCCTTTTATTTTTCAATTGATTAAAATTACAACTCCGACGATTTTTTTCATTGAAAGCTATCTCAAGTTTTCAAGAATATTAACTTAAACAAATACGTTAGTTCTAATGTCATCCCAAAGTGCTTTTCCTTGTTTTTCTTTTACCTTTATGTTAAAAAGTTACAAAGTTGTGAATAAAGAAAAGTTTCATGATGTTGATTCATTAGTACACATTTAGTTGACGAATGAAGAAGCTAGATGGGTGCGAAGAACAACGGCTTCTTAAATGCAAACGAAAAAGGGGTAGTTGGTCAATAAATAATAATTAAGAAGGTTGAACATTATGCAATTATTAATTACACCTTCTATACCCAACCTCTATTGGATTTCCCTTCTTCTTCTTCTTCAACCCATGTCCACACCAACTTTCAAACGATCCTATCTCTCCATCTTACTTAATATACTCAATTAGTTATGACCCACACTAATAATGATGATGATTTTTTATCTCCTTTTTTTGTCATTTTAATTGAATGAATATTATACATATCTTTTTAATATATTTTATATAGGTTCTAGTGGCACTAAGGGACGAATCTATTAAGGTGAGAGGGAATAATTTTAAATTTTGATTTTATTTAATAAAAAATATTAGAAAAAAAAGTTAAAATTTGTGAATTTTTCATGTAGGTTATCAATTTTACCCACCTCATTTTTTTAAAAACAACTTTATATAGTTTTTACCCTGGTAAAAATAATTTTTGGGTTCGTCCCTGATTACACTATTCCTTTTAGATAGTACTTGTGTCATGATGTTATTTTCAACTAGACAAAGAAAATACATTGAAAGTGATTCTACATGGTAAATTTGTCCTAAAAAAGAAGAGTATTTACTGAAATATCATACTTTTACCTACTAATTACTGAAATGCCAGAAGTTTTAAAAAGTTATCCAAATACCATAATTATAATTCAATATAATATTAAACTAAAAAAGAAAAAAAAACACAACAAATACATTAAAAATAACAATAAAAAATAATAAAATAGTTCAATATTATATTGAACTAAAAAAAATCATTGAAAATAGTAATGAAAAATTTAAAAAAAAATAGTTTAATAAAATATTGAACGATAATTATTCTATTTGGATAATTTTTAAAAAGTTCTGAAATGACCCAAAATGTAAAATTTGAAATGACTCATTATTTTATTCAATTCAATATAATATAAGGTAAATAAAAAGGAACCAAACTCATCCCAAAATGTTTATTATAAGTTAAGTTGATTAGATTGGATTTGTTTTTATTTTCTATTCTGATTCCAACAAAATTTTGTTCAAATATACCAAACCAAATTGAAAAAGAAAAGAATATTTAAATATATAATCAGTTTCAGATAAACAATATATATAATTACTTACGAATCTTACTAATTAATTATAAAACAAACACAAACACACATATATACCTCACCCATCATCATCCGGCTCGCGGCCTAAAGGCCGGCCCAAGCTAGGCTCAGACTCGGCCTGAGCTCAGCTCGAAAGTCAACGTTTGACGCGCTAGCTCGGCTCGACTCGACTCGTTAAATGTTTGGATTGGATATGAGCCTTCCTTTTTTTGAACGATCCGGCTCGTGGGCCGGCTCGTTTGAGCCTCCATAGGGCTGATCCAGCGAGCCGGTTCGAGCTCAGCCCAAATTTATTATTAAATAGAATTTTATATCATTACCAATTTAAAAATTAAAGATAAAAAATAATAATATACATCCTTTCTTTTTACATTATAACTTAACACTAGAGATTTTAGAAAGAAAAAAAGTTAAATTATTTAACAGATAATTGAACAATTTTAGCTTTCTTGCTGTTCAAAATAATAAGTTTAATATATCGATTTTTTCGCTCTTTTTCGCTATTTAAAATAATAAGTTTAATAGGTTAATTTTGTTAACACTTGATTTTTTTTAAAAAGTGATTCAAAAGTTATGCACCATTGGTTTTTGAGATAATGTGATACAAAATTGATCTCATATGATAGGCCGAACTTGGCTCACTCGAACGAGCCAAGACCAAGCTCGGCTCGCTCCAACGAGCCAGGCCCAAGCTCGACTCGATGAGCCTAGCCCATGAGCCGAGCCGCGAGCCTCAAAATTTTAGCTGGGGCCGAGCCGACTCAGTTCGACCAAAAGTATAAGCTTGTTGAGCTCGAACCTGAGCCTTTTAATTTAAGATTTTTTTTTTTCAAAATCCATTAAACCTCTTGAAAATTTACAAAAGATGGAAATAACTAAGTGGAACTAAACTCTATCAATTGCTTATAATTATAAATAGTTTGATTGTGGGATTAGGTTGTCCCGGGGGTGAAAGAAAAAACACCACCTGCTTCTCCGACCCGACCTGACCCACTATACCCGCTTTGTAAATGCGGTAGGGGTAAGGGAAAAAATTTACTAAACGGGGCGGGGGAATGGGTTATCTCCTTCAAATAATCATATTAAACCCGATCAAACCACCATACACTCTTATCGTAAGAAGATGTTTGGCTCGCCATTTTAACTAAATTTATCATATCTTAAAACCTCTAAATGAAAATTTTGATGTTTGTGTTTTTTTTAATGGTGCAAAATAATGAGTTTGTTTAGTTTTATTTAATGTAAGAGAGACTTAAGCTATGAAAAGAAATAAGTTTATCAAGTCATGATAAATTAAAAAAATAAAATTATCATCATTTAAGATCATAAAATTTTAGGAGCTTGAAATAGAAAAAAAATATATATAAATTATTCAAACAGCACACAACTTTTAAAAAATTTACCAAATGATATATTTCTTCTAATTGAATAAATTAATTAACTAATTGATTTTTAATATATTTTATTTTTACTTTTTATTTTGAACGGAATAATTATTATTTGAATTAGTTTTTTATACACAAACTTTCATTTTATTGTATATTAAATTATTAATTATTTTTTATTATCTATTCCTTAGTCAATAATTTACGGGAAATCCTATGTTTTGAAATATTAAAAAATAAAAAAATTTCAATATGAGATTGGTGGATTTTAATCCAAAAACTGTCAGTTTTAAAAAAAAAATTATTATTTTTGAAAATATTATTAGGAAAAAGCCCTTAATTTATTGACTTGATTTAAATAAATTATAAAATTATAAAAATTTATTAGAGGGAAAAAGCCTAAAAATAATAAAATAAAATGGCTCTTGCACATATAGCTGAAAAAAGTCAAATATTTGTAAAAATAGGTTATCAGCAGCCCAAAAAGTTATTTGCAAAAATAGTAAAAAACTCAAATTCGTGCCTAAAATATTACAAAATTGCCACTAGTTCGCATAAGTAATCACTCATTTTCGCATAACTAATCACTCATTTTCGCATAACTAATCATTGATTCCACGCAGAGGTAATCACTGATTTTACTAATTCCGTGCATATAATCACTGATTACCTGATAAGTTATCATTTGATTACCTCCAAGATATCATTGATTTTTTTTTATTCATGTGAATGAGGGCTTTTAAAAATCTGCTATATTCATAAACACTTCTTAAAAATTTGAAAAAAATTCTACTACCCAATAAATTTCTCCTGAAATAAATAGAAATATGTA
Source organism: Gynostemma pentaphyllum (assembly GCA_028015215.1). Taxonomy (NCBI): domain Eukaryota; kingdom Viridiplantae; phylum Streptophyta; class Magnoliopsida; order Cucurbitales; family Cucurbitaceae; genus Gynostemma; species Gynostemma pentaphyllum. The sequence goes on from CM051346.1 coordinate 31,016,365, forward strand.
TCTAAAATTCATCCGCTTTTTAAGTATAAAATTAAGAGTCAAACTATATTTTATTTAGTATTATAAATAAATCGTCCTTTCTACACAAAAAAAAAAACAAAAAGGTAAACCTTTGTGTTTTAAATAAGAGGATAAGAAGATACCCTTGTACCCTTTGAGGAAAAAAGGAACTCAAAAGCTTTTTCTTTTCTTCTTTTACAGAAATTCATGTATATGAGAAGCTGCTTGGGAATCAGTGTCCTTGAAAAATGTTGAATTATGGCGGAATTAGAAGGGATACGTGGCATGCCTCACAATTTTCTCCAACTCTCGCTCACATTCTAAGTTGCTTAAGTTATAAGTTTGTTTTTTGGTTAAAAAAAAAAAGAGAAAAGAATTTGGATAGAAAAAGGAAGGCTAATAGGGCCTAGTTGAAGGCTAGCACATGTAGCCCACCACCAGTTTTTGTTTTTTAAACCCACCGTCCGTTTAATTAAAAGAGTTGCTGATCATAAAAGCCAAACTCAAATCCATTAAATATTTATTTTTTCATAAATTATTGATGATAAAGAATTAATAAACGTATGGGATAATCCCAAATAGTATAGTAACTCAAATGATTTATATTAGTTTTCTCTTTATAAAATCGGAAGGTTGCCAACCAATGTAGTTCAAGTGGTTAGATAATTGTTCTCTTCTCATAAATTTAAAGGTTCAAGTCTACCCTCTCCAATTTAATGTAATATCTAGAAAAGAAAAAAAATCGGAAAGTTCAAATCTCCTTTTCTCCTTTAATATTATATTTAAAATAATAATAAAATAATTTAGCAATATCTAAAATAAAATCAACTATAAATATCATAGAACACTAAAAAAATTAAAAACAAAAGACCAACAACTAGGAGAATCAATTATAAAATTAAGTTTGATGTCAGCACGAGCATAACTCAAGTGGTTAGACATCAGCTCCCTTTCTATGAGATCGAAGATTCAAGATCCTTCATTTTGATGTATTATTGCAAAGAAAAAAACACTCAAATGAGTTGAAATTAATCTTCTCTATTATAAAATCCGAATGTTGGAATCTCCTTTTCACCTTTAGTAATATATAATCCATACTAATTTAACAAAATCTAAAATAAAATCAACTATAAGTATCATCAAAAATTAAATAGAAAAACCATCAATCAAGAGAATCAATTATAAAATAAGATTTAAAAATGATATTTTTCATAGTGAGATCCATCAATATTAATCCTTGAGATGTGAAATCTTTGCCTGAAAAATTAATTTTTGAAATATTTCAGAACATTTATTTATTTTTAAAATTTATTGAGATATATGATTAAATTTATCTTTAACATTGACTTAAGTTTTTTATTCTAGTGACATATTTAATAATTTATTAGAACAGTCATGAGTTCAAAACTAAGTTAAATCTTTACTCTTATTTCCTTCGTATTTAAATTTTATTACAAATGTATCATCCATAAAATTTAATTATTAAAAGGATTCTAAAAATATAAAAAACGACAATTGTTGTGATGAGGCATTAGGTAATTCAATTTTCTTCATCTTCCATTGCTTACGTGTTTTGATCTCATATCATAGCGGCCTCTCTCTCTCTCTCTCTCTCTCTCTCTCTCTCTCTCTCTATTTCTACAATAATGTCGTCAGTTAGAGATGCGATTTGGGTCTAATTCATTGCCTTCTTTTTCATCTTCCTTTTTCTTCCTTTCTTTTTCCTTCTCTCTTTTTACCTTAGCTTTTTCTTCACTTCTCATAGCCTACGTTTTGGATCTGCTCTCTCTCGCTACCCTCATCCATGGAGGAAAAGGTCTCTAACCCATTTCCTAATTTCATCCTTTCCTTCTGTTTTTACTGTTTCTTGTTTATTTTCAATCTGATTCTTTCTCTGTTTTATAATCTGATATTTGGGTTTTTTTTTTTATATGTTGATATTGAATTGTTGAAGGTAGTAATAATGATCCTTAAAGTGGATTTGCAATGCTGTCGTTGCTATAAGAAAGTGAAGAAAGTTCTCTGCAAATTCCCTCGTCAGTTTCTCTTACTCTTTCCTATCTCTCAATTTATTCGGGGGGGGGATCAATTTAACTCTAGATGGTCTGTCACTTTAAACCCGGAATTTTTATCCACACCAACTTTAACAAATTGCTCAATCTGTAAATTATGTTGGTAAAGTTCTATATTTTTTTATATTTATAATTAGACATGAGCGTTTTTATATTTAAATGAAAGGTATTTTGTTAGAAAATAAATTTTATACTTTTGTTAAATATTTTATATGGTTAGATTTGACTATTTTAATGTCGGGTTTGAACTTTTTTATATTGTTTGATTTTGTAACTGTGATATGAGTTCTTTTTATACTTGAGATTAGACACTTTTATGATTATATATTTTAGATGCTATGTTACTTTGATCTTATGGTTATTTACTAAATTAATTTTGAGTAATTTATAGTTTTGTTTCGATGTATATTTAAATTGATAGAACAATTTAAATTGACATAACGTGTAAAATTTTGAGGTGTAAATTTATTTTTTCTAAAAAATAATATAACGTAATTGAGTGGGTTTTTTTTTTTTGGACAAGAGAAATTCGAGACCAGATATATGATGAAAAACAGAACATTGTAATAATCAAAGTAGTATGTTGCAATCCTGAAAAGCTAAGAGACAAAATTTGCTGCAAAGGCTGTGGAGTTATTAAAAGCATTGAAATCAAAGAGCCTGAAAAACCAAAACCTCCTCCTCCTAAGGTTGTTGACAAACCCAAAGACCTTCCCCCAACTAAACCGGTTGACCCGCCCAAACCCAAACCGGTTGATCCTCCGAAGCCCAAACCGGTTGACCCGCCCAAACCCAAACCGGTTGATCCTCCGAAGCCCAAACCGGTTGATCCTCCGAAGCCCGTTGAAAAGCCTCCTCCCGTTAAACCAGTCGAGAAGCCCATAGACCCTCCGAAGCCTAAACCAGCACCTCCGAATCCGGTTCCCGTTCCGGCCCCGGTTCCAATACAACCCGTACCGGTTCCGATTAATTTTTGTGTTCCTGTACCCGGGCACCCGCCCGCGTACCCGATGGGGACATGCTGTAGGCAATGCTATGAAGGGTTAGGTGGGGGCCCATGTTACCAAGGGTACGGTAGGCCCGGCCCATGTTGTGATGGTTGTGCTGGAAGGCCCGGCCCATGTTGTGATGGTTGTGCTGGAAGGCCAATTTATGATAGTTATGGTGGAGGGAGAGTTTGTTATGAAGAGAATGCTTCTGGATGCAGTATTATGTGACACATGGAAGTTTGTGAATGGTGGATGATTTATAAAAACATATAGCATACACAAAAAATTATGTTGAGGCTTGTAATGCCTAACAAATAATTTCCTCCCCTTTGTTGTGTAGTGTTCCTTTCATTGGTTTTGTGTATGCAAGCATATAGTGAATAAGGTAAAGAAATTGTAAGTTCAATTTAAATTTTAATGAATATGTTGATGTTGAATATTTGTGTATCGTTTTCTTTTTAAATAGTTTTGAGCTACAATGTGTCAAAATAAAAAAACGCTTCGGAGTCGGACGTTTTTCTTAGAATCAAAACTTCGTGTTTGTTAAATTTGAAAGAGGTCATTTCACATCCTCATAGCAGAAGATCTTCATCTTTACTTTGGTCAAGTGTAATATTCCAACACATTTCATCTTACGGCCTGATTTTTAGTATAGGTAAAACTTCTACTCACAATTCCATAATGGATTAGCTTTTTAGAACAATAAAAGTTATTATCACTATTCACCTTTTAGATGGCCTGATTTTTTGCCTAAGTGCTTGATCATGAAGTATTCAAGAAAAACACTTTAACTCTTAAAGTGTATCATTTTTTTTAATAATGTGATAATTATAAAAGTGCCTTTAAAATTATATAACCAAACAACATAAAAGAATAATATATACTAAGATAAAAGCACATTTTAAAATTATGGAACCAAATGATTCTTGCAGCAGTATTTTTGCTAAAAGTATTGATATGGATTGCTAAGTACTTATTTGAAAAGCACTCTCAAACACATTGAATTACGTAATCAATTATTAAAAAAATGTCAATTTAAACCCTAAACCCTTTTATAAGTGGTATAATTAATGGTTAAATTGGATTATACTTATATTTAACAGTTCTTTTTTTTAATATATATGGCCAAGTGAAAGCCGTCTTTTCATTGCATAGTATTTTTTTGGGGAAGAAATTTAGTAGGTTATGGAATCAGTTGGAGGATTGGGAATAGGAGGCAATTAAGGCGTTTGAGGATAGATAGATTCCAAGGGAGTCATCTTTTAAATTCATCATTCCTTCTCCTCTTGGTGATTCTTGTGTTGAACTTAACTAAAATAAAATTCAATAGTACATCCAACCATTGGAGGAATTCTCCAAAATGTACATTGACCTTCTTTGAACTTGATTAAATCTAATTAAATATACATCACTTAATTAATCACCCAATATATTTGATCGCATCTTACCAAATCTCCACCTTGATTGAAACAAGTTCGAGCTTTCAATGCATATCTATGTTGAGAATTCCCTCCAGTTCACCAAAGTTTATTGAACCTGGATCAAAACAAGTCACACCAAATAAGTTCAAGCATTTTACTATATTTAGAGGTGGTGATTGATTTTGTTATCATATTGGTAGAGTTTTCATTAGTGTGTATTTTGTTAACAACAATATGGTGAATCACATCTCTAATAAAATGATACTTTACCTCAATATGTTTATTCTAGTCCTATTTGCTAATTTGTAAGGTATATAACACTTTCGCTATCCCAAAATACTTGTTCATGCTTTTATTGATCCCTGAATTTAGAGACCGGTTCCTTAATCTAAAGAGCTTCCTGAATAAGTTCAGTTAAGAGATGATAACATATTTATCTCAGTAGTTGATAAAGCTACTATTGGCTATAAAAAGGCTTTTCAAATTCTATTGTTGTCAAATAAAGTGAAAACATAATATGTTAATGACCTTCTCTTATCAAGATCCCTTACAAGATCAAAGTCACAACCATCAATTAAAGCATTGTTAGTGTTATTACACTTATTATACCTGAAACCATGACTCCAAGTGTCGGTATCTCTATACTTGTTTGTGTATTTTATTATTCCGCATTATTGTTTCTTTCCAGTGCATCATCTTCATCTAATTAATAATTCTTGCCAGAACGTTTTATAGCTTAACATATATTTATTTATTGGGCTATTTTCAGTAAAGGACAATTTTATGTTGTTTATTTCAAATAAACACAACCTTTTATGTGTGTGTGTGTGTGTGTGTGTGTGTGTGTGTGTGTATATATATATCAATACTACCCAAAACCACCACCGGCCAATTTAAATTACATTGTAAAAAGATGAAATATACCCCCGATTAAATTTTCCTTAATCTGTGCAAGATTTAAGGAAAGTTATAAAATCGCTTAAATTTTGTAAAACTAAAGAAAAATTTAAATATAAAAAAATTAAAACTATAACAAAAAAATTTCTTCAATCTTCAAACTTCTGAATACTTATTTCTTCTAGGAAATATCAAATTTCTTTCTTCTTCGATCATCTCCAACCGCCATTAATACTTCTTCAAGATATCACCGTTAGTTTAATAATGATAAACTGTATATAACTGCTAAACCAAAAAAGAAACAATAAGTAATAAGTATTCATTTTCTTTAAAAAAATGTTAACAAAAGTAAACCAACAAGGTTAAATTGAAAGAAAAAAACATAAAAAAAAAAAACCACAATGAAATAGAAGACGAATCAGTTCCATCCTCATACCTTACGAGATAGTTATGAGTAAACAGTTTCATTAAAAGCCTACGTTTATTTGTGTTAAACGGAGTCTTCTTGTGACGACCCGTCACTTTTAAATAAATTAAATCAGAGAAAAACAGCGGAAGTCTTTTATTTTAAGAAAATTGGCGTGATTATGTTTGAAAATACGCTAGCCAAAACCTGTTTACATCTTAAATTCAAATATCTAAAAACACAAGGAACATTAAGTTCCTATCAGGAGTTCAAAATGATTTATAAACATAAAAGTAAAGACAAGAGCTCTTAAGAGCCATTTACAAATATACAACTCCAAAATTATATAAAATTCACAAAACCATGGATTTTTACAACTACTTAGTCCATCTCGAAATCATCACCCTCTCGATCAAGCGCGCACCAGCTCCTCTCCCACGATCCCAAACATTACCTGAAATATTTGTAATATCATGAGCTAACAAACTAAGCCCAGTGAGAATAATAAGAATAAAAAAAAAGTAAAAATAGACCTCAAACTTGCATTCCGATTTGTGTCCAATTAATTTGACACCAATCACTCCTAAAGTCCTCCAACTCTAGGTAATTTCATTTTATATTCTCTAAAAGATGATATTACTAATAATCAAAGTCAATACTCATCCATTATCAATGTTATGACATAAGTAAGAAAAGTAAATATACTTTGCACATCATACAACCTCTCGAATCTCTCTTTCATCTATCATAAAAATGAATGCATGAGAGCATCTCGTAGGACTTCGCAATTGCCCTTTTGTGCGTGAATGAAGGTAATGCGGACATCCCGTAGGCTCCCATTCAACCTTATGCATGAGGAAGTAATGCGTACATCCCGTAGGCTACCATTCAACTCCCTATGCATGAAGAAGTAATGCGTACATCCCATAGGCTACCATTCAACTTCTTTTCTTTCACATTCTTTCTTTTCTTTGAAGATGATGTGAACTCCACGTAGGGTTCATCAATCTTCCTTCTTTTCTCTTTCACTTTCTTTTCTTTTCACTTTCATTTCTTTTTCACTGAAGGTGATGTGAACTCCACGTAGGGTTCATCATTCTTCCTTCTTTTCTCTTTCACTTTCTTTTCTCTTTCACTTTCTTTTCTTTTTCACTTTCATTTCTTTTTCACTTTCGTTTCTTTTTCTGAAGGTGATGCGGACACTACCCGTAGGCTCCAACATTCTCCCCTTCATTTCTTTCTCACTTTCATTTCTTTTTCATAAATGGTGCGAGAATGGTATGATGCAATATGATATGCATATGCTTGCATATCCTTGTAAAAGTAAATAAATAAAGTGCGGAATTAAAGTAGTCGAAGCAAACATAAATAAAGGGGCATAAAGTAAAGGATGTAAGGTAAATGACATAAAGTAAAATAGATAGTAATCTCGGACGAACGATATGTCCATCGAACTCCAGTATCAATAATAAGAGTAGAATCATAACGTAAACGGTTAACCTAACCTTCAAGGATTCTAAACTTTCAATATAATCCGAGGTTCTTTTAATCGTTCTAAATACAAGTTTGGATCTTTTAACCTCCAATGATCCATCCTAAACTTCGAAACGAATCTAACTTAGAACTTTCTAAGGTTCAATGTTTTCCTCGAGAACTCCTAAGTTCTCACTTAAAGAACTAGCTCCTAATCCTAGGGTACTAGCTCATTCCCTCTATTCTTAGATTCGGTTTCTAGTCTTAGTTTCAAATGCTACAAACCTTCATACTCATTCGCTTTCTATAGTTACTTTAAATCCTAACTATTCTCACCTTAGCCAAATAAGAGTTCGCTCCAAGTTTCCGAAAGCACGATCAAACAATGATCCGAAACACCTACAATTAATTACATCTACAATTAATAAATAAACATACATCGATCAATTAACATCTAAAAGCTCAAAACAACGAACAACCCCACTATGAGGCTCGCAGCCCCCCCATAAAAAGTGGGTCTCGGGTTTGGTTTTCCGGCTTTTAGGTACTTTAGAGGTGTTTCGAGTTGGTTTTAAGCAAATTCGATATTCCCGATTTCAATGGGTATCGATAATTAGGGTTTTTGAACATTAAGACCTTTCCCGAATTGAATTTAAATAAACATTAATTCACTAATTTATAACCCATATTCAAACCCCAAAAGGTAAATTTCAAACGGGAAGGGTTTCGACTGAAACTCGGTTTTAGAGTTATGGGAAAGTTTCCAAAAACTCTTAAAACTACTCCCGTATTTACAAACACCGAGTTTCACGACAAGAAATCGAAAGAAAACAAAGAAAACTCCATTAAAACACTATTTGGAGCTTAGGGTTTGAAACTTTACTTACCGAGAATTCCGTGGATCTCGAGAGAAACGCACGATGGTTAGGTGGAAATGAATCCTAGACTCGAGGGCTTTCCGATGCAATCAAGATCGAGCCGATCCATCGAGAAACGAAGAAAAACCAAAATCCCCCCAAACCCTCCATGAAGCCCACGACAATGGGAGAAGAAAAAATGATAGGTTTGGTCAACTTGTGGTCAAATGAGTATATTTAAAGATAAATGAATAGTATTTTGATATTTTTAAGAAATTGGAAATGACGGTTGCGTCCTTTTATGACTTTTGACTTCTAAAACGAAACCCGATGCTCTTAAATAAATCTAAAGGTGATTAATATTTATTAATTGGCCTATTAATAATTATTAATGTCACCGAAACGAAATTTAAAGTATTAAAACGATTAAAAAGAATTTCGGGCGAAATTAACTACTAAAATCAAAATTACAAAAATAATAATTAATCTAAATACTTAAATTGAAATAAATAAATAAATAAATAAAATTAAATAAATAATAAAATAAAATAAAAATTTCACTTCAAAATAACGGGACGTTACACTTCTATTTAACTCCACTTACCAAATCAACAGACAATGAGTATTAGTAACAACCTCCATCAACAGACAGTGTGTATCAAAGTTAAATGGAAACTTTTTATTTAACTTTGTTAACCAACTCGAGGATTTCTTGATTCTTGAAATAGAATCATTGTCTTCATCCCATGAACCACGATGAACAAAGAACAAGATATGGACAAATAACAAATCGATTGATGAACTCACTCTGTACAAAATGAAGAAAGGAAAACGAAACAGAGAAAAAGAAAGAAAAGAAACAAAGGAAAAAGAAAAAAAAAACTATTTAGGTTTGTCCGTCAGGAAGAAAACGTGATGAACAACTATTTTTCTGGGAAATTATAAACAGTTTGAGTGAGATAGATAGAAGGAATTTAAAAGTAGGAAAATACCCCTAAAATTAAGCATGTTTATTTTGAATTAAATAAAAAAATTCTAATTAATTAGGAGAGATGATGTTGGTGGTTAGAGAAAGAGAATAAAATCCCGTTAAGGATGACTTAAAAACGTTCAGAAAAAAAAAAGGAAAGATATGTGGGCGGAAATCAAAAAATGAAAGTGAGGGGTATATAGGTAAAATATATAAACGAGATCCACCGGATAACAACTAGAAATGGTTGTTCTTGGGTATATTAGAAATTTATCATAATTTACCATTATTTTAAAAATTGGGTGAATTAAAGTGGTTAATTAATACTTATTTATTTAATATATGAAAACTATGCCCTTCAATATAAATAAGATATTTTTTGGCTGCCCTTTTGCTGCTGTCCTTTGGAACAATTTGTTGCACACTTTTGGTGTTAGCTGGTGCTTTGGTGAGTGTCTTAAAGCTAATCTCTACTCTCTTCTGATTGGCCATCCTTGCAAAAAGAAAGCAAGATGGATTTGGAAAAAGGCGGTCAAACTAATCACGTGGGAAATTTGGTTGGAGCGGAATCGTCGTATTTTCCAAAACAAAATTAGTCCTCCTAATGACATTTGGGATTTAACTCGATATAAAGTTTCCCTTTTTGCTTCTATGTCCAAATTCTTTTGTAACTACAGTGTTCTTTTGATTAATGCCAATTGAAATTGTTTTATGTAATCCTTTGACTTAGGTGAATTCTCTTCACCTTTTGTAATTATTTTATTTTAATGAATAGTTACTCAGTTTCCTATCAAAAAAAAATATAAACAAAGATATTTACTTTATTAATGACTATTATTTTTGTGAAATAGCAAGATATTTATTTTAGCTAGTTGATAAGGCGGATCGTTACTCGAACTCCTCGGAGAGAAACCCAACACAACACAGGGAGAGACGGGAGAGACAAAGCCATGGCTTTCCAACTCTGCCATTCCTCATCCACTCTCTTCCATGACCATCGTCCTCTCTTCAATTCTCAACGCAAAATAACTCTCTGGAAATCTACTCCTCATTTCAAGCTTAATCCTATCTCTAACTCTCTCTCTCACTCCTTAAAACTATTTGTCCATAATTTAACCACCCATGTTTCTTTACAGGATTATGTTCCACAGAAAACCCAGACCCCAAATCCCTCTGAAGATGAGAATTCCAAATACCCAGATGGGAAATCTAATTCCTCATCGAAAAACTTCGTTTGGGTTAATCCCAGAATCCCCAGAGCTGCAAAGCTCAGGAAGCAATCGTTTGATGCGAGGTATGCTTCTCTTATGAAAACTGCAGAGTCTTTAGATTCTTGTAATCCATGTGAGGAAGATGTTTCTGAAATCTTGAAGGGTTTAGGTAAAAATATTCTGGAACAAGATGCTGTTAATGTGCTGAATAATATGTCGAATTCGAATACTGCATTGATTGCTCTTAAGTACTTTCAGAAGGTAACGAAACCTATTAAAGAGGTGATTTTTTACAATGTGACCCTGAAAGTGTTTAGGAAATCTAGAGATATTGAGGGAGCAGAGAAACTGTTTGATGAAATGCTTAAGAGAGGAGTTCAACCTGATAATGTAACATTTTCAACGATTATTAGTTGTGCTAGGTTTTGTTCCTTGCCGAATAAGGCTGTTGAGTGGTTTGAGAAGATGGCAAGTTTTAACATTGATCCAGATGATGTCACTTACTCTACCATGATTGATGCCTATGGACGAGCTGGTAATGCTGAGATGGCATTTAAGTTGTATGACCGTGCAAGAACGGAAAAATGGCGAGTTGATCCTGCTTCATTTTCGACATTGATTAAAATTCATGGGGCGGCGGGAAATTATGATGGGTGCTTGAATGTGTATGAAGAAATGAAGGCCATAGGCATCAAGCCAAACTTGGTTTTATATAACAGCTTGTTGGATGCTATGGGTAGGGCTAAAAGACCCTGGCAGATCAAGACCATTCTTAAGGAGATGGTGAAAAATGGGTTTTCACCCAGTTGGGCCACATATGCTTCTCTTCTACGTGCCTATGGTAGAGCAAGATACGGTGAGGATGCTCTCCTTGTGTACAGGGAGATGAAGGAAAAGGGGTTAGAGTTAAATGTTATTCTCTACAATACACTCTTATCCATGTGCGCGGATGTTGGCTTTGTTGATGAAGCCATTGAAATTTTTGGAGATATGAAGAATTCTGGGACTTACCAACCTGACAGTTGGACTTATTCTTCCATGGTTACCATATATTCCTGCAATGGAAACGTATCAGAGGCAGAGGAAATGTTGAATGAGATGGTGGAAGCCGGTTTTGAACCAAATATCTTCGTCTTCACGTCATTGATCCAGTGTTATGGGAAAGCCAAACGTATAGATGATGTTGTGAAGACATTCAATCGTTTGATAGAATTGGGAATAACTCCCGACGATCGATTCTGTGGCTGCCTTCTGAATGTCATTACCCAGACACCAAAAGAGGAACTGAGTAAACTGATTGATTGTGTTGAGAGATCTAATTCAAAACTCGGTGTTGTTGTTAAGCTTTTGGTAGGGGAGCAAGACGAGGATGGAGATTTCAGAAATGAAGCCTCAGAACTATTTAATGCTGTTAGTGCTGATGTGAGAAAAGCTTATTGCAATTGCTTAGTTGATCTCTGTGTAAATCTAAATCTTTTGGATCGAGCATGTGAACTCCTGGATTTGGGGCTTAAGCTTGAGATATATACAGATTTACAATCAAGGTCTCCAACTCAGTGGTCTCTATATCTCAAGGGTCTTTCTCTTGGGGCTGCTCTCACTGCATTACATGTTTGGATAAATGACTTATCGAAGGTATTGGAATCTGGGGAAGAACTTCCACCATTACTAGGAATAAATACTGGACATGGGAAACACAAATATTCCGACAAGGGATTGGCGAGCGTGTTTGAGTCACATTTAAAGGAATTAAATGCTCCATTCCATGAGGCTCCAGATAAAGTTGGGTGGTTTTTGACCACAAAAGTGGCAGCAACATCGTGGTTGGAGTCTAGAGGTTCTCCAGATTTAGTTGCGGCATAAGTTTTGTCTGAAGATAGGTTGGTTTTTTTCAAGAACTAGCAATTTTCTTGCCTTTAATATTATAAGCAGAATCTTACATCTAATTTCTTCTCTATCTTTTTTTCCTTGTTCTTTTGTATCGGCCATATATTTCTTGAAGAGAACACTTCCATATTATAGGATTCAGTAAATGATTCAATTATCTCTAATACTTCTATCCTATCATCCGTATCATGAGACGGTTGACGATGGTTAGTGCTAATTTTTTTGCTTTTGTTGTGATCCTTGTTTGAATTTCATCCCTTTTCAATATTTTGTAAATCAGTGGACATCTGAAAAGCATTCAGGACATGCATTAATATCCTGCTACAGGGAGGTAACACAAGAATAATGTTCTACAAGCCAAGCAATTGAGATTTACCAAAGGTGTGTACTATTCATAACCATGGAGACTTGATGGTCCTGGGGCTCAACCGCTATTTAGGTAATGATAGACTCGCCTACGAATCAGCATTAATAGGCTTTCAGTTTCAAAGCTTGAGATCCATCTGTGAATTTCCACATTTGGTCTGCTTTTGATACTATTGTTTTCGCTTAATCTAGCCTGTTAGTCGTTCCCTAATTGAGGATTAACTTGAGATACTCATGGAGGAAGCTCTAGAATGTTTCAGGCTTTGGCCCCCCTTTTGAATTTTTTTTAATGATATCGGGTTCAGAAGATAAGCAGGTTGACTTCTAAATTTTAGAACTAAATTATTATGCTGTTTACTAAAACGTAACAACTTCATTGAAATTATTATTACAGAACTCCCAAGGAATATCAATTTCCCCTTAAAATATTTTAAAAGATGGCGACCCCTCACTTCTTCTTTTAGAGCCTAGAGGGGCGAGCATTTTTTTCTTCTTCTTTTGACTTTTATTTTGTCAATGATGTATATATGCAGTGTGAAAACGAAATGTCAAAGCCATTGACTTCGATTATAAGTAAACGATTTCCCAGGATGACCTCAGCAGTAGTGCCTATAACATGGTATTAATTTTTAGTTTTCTATGCTCATATATTAATCTAATTCCCAAATCCCAATTGAAGTCGTTGCTTATGTTATGGTTGGCACGTTCCTAATGTCTTTTAATGGAAAATCATTTCAAACCAATATGGATGCTATATATATTCATCAGAGTCCCATTTCTTTCCATTCATTGAACAAAAATGGGTAACTGCATCAACTTGCCTCTTAGTCAGTCGCCCCAGAAGCTCAGAGCTAAAAAAAAAGCTGCTGCATCGGAATCGGAATCGGTGGAAATAATCAATTCTTCTACTGAACATAGTGATGATCTTCTACTTCATGATTTTACTTTGTCAACCAAAAGAAACCTTAAAGTTGGAGAGATTCAGGGCGCTGTTCCAGGCGTGAAAGAGCTCCAAAAGCTTCTGGTTTCTCCCAAGATAACCTACAGAGATGGAATGAAAGTGAGGAAGGTGAAAATTGTGGTCACTAAGGAACAGTTGAAGAAGTTGTTGGAAAATGCAAAGTTGCAAAATCGACAAAAACTGTCGAATGATACAGGCTCCCGTAGAGGATGTCGGAAGTGGCGGCCGTCATTGTGTGCAATTTCAGAGGCCCAAGATTTTTGAATTGGAAAAAACTTGTGTAGCTTACAGATGTGGTACAGACCTGAGTAGAAAATTTAAGATTCCAGCTCTTTAGACCGGTTTTCTTGTTCTCTGTCTATGGATAATGTGATTGAACAAACATTAGAGAGATTTCTATTGTTTACTTTACTATGGATTATGTTAAGGTCAAAGGTTTTTCAATGATGGGGTTGAACCTTCAATAGTTGGGTAGGATTTTCATTTATTTTCCTTTCCTATCCCCCAATATTTTATAAGAACAAAAGTACTCTTTAACAACTATAAATGAAAAAGGTTTAGTAAACCAAACAATTAATAGATTTTACTACTTGGTAAACTGTAAATATGTTGCGATAAATACCACCAATAAGGTGACCCGGTGACAAAAAGCTATTAGTTAAGACTCATTCTTCAAAGAACCATGAGTTCGAATATCCTCAATCTCAATCCCCGATATTAAAAAAAATGTGTTGTGATAAATCAAAAAGGTTCTTTTGCTATTATTATATTTCTATAATTCCCTCAACTTTTAATTAGATCAACTACCTTTTAATTTTAATGAACTACATTATGATTGAAGCTTGGCATAAATGTAAACCCCTTTATTAATGCAATCCTTTGTTGATAAATGATGTCAATCCAAAAGCAAAAGGCAAAAGGAGAAGAATCAAATTACTTGGACATAAAATATATAAACAATTAAAAATTGTTCTTTCTTTGAGCAAAATGTTTCCTTTCATCCATGCCTAAGGATTAGAACAAAAAAGATGCCATTCTTTTCCTAAATAATACTTTGCAATCCATATAAAAAAAAGGTGATCTCACTTAAAGGGACAAAGTAACCGACCAGTCAAGCAAAAGGACAACATTCTCATCAAGCATCTTTGTTCTTACATTTCCTTCTGTCTCTTGTGTTATTACTGATTAACCCCCCTGCCCTCAACTTCCACATTTAAAGCCAATTTGAACTAAAAACCACCAAACTAGTGAAAAATAACAATATATAATGGAAGGGCATTTCTGTATCTTGATAATGATACGATAAAATTAAGAGAAACTTCAACAGATGACACTTTTTTAGGAGTAAAAAGCAAAAGCAAATGTTTTTAAGTATTTCAAAAATGACATTTCTCTAATTGAGATTCTTCTAATCTTAGAAATATCATTTTTGAAAAGAAAATAAGAAGCCGGTTAGCCAAGCAAAGGTTGAAAACTTTTGAAACCAATGTAGAATATTTTTCACCCTTATAAATACCTTATTATGAGAGGAGAAGAAACTCAAAGGCATCATCACCTCTCATAGCCTCCTCTTTTTCTCTCTTTCTCTCAATGGACATTCAAACAAAGGTTCTCCAATACAGAGACCAACTAACAACTGCAATAGTAGTTTCAGTTGCCGTGTCGTTGTTTTTATTTTCGGTCCCTCGGTTTCTAAACATTTTAGCATTTTTTTGGCCGCTTTTTGTCTCAACAGCCGTACTCTTATTGGCAATGATTGCATTCGGGGGCGGCTTTCAATTCGCGACAGAAGTCCATGGTGTGAAGGCAGGTGAAGGAATTCTAGATTATGTTGCAGGAGAGCCTGAGTACTCCGAATACCAACGGAAGTATGCATAAGAGGTTGTTTTTCACAATTGAAACTTTAAAGACGTGACTCGAAACTTGTCTAGGTCTTTCAAATTTATATATTACAGTTACAAAGCAACTTAGAATGATATACATATAACATGTGATTTACAATGTTAAAATGGTTGTAAAATAGAATCAAAATGTTAATGTTATTATATTTGCACTTCTTTGAATTTGATCTCTTCTCCTCCGTAAAATCGTATGAACGAGACGAGAACTCAAGTATCTTCCAATTCCAAACTTGTTCTATTCATGGTTTATGTAGGTTGAATTGATAACAAGCAGAGAATCAACCAAACTACAAATTCATTCCTATGCTATCTGCTTCAATCTGATGATGTTAGTTGTAAAAGATGGTAAAATAAAATATGATTTTTTCCCTACAAAAACGAAATATGAATTATCTTAATGAATTTCCAGTACTAGCAGCAACAATCTTTAAAAGTTAATGGATATAATATTTACTAATATGGATTGATGACAACGAAATTCAAATCTACTAAGCGAGTGGACAGAAGAAGAGTAAGGATCACCTCATTCGGTGCTCTACGTGAGTTATGATTTGATAAGAGCTCGGCATTATTAAGCTGCCTTACGACTATGAAGTTAATAAATCAGATTCTGTTAAAGATCCTGATTGATCGATGTCAAGCTTCTTAAAGGTGTCGATTATGGGTGCGACATCGTCCCGATTGATCTTCCCCATTTCCTTCAGTTTATAGATAACGAATTCTGCAGCACTGATAGAACAAATTGCCAAAACAATCAAATACATGGAAAATTTTGAATTAAAACTGAGAAAGTCATTGTTAGACATGGGAAATAAGAAATTGAATTTAAGGAGGTGAAAGAATTTTAAGTCAAATCAGACTCACCTAACTACTTTATCATGATCAAGATCTGCTTCTTCGAGATCTGAGAATGTAAGTTTTCGAGTGAGGACCCATTTCACTAGTAACCTCTGTCTCTTTTCCGATTGTAATTCGGCAAGATACAGAAAGAATTGAGCTAAGCAAATGGTACTGCTCATTATCCAAACTACAGCAAAAACACGACCAGATGTAGTAGAGAAGCTTTCATCCCCATAACCAAGAGTGGTGATTGTCGAACAAACACAATAAAAGGCGTCCGTTAACTCCATCTTCTCGACCACGGTTAAGAAAAGAGTTCCAACAATGATGAGAACGAAAAGGAGGATTCCGGTGAATATGAATTTGTACTTGAGTTTGTTAGTCTCAGATTCCTTAAGAAGCTCACTGGAACTGACCTTATCGCGCATGTACAAGGCCTTAACGAGAAGAATTTCCTGCTTTTCCACAATGTAATCGGCCGCCTTGCTAAGAATTAGCCCACCTAGAGTCATTCCAGTAAAA
Organism: Gynostemma pentaphyllum; assembly: GCA_028015215.1. Taxonomy (NCBI): domain Eukaryota; kingdom Viridiplantae; phylum Streptophyta; class Magnoliopsida; order Cucurbitales; family Cucurbitaceae; genus Gynostemma; species Gynostemma pentaphyllum. Next base: position 31,033,138 of record CM051346.1, read on the forward strand.
ACATAAGCACATGCCAGTAGTTTTGCAACTATGCTACTAGGAACAAGATCTCCATATCCAACCGTGGTCATTGTCACAACACAAAAGTACACGGCATCAACGATCCCGTTAGTTTTTTTCCCGCTAATCTGGCTCCTGACTAGGAAGAAGCATAGTGCCCCAACTCCCAGATAAGTAGCTAGCAAAACAAACACTTGCTTGAAACTAAAATGTTGACTAACAAACATGGATTCATAAGAAACTTCATCACAATTTTGTTGTGGATCGTCTTTTACTAGTGAAGGTGAAAAGCTAGTACAATGGCTAGATTTTCTTCTCTGGAGAGCATTCTTCTTGTTGAAATCAGACAGCTTTGGAATCAAGGATTGGTTAACATCATCAGAATCCATCAAAAGATCATTGAAGATCTCACAAGGCTTAAAACTGCTCAATTTAAACTCAAAAGAGGTAAGTTTCGGGGAAGAAGACGATAATAGTCTACGCAAGGTTTCATGATCACACAAACAATGAAATCAATCTAATCAAACCAATCATTTGATAAAGATTACGGTACTCGGGTCATATTAATCAGATCATCATATTCAATTTTCAGAGCCTATTTGATAACATTGTCATTTGGGATATTGATTTCAAGCATTTTCCAATATCTTGGACATGAAATGAAAACAAAAACAATATGATAATAATCCTAATTTCAAAAGGGAAGACAATCCAATATATACAAAATTACATGGGAATCCATAAAATGAAAGATTTACCTCAGAAAATTGGTTTCTCTAAACACAACTAAATTTGAAAAAACAAAAACAAAAACACAACTAAATTGTGATTCTTAGATAAAGAATGTCATTCTCTATATTTGGAGTAAGAAGAAATTAAGGGGCTCAAATTGATTGGAATAGGTTGCTTCATAAACCGTTGGACGATGAAGAAGAAGAAGAAAAAACCAATTCATTAGAAAAATAAAGTTCACAACATGCAAAATAATTACCAAATTTATTCTTCCTCCTCCTAAAATTCTCCCATATTCTTCCCTCTCTCTACATTCAAACTTGTTTTACTCATGATTTCCTCGATTAACCTCCATTTTAAAGCGATTTAAAAAACATATAAGATTCGTGATTCTATGTTATTGGATACTTTAAAACATTAATAACATATATATTTGATATTTTTAAAACTCGTAAAACTAATAATCTCTCTCTCATAAAATAAAGGCACGTACTCAAATGATATATTTAATAAAGTTAATTTCTCATATAGTATTATTTTTTTATAATTCCTCAAATGACATGTTTTCTAATATAACAAAATTAATTATTTTCGTTAAATTTACAAAAATGCCACTAATTTATTAATTCACTAAATTTGTTTCTTTTTTCAATGGATTAGTGAATTAAAATCCGGACTTTATTAATTCACTAAAATTTCCCTCTTAGTCAATAATTTATTGAATTAAAATTTGAGTTTTATTAATTCAATAAAATTTTCTCTTTATCAATAATTTATTGAATTAAGTTACTATACATAATTGAGGTACCTCATATTGATTTTAATATAATAAATTATTGAATAGTGGTTTTGATTTTGCCCATAAAAAAACCTCAAATCTCAAATCTCTAGTTTTCTGCAAATTAAAAACCACATTCATGTACACTAGTATGCAATATCAATAACCAATATTAGTGATTATAAACTTGAAATACAAAATAATATTTTCATGTAGTTGTAAGATAGTATCAAGATTTTAATTCAATAATTTATTGAACTCAACGCAATAAATAATTGAATTGTAAATCTCAACACCTTCATACATCATCAACAATCCATCAAAATTTGTAACAAACACAAAAAAGAATAAAAAATTGACATCTTCATGTGTCGACTCTCGTTAGGCATCTCTTCACATTTTTAAATTGGCACAAAAAGTGGCAGTTTTCAATATATCTAATTGATCTCTCTTTATAAATTTATACGGGTAAATGAAAAGCACAGTAACAAAGATTGACGGAAAATCTGACTGTGGGTATAATTTAATTCACTAAGTTATCCCCTTTAATTCAATAAATTATTTCATTTAATTCAATAACTTATTGAATTAAAATCAGAGGTTGAAGGATAAGATTTGGGCAATTAGAATCATAAATGTAGTAGCAATGTGGCATGAAACTTTAGACTTTTCTAAAGTAAAACAAAAAAGCCATTAATAATACAATCACTTCTAGAATAACTCTAACACAAATCCTGACTAACAAATTAAAACACAACTAGTAAAACTAATTCTAATTTCAAATACAGTCCCTGACTGATAAATTAAAAATTGACACCAATTTTTATTGCATGAGCCTCTCTAATCCATCACGAATTGTCGCTCAAAACCAAATGGTTTTATGCAATCGTTGTACAATCCTTGTCTCCACTTTTATGGAGAAAAATATATTTTTTTTAAAAAAAACCTCAAAAAACCAACATTTTTAATAACGATAAAACTAATTTTTGTTTTTGGTTTTTTTTAACTATCCCAAAATCTAATAATCTAACCATATCTTCTTCCCATCTGGTGCATCCTTCGTGAATGTGCTTCTTAAAGTGTCACTTACTTGTTTTTCAAATACAAAATCTCTAACAAATTATGTCAACCAGGACATAGCTCATTAGTTAAGGAATTATAGTTCCACCCTCAAGATAGTGGTTCAATCCTCACCCCTAACATTTTGTATTAAAAAAATGCTAGAACAAAATATTCAAAGATTTAAATTGCCTAGCGGCATAAACAATCAACTGCTTGAAATATGGTTTATGCAACTTTGTGGAAGATTTAGTTGTAGAGGAATGCTAAAGTCTCTAAATTGCATTATGTCAAGCCTTATTGAGACATTTGTACCAGCAGAGAAAAGTAGAGAAAAGTCCTATCAAGATATATATTAGAGAAAAAAGTACCATAACCAAAAGACATCTAAGTTAAATCCTTTCATAGAATCATGAGTTGACCAAAAAAGAATTGTCCCATATGGCTATCTAAATCTCAAGAGTGTTAGGGAACTAATTAACAAAGCGAATTGACAAACAACTCAATCATCGAGCAGGCTATTGGAAAATTTGGAATCAGTAATGTATTCTAGTAATATATGTTGGATTTTATACATAAAGAAGTATAAAATTTAAGAATGAAAGTAAGAGGAAGTGTAGTGAGAAAAGTTGAAGTTGTGGTTTGTGGGAAAGTGAAAAATTCACTTGTCCCACATTGGAAAGATCACAAATATAACATCACTTTATATATCCTACACTTGCACTTTGGGTTGGGCCCTTTGGGGTTCCACAGATTTTGCGAGGGCCGAGCGCGCACCCAATGGGCTTCAGTCCACACGCGCGCGAGTGCCGCCCGCCCGTCACGACCCGACCCGAACGGGTTCGGGCCGGGCCGGTCATCTTGATTAAATAATATTCTTTTTATTTAGAGAATATTTATTTAATTTCTTTTTGAATTTCAGAAAGTGTAACAGCAGGTATTAATGGTCTTTGCCGTTACCGGCGACATTGAGCCGTTTCCAGTAACAGATTTAATTCTAGAATTTAATCCAGAATTAATTTTCTGTTTGGAGTTACAAATCCGTCTATCTATAAATAGAGACGGATTCTTCACTCTCAAACCACCAAGAAATCTGTCAATATCTGATTTCTCAATTTCTCTCTTCTATGTTCTTCGTTCTTCGTTTTTCTGTCCACTTTTTGAGAGCTGTTCTAGAGGGGTTCTATCAAGTTCTTGAATCTCTGGTTGTTGTATTCAAGAACTTTCCATCGAATCCTGCCAAGCCGAATTACCGACGAACCACAAACAACCTGAGCGGGGCAATATCTGAAGGGATGATTTACTAAATTAGCGAAATTTATTTAGTAACACAAATTAACACTTAATTTAGGATCTATTAATATCATGCAATTTGTGATAAAAACATGTAGATTCATGCTCGTTTTTCGAAAATTAAAACCCTTTACTTACATTGAGTAAAATATGGAGAATCGGTTGGAGGTTTCTTTACAGCATCAATCCTCAGCAACACCGGATCTTCTATGCTATATCCCGATCGATCAAACGAAATCCGATTGTGGGATCGAACTTAAGAAGAAATTGAGAAGAAGAAAAATATTTTCTTCCCAATAACACTAGGGATTTCGGCCAAGAGAGGGAGAAGGGAAGAAGAGAGAGTTCCAACTTTCTATGGAATTGAATTGTGTGATTTATGAATGACCCAACCCTCCTATTTATAGGAAAATAGGAATCCTAATCACATTAGGATTAATCTATAGAGATAAATACAAAAAGAAAAAAGATTATCTCTTTCCTTTATCTTGCAATTTCGAAAATGCCATAGATAAATAAGAGATTATTTTATTTTCTTTATTTTATTTATCTTGAGTAAATAAATCTATGTAATTATTTTAGGATATAATTCAAGTAATTATCTCTTCCCAAATAATGATGTGGCCGAAAATTGCAACATTAATTAATAAAAAAAATTCTAATTTATTTAATTAATTATTTTGGGCCAATTCCAATTTGGTTCATTAATCCAATTGGGCTTGAAATTCTCTCTTAAATTAATAAGTCCAACTTAATTAATTTATTTATTAATTACCATTTAAATAAAATATTTTATTTAAACAATTAATAATATTAATATTTTCTCCCGACTAAATATTATCAAATCATATTTAATTATTAATTTCCATTAAATAAACTCATTATTTAATCAATAATTTTATTGATAACATTTTATTATTAATTAATTAATTTTAATTATTAATTTCCGTTTAAATAAAATTAATTATTTAAACAATTAATAATTGTTAATTAATTTCAAATTATTAATTACCATTTAAATATACTTAATATTTAAATAATTAATAATGTATAATTAATAATATTTCATTATTAATTTCCTGTTTAAATAAACTCATTATTTAAACAATTAATAATGTTTATATTAATTACCGTTTAAATATACTCAATATTTAAACAATTAATATTGCCTATTTCAAGTAATTCACTTTACTTAAAATTTCCATTTCTTCTACTTGATTTCGCGACTACGATATTTGGGCTAGCATAGGGACCCGATGGACCTATAGATCATGGGCTTAATAATTAATCAATTAAGTGATTAACACATAATCGATTAATTACTTATTATCTAACTATGAATAATTCCACTATAGATTCATAGCTGAACTCCCCTCACTATAGATGAGTTATGTCCATTTAGTTTATCTTTTATTTATATCCGTGATATATCCTTCACGTGGAACCCTCATAATTACAAAGGATAAATTTTCCGTTTTGCCCCTGTAATTACCGCTTTATCCTTGTGTTCCCGCTGATTCTCCAATGAACTTTATCTTTAGTCGAACTAGAGATAAGATACTTCGTGATCAATAGAAGTCGTGACGTCACTTGTTCATGTCTCGAATCGAGACATCAAGGAGTTTCCTAAAGTTCCTAAAATGTTTAGGTATCGCACTAATACCGTTAATTTATAGGAAAGTTATGAATTCCATCTCGTGAAAATGAGTTCTCAGCTACTTATCTAATCATGTTCCCAAAACAGGAGTGTATTGAGCGTTCCTACAGATCGCTCTCAACTATGTGAATCAAAGAACATAACTCCACAAATAGGAGTCCGCATTTCATTCAAGATTGAGATCTATCACGGTTGATAAACTTAGTTTGATATTCGATTATTTCTCGTAAACGGTACTAATGAGAAATTTGATCGAACATCGTGGTCCTGTCTTATACAATCAACATTGCATATGATACTTCCATTTCATGTCTCCCATATGAATGATCGATTCGATCATTTGTCTATAAACAAAATGCGAAGCTATCAACGATGTTACCAGGATAAGGTTCCCAAACGTTATCCGTTTATCGTAGACACGTTTAAGTTACTCATCTCGACTTTAATCCTCTCGTATGACTCACATACTAAGTCGTGATTTCATAAGAGTAACTTAGGGTTTACTATTTGAATGTTTGATATTTATATATTTCCATATATTCCTAATATCATTAATTGAATCAATCTGGATAATATAAAGAACTTATGTTTATTTATTTAATTTATTCTTAATAAATTATTATTATTAAATAATTACAAGTTCTAGGACACCATTCCTAACAATATCGACTTCAGGACAACGGCCTGTCTATGCTTTGGAGATTTTACAATAACGTTATCCTTCAGTTTCTGTTTTGATTTAATTGTTATTACTGATCTGTTTGTTCTTGTAATCAGTTGAGTATCAATATCAAAGTTCGATTATTGTTCTATTTCCATCTCTGTTCTAACAATCTGAAGTCGATAATATGGAATTTGTGAACATCTACGGATCGAACGACTCACCAATTACTGAAATTGTCGCTGCCCCTTCTGCCGACAATGTTGCTGCGACTACTGCCTCCCTCGCTGCCGCCAATGCGGCTGCCGCTGAACCTGGTGCCGCTCTTGCAGCTGTCACTGCCGCTGCACAAAACCGTGCACCAATTCTGACCAATACTGTTGCTGCTAATCTGGTACCTGCGCGGGCTCAAGGAGATGCTTACAATGCTGCAGCATTTCAGGCTAGTAAGTATCCTCCTTCTTACCCACCGAAGCCAGTCCACTCAAAAGATCCGCCTCAATTCAATTGTCAAGACTACAAGCGATGGCATCAGAAGATGAAGTTCTTCCTCACCACACTCGGTCTTGCTTATGTGCTGAAAGATCCAATGCCGGAAGTGAACGAGGACTATGTGACTTACGAGGGACTCATGGATCGAGATCAATGGGAAAATTCTGATTATCTTTGTCGCAATTACATTTTAAATAGCTTAATTGATAGTTTATTTAAAGTGTATGAAAACTGTAAGAGTGCAAAAGAATTGTGGGATGCACTTGAACTGAAGTATAGATTAGTTGGTGCAGGGGTTAAGAGGTTTATTGCGGGAAAGTTTAATGATTTCCATATGGTTGAAGGAAAATCCGTAATCAACCAAGCTGAGGAGCTACAAGTCATCATCAGTGACTTACATAGCGAAGGAATGGGGATGAGTGAACCATTCCAAGTGGCAATTATGATTGAGAAATTGCTACCTTCCTGGAGTGACTTTAAGAATTATCTTAAACACAAGAGTAAGGAGTGTACGATGCAACACTTAATCCTAAAACTCCGAATAGAGGAAGATAATAGAAAATGGATGGGTAATAATAGAGCCCCAAACCAAAGAAGTGGAGAAGCTAAGGCAAATCTCGCCGAAACTAGGAGAAACAGGAATAGGCCAGCTAAAAAGAAGGTTAACCTAGGCCCCAAGCATGCCATCAACAAACGCATCACTGGGAATTGCTACACCTGTGGCAAAGCGGGCCATAGATCCTCTGATTGCAGGCACCGTAAGAATCTTGTGCCAAATAAACCTAATAATCGGTCTAATAATCAAATCAACCTGACCGTGGAGAATGGAGATGATATTCCGCTGGTTGCGATGGTCTCCGAAATATGCACGACAACTGCTGCTAAGGGTTGGTGGATTGATTTTGGTGCTACTAGGCACGTTAGTGCGGATAGATCTCTATTCTTCAACTACAAAGAAGCTGACGGCAATGAAAAGCTGTACATGGGAAATTCTGCCACTTCTGATGTGGTTGGCAAAGGAAACATCCAGCTCAAGTGGACATCTGGGAAGATACTCACACTGAATGATGTCTACTATGTTCCTGACATTAAAAGGAACCTTGTATCTGGGCCACTTCTCAACAAGAATGGCTTCAAACAAGTCTTTGAGTCAGACAAGTTTGTTCTGTCCAAGGGCGGGATGTATGTGGGTCGTGGGTACTTTACTGAGAACATGTTTAAGCTGAATGTACTGGCCCAAAAGCCAAAGACTATCAATAAAGTTGAATCTTCTTCTTATATTGTTGAGTTATTTAATATTTGGCATTCAAGATTAGGACATGTTAATAATCGATCCATACAAAGAATGATAAGTTTAGGATTACTACCTAAATTTGAAATTGATAATAGACATAAATGTGAAGTTTGTGTTGAATCAAAATTTGTAAGGAAAACTCATCCTTCCGTTAAAAGAAATAATGAATTACTTAGCTTAATTCATAGTGATATTTGTGATTTCAGAAATAATCCTTCACGAGGAGGAAAGAAATATTTCATCACATTTATAGATGACTATAGTAAATATTATAAAGTATTTTTACTAAATAGTAAGGATGAAGCTTTAGAAGTCTTTAAGATTTATAAAGCAGAAGTTGAGAATCAACTTGGAAAGAAGTTAAAAATACTTCGATCAGATAGAGGTGGTGAATAAGAGTCCACTTATATGACTGATTTTTGTGTTGAACCTGGTATTATACATCAGACAACAGCACCTTATACACCACAACAAAATGGTGTAGCTGAAAGAAAGAATCGAACTCTTAAAGACATGATTAATTGCATGTTAAATAGTTCAGGTTTACCACAGAACTTGTGGGGGGAAGCTTTGCTTACAGCAAACTTTATTTTAAACTGGATTCCACAAAAAGAGACTAATAAGTCGGCTTATGAGTTGTGGAATGGTAAACTCCCCACTTATAAAATATTGAAAGTGTGAGGGTGCTTAGCTAAGGTACAAGTTCCTTTACCTAAAAGGACAAAACTTGGACCTAAGACAGTTGATTGTGTGTTCATAGGATATGCCTTAAACAGTGCAGCTTATAGATTCCTAGTAGTTAATTCACAAGTATCTGAAATTAACAATAACACTATAATGGAATCTATTGAAGCCAAATTCTTTAAGGACGTGTTTCCATATAAGAAACATACTGATACTGGAACCAAGAGAAATTATGAAGCGAGTACTTCACGAATTCAAAATGGTTCAGAATCTGAACATGAACAAGAAATTGTTCATAATGATTCAGAACCCAGAAGAAGTAAAAGAACTAAAACGTCTACTTCATTTGGTCCAGATTTCATTACCTATATGGTAGAAAGTGAACCTCAAACTTATAAAGAGGCAATGACTACTCCTGATTCTGTAAATTGGAAGGAAGCCATTGATAGCGAGATAACTTCCATTATGCAAAATAATACTTGGATATTAGTTGATTTACCACCTGGGAGTAAACCAATTGGTTGCAAATGGATCTTTAAAAGAAAGCTTAAGGCTGATGGCTCTATAGATAAATATAAAGCTCGTTTGGTAGCTAAAGGCTATAAAAAAAGGAAGGAATAGATTTCTTTGATACCTATTCTCCTGTGACCAGAATCACATCCATTCGTGTGTTGATTGCTATTGCATCTATACTTAATTTGTAAATTCATCAAATGGATGTGAAAACTGCCTTTCTAAATGGAGACTAAGATGAAGAAGTCTACATGGAACAACCAGAAGGGTTTGTTGTAAAAGGGTATGAAAATAAAGTTTGTAAACTTGTAAAGTCATTATATGGCTTAAAACAAGCACCCAAACAATGGCATGAGAAATTTGATTACACTATGATATCTAATGGATTTAGAATTAATGAGTGTGACAAATGTGTCTATTACAAAAGTGTAAATAATCAATGTATTATTATTTGCTTATATGTCGATGACATGTTAATCATGGGCACCACCAAAGAGATAATAGAATCAACAAAGAAAATGTTGAATTCTAATTTTGATATGAAAGACATGGGTCATGCTGATGTTATTCTAGGGATAAGAATAACTAGAGATTCTAAAGGATATGTGTTGAGGAAGTTTGGACAATTTGAAAGCAAACCTGTATTCACTCCGTTTGATCCTAGTATTAAACTATGTAAAAATACAGGTGTTGGTGTATGATCTTTAGAATATTCTAGAGTGATTGGAAGTCTTATGTACATAATGAATTGTACAAGACCAGATATAGCTTACTTTGTAAGTAGATTAGCTAGATACACCAGCAATCCAGGTCGTGATCATTGGGATGCACTAGTGAGAGTGTTGAGATATCTCAAATATACTATAGATTATTGATTGCACTATACACAGTATCCACCTGTACTGGAAGGATTTAGTGATGCTAATTGGATATCCGATAGCTTAGAAACTAAATCAACCAGTGGGTATGTATTTACTTTAGGTGGAGCAGCTGTATCTTGGAAGTCATCTAAACATACGTGTATTGCATGCTCTACGATGGAATCAGAATTCATAGCTTTAGATAAAGCTAGTGAAGAAGGAGAATGGCTAAGGAACTTTCTAGAAAACATTCCATTATGGCCAAAACCTGTAAACACTATATGTATATATTGTGATAATTTAGCTATGTCAATGAGAGCTAAAAATACAGTTTACAATGGCAAGTCTAGGCATATACGGCGTAGACATAACTCGATTAGACAATTGCTCATTAATTCAATAATCTCAATAGATTATGTGAAATCAAAGGAAAATATTGCTGATCCTTTAACTAAAGGAGTAACGAAAGAGCAAGTGTTGTATACATCGAGGGAAATAGGATTAAAGCCTAAGAAATGAGTTATTTGATGGAAACCTAACCTTGTTGACTGGAGATCCCAAGATCTAGGTTTAATAGGCAAACTAAACCGGAATAACTCATGGTTAACACACTAAGACTTTTTAAGTCAAAACCCATTTCCGTTAACCAGTGTGTGTATCTGTGGATGTTAAGATATTATTGATTCGTGGATATTTTGAGAGTATATAAAATTAATAGTTATCTATATGAGAGAAGAATTGGGTCAGTTCAATGAGAACAATACAAGCTTGTGTTCTCTAAATCTCTCACGAATTGCGGGAACGAGTCCAGGACCAAAAAGGACTCAAACGAATAGAACTCAATAAAATGAGTTAAATTATGTGTGACAGATTGTTGTCTCAATTTATCAATAGAAGGAAAGTTTAAGAAATACGTTTCACTATTTCTTCGGTAAATTCGATAGTCTATCACTAAGGAAGGTTTAAGTTCAAAAGACACATATCCTGATGCATTACTTAACCAGTGCTCTCAAAAGTGACAGAATTTTTTGTTTTCATGTTTTTTGGGTTAACTTACTTTCATGTGGGGGATTGTTGGATTTTATACATAAAGAAGTATAAAATTTAAGAGTGAAAGTAAGAGGAAGTGTAATGAGAAAAGTTGAAGTTGTGGTTTGTGAGAAAGTGAAAAATTCACTTGTCCCGCATTGGAAAGATCACAAATATAACATCACTTTATATATCCTACACTTGCACTTTGGGTTGGGCCCTTTGGGGTTCCACAGATTTTGCGAGGGCCGAGCGCGCACCCAATGGGCTTCAGTCCACACACGCGCGCCGCCCCGGCCCGGTCCGGTCATCTTGATTAAATAATATTCTTTTTATTTAGAGAATATTTATTTAATTTCTTTTTGAATTTCAGAAAGTGTAACAGCAGGTATTAATGGTCTTTACCGTTACCGGCGACATTGAGCCGTTACCGATCGTCGTCAAACGTTTCAAATGACATTGAGCCGTTTCCGGTCGCCGGCGTGCGTTTCAGGCAAACGGTCAGCTGTTACAGAAACATATTTAATTCTGAAATTTAATCCATAATTAATTTTCTGTTTGGAGTTACAAATCCGTCTCCCTATAAATAGAGACAGATTCTTCACTCTCAAACCACCAAGAAATCTGTCAATAGCTAATTTCTCAATTTCTCTCTTCTCTGTTCTTCGTTCTTCGTTTTTCTGTCCACTTTTTTAGAGCTGTTCTAGAGGGGTTCTGCCAGGTTCTTGAATCTCTGGTTGTTGTATTCAAGAACTCTCCATTGAATCATGCCGATCTGAATTGCCGACGAACTACAAACAACCTGAGCAGGGCAATATCGACTTAAGGACAACGACCTGTCCGTGCTTTGGAGATTTTACAGTAACGTTATCCTTCAGTTTCTGTTTTGACTTAATTGTTATTACTGATCTGTTTGTTCTTGTAATCAGTTGAGTATCAATATCAAAGTTCGATTATTGTTCTATTTCCATCTCTGTTCCAACAATATATGAAGTTGAGTCTGAATAATCTACAGCCCTTTCCAGATCGACTAAAGGTTTGATTAATCTTTCTACCTCCTCCCTTTGCAAATTAATCTCCACTAGAAGCATCTGAAATGCTAAAATCCACCTCCCATCAACAAAAAGTTTAGTCTTCGATTTTAACAAGTGACTGCAAAAAGAATCTCACTTGAAAGAGAGTAGAAAAGCGACTTTGACCAAACAATTGAGAATCAATTTTTTTTTCCATTCTTAAAGCTCTGGCAAGATGCCAAGCAAAGTTTCTCTTAGCCAAATGCAAACTCAACAATTTTTTTTTCCATTCTTCCACCGCCAGAGATTATTGGACCCCAACAAATCATAATTTATTCCATCTTCTCTGCCATTTTTTGATATAGTGAAAGGATAAATGCTCAATTTATTGAAGTTTTAAACTTGAAAATCACCTCCAATTTCTATTCAAATCGTGGCATCCAAATTAATTTCATCTAACAAATATCGCCTCACCCTGCAGGATTTCTTCACATCGAGGGGGAATTGAAGAACAACTTCTAGATGTCAGTTTTCATTAGCCCTTGTTGTGATTCTTGCTACTAGTCACGAAGAACACACACTATATTGTATTTTGCTGGGAATGATATTATGCTCTTGTAAGCTTAACTATTGAAAAGTGTTATTTGGGGAATAAATAGAAATTGGTGCTATTAGAATCATTAGTCCTAAACAAAATGTCATTTCAGGCCATTTCTCTAAAAAAACAAGACTAACAGATTTTGAAGTACTCAAAAAATAATTCTTGTGTGCTTATAAATAAACATGTGTATACAATATATATTAATAATATTAATTTTAAATTTAGTTTTATTGGAAGATCAATCAATTAAATATAAAAATAAATTTTAAACTTTCCTATTATATTGTAATTTTAATTTATGGTGTATTTGGGAGAAGCACTTTTGTCATGAGTAAAACCACTTCTCATTTGAATTTTCATGTTTGGATGAAATGTTAAAGTGCTTTTTACAAAAGTTAAGTGATTTTTAGAAAAGTAGGTTTCGAATGCTTTTACTTCAAATGATTGTCCGGGAAGCACATATCAAATGTTTGGATGAAATGTTAAAGTGCTTTTTACAAAAGTTAAGTGATTTTTAGAAAAGTAGGTTTCGAATGCTTTTACTTCAAATGATTGTCCGGGAAGCACATATCAAATGTAAGTAATAGTTTTAAGGAAGATACTTGGGTACTCACTGGTGAGTATGCGTTTGTACTCACCGTCCTACGTGTCACTTTTCTATTGAATAAAATATAATAATGGTAATAAATATATGAGTTTCTTTTAAAATACCAAATATACCATTTTTTTTTCAACCCTAATATCATTTTCACGTTCTTCCCATCTTTCTTTTTTTACTGCTAGGAAACATCATTGTTGGAGCTCCAATCTCCTCGTCCATTGTTACGATTTTCCTAGAATTTTCTTCATCAAAGACCTGTATACTTTATTGAATCTTATATTTCGATTCTTGCGTTGGAAAATCGAACCTCCTTTCCTCATTTACTCGTAACAAGCTTTGCTTGGAATCTAAGTCCATCATTGACATTGAAATTCGGTACTCGTACTCTTCAGGTCTTTTTCTTTCTTTGGAATTACTTGTTTTTGTGTTTTCATTTTTTGTAATCTCGATCTGTATGTAATTCTTGATTGATTTTATAGATTTTTTGTTTCTTAAGTGAAATTAAGCTATATCTCTTTATAATATCTTCATTTCTTACATTGCCGATCTAGGGTTTTAAGGTGAGTGTAGTAAATTATTTGTCCTTTTACTAATCTCGATGATGTGGTTGAGAATAACATTACAATAGAAATGTTTATCAACTCCAAACAATATAATACCTTGACATTTTCCTTAATGGTTAAAAACTCTTGCTTTGCTACTTATTCCTTAAGAAAAAACCTTATTTATGCACATTTAGGACAACAATTGAAAACATTAAATAACCTAGGATTTAAGTCGAGTGGGGCACGCAACTTAAAATTCCCAAGCTAAACAGAAATTTAATCAAAACCAATTAAAAACTATTGAAATTTAATAACTTAAGTTGCTTATGTGTCAAAACTGATTCACATGTCAATTTAAATTTTGGACATATAAGTTGTTCATTTTTCAATTGTAATTTGTTTTTTCATTTTTAATCAGTTTAGTGTCGATTTTAACCAAAACCGACACAAAGAAATAAAAACACCCCTAACATGCAATAATCATTGATTATAATATTAATAACTATGAAAATAAAATCTTTATATTCATTGGTGGTATTTAATTTCTTGAAAATTAAGTCAAATAAATATTAATAAATTTTAATCTCTTTTATTTTTTATGTCCAAAATCATTTTATTTACATTAATAATTATATAGATAGATGAATAATAAATTTATTGGAAATAATATTTATAATATAAAAAATATATTTAATTAAAGAGAAAATATTGAGAGTAGCAACATTTTAGGTTTCCATGTCAAAATTTAGCAACCAATGACTATGAATCTGATTTTAGCCACTTGTAACTTTTCAAAAAAAAAATCTCATTTTTACTCTCAAAAGTAGTCTGACGACATGTATAGTGCCGACTGTCTGTCTGACATATATCGTGCCCACAATCTGTCTGACATGGACAACGAATTCTATTCATGTTTTTTACTTTTTTCAGAAAACACTTGTTGATCCAATGAATATTGCAATTACATTTTGGATCGCAAGCTTCCATGCTAAATTTGATTTATTGATCCAATGAATATCGTAATTACATTTTGGAGCACAAGCTTCCATGCTAAATTTGATTTATGTATGTTCTATATCTATGTACATGTTGTACGTAATATATAGTTTTTTTTTGTACATTTGCATCGTGTTATTTTCCTATACAACACATTTTGATCCAATGGATAGTGCAATTTCATTTTGGATTTACAGTATAGTTCAACATTATATAGTACATATGGTACTTTCTTTTTTGCACATTTATATTGTGTTATCTTTCAATGTACATAATATACGTATAATATCAAGTTAATTGTTTTTGTTGACACTATATAGTATGTTTGGTATATTTATTATACACATGTATTGTTTTATACTATGTATGTACTATATCAATGTAGATAATGTACGTAATATATATACGTGTTGCTTTTGTACATAATATAAGTAGTTTTGTGTCCTCTCGCATTGTTTCCGCATTCTAAAAAAAGACGTGTTAACAAACTTAAAAAATAATATATAATAGTCACGTACAATACGTATAATATAACAACCACGTACAATACGTATAATATAACAACCATGTACAATATGTATAGTACAGAATATTGGAAAATAATATATAATAGTCATGTACAATACGTATAGTACATAATAATGAAAAACAATATATAATAGCTACGTACAATACGTATAATACAAAATGTTGAAGGTTCAAAATACAAGAATCTAAGATCCAAAATAGATCTAAGTTTGCTTCAAATCTTAGTCTAAGTTTTTTTTTTTTTATTTGTAGGAAAATGGATTGAAACACATAAATAAATAAATAAAAATTTTGCTTCAAATCTTCAAAGTCTAAAATATATCTAAACTTTTTGGGGAGAAAATGTAGAAAATTTGGTTGAGAGTTTCTCACTGAAAAAAAAAACGAAAAAAAATATACATACCTTTCTTCAATTTTATACACTTTTTGCTCAAAATCATCTTTATCCATGGTAGATCTAAGCTTTCTTGAATAATTTGAGAGAAGAGTAGAGAGAAGGAGAGATAGAAGAAGAAGAGATTTTTTTGAAATTGAAAATGAGAGATAGTGAGAGGGAGTCTACACTGGAAGGGGGAAAGAGAGAGAAAAGTTAAAAAAAATGAAGAGAATGACATTTTGGTAAAAGAATATGTATGGGTGCCTAATTAATGAAAAAAGAAGGAAGTTGCTAAATAGTCTTATTTGTTGTCCTTACATAGATAATAATATACTTAACCCATGGATGATAAAGAATAGATTTAATTTTGAAATGCACAAAACTAAAAGAATGAATTAGGCCGGAATCAAACTCAGATCTTGAGCTTTCCAAAAAGTGCTTCAGCCAATGAGCTACATTTTCAAATGTAATAAAAATTGACGCATTTATATAATTATTTACTGAGGGGCCAAATTAATTTTAATATAAACCTCATATATATTTATAATTAATCTAAAAATTGAAGGGGGTACTATGTAGATCCGCCCCTACTAGAAAGTCTCTTCATATGTTGTACAACTTCACCATCAATATCTTGCATTTTAAAAAAAACGATCAAGAATTTTTTTTTTTAAATTTATTTAATAGAATTCATATATCAATCCAAATATAAACATTTCATACCGAAAAAGAATCTGGAGGCAAGAGTGAGGCTACAAAACTATTCAAATGTCAATGATTGATATTCATATTCATATCTCAATCCATTCATACACATTCATTGGAAGAGGCTTTAGCAATGTTTCTCATCACATTAGGGCATGAGTTTACTAATAGAATGGTTCAAGAAAGATTTTAAAATTCAAGTGAAACCGTTTCAAGATGGTTCAATAATGTTTTAGATGTGGTTTGTCGATTAGCTGTGGACATAATCAAGTTAAACGATCCATAATTTAAAGATACTCTTAAGTAAAATTAAGTCTAATGTTCGATACCGTCCTTACTTCAAGAATTGTATAGGGGCAATTGATGGCACTCGTATGCCCGTTGTTGCCTTTAAGGATAAACATATACCATATATTGGTAGAAAATGTATCACAACCCAAAACATATGGCTGCATGTGATTTTAATACTGAGTTTCACTTTTACTTGGGCAGGTTGGGAAGGTGTTGCTCATGACACACACATCTTCATGAAAGCTTTATGATGGCCACATTTAGGGTTTTCCTCATCCACCTAAAGGTTTATTTATAAAAGTATGATAGTTTATATATAAATATCAGTTATAAACTTTATAAACTTTTTTTCTAGTTTGTTGAAGGTAAATATTATGTTTCTGATGTCGGGTATCCACAAATGAGAGGATATTTAGGTCCTTATAAAGGTGAAAGATACCATCTTCTTGATTTTCAACGTGGGAGTCAATCAATGGGTAAAAAGGAAACATTTAATCATCGACGTTCATCTTTAAGGTGTACAATTGAGAGAACATTCGATATTTGGAAGTGTTGGGATTGAGGCCTCTAAAAGAGTTCTCAAACGGAAGTCCCCAGCATCTTTTCTTGCAGTATTATATGTTCAAAATATAAATGCATAAACAGAAGACTAACCCTTGCAGAGAAGTGTCTGGCTCTTCCTCCTTCTTGGCTGGTTACGATCCTGGGCCACCAAAAAGTACTTCCTCACTAAGCACAAAAGAGAATCGGCGTGTGGGCATTATCTCCTTTGAAAAAAATAAAAATGGGAAGAAGAAATTATCTTCCCAATCACTCTATGGGCGGCGGCTAAGAGAGGGAGGAGAGGAATTTCCTGAGCCTTTTCTTTTGCTCTCTTAGTTGTGTGTTTTGGGGTCACCCCAAAGTTCCTATTTATAGGAAAACTAAGGCCTTAGAAAATCTTTTGAATATCTTTTAATTATTAAATAATTAAATAAGATATTCTAAAATATAGTTGAATAATAAAGATACTATATTTTATTCCATAATAAAATATCTCATATCTTTTATTTAAATTAATCACATTAATTTAAAATACTATATTCATATATTTTAAATAAAATAAAATGTAAACCTTAGTCAACTCTTTGACCAAGGTGGCGTGTGACCCCACTATGGGTCACACGCCCCTATCATTATCTCATGACAATATTGAACATTTTATTTTCATTTTTATTTAATGGAACAATTCCATTAAATAAATAAAACTCCTTTTATTTATTTCCTCTTTAATTTGACAATCTCAAATTAAATATTTAAATAGACTCCTCTATTTAAATCCCATTTTAATCTCTCATAATTAATAAAATAGACTTTTCTATTTAATAATTAAATAGATTCCTTTATTTAACTCCACCATTAATTAAATAATTAAATAGACTCCTCTATTTAATTTCTTTTAATTAATCAACTAGACTCCTCTATTTAATTCCATTTTTCCAAAGAAATTAATCATAATAATTTATGTTCTCAATTACATGCGTTAGCTCGGAGGACTTAATGGATCTATAGGACTAAGCTCCAATGATCCAGAATTACCTTTGATTAAAACTCCTTTTAATCAATTAATTCTCATTCATTAACTCCTAGATAACTCCACTAAATATCTAGAGTTGCACTCTTAGTACATAGTTATGTCCATTGGCTATAATCTTTAACTACACTTTGATCCTTCACAAGTAGTTCATATCCATGGCTAGGTAATTCACCGTATTAACCTCCATGATACATCTTGTTCCTTAAGCCCAACTGATTCAAAAATGAACAACCTTACATAATCTCCATTATGCGTCTTTAACCTTTTCCTTGATCAGAGGAACGTGGGGCCCCGCTGTTCAAGTACCATGAATTAGTTCATAAGGGAACTACTTATCTATTTTCCTATATGGAAAAGAGTGAATTCCAATTTTTGTGTAATTACGTTCCCAGCTATAAGCAAGATGCAATCCCCAAAGTGGGAGGCTTATTGAACGAACTATACGAGTCACTCTCACCTATGCAAATCAAAGGTTTGTCCCTTGCAAACAGGAGTTCGTAATCCACTCAAAATTAAGGTCAATTGTACATGATCAACCGATTGATAAACGAAGTGTCTTTCTGTAACTGCTTTCCCAGAAGACAGTAAGTTTATCTTAGTCCAGTCTACTACAATCTCTATTGTAGCAACATCTCCACTCACATGTCTCTACATGAGAGATCTAGATGAGATCACTTGTGCCAATTCACAAGTGGGGCGTGTTAGTGGTGTTTCCAGAAATAAGGTACTCAACCTTTATTCATGTACCACAGACTATTTGAGTTACACTTAAGTGAATCTTCCCGCATCATATGCTCACTTTAAGTTATCATAAGTAACTATGGATCTTATGATGGATTACATTTATTAAACTAATAATAAATGACAATGTAAATATTACTAATTAATAATTCCTTTATTTATTTGTAGTTTAATTGGATTACATAAGATTTAGGGCAGAAACCCCAACAGGAAGAATATATGGAGAATGATTCGACATATACATTGTTTTCCTTTTGAGAAGCAAGTAAAGATTGTCATTGTATTAATGACGCTTCACAATTTTATAAGAATTCGATCCACTAGTGATTTTGAGTTCAAGCCTTATGATGATGATCTACTCCCATCAACTAATGAAAGAAATGAATTAAGTGTTATTAAAAATTGTGAATCATCTTCATTCAATGGAAGAGAGATGAAAAGGAACGAGATCGGATTGCCAACCTTCTTGTATCGTATTAGTTTTTTTCCCAAATTTGTGAGTTTTGGATTTTATAGTTATTTTGTTGGATTTATAAGAATTGTCCTACTATTTTGCTAATTGATATAGATTTGCAAATAGTTATATTTTGTTAATATTTCTTATTTCTTTGATACTTTGATACTTTATTATTATTTAAGAAAGATAGAAGGAGAATGAGATCAGATTGCAAACTTTCTTGTATCTCGTTAGTTTTTTTTCCTTCAAATTTTAGATTGGATATTGAATTGTTCTATTAATATTTATTATTTTCTTAGTAGAAAAAATCTTATAAATAATGTCAAATTGTTATAAAAATTAATTCTTATTAATATAATAATTATGAAGTTAATAACTGTAGAATAAGAACAAGAAAACATTGGCGTTCTACGTGTGTTGTGTCTTCTTGAACTTTAATAAATATATAATAAGAACAAGAAAACACCAGTGTGGTACTTACCAAACTCATTGACCAAAAAAAAAACTTTAATTAGAGGTACATAAAAATGAACCAAACTCATTTACCCAACATGTTTATTTTAAATTTAAGTTGATTAGATTGGATTTGTTTATATTTTCTATTCTGATTCCAACAAGTTTTGTTCAAATATAACAAACCAAATTGAAAAAGAAAAGAATATTTAAATATATAATCAGTTACAGATAAACAATATATATATACACTAACGAATCTTACAAATTAACATAAATGAAAATTGATCACTCAATATGAATTCTTCATTAACGAAAAAGCAGAGTAAATGGAATTGGTAAGTAATAGTACTCCCATACTTCCTAATATAAGACCTGATCTCGCTTATCGAAAGTCGAAATGGAAGCGGATCAGTTTCGAGTGAACGGATACTCTGAGATAGAACGAGAAAAATTGAATTTGATTAATTCAACTTCTAAAAGTTTGGAACAATTAGAAAATTATAAAAATGAAACTATTCATTTTCAATGATTGATACAAAGACTATTTATAGTGTTTTTATTACAAGAGATGGTAGCTCAACTAACTAACCATATATTAACAAATAACTAAACTATTTAACAGAATTTGTTTTATCAATGAGTTGACTTAATACCCCCTACAAACTCGTGGTTATCGAAGAAAGAACACCAAGATGAGCTCTCCATTTCAGAAAATATGAAGAAGACAAGGGTTTCGTCAAAATATCAGCTAATTGAGCAGTGGATGGAAGATATTGAATAGCCAAGCGTTTTGTGCGTACAAGATCCTGGACGAAGTATATATCCAATTCCATATGCTTTGTGGGTGTGTGTAAAACGAGATTAGCACTAAGATGAACAGCCCTAAGGTTATCACACCAAAGAATTGGAAGAGATGATAAATGTGTTGGGATTGAGACCTCTAAAAGAGTTCTCAAACGGAAGTCCCAACGGGTCTTTCTTTGCACTATAATAAATTCAAAACGAAATGCATAAACAGAATACTAACCCTTGTTGAGAAGTGTCTGACTCGTCCTCGTTCTTCGATGGTTACGATCCTGGGACCACCAAAAAGATCTTCCTCACTAAGCACAAAAGAGAATCGGTGCGTGGGCCCTATCTCCTTTGGAAAAAGGAAAATTGGGAAGAAGAAATTTTCTTCCCAATACCCTATGGGCGGCGGCCAAGAGAGAGGGAGGAGAGGAATTTCCTGAGCCTTTACTTTAACTCTCTTGGTTGTGTGTTTTGGGGTCACCCCAAAGGTACTATTTATAGGAAAACCAAGACCTCAGAAAATGTTCTGAATATCTTTTAATTAATAAATAATTAATTAAGATATTCTAAAATATATTTGAATAATAAAGATATTATATTTTATTCCATAATAAAATATTCCATATCTTTTATTTAAATTAATCAATATTAATTTAAATATATTATTCCATATCTTCCATTTTAAATTAATCACATTAATTTAAAATAAGATATTTATATATGTATTTTAAATAAATAAAAATGCAAACTCTTGGTCAACGGTTGACTAAAGTGGCATGTGACCCCACCATGGGTCACACGCCCATGTTATCCATCAATGACGTTATTGGGCATTTTTATTTTCCTCTTATTTAATGGAACAATTCCTTTAAATAATTAAATAAATAAAACTCCTTTTATTTATTCCAATAAATAAAACTCCTTTTATTTATTTCCTCATTTAATTTGATAATTTCAAATTAAATATTTAAATAGACTTTTCTATTTAAATCCCCATTAATTTTGGACAACACAAAATTAATTTAATTAAATAGACTCCTCTATTTAATCTCTTATAATTAAATAGACTCTTCTATTTAATAATTAAATAGACTCCTTTATTTAAATCCACAATTAATTAAATAATTAAATAGACTCCTCTATTTAATTTCTTTTAATTAATCAAATAGACTCCTCTATTTAATTCCATTTTTCCAAAGAAATTAATCATATTAATTTATGTTCTCGATTACATGCGTTAGCTCAGAGGACTTAATGGATCTATAGGACTAAGCTCCAATGATCCAGAATTACCTTTGATTAAAACTCCTTTTAATCAATTAATTCTCATTCATTAACTCCTAGATAACTCCACTAAATATCTAGAGTTGCACTCTTAGTACTATAGACATAGTTATGTCCATTGGCTATAATCATTAACTACACTTTGATCCTTCACAAGTAGTTCATATCCATGGCTAGGTAATTCACCGTATTAACCTCCATGATACATCTTGTTCCTTAAGCCCAACTGATTCTCTAATGAACAACCTTACATAATCTCCATTATGCGTCTTTAACCTTTTCCTTGATCAGAGGAATATGGGGCCCCGCTGTTCAAGTACCCTGAATCAGTCCATAAGGGAACTACTTATCTATTTTCCTATATGGAAAAGAGTGAATTCCAATTCTTGTGCAATTACGTTCCCAGCTATAAGCAAGATGCAATCCCCAAAGTGGGAGGCATATTGAGCGAACTATTCGAGTCACTCTCACCTATGCAAATCAAAGGCTTGTCTCTTGCGAACAGGAGTTCGTAATCTACTCAGGATTAAGATCAATTGTACATGGTCAACCGGTTGATAAACGAAGTGTCTTTCTGTAACGGCTTTCTCAGAAGACAGTAAGTTTATCTTAGTCCAGTCTACTACAATCTCTATTGCAGCAACACCCCCACTCACATGTCTCTACATGAGCGATCCAGATGAGATCACTTGTGCCAATTCACAAGTGGGCCCGTGTTAGTGGTGTTACCAGAAATAAGGCACCCAACCTTTATTCATGTACCACAGACTATTTGAGTTACACTAAAGTGAATCTTCCCGCATCATATGGTCACTTTAAGTTATCATACGTAACTCTGGATCTTATGATGGATTACATTTATTAAACTAATAATAAATGACAATGTAAATATTACTAATTAATAATTCCTTTATTTATTTATAGTTTAATTGGATTACATAAGATTTAGGGCAGAAACCCCAGCAATCTCCCACTTGCACTAAAGCTTTACAAAGATTTATTTAGTAATCCTAAACTACCCATATGACGCTCAAACACCTTAGCCGGATGCGTCTTTGTAAATGGATCAGCAATAATATCTTCAGAGGCTATCTTTGTCACTACAACATCTCCTCTTTGGACCATCTCCCTTATCAGGTGATACTTTCTCTCTATGTGCTTTCCCCGTTTGTGGCTTCTAGGCTCTTTGGAGTTGGCTACAGCACCACTGTTATCACATAACAGTGTTATGGGTTTGTCCATGTCTGGTACTACCTCCAGATCGGTTAGGAACTTCCTAAGCCAGACACCCTCTTTAGCAGCTTCGCAAGCGGCTACGTACTCAGCCTCCATTGTGGAGTAAGCAATACAACTTTGCTTTATACTCCTCCAAACAATGGCTCCACCACAAAGTGTGAAAACTGATCCAGACGTGGATTTCCTAGAATCCTTATGTGCCTGGAAGTCAGAATCCGTGTACCCTTTGAGAATCAAATCCTCTTTACCGTACACTAGCACATGTTCTCTCGTTCTCCGAAGATACTTGAGAATATTCTTGACTGCAACCCAAAGTTCATAATCAGGGTTTGATTGGTAACGGCTTACTATCCCTACTGCATAACAGATGTCCTGTCTAGTACACAACATCGCATACATTAGACTTCCAACTGCTGATGCATAAGGATACTGTCTCATACTCTCAACTTCTTGAGGAGTTTTAGGACATTGGTCCTTAGTTAAATAAATCTCATTCCTGAAAGGTAACGCTCCTTTCTTGGATTTATCCATCCCATACTTGGCAACTATTTTGTCAATGTAGGATGTTTGAGACAACGCTAACGTCTTGTTCTTTCGGTTCCTTATTATTTGGATACCAAGAAAATATTGAGCCTCTCCCAAATCCTTCATTGGGAATTCGTTAGCTAGCCATTTCTTAACGTCCGATAATACCCTTACATTATTCCCAATAAGTAAGATATCGTCTACGTACAGAATGAGAAAAACCACATCCTTGTTGAGTATCTTCTTGTAAACACAAGACTCATCAACATTCTATTCAAAGCCATATGATTTGACTGTGGTGTCAAATCTTTTGTTCCAAGACCGTGAAGCTTGCTTTAATCCATAAATGGATTTTAGCAACTTACAAACTTTTTGTCCTTCACCTTGAACAATGAATCCCTCTGGTTAGAGCATATAGATACTCTCTTCAAGATAGCCATTCAGAAATGTTGTCTTGACATCCATCTGCCAAATTTCGTAATCGAAATGGGTTGCTATGGATAGAAGAGTTCTAATAGACTGTAACATAGCAACAGGAGAGAAGGTTTCCTCATAGTCCACCCCTTCCTTTTGGGAATAACCCTTTGCTACAAGTCTAGCTTGAAAGTCTCCACTTTCCCATCGGTTCCTCTTTTCCTCTTATAGATCCACTTGCACCCAATGGGTTTTATCCCAACTGGTTGATCTACAAGTTCCCAAACTGAGTTGGAGTACATGGACTCCATCTCAAGATCCATGGCTTTAGCCATTTTTCTTTGTCAACATCCACCATTGCTTCCTTATAAGACAATGGATCCTCCAGGTCAATACCGCCACCATTGACCTGAGTTAATCCCAAATATCGTTTGGGTAACTTGGGTACCCTTCCACTACGACGGGGACTTAACTGGATTTGACTAGAATTTCTCTTCCTATTTGAAGAGATAGGCAAGTCAACAACAATTGTTGGCTCATTAGTGGTTTCACTTGGAATCATCTCCTCTAGTATTAATTTACTAGGAGATTTGTGGTTTCCTATATAGTCCTCTTCCAAGAATGTAGCATTTGTTGACACAAATACTTTATTCTCTTCAGTACTATAAAACAATCCACCATGCGTCTCTTTAGGGTAGCCTACGAAGAAGCATACCTTAGACCGTGATTCTAATTTCTTAGGGTTCATTTTCAGCACGTGTGCTGGACATCCCCATACTCGGAAGTGACGCAAGCTTACTTTACGTCCCGACCATAACTCAATGGGTGTTTCTAA